>JALAZF010000215.1:5287500-5887500 GCA_022829125.1 Lathyrus tuberosus
GCACAGACACAGAGCACGCTGATACCATGCCCTTTTGCATTGCATTATCATGTCATAACATTCATGTTTGTCATTTACAGGTGCTTATTACACTTCTGATTCCAATCAATGGGCTCGACAAAGACGGTTATCAAGAGAAAGAGCAATGTTGCATACAAGTTCCCCGAACCTACTTTGGACTTACTGCATAAGGTGATAGTTATGGCTGACCCGTGTATTCTTGTCAACTTCCAGAAGAAATATGGGAAATTGGTTGAGATGGTCCGCAGAATCACACAGTACAAACATGATGCTCTCCACACTTTGCTACAGTTTTATGAGCCTTCGCTGAGATGCTTTCTCTTTCCTGATTACATTTTGATGCCTACTTTGGAAGAGTTCTCATTTATTTTGGGATTTCCGGTCGAATCAGCAGTGCCTTTCTTTTCTGGTAGTCATCCTAGCATAGAGGAAATTGCAGTTGCGGTACAGGTGAAAGATTCAGTGCTAAAAGGAAATGTGACTATCAAAAATGGGGTCAAAGGTTTTCACTTAGCCTTTCTTACCAGTCAAGCTCAAGAGGCTGCTGAATCAAAGAATTGGGCAGTTTACAATTCCATCCTGGCTTTGTGCATATATGGCATTGTTCTTTTCCCTAATCAACAAGATTTTGTGGATATGCAGGCTATAAGAGTTTTTGTTCTCAAAAACCCGGTTCCCACTTTGTTAGGAGATTTTTACTACTCGGTGCACTTCAAGAATGAAAAAAGAAGGGGAGGATCTGTCAATTGTTGCACTCCACTTTTATCTCATTGGTTTTTGAAGCATTTAACTCAGACAGGTGCTTTTGTAGATACAAAAGATTCTTTAAAATGGTCCAAGCGGATAATGGGATTGACTGCCAATAACATCGTCTGGTTCGACCGTAAGTTGCTGGGAATAGAGATTATCACCAGTTGTGGGAATTTTCCCAATGTGCCTCTAATTGGAAAGAAAGGGGGAATCAACTATAACCCGATCCTGGCCATTAGACAGTTTGGATACGCTTCCAGGTATCCTCCCACAGACCAGGATGTTGAGAAATCTTTGTTCTTTACAGGGACTGAAAATGAGGAAATGCTGCGAGAAGTTGTGAATGCTTGGGGGCACCAGCATAAAAAGAAAAAATAGTCTTTGGAAAAATGGATTGCAGATCTTATCCTGGGTATGAAAGATTGATTGAAATGAAGGTGAATGAATTACTCTTGCCTTTTTCAAGGGAACCCCCTTTCTATCCCGTAATGCCAGGGAAGCCTACTACGGTAGCCATCGAGGAGTTTGACAAGCTGCAAGCTTTGGTGAAGGAGCTTCGGGTGGAGAATTCAGATTTGAGTAATCTTCTTTAAAACGCTTTGCATGCCAAAAAAGAGTTGGAGCATAAAGCCCAATGTAGCGAGCGATTTTGGACGCGGTTCTTAAGCACTGGTCGCTCTCTGCGGTTGAGCTTAAAACTACAGGTCGATTCATTTTTTATCCTATTGTGAGCTGAATAAGGAAGGGAAATAGATGTCTCCAATTAACCCTGCTTGCATACTGAGTTTAAACAGCGGTCTGTTAGGTTACGGATGCTATCAATGTGGGGGGGCCTTTGTACTGGTTATTTGTATTTTTGCCAATACTGTTTTCTTTCTTTCAATCTAGGCAAAGGGTTTCTGACGGGGAACAAGGATTAGGATGTTAGGACTAGTGCTTTTGAAATACTGCTGTTAATTGATGGAGATATGGGATTTGGGTTTTTTGTTGATTGCGCTCGCTAAGATCTTTTCTTTCGATCTTATGCCTACGTATTCCCGTTTACCGAAACAGGGAAATCAGAGCGTTCGTAGTTCCTCCTATTCTAGGGGAGGAAATGGGTGTTTTTGGTGTTTTGGTGTCTTGTTCAAAGCCCAAGACGTGAAGCGAAAGGTGGTTTGTATCTTGTTCAAAGTCCAAGATGTGAAGCTGAAAGGTCTATTTGTGTCTTGTTCAAAGCCCAAGACGTGAAGCTGAAAGACCTCGACTTTAGAGAGAATTTGTCATCTCTAAAGAGGGGAAAGGGGAATTACTTTAACTGGGATACGCGGATCCGAGCAATGCCATAATTTCCGAAGAAAGGGTTTTAACCTGAAGGAGAAGACTTTAACTCAGTGTAGAGCAATGCCATCTTTCCTTAGGAATTTCTCATGCTAAAAGAGGGACAGTGGCATGGATATAGATGATCCAGAGGCTTGCCGCTTACAGCGATTAGATGAAAGGAAAGGAGTTGTTGATGTTTATGTACTGTGAACGAGGCACAGCTTTGATGCTAAAAGGTTGATTGGATCAACCAGTGGTTTTCTTATACAAAGCCTAAGAGGAGGCTAATTTCCGCTAGGAAAATCATTATACAAAGCCTAAGAGGAGGCTATTTTGTGTCTCGTACAAAGCCCGAGAGAGAGGCTAAAAGTTTTTGACCCGACGATGGAGTCTTTTGGTATCTCGTATAAAGCCCGAGATGGAGGCTATTGTTTTTTTTTACTCTACGAGGGAGTCTTTGTATCTCGTATGAAGCCCGAGATGGAGGCTAAAAGTTTGTCTCAACAAGAGAGCCTTTGATACTCAACAAGAGAGTGTTTTTGTATCTCGTACGAAGCCCGAGATGGAGGCTAAAGGTTTGTTTCAGTTGAGTGACAGATCCGATATACTGATTTTAAAAGAGAAAATCAGTTCTTATATGAGTAACACTGTACTCATGGATTTGATTTGAGGATCAGGGATATTTCCTTCTCTTTGAGGAAACGGGAAATCCAAAGGATATTGAGACTGTCCGAGTCTGCGGGTTTCCTTCCTATTTAACGAAGGGGGTCACTTGAGAATGTCTTTGAGACTCAAGGAAGTTAGACTGTCCAAGTCTAGAGTTTTTTCTTTTGTACTATGCTTTGAGAAACAGTAGTAGACTCTATGAAAGGACTGTTCTATGAGGATGACTAGGTTCTGTTCCTATACCTCTAGGAGGTCGTCAGGACAATTTGTACGAAGCCCAAGAGGAGGCTGGAAACTTTTAAGAAGCCGACGGGTCCTTGTACGAAGCCCAAGAGGAGGCTATCATTCCCGGAGGAAGAGATCATTATACGAAGCCTAAGAGGAGGCTGTGAATACTTCTAAGAAGCCGTAGAGTCCTTGAATAATGCCCAAGAGGAGGCCGATGCTTTTAAGAAGCCCGTGGGTCTATCACCTCCTTTCCATTAGGAGAGATAACTCTTTTAAAGATAAAAACCACTGGTAAACGTGCGAGGTTTACTATCCAGCGACTTTTAGCTTTTAAAGAGGGTTCCTTAGTTAAGGTCCAAGATTATGACCGTAGTGGGTACCCAAACCCCGAGACATTCAAGGCAAGCTATCCACAAGGAATAGATCAAGTCAAGAAAGTTCGAGAATTTGGAAGAAACTCAAAGATGCCATTCACGGAGAATACATTCATCTTGGGGAGTAGAGCTTCTTGATGATTCCTAAGGAGGACAGCCGAAGAGAAGACTGTATCTGGTGCTCCTATTTGGGATCTAGGCGTCTTTCTACGAATAAATGAAGCGGCGTCACCTAGTTCTAGACGTAGTAGCCGGGGAAACTCGAAATATCTATACTATTATTACACAGTAGATATGAGTTTATGAAAGGAGACTTACAGTGAGCAGCCCCACAATACAGTTTATAATATGAAAGCAGTAAATGAAAGCGATAACCACTTACTCGGTTGTAGTGCTTCCATGCTGTTTGGTTAGTTGTTCAACAAAGAAAGATTGAAAACAACAGTATATTCAAAATCAAAGGAGAAAGTGCTTTGAAAAAGAAAGATTTGGGGCTTACAGCTCAAGGAGAGGCCCAGGGTTTTATCAGTGAGCGCACTGTTTGAATTTGTACAGAGGGACTTATATAAGTGACTGAGGCCCGAAAAAGGTTTTCTGTACAAAGGGATGGGTCTTACACTCTCTCAAGAGGCCCAAAAAAAGGTTTAAAGAAAAGAGAGGGGCTTATAACACGAGGGTAGGCCCAAATGATTTTTCGTTTAAAAATGGCGATCACGCCGAGGTTTTCTTTTAACGCAGAGGGACTTATACAATAAGTGAGGCCCAAAATATTTTGGTTAAAAGGGGGATTGGGTCTTACACTCTAATAGAGGCCCAAAGTGTTTTGAATGGGTCTTATAGCTCAAGGAGAGGCCCAGATGATTTTTATTTTTAAACGGGCGACGATCGCGCCGTTTACTTGTACAGAGGGACTTATACAATAAGTGAGGCCCAAAAAGTTTTTGTACAAGGGGGGATGGGTCTTACACTCTAATAGCGGCCCAAAAAGTTTTTTAAAGAAAAGAAATGGGTCTTACTACTCGAGGGTAGGCCCAGATGATTTTTGAAAAGGCGACGATCGTGTCATTTGTTTTTTGATGGTATCGGGACTTATACAATAAGTGAGGCCCAAAAATGATTTGGTCAAAAAAAGGATTGGGTCTTACACTCTATTAGAGGCGCAAAGAGTTTTGAAAATGATCTATGAGGGTTGAATTAATCCAAAACCCTAATTTGTTTTCAAAATGTATTTAATTGAATAAAAATTCAATTAAAATGGTCAAAAATTGTTTAACACATGGAAAACAAATTGTGATCTTGGATTAATGCTTCAAAAATTAAGTATTGACCTACAAAATAATTAGAAAGCATTAAAAGTTGCAAAATCAATGTGGAAATAATATTTCAAATGTTAAAAACAATTAAAATATTAATTCTTTGCAAAAATATCAATTATATAAAATAAATAATATTTTTGGGATTTTTTGGTAAAATAAAATATTTTAACATTTTTGTGAATTATTAAAAAAAGAATCAACTCAAAATCATTAAAACTCAGAGAGAAATTAATTTTTGAATCAATTAAACAAAATCACAAAATTCAAATATTCAAATTTCTAAAAATGGCGCCAAGAACAGGCTGAAGAACACGTGTGTGTTCTTGAATTCTCAGATTTGCATTTTCTATCCAATCTCCATGAATACGTAATCATATCATGCAATCCACATATTATTATGCTCGTCTCAACCTCACGATCATGTCTATGTACTTCAATTTCATTTAAATTAAACATACAACAAGAAATCACGAAGAGACCTCAAGAACCCTAATTTCTGCATGAAGGCTAGGATTTTTGATACACGATTCAAACAATGCAATTAATTGAGGGAAAACATTCCATGCATGATTATGAACATATGGCCAAATTATTGTGCGAGGAAATATGCACAGATTGAGAGATGACCAAGTATGTGCTTACCTCCAAGTCGTGACAGCAAGAGCAGATGTGATTTTGAGTTGGAGGTGTTACAGACAAGTTGTGATGATCTGGACAGCTTCCCTACACCATATGGAGTGTGTTTAAACACTTGGATTGAATTGAAATGGACTGGATCAGTTTATGGCATCTCAGCTGCAACTTCACTTCAAACTTGTGTGGATGGCAAGTGATTTTGAGATTTTGATGTTCCAGATGTTATGTGAGTGTTTGATCAGCTCATATGTGATGTATGTGAGGTGTGTGAGTGATTGGTTTGATTGGAATTGCTCTCAAACTCAAAACCTGATAGCTACCTTGCTAAGAAAGGCATTTTTGCCAAGAGAAAGAGATTTTGAGGAAAGCATCGGTTAGATGGCTTTGGTGTACTCAAACTGACCACAATTGAGCTCTATTTATAGTAGAGCAAGTTTGTTTTGCAAGGAATAGTGCATGGCAGCTGGTAAGTAGGTTTGGCCAATGTTGTCCAATGAGAATTCAAGTCTCCTCTAGCCATTGACTAGAGGTTAGGGCACAGAGCTTTGGTCCCCTTGGTCTTGGATAAGTCTTGACTGATTTCAGATGAGAATGGCTCAGTCCATGCCACCTTGATGGTTCCATTGAATGCCTCATTCCAAATTTGAAGTCTTGTCCCTATTTTGGCAACTCTAGGTTCAACATGCTATTCCTTGTTCCTTGGACCTTGGAGGCTTGGCTCAGTGATTGTCCCCTTTAGATTCAATCCTCTGAGGTGTCCAAGTGGATTGGAGCAATTGAATTTGGCTGATTTTGGCAAATCGACCAAAGTTGCAAATTCTGCCTTGCCTTGACAGATTTCAGCAAGGCAACTTGGCAATGTTGTATCTCATGGTGTAGGTTGAATTTGGCAATGTTCTTGGCCATTTTGGAAAGCTCTTACATGATACAACAACTGTTTGAACAAGTTTGGTTTTGATCTCTTTTGATTCCAAGTGAAAAATCCCCCTACATTTGGCAAAAAGTGAGGCAGAATCTGACTTAGTGAAAATTTCACTAAGTGTTGGAAAAAGTGACATTTTCACTTTTCAGCCACTTTGATCACTCCATAACTCAAAATCCTTAATGAATTGGAATGACTTGTAGTTGAAGTTTTTGTATGTGATAATGAGGGCTACAAATTCATCTTTGGATGAGAAAAAATGGCCTTGTGGTTTAGGAGTTATGGTCCTCCAAAGTTGGTACCTTTGCCACTTTATTTTTAACTTAGAAAAATTTCTAAGTTTTATGGTTACCCCTTTTACAAGTTAACTCACTTTTCTTGATTTTTCTTGATGAATGATGATTCAAATCATACATTAACATCATTTTAGGGTTAAAAATCCATTTTGGTGAAAAATCTCAAAAAGTCAAAGTTGACTTTTGTGCACAGTTGACTTTTTATCAGATGAATTCCAAACTGTGCAATTCGTCAGGAAATCATGTCCTTGACCTAAATCAAACTTGATGGACATGTTCCATGGGTGTCATAGGGTATATTCAATCATGTATTAGGGTTTGGGAGCATGTCTAGGTCAAAAGTCAAAGTTATAGTTGACTTTTCCCTTAAAACCCTAATTGGGGTGCAGATGAAATTGAGACTTGTTGCTCAAGCTTCTTGGATCAATCCATTGTTCCAAATGGATCAATATGGTATATTAGAGACCCTCAAATCATCTCTTGAGGTCTTGGCTCATGGTTTGTCCCAAAAGTCAACTTAGGGGTGAATTAGGTCAAGAAACCCTAATTCCTGATTTTTGATGAATGCATCCCCTGAGGCAAAATTGACGTGATGCATGGGTTCATGAGGTTCCATGAAGTATATTAGGTTATGTTTTGGATCATTGCCTTATGGCCAGATGAAAATTTCCATCTGGAGGCCCTGGTCGACCAAAACCCTAATTTGGTGACACTGTCGATCTTGAGACTTGATCCACCTAGAAGGGAGCAGCCTTGTGCTTAATCCTTGAAGTGGGAGTCCTTTTTGATCCATTGTGGATGTTTAAGAGATTAGACAAGTTTAATATCATGTTATTTCTTGATTGATCCTTTGTCTAAGCACTCAGAGAGGGCTTGAAACCCTAATTTTGATTGTAGTGGATGCTCACCCATCTTTGGGGAGACTGATGAAGCATGATGGTTCATCCATATTGTGATGATGATTTTCACAATAATGGGAAATCTAAGTGGTCAAAATTTGGGGTATTACATATGCCCCTATTTAATCTTCTTGGACCCGAAGGTGTGAATGACGAAGGTATTCGAGCATTCGGGGTTCAAGAGGATTAAATATCGGAATATCCGAAATTTTGATGGTGGTTATGAATGGTAGATTATGCATTCATCTTCTTTAGCTAAGCAATAATGCTTAGAAAAGGTAAATTTCCCCTCGATCCTGGTCTCCTACCAAGGAACTGGTCTCAGTTGAAATAAACCTCCCCTCGATCCTGGTTTCCTACCAAGGAACTAGTCTTAGTTTCTGATATAAACTTCCCCTCGATCCTGGTTTTCTACCAAGGAACTGGTCTAAGTTTCTTTTGTCAATAAACTTTATTGACAAGGGACGCTATGCGTAGCGGCTTTCCTTCAAACTTCTCGCCGAATTTTCCTGGGGAGATGCCATTTGAGTTGAAAATGTTTTGTTGTCAGACTTGCTGGGGAACCCATTCGTCTGAATTGTAGAGGTACACAAACTTCTCTATTTTGGAGACGCCATTTGTCGATTCTACTGGGGAAAGCGAGTCTCTTGAGAGACTGTTTTCGTTTGGGATCTTACATCATACTTTTCTCGGGATCTTCCCGGAGAAATGCCATATGATGGGGTCCAATTTTGAGGTGCCGATGACCTTTTCATCAACGAATTTTTCGGAAAAATACTGATGTACTGCCGAATCTCTGTTTAAGAGGCCTTCTCTGGGGATTTTCCTTAATCCGAGAAAGCGAGGATATCATCTTCAATGGCGAAGAGTGACATCTGTTGAAGGTTCTCTGATCTTTCAGAGGTTCAAGTTATCAAAGTGGCCAAGTGCCAACGCTGATCTAAAGATACACTGGTGGCGAGATTGTGCAGACGCAACACTTCCTGACGAGGAAAGAACTGACAAACTCGATTGAGAAAACTGCTTATCACTAGGGGACAAGACCGGCTAGAGTGATAACGATGCAATATGAAATGTAAATGCAAATCAAAAATGCATGAAGTACGTATGTATATGCTGACAAAACTGACGCGACATACAGACTAATGGATGAACACAATTGGATACTCGGCCATCGCGGGGCGAAGAAGTACCGTTGATTCAAAATAGCAATTCCACCTTGCTTAGGAGAAATAGTCCACGCGGGGAGCTATGTTGATCGGGCTTAGGAGATGAGAACTCGGCCGAGGGTGTCAGACGAAACAAGGTCTCTGACACAGTTGATCCCTTCATTCAGGCGAACTGGTTTAGAAGGAGTACTTTGATTCTGCACTTTGAAGTTCGCTTACTTTGGGAGAAGCGATCGATGTTCTTATGATGTTCAACAGTCAAAAGAAATGCCATCTTTAATTTAAAAGCAGAAAGTGTTTAACAAGTAAATTCATTTTTGTTTTATTTCAAGAATCGCTGATTAAGTTTAAACAACGTCGTTCTGTAAAGCTAAAACAAGTAAAGAATTACAAACAAAAGCACAAGGGCTCAAATTTTATTGATAAGATGGAGATCAGCCAAACGCGTGATTCCAAAGAGTATATACAAAGTTAGAAAATGGTAATTTACAGGGAAAAGGGCTACGTTGAAACATAACGACCACTATCCTTCTACCAACTTTGAGTTCGGGACATCCTGAGCTTTCGTCGAAGATGACCTTTGACTGGAGATTTTCTCCGATAGATGATGTTGTAACTGCTGCTTAGGGACTTGCCTCTGTTGAACATAGTTACTTGCCATTATCCCTAATTTTTGCCTGGATTGTACTATGATATTTCCAATCCATCGGGATGATTTTTTTTCATGTCTCTAACTTTTGCCTGGACCGCCCTTTCGGGTTTTCAATCCACCGAAACGTTTTTTTTTAGTTTTAGGTGAAGTATTTCTTGACTACATCAACATTCGTGGGGTAGGCAAATTCCTCTCCGTCCATGGTTGCAAGTCTCAAGGCGCCGCCTGAGAAAGCTTTCGTGACCACATAGGGGCCATCATAATTTGGGGTCCATTTGCCCCGAGAATCAGTGAGAAATAATTGTATCTTCTTGAGCACGAGGTCTCCTTTTCTGAAAACACGAGGTCGGACCTTTTTGTCAAACGCCTTTTTCATTCTCTGTTGATATAACTGACCGTGGCATAGTGCCGTGATTCTCTTTTCTTCGATCAGGTTCAGTTCGTCGTGTCGACTTTGACACCATTCAGCTTCGGTGAGCTGAGCTTCCATCAATACCCGGATTGATGGGATCTTTACTTCTAAGGGGAGCACTGCCTCCATGCCATATACTAGAGAGAAAGGGGTTGCCCCTGTTGAAGTGCGGACAGATGTATGATAACCGTGAAGAGCAAAGGGTAGTGTCTCGTGCCAATCTTTATAGGTTACAACCATCTTTTGAACGATCTTCTTGATGTTCTTGTTAGCCGCTTCTACCGCCCCGTTCATCTTGGGTCGGTAGGGAGATGAGTTACGGTGTTCGATCTTGAACTCTGCACACAACTCTTTCATCATCTTATTGTTCAAGTTAGCTCCATTATCAGTAATGATCTCGCTTGGAACACCATAACGGCAGATGATATTGTTTTTGATAAATCGGACCACCACTTGTCGGGTTACATTGGCGAATGACGCTGCTTCGACCCACTTGGTGAAATAGTCAATGGCTACCAGGATGAACCGATGTCCGTTTGAAGCCTTGGGCTCAATCATACCAATCATGTCGATTCCCCATATGGAAAATGGCCACGGGGAAGAAAGAACTTTGAGATGTGATGGCGGTACATGAATTTTGTCGGAGTATATCTGACACTTGTGACACCTCCTCATGTACTTGTAGCAGTCGGATTCCATTGTCAACCAATAGTACCCTGCTCTGAGAATTTTTCTCGCCATTGTGTGTCCGTTGGCATGAGTGCCAAAGGATCCTTCATGAATTTCTCTCATGAGCATGTCTGCTTCTGGTCTGTCGACGCATCGGAGCAAGACCATGTCAAAATTTCTCTTATAAAGAGTGTCACCGCTCAGGAAGAAGTTTCCAGCCAATCTTCTGAGGGTTTTCCTGTCTTTTCTGAGTGCCCCAGATGGGTACTCTTGTTTCTAAAGGAAGCATTTGATATCGTGATACCAAGGTCTGTCGTCTATGACTGCTTCAATCGCGAAGATGTAAGCGGGCCGTTCAAGGCGCATAACGTCAATCTTAGGTATGTTATTCCATCGACCTACACTAATCATGGAAGAGAGAGTGGCTAATGCATCAGCCATGTGATTCTCATCACGAGGGATGTGATGAAAGTCGACTCTGTTGAAGAAGGGTAACAACCTCCTTGCATAGTCTTTGTAAGGAATCAATCCCGATTGGTATGTGTTCCAATCTCCTTTTATCTGGTTAATAACCAGGGCTGAATCTCCATATACGTCCAAGTTTTTGATCCTTAAATCAATCGCTTCTTCGAGACCCATGATACATGCTTCGTATTCGGCCTCGTTGTTCGTAAATTTGAACGTAAGTCTAGCAGTGAAAGGAATGTGGATACCCTGAGGGGTAACAATGATTGCCCCAATTCCATTTCCATAATGATTGACTGCTCCGTCAAAGATCAGTCCCCACTGGGAACCTGGTTCTGGCCCTTCACTGGGTAGCGGTTCATCGCAATCTTTCATTTTTAGATACATGACATCTTCGTCTGGGAAGTCAAACCCGATTGATTCTTGATCATCAATCGGTTGATGAGCCAAATGATCGGCTAAAATACTTCCTTTAACGGCTTTCTGAGCGTGGTACTCTATGTCATATTCTGATAGTAACATCTGCCAACGGGCAATCCTTCCCGTGAGAGCAGGTTTTTCGAAAACGTACTTGATTGGATCCATTTTGGAGACCAACCAAGTAGTATGACGAATCATGTACTGGCGAAGACGTTTGGCTGCCCAAGCCAAAGCGCAACAAGTTTTCTCAAGCATTGTGTACCGAGTCTCACAGTCGGTGAACTTCTTGCTTAGATAGTAAATGGCAGACTCTTTCCTTTTAGTTTCGTCTTGTTGGCCAAGTACATATCCCATTGAGTCCTCTAGGACTGTGAGGTAAATGATCAGTGGTCTTCCTTCCACTGGAGGTGATAGAATCGGAGGATTCAACAGATATTCCTTGATACCGTCGAAGGCGGTTTGGCAATCTTCTGACCAAACGCAATCCTGGTTCTTTTTGAGTAATTTGAAAATCGGCGCGCATGTCGCGGTCATAAGGAATATGAATCTGGAGATGTAGTTCAAACGTCCCAGGAATCCTCTGACTTGTTTTTCAGTTTTCGGAGAAGGCATTTCTTGAATGGCCTTGACCTTGTCAGGATCAACTTCAATTCCTTTCTGGCTGACGATGAACCCTAGTAGTTTCCCCGAACGGACACCGAAGGTGCACTTGTTGGGATTCAAGTGGAGCTTGAATTTTCTTAGACGTTCGAACAATTTTGACAGATGTTCAACGTGCTCACTCTCTGTTCTTGATTTTGCAATCAAATCATCGACATATACCTCGATTTCCTTGTGTATCATGTCATGAAACAGAGTAGTCATGGCCCTTTGATAGGTTGCCCCGGCATTCTTCAAACCGAACGGCATTACCTTGTAACAAAAGGTACCCCATGGGGTAATGAACGAAGTTTTCTCCATGTCCTTCGGCGCCATTTTGATCTGATTATAGCCCGAGAATCCATCCATGAAGGAGAATACTTTGAACTTTGATGTGCTGTCAACCAGCATGTCAATGTGTGGTAAAGGAAAGTCGTCCTTTGGACTTGCCTTGTTTAGATCTCTGTAATCAACACACATTCTGACCTTTCCATCCTTTTTGGGAACAGGTACGATATTGGCTAACCATTGAGGATATTCAGATGTAGCGAGGAAACCCGCGTCGATCTGTTTCTGTACCTCCTCTTTGATTTTGATGGCCATGTCTGGGTGAGTCCGTCTCAACCTTTGCTTTACTGGCGGACATTCCGATCTTAGCGGTAAGTGATGTTCCACGATGCTGGTATCCAACCTTGGCATATCCTGATAGGACCAAGCGAATACATTGGGGAATTCTTTGAGAAGCTTTATCAAACTTTCTTTGATAGTTGGACTGAGCAGTGCTCCGATCCTGATTTCTTTTCTCTCTTTTTCTGAACCCAAGTTTACCGTTTCCAATGGCTCTTTGTGAGGTTCAATGGACCTTTCCTCTTGTCTGAGTAATCGGGAGATCTCTTCTGGAATTTCATTGTCATTTTCTTCTTCAGCCTCGAATATCGGGAACTCAAAGTTAGAAGAAGGCATCGGATTGTATGTTTCAACGGGGTATAAAACAAGCAATCTGCATGACGTGATGATTCGTGTTTAGAAGAGATAGAGAAAATGCAAGTATGTGCAGTGTTTTTATTTTACTGCTTGTTTTTATTTTTGAATTGTTTTTTAGGATTACCATTTTCTGAAAAAGCAAAAAGAGAAAACAGCAATTAATGCGGAAATTATAGAACGACGTTATTTTATTAATGACCAAGTCGAATCTTGAAACTACAGCCCTATAAAACAAAACTCTGTCGCTCTGGGCAAAGCGAAGAGGGAAATTTACAAAAAGCGAGCCCTATCAAAACATCCGTTTCACCTGGGCAGGGTGAAAGGTTAAAGATGGCAATTACTTTGACTGACGAACGACCTCTGGAACCTCGACAGCAACCCATTGACGGCGAACTCCTCGGTGAATCACAAAGTCTGGCACCTTCCTTGATTTGTCTTCAGAAATGACGCTGATTTCTGGTGGAGTAGGATCATTGGAATCTTGCACCCAAGCAGAATTGTCGTAAGAGGATTCCTCTGTTGCACTTTGCATAGCATTGGTGCTCTCAGCTGTATCTCCCCATCCACTTGACTGGATATCTTTGAGCTTGATACGAGAGCTTTCGGGAGCAGTGTACTTGACCATAAAGTCATATTTTCCACTTGGTTGTCCCAGAGTGTCCCAAACTTCTTTGGAACTGGAGGAGTCATTCCTCTCGATGACGTTGACCTCAGGAAAAGCATAGTTGATGAATTCAAGTCCTGCGAACGTTGCGAATTCATCTTCATGTTAAGTAATTTCCGAATGACCTGAGTGTTGATTTCATGACATAGCGGGGACACAGGTATTCTGTTCAATGACGCTCAGCTGAGTTTCATTGTTCGGCTGCCTCTCTTGCCCCAAGTTTCCTGGATAAGGTTGCCACATTGGCAGACCATCCATCGGGCCATAGTAGTTGTGATCAGAGTTTTCTTTCATCAGAGTGTCTTCCTCTAATGAATTTGGCGGAGCACGGCATCCTTCCGGATCACAATCCCCGTATATCATTTCGACATCTGATCTTGGTATAAATCTCGGACTTTCTGTAGGAAAGCAAAAAGGCATAGGCACCTCTTCCTGAGACATATAGCTGTCCTTGTTAAGGTAGGACTTCCATTCTTCATTTGTGTCTGAGGGATCTTCCTCATTGATAGCATGTACTGCTTGAGACACTGGGTGAAGAAAACCTCCACTGTGGAAGAGGTTTTGAAGGGGATGAAGACTTTCATCGTTGACAGCTGTCTGGGTACAGGTTGCAGAAAAACCAAGACCCTTCTTTATTTTATTGTCAATAGGAATGACAAGCTGTCCCCATCCTTTTGTATCGGTACTCTCGACCGCTTTGATAGCATCTTTGTATGAAGAAATTGAAGTTCCTTCTTTGAACTGATTGTCCTTGCTCACCGATAGTGCTTGGAACTGAGTTCCAATAACCTCCTCGAGTTCCACACAAGCAGATGATGATAATTTGCTTACAAGCAAGGCTTGTTCCCCACAAACCGTGACAAGTTGATCGTTCTTGACGAACTTTAGCTTTTGGTGGAGGGTTGAAGTAACCGCTCCAGCTTGATGTATCCAAGGTCTTCCTAATAAACAACGGTATGTTGCCCGGATGTCCATGACCTAGAAAGTGATTTGGAAAGTGTGAGGACCAATAGTTATGGGAAGATCAATTTCGCCGATAACTGTTTTTCTGGATCCGTCGAATGCTTTGACGACGACCTCGCTGACTCTCATCGGAGGGACCTTGAATGATAATTGCATCAAGGTGGACTTCGGCATAACATTCAGGGATGACCCTGTGTCTACCAGTACGTTGGCTAAAGCATCGCCCTGGCAGTTAACTGTGATATTGAGCGCCATGTTATGACGGCGACCCTCTTCAGGTAATTCCTCATCACTAAATCCCAAATTGTTGCAGGAAGTGATGTTAGAGACAATACTATCAAACTGTCTGATTGTTACATCCTGTTCCACAAAGGCTTGCTCCAAGACTTTCTGTAGAGCCTCTCTGTGTGCTTCTGAACTGAGTAACAGTGATAATACTGAGATCTTTGAAGGAGTCTGTAACAGTTGATCAACAATGTTATATTCACTCCTTTGGATAAGCTTTAGCATCTCATCTTTGTCTTTTGAAAAGTCGGGATTACCAGATTGACCGACTGGTGGATCAGGAATTTCCGCCTTAAGTTCCTTTTCTTTGTTGGATTCTCCAACCCCTCGGTTGAAGATTCGACCGCTCCGTGTTACACGACTGATGTCTGCAATATTCACGACGGAGGGTAATGGAATTTCCTTTCCATTCTCGATTATTGTTGCACCGTATTTGTAAGGGATTGCCTTAGCTGATTCATACGGTAGTGGCCCCGGTAGATAGATGACTATGGGAACCTTCTGATTTTTCTGACCATCATAAGTAACCTTGATCCGTTCCCGGTTGGGAACTCTAGATTTGTCAAGTAGAGGGATGATGGCAAAAACATCCCTGGTCCTGTGATGACCAGAGATCGTGACAACATCCTCAATTTGCTCGGCAAGGTAGTTCGGCGACCAAATGATGGGTCCTGAACCGGGATATAGACGAATTTCTCCATGATCGACCCGACCCTGAAGAGCTGCTCTCACAAGGTAACACCCTTGGTTACTTTCCGAACAGACGCTACAACTGTCATAGTTGTGTGGTGGCACCTGGCCACGCCCACTTTGAATACAATGTAACCTCACTAGGTTACCTTCCATTGATCGGACATCCTGACTTTGACGACGAGTAGGATTCCTGTTATTGATACTAATCTGCTGAGTATCTTCGTCCATATAGATTGGCATCCACCAGTGATTTAACAAGTGCTGAAGTGCCTCCTGGACAAGGGTACAACCTCGATCGTTTTCGCAACCCGCTTTACAATTTTGATAGTCATGTGATATTAAGAATCCAAGTCGGACCTGCTCAGCATGTAACTCTACCAGGTTGGTATCCATCACGCGAATATCGAAGATCTGAACCATATTGATCTGATAAGGGTTCCTATCATGGTAGTCTTGGATTCATCCAAGATCCATCTGACGCTGGAGGGCCTCTTGTATGAAAGAGCATCCCTGTTTATTTACCGAGCAAGTCAGACAGGAACTGTAATCGTGCCGCGACAGATTATGATACTGGCTTTGCCTTAAGTGCATCGCCACCAAGTTGACATTCATCGCACGGATGTCGTGGTTTTGAATGACGTTGGAATTCGTGTAAACCATGTTAACTCCACGAACTCGGTGCTCTTGGATCCATCCAAGATCCATTTGTTCCTGTAGAGCTGCTTGCACTACAGAACATCCCTGGTTGTCTTTAGAGCAGATATCACACTGGTGATAATTATGAGGTGGCACATGGCCATATCCATTATGTCTACAATGCATCTTGACCAGATTGGTCTCCAATAAGAGTACATCGTGAATTTGATAGACATTGTTAGTCTCTTTCTCAATAAGATTGACTGCAGCTTTCTCGTGTTGAGGCAGCGGGTTCGTAAGAACATTAGGATTCGTATCTTTGAAAGATAAGAGCCCGCTCCTAACAAGCTTTTGCACGTCGGATTTGAAATTGAGACAAGTCTCAATGTTATGCCCTGAACCTCCTTGATGATAAGGGCGTGTCTGATCTGCTTTAAACCAAAAAGGCGGATTTTCCGGAACTGAAAGGGGAGACTTAGTCTGGATGTGCCCCTTAGCCAGCAGTAACGGAAACAGCTCTGCGTACGTTACGGGTATAGGATCAAATCTTGGTGGCCGTGTTGTACGGTTGTTGTTATATGGAGGACGAGCCTGCTGAAGAGGCTGTTGTGTCCTTTGTTGGTCAGGTTGGCTCTGCGCAACCTGGGGTTGATACATAGGAACAGGCGCGGGGCCGATAGCAGGAGTAACAGCTGCTACTGGCTGATAACGTCGCCTTTGCTTTCCGAGAGAGATATTCCCAATATCTTGTTTTTTTTCTTAGGGAGAGCACTACCGTATTTTTTTAGTACCGCTCGTTGATCCAGTGTCTTTTACCAAACGTCCTTCTCGGACGCCTTCCTCAAGACGTACACCCATGCCGACCATTTCGGTGAAATCACCGGGTGCACTGGCAATCATTCGGTCATAGTAAAATGAGCTTAAGGCCTTTAAGAAGATCTTTGTCATCTCTTTTTCCTCAAGAGGTGGACAAATTTGAGCGGCAATTTCACGCCACCTTTGAACATACTCCTTAAAGGTTTCCTTTTCCTTTTGCGACATTGATCTGAGTTGATCTCTGTCGGGTGCCATGTCCAAATTGTATTTGTATTGTTGGACGAAGGAAGTACCAAGATCTCTGAAAGTGCTGATCGTAGTACGGTTTAAACCCATGTACCATTTGAGTGCAGCACCGGTTAAACTATCCTGGAAGTAGTGAATCAGCAGGTCCTGATTCTCCGTCTGAGCTGACATCCGCCGAGCGTACATCACCAGATGGCTCTGAGGGCAAGAGTTACCCTTGTATTTTTCAAAGTCGGGCACTTGGAACTTGTGCGGGACTTTCACATTTGGGACCAAGCAGAGGTCTGCGGCGTCCTTTCCAAATAGATCCTGACCGCGAATGGCTTGCAGTTCTTTCTGCATTTCCAAGAACTGTTCCTGGAATTCCTCCATTCTGTCAAACATAGTTTCCTTCTTACCAGAAGGTGTTGGTGGAATCTGTCCTTCTGGGACAGTGTGCACCACAAGGGGTGGTACCGTGACTACGGCAGTAAGTCTTGGCGCTTCCCGAAGTTTGTAACCTTCAGGAGTCTTCAGTATGCCCCTGGCATCTTCGCTTTCCTGAAGTTTGTAACCTTCAGGCCCAGCGGCTTCTGTTGCAATTCCCTGATCTTCAGTGATCGGCGGAACATATCCTTCCGGGATATAGTTAACAGGATGCCCCAAGGACGATCTTTCGGCATCTGATACCTAGGATCATACTTTTCTATGATGGACGTTGAGGTGATCTCTGAGATCACAGTTCTTTGTAGCTGAGCTTTTGCCATGGCTTGCATGTCGTTACGAAGCTTTCTCATATCCTCTCTCAGAGCGTCGATCTCTTCTTTCAACTCTCTATTTTCTTCCTCAAGATCATCCATCTTTTTCTGACGATTGGCCTGAGTATTGTACGAATGAGACAGTTTGACTCTAGAATCGAGACACAAACGTGAGATTCGTAGGGAAGAAGAATACGCGATGTGAGAATGATGAATGCAATGATTATATTAATTGTTGTTTTTTTGGTTTAATCAAAATAAACTTCGATAATTAGATTGCAAATATCAAACACTGGGGAAACCCCTTTTTATTGAATTCCAAAGGATTACAGAAATGGAAATACAGTAGATTACAAAGTGCGGAAACAGAAACCTAAACTAATGGGTCCCGAGTCCTCTCTGAAGAGAAATCAGGTGCTGATTCTGGTATCTTCCTTTTCTTTGACCGGGGCGCTTGGGTCGTTGTCGGGTTGTCATTCCTTTGCCAAGTGAAAGGAGTGAGCAAATTCCTTTGGTCATCTTGATTCTCTACAGCATGCTGCTCTAAAATTTCAATCAGAGCATCTTTCTCTTTTAGTAGTTGTTGTATTTGGATACACTCTACGTCGAGGGTGCGGTACTTGTTCTTCCAAGATCTTCTCTCCTTTTGAACCTTGTTGAGAGTAACCTGAAGCTTTTCAGTTTCCGTCATGAAGTACATAACAGTTTCCCTTAGTGGAAGAATTCCGTAACGAGGATAAGGCATTTTTAGCTTGAGAGCTCTGGTTTGTACCCAATGGAGATAAGGCTCCACCGAGACACAGTTCGGTTTTCCCAAAGACTCTCGTCCTTTCTTATGAACCTGTTTCCAAGCTTGCACTATTTCCATCTTTAGTGCTCTGTCATTTTCTCCTTCTCTGAAGAAAAGACCTTCCAGATGAACACCCAGTGGGATGTGTCTCATCGGGTATCCAAATTGACGAAGAACCAATATCGGATGATAGTTGATTCCTCCTTTAGTTTCTATAAGGGGTACGCTGGGGAAGTTTCCACAACGGTCAATGATTCTGATTCCCTCATAAATCCTAATACACCAATCTATATCAGAGTTGGTGAGAGACATGATCTTTTGCGACCAACGTAAGACACTCTTGCAATCCCAAAAAGCAGCAGACTTGGGCAAGTGCGAGATAAATCATTTGTAGAGCAAAGGTACACAGCATGTGATCTCCCCTCCGCTGTACAAATTTCCCAAGTGTATAGAATGATACGCATCTGCGAGCAAAGTCGGCACGGGGTTTCCAATGAGAAAAACCTTAATAGCGTTGATATCGACGAAGTTATTGATGTTGGGAAACAAAAATAACCCGTAGGTGAGCAAGACAAAGATGCTTTCAAAAGCAGTCATGTTCCCTATACTAGCGAAGTATAGAGCTTTCTTTGTCAAGAACTGGGCTGGCAAACCTTGGATGCCACCCTTAGTAGTCATGTGAGTCTTGACCTCAGACTCGTCCAAATGAATTGCTCTTGCAATAGTCTGATTCTTTGGAATTTCTTCCAGTCCAGAAAATGGAGCTCGATCAGTGATATGTAAATCAGTCAGATGAGAATACTCCTCCAGCATTGGTGCTAGCTGGTAATCCGGGAATGTGAAACAGTGATAAACCGGATCGTAGAACTGAATGAGCGCATCCATGATTCCCCCAATCACATGGACTCTTAACAGTGGTAGCAAACCACCGTGCTTGGCTCTGAAAGCCTCTGGGTTAACGATCATCCTTGCTAACCTTCTCAAATCCCCTAGCTTTGGAACCTTGAAGGTATACTGGTGAGTTCTCCTTCTACCGAAGTCCATTAGCGTAATCTTTTTCTCTGATACTTGCAATCACAGTCTTAGTTTAATTTGAAAAACAGAGAGACTAGAAGAGAAGTTTTTTGAATGTTTTAATGTTTTATTAAATGAATGCATGAATGCAGCACACAAAAACATAGAAAAAACATGGGGTCAAAGGGTCGTTGTCATGAAGTCAAGGCTCTACCCATCCCCAAAGGTTTATACTAGGGTAATTTTTGTACCTATACTCATTATCATCAGCTCCTCCCATGAAGGCAGACAACAAGCGGATCGCCAGCGAGTTGTGTGCAATCTTAGAGTAAGTGCCATTCACCGAGAATAGATCACCAGCCTCAAATGAGGGTAGTATCGCGTAACAACTATTTTCGATAGTTTTCGCACTACGAAAAAGGTTGGCTTTTCTTAAGTGTATACTCAATCTCACCACATGCGGCATCACACGCATTCCCAGTAGCAGAAAAATAAACACGTATAGCAATTAGGAAAAGCAGTATATATATTTTTCCTAATCATCCTAGACTTATAAAGCTACGATTCTTAAGTTCCTGACAGAAATGGGTTCCCCGGCGGAAGCCCCAATCTGTGGTTCCCTGCCTAAGAGATGGACCAGCATAGGTCAATCTTTCTCTTCGGTAGAGTTCCCATTTTTCGTAGAAAACGGGGATGATGCCCTAAGGCAGAAAAGGAGACTCCCCAGCAGAGTCGCCATTTGTGTAATTTATCACACAAGAGAAGCAGAAAGAAAGGAACGGGCCCCACGGTGGGCGCCATTTTTCTGTAGCGAGCGATTTTGGACGCGGTTCTTAAGCGCTGGTCGCTCTCTGCGGTTGAGCTTAAAACTACAGGTCGATTCATTTTTTATCCTATTGTGAGCTGAATAAGGAAGGGAAATAGATGTCTCCAATTAACCCTGCTTGCATACTGAGTTTAAATAGCGGTCTGTTAGGTTACGGATGCTATCAATGTGGGGGCCTTTGTACTGGTTATTTGTATTTTCGCCAATACTGTTTTCTTTCTTTCAATCTAGGCAAAGGGTTTCTGACGGGGAACAAGGATTAGGATGTTAGGACTGGTGCTTTTGAAATACTGCTTTTAATTGATGGAGATATGGGATTTGGGTTTTTTGTTGATTGCGCTCGCTAAGATCTTTTCTTTCGATCTTATGCCTACGTATTCCCGTTTACCGAAACAGGGAAATCAGAGCGTTCGTAGTTCCTCCTATTCTATGGGAGGAAATGGGTGTTTTTGGTGTTTTGGTGTCTTGTTCAAAGCCCAAGACGTGAAGCGAAAGGTGGTTTGTATCTTGTTCAAAGTCCAAGATGTGAAGCTGAAAGGTCTATTTGTGTCTTGTTCAAAGCCCAAGACGTGAAGCTGAAAGACCTCGACTTTAGAGAGAATTTGTCATCTCTAAAGAGGGGGAAGGGGAATTACTTTAACTGGGATACGCGGATCCGAGCAATGCCATAATTTCCGAAGAAAGGGTTTTAACCTGAATGAGAAGACTTTAACTCAGTGCAGAGCAATGCCATCTTTCCTTAGGAATTTCTCATGCTAAAAGAGGGACAGTGGCATGGATATAGATGATCCAAAGGCTTGCCGCTTACAGCGATTAGATGAAAGGAAAGGAGTTGTTGATGTTTGTGTACTGTGAACGAGGCACAGCTTTGATGCTAAAAGGTTGATTGGATCAACCAATGGTTTTCTTATACAAAGCCTAAGAGGAGGCTAATTTCCGCTAGGAAAATCATTATACAAAGCCTAAGAGGAGGCTATTTTGTGTCTCGTACAAAGCCCGAGAGAGAGGCTAAAAGTTTTTGACCCGACGATGGAGTCTTTTGGTATCTCGTATAAAGCCCGAGATGGAGGCTATTGTTTTTTTTTACTCTACAGGGAGTCTTTGTATCTCGTATGAAGCCCGAGATGGAGGCTAAAAGTTTGTCTCAACAAGAGAGTCTTTGATACTCAACAAGAGAGTGTTTTTGTATCTCGTACGAAGCCCGAGATGGAGGCTAAAGGTTTGTTTCAGTTGAGTGACAGATCTGATATACTGATTTTAAAAGAGAAAATCAGTTCTTATATGAGCAACAATGTACTCATGGATTTGATTTGAGGATCAGGGATATTTCCTTCTCTTTGAGGAAACGGGAAATCCAAAGGGTATTGAGACTGTCCAAGTCTGCGGGTTTCCTTCCTATTTAACGAAGGGGGTCACTTGAGAATGTCTTTGAGACTCAAGGAAGTTAGACTGTCCAAGTCTAGAGTTTTTTCTTTTGTACTATGCTTTGAGAAACAGTAGTAGACTCTATGAAAGGACTGTTCTATGAGGATGACTAGGTTCTGTTCCTATACCTCTAGGAGGTCGTCGGGACAATTTGTACGAAGCCCAAGAGGAGGCTGGAAACTTTTAAGAAGCCGACGGGTCCTTGTACGAAGCCCAAGAGGAGGCTATCATTCCCGGAGGAAGAGATCATTATACGAAGCCTAAGAGGAGGCTGTGAATACTTCTAAGAAGCCGTAGAGTCCTTGAATAATGCCCAAGAGGAGGCCGATGCTTTTAAGAAGCCCGTGGGTCTATCACCTCCTTTCCATTAGGAGAGATAACTCTTTTAAAGATAAAAACCACTGGTAAACGTGTGAGGTTTACTATCCAGCGACTTTTAGCTTTTAAAGAGGGTTCCTTAGTTAAGGTCCAAGATTATGAACGTAGTGGGTACCCAAACCCCGAGACATTCAAGGTAAGCTATCCACAAGGAATAGATCAAGTCAAGAAAGTTCGAGAATTTGGAAGAAACTCAAAGATGCCATTCACGGAGAATACATTCATCTTGGGGAGTAGAGTTTCTTGATGATTCCTAAGGAGGACAGCCGAAGAGAAGACTGTATCTGGTGCTCCTATTTGGGATCTAGGCGTCTATTTCTACGAATAAATGAAACGGCGTCACCTAGTTCTAGACGTAGTAGCCGAGGAAACTCGAAATATCTATACTATTATTACACAGTAGATATGAGTTTATGAAAGGAGACTTACAGTGAGCAGCCCCACAATACAGTTTATAATATGAAAGCAGTAAATGAAAGCGATAACCACTTACTCGGTTGTAGTGCTTCCATGCTGTTTGGTTAGTTGTTCAACAAAGAAAGATTGAAAACAACAGTATATTCAAAATCAAAGGAGAAAGTGCTTTGAAAAAGAAATATTTGGGGCTTACAGCTCAAGGAGAGGCCCAGAGTTTTATCAGTGAGCGCACTGTTTGAATTTGTACAGAGGGACTTATACAAGTGACTGAGGCCCGAAAAAGGTTTTCTGTACAAAGGGATGGGTCTTACACTCTCTCAAGAGGCCCAAAAAAAGGTTTAAAGAAAAGAGAGGGGCTTATAACACGAGGGTAGGCCCAAATGATTTTTCGTTTAAAAATGGCGATCGCGCCGAGGTTTTCTTTTAACGCAGAGGGACTTATACAATAAGTGAGGCCCAAAATATTTTGGTTAAAAGGGGGATTGGGTCTTACACTCTAATAGAGGCCCAAAGTGTTTTGAATGGGTCTTATAGCTCAAGGAGAGGCCCAGATGATTTTTATTTTTAAACGGGCGACGATCGCGCCGTTTACTTGTACAGAGGGACTTATACAATAAGTGAGGCCCAAAAAGTTTTTGTACAAGGGGGGATGGGTCTTACACTCTAATAGCGGCCCAAAAAGTTTTTTAAAGAAAAGAAATGGGTCTTACTACTCGAGGGTAGGCCCAGATGATTTTTGAAAACGCGACGATCGTGCCGTTTGTTTTTTGACGGTATCGGGACTTATACAATAAGTGAGGCCCAAAAACGATTTGGTCAAAAAAAGGATTGGGTCTTACACTCTATTAGAGGCGCAAAGAGTTTTAAAAATGATCTATGAGGGTTGAATTAATCCAAAACCCTAATTTGTTTTCAAAATGTATTTAATTGAATAAAAATTCAATTAAAATGGTCAAAAATTGTTTAACACATGGAAAACAAATTGTGATCTTGGATTAATGCTTCAAAAATTAAGTATTGACCTAGAAAATAATTAGAAAGCATTAAAAGTTGCAAAATCAATGTGGAAATAATATTTCAAATGTTAAAAACAATTAAAATATTAATTCTTTGCAAAAATATCAATTATATAAAATAAATAATATTTTTGGGATTTTTTGGTAAAATAAAATATTTTAACATTTTTGTGAATTATTAAAAAAAGAACCAACTCAAAATCATTAAAACTCAGAGAGAAATTAATTTTTGAATCAATTAAACAAAATCACAAAATTCAAATATTCAAATTTCTAAAAATGGCGCCAAGAACAGGCTGAAGAACACGCGCGTGTTCTTGAATTCTCATATTTGCATTTTCTATCCAATCTCCATGAATACGTAATCATATCATGCAATCCACATATCATTATGCTCGTCTCAACCTCACGATCATGTCTATGTACTTTAATTTCATTTAAATTAAACATACAACAAGAAATCACGAAGAGACCTCAAGAACCCTAATTTCTGCATGAAGGCTAGGATTTTTTATACACGATTCAAACAATGCAATTAATTGAGGGAAAACATTCCATGCATGATTATGAACATATGGCCAAATTATTGTGCGAGGAAATATGCATAGATTGAGAGATGACCAAGTATGTGCTTACCTCCAAGTCGTTACAGCAAGAGCAGATGTGATTTTGAGTTGGAGGTGTTACAGACAAGTTGTGATGATCTGGACAGCTTCCCTACACCATATGGAGTGTGTTTAAACACTTGGATTGAATTGAAATGGACTGGATCAGTTTATGGCATCTCAGCTGCAACTTCACTTCAAACTTGTGTGGATGGCAAGTGATTTTGAGATTTTGATGTTCCAGATGTTATGTGAGTGTTTGATCAGCTCATATGTGATGTATGTGAGGTGTGTGAGTGATTGGTTTGATTGGAATTGCTCTCAAACTCAAAACCCGATAGCTACCTTGCTATGAAAGGCATTTTTGCCAAGAGAAAAAGATTTTGAGGAAAGCATCTGTTAGATGGCTTTGGTGTACTTAAACTGACCACAATTGAGCTCTATTTATAGTAGAGCAAGTTTGTTTTGCAAGGAATAGTGCATGGCAGCTGGTAAGTAGGTTTGGCCAATGTTGTCCAATGAGAATTCAAGTCTCCTCTAGCCATTGACTAGAGGTTAGGGCACAGAGCTTTGGTCCCCTTGGTCTTGGATAAGTCTTGACTGATTTCAGATGAGAATGGCTCAGTCCATGCCACCTTGATGGTTCCATTGAATGCCTCATTCCAAATTTGAAGTCTTGCCCCTATTTTGGCAACTCTAGGTTCAACATGTTATTCCTTGTTCCTTGGACCTTGGAGGCTTGGCGCAGTGATTGTCCCCTTTAGATTCAATCCTCTGAGGTGTCCAAGTGGATTGGAGCAATTGAATTTGGCTGATTTTGGAAAATCGACCAAAGTTGCAAATTCTGCCTTGCCTTGACAGATTTCAGCAAGGCAACTTGGCAATGTTGTATCTCATGGTGTAGGTTGAAT
The DNA here is from genome assembly GCA_022829125.1 of Lathyrus tuberosus. Taxonomy (NCBI): domain Eukaryota; kingdom Viridiplantae; phylum Streptophyta; class Magnoliopsida; order Fabales; family Fabaceae; genus Lathyrus; species Lathyrus tuberosus. The sequence goes on from JALAZF010000215.1 coordinate 5,312,743, forward strand.
TTGGCAATGTTCTTGGCCATTTTGGAAAGCTCTTACATGATACAACAACTGTTTGAACAAGTTTGGTTTTGATCTCTTTTGATTCCAAGTGAAAAATCCCCCTACATTTGGCAAAAAGTGAGGCAGAATCTGACTTAGTGAAAATTTCACTAAGTGTTGGAAAAAGTGACATTTTCACTTTTCAGCCACTTTGATCACTCCATAACTCAAAATCCTTAATGAATTGGAATGACTTGTAGTTGAAGTTTTTGTAGGTGATAATGAGGGCTACAAATCCATCTTTGGATGAGAAAAAATGGCCTTGTGGTTTAGGAGTTATGGTGCTCTAAAGTTGGTACCTTTGCCACTTTATTTTTAACTTAGAAAAATTTTTAAGTTTTATGGTTACCCCTTTTACAAGTTATCTCACTTTTCTTGATTTTTCTTGATGAATGATGATTCAAATCATACATTAACATCATTTTAGGGTTAAAAATCCATTTTGGTGAAAAATCTCAAAAAGTCAAAGTTGACTTTTGTGCACAGTTGACTTTTTATCAGATGAATTCCAAACTGTGCAATTCTTCAGGAAATCATGTCCTTGACCTAAATCAAACTTGATGGACATGTTCCATGGGTGTCATAGGGTATATTCAATCATGTATTAGGGTTTGGGAGCATGTCTAGGTCAAAAGTCAAAGTTACAGTTGACTTTTCCCTTAAAACCCTAATTGTGGTGCAGATGAAATTGAGACTTGTTGCTCAAGCTTCTTGGATCAATCCATTGTTCCAAATGGATCAATATGGTATATTAGAGACCCTAAAATCATCTCTTGAGGTCTTGGCTCACGGTTTGTCCCAAAAGTCAACTTAGGGGTGAATTAGGTCAAGAAACCCTAATTCCTGATTTTTGATGAATGCATCCCCTGAGGCAAAATTGACTTGATGCATGGGTTCATGAGGTTCCATGAAGTATATTAGGTTATGTTTTGGATCATTGCCTTATGCCCAGATGAAAATTTCCATCTGGAGGCCCTGGTCGACCAAAACGCTAATTTGGTGACACTGTCGATCTTTAGACTTGATCCACCTAGAAGAGAGCATCCTTGTGCTTAATCCTTGAAGTGGGAGTCCTTTTTGATCCATTGTGGATGTTTAAGAGATTAGAAAAGTTGAAGATCATGTCATTTCTTGATTGATCCTTTGTCTAAGCACTCAGAGAGGGCTTGAAACCCTAATTTTGATTGTAGTGGATGCTCACCCATCTTTGGGGAGACTGATGAAGCATGATGGTTCATCCATATTGTGATGATGATTTTCACAATAATGGGAAATCTAAGTGGTCAAAATTTGGGGTATTACACCCAAGACGCCGGAAAAATCTTAGCTGCAAGAGAAAAGGATTTCGCCGAAAGAGCTCAACATTTCTAGAAAATTAGTAAAGGTGTCGATGCTGCCACTCAAGCTCATAAGAAGACCAAACAGACTTTAACTCAGACCAAGGACATGTTAGCCAAGTTTCAGCAGGCCTGGGATGAGGTTAGAATCAAGAACACAGAGTTGCAGGAACAGCTAAAGATCAAGGATGACGAGCTTAAAAAGGCACATGAACAACGAAGGAAATTTCGGGAGAACCTTGGCAAAAGTCAAGACCATTTGGAGAGTGCCAGAGAGGAGCTGAAGACTTCCAAGAAGGAGCTTGAAGAGGATATGGCAGATATGGGGAAACTCAAGATGCAAGCCGGTGTGAAGAGGCACAAAGGAGTCTGTGATGATGAAGCTCTCCTGATGCATATGGATTCGTTGACTGAAGCTCTAGCAAAAAGAGATGTTCTGATTAAGGAGTTAATTGAAAGACCGAATCACCAGCGCACTCGCATACTCTTCGAGGAGGTCAAGTATTCAAGCGAAAAGTTGAAGGATTTAGAATTGTCAGATTGTCAGTTTTTCTTTCTTTCTCTTAATGTAATTTTGTTGATGGATATCATCAGGCTTGTTGATGAATCCACTATTTTTGATGTATGTTGTTTGAACTCGTTGTTGAACACTATGTGTATGTCTGGTTTCTTTTTAATTGAAATGAGCAATTTATTCAGAAATTTCCCTTTGGTTGTTATCTGTACACAAGCACATAGCCACGACACGTCCCTTCATATCACAATTTCTAATCTTCAGATTTCTGTGGTTAAGATTGGAATCAGGGTGTAAGGAACCTTGGAAATGATAAACATGGCATTTGCATTGCATTGCATATCATGTTGCATTTTGTTGTTTGCTTTTCAGGTACTCGTTGCAGGTCCTCTAACCTTTATTTGGTTTCAGGCACTATAGCTGATAACCATATCCACCGGTACGCAACTCGCAGAAACCAGACTAAGATCATGGATCAGATGCAAACTGAATTGGCTGAGCTGAGGAACAGGATGGACCAGTTCATGACCTTAATGACTGGTATGGCTCAAAATCAGGAAAGACTCAGGGTAATGGTCGAGCGGCCATAGGTAGAGGTGCAGAATGGCAATGGTAATCAGGCTGGCGTTAATGCAGGCGGTGACCCTCCGTTCGTCAGGTTGCAGAAGATAACCAAGAGGATCAATTCACTCTATTAGATGTTGAAGATGAGACCACTCGCCGATTTAACGAGCTCGCTGAAAAGATCAAGTCCATTGAATCCCAAAACACTCTTGGCTTTGATGTTTCTGACTTGGGATTGGTGCCTGGAGTAAGAATTCCTCACAAGTTCAAGCCACCAACATTTGACAAGTACAATGGCACTACTTGTCCTAAAACTCATCTCCAATCTTATGTGGGGAGGATAGCCGCTCATACTGATGATGAGAAATTGTGGATGTATTATTTCCAAGACAGCCTTACTGGGGCATCTCAAGAATGGTATATGAAGTTGAGTAGGACTACTGTAAGGAACTGGAAGGAGTTAGCTCATGCTTTTGTCAAGCAGTATCAATACAACATGGACCTGGCTCCAAACCGTACTCAGTTGCAGAGTATGGCTCAGAATGCGAAGGAGAGTTTTAAGGAATATGCTCAAAGGTGGCGCCAGTTGGCTGCCATGGTTCAACCTCCGCTGCAGGACCGAGAAATGGCTGACATGTTTATGGGTACCCTTTAGGGAACTTATCTTGATAGGTTGGCTGCCTGTCCTTCAACTGGGTTTGCAGACATTGTAATCGCTGGGGAAAGGATTAAAAGTTTGTTGAAGCTCGGAAAAATACAAGATGCTAGTGGTGCTAGTTCTTCAGGAGTGAGGAAGCCATTTGCTGGATCTACCAGAAAGAGAGATGGTGAAGCCAGTGCTGTTTATAAGAACAGAGGAAGAGGAAGAGGACATCAAGATTCCTATGATCAGGTTGTTGCTATGACCATTCCTAGTCCGCAAGTTCAATCACAGCCGCAGCAGCAGAATGTTCAGGCATAGAATAATCAACAGCCGCAGAGATCATATCAGCAGAGACGAGCTGACAGGCGTATGGACCCTTTGCCTTTGACTTACGCAGCTTTGCTACCCCAATTATTGATGCTTAATCTAGTATAGCTTCGTACGATGGGCCGGCTCCTGCAGTATTGCCAAAGGGTTACGATGTTAATGCCCGCTGTGAGTATCATTCTGGGGCTCCAGGTCATAGTATTGAACAGTTTCGTACATTTCAGCATAAAGTTCAGGATTTGATTGATGCCAAGTCAATTAATTTCTTGCCTCCACCAAATGTGCTTCAGAATCCTATGCCGGATCATAATGTGCCAAAGGTCAGTGCCATTGAAGATGGGAAAGTCTTGAATTTGGTAACTGATGTGAATAGGGTGAAGACTCCGCTGAGTATTGTGAAGGCTTGTTTGTTGAAGGGGCAAGTGTTCCCTGGCTGTGAAGAAGATTGTGTTGATTGTAAGAATCAGAGTAATGGGTGTGATAAACTAAAAGCCGGTATTCAAAATTTGATTGACGAAGGATGTCTACAGTTTGATCAGGGGGACAAAAAGGACGATGAGGTGTCAACTATTACCATTTATTTTACGCCAGCTGAAATTCAAGTGCCCTCGCCTGCTACCATTGTGCCTGTTGTAGTGAGTCCTGTTACTATCACGGTACCAGGACCAGTTCCTTATACTAGTGAGCGGGCCATCCCATGGCACTACGGTGCAGATGTTTACTACCAGGGAGAAAAGCAAGAGGTGGAAACTCCAGCTGGGGGTAGTTCCAGTATTGATAATGTTGGAGGTCTTGGTGGCTTCACCAGAAGTGGACACTTGTTCGCTCCACAGACTTTGAGAACCAATGCTGAAACTTAGGCAGCAGCTAAAGCTAAAGGTAAACAGGGGGCTACAGAAGAGGTTGTTGTTCCCGAATCTGTGCAGAAAGGTACTTTTGAGAAAGAAGTTGAGGAGTTCATGAGACTTATCAAAAAGAGTGATTATAAGGTGGTTGATCAGTTGAACTAAACGCCATCAAAAATTTCTACCTTGTCGTTGCTTATGTGTTCTGCAGCTCATCGAGAGGCACTTCTGAAGGTTTTAAATATGGCCTATGTACCTCAGGAGATTACTGTGAATCAATTGGAGTCGATTGTTTCTAATGTCAATGCTAGCCATGGGCTAGGTTTTACAGACTTTGATTTGACTACTGAGGGTCGCAATCACAACAGGGCATTACACATCACCCTAGAGTGTAAAGGCGCACTGTTATCTCATGTATTGGTAGACACGGGGTCTTCTCTGAACGTGTTACCAAAGAAGGCCTTAATGAAGTTAGACGCTGAAGGAATCATTCTGAGACCAAGTGATTTGGTAGTGAGGGCTTTTGACGGTTCGAAACGTTTTGTATTCGAAAAGGTGGAGCTCCCAGTAAAAATTGGTCCTCGGGTGTTTAAGTGCGTGTTCTACGTGATGGACATTCAACCCGCATATAGCTGCTTGTTAGGCAGACCGTGGATTCATGCCGCTGGGGCAGTGACATCTACGTTGCACCAGAAATTAAAATACGTGGTTGATGGTCAAGTGGTGACTGTGTGTGGAGAAGAAGACATCTTCATCAGATAGCTGTCTACCTTTAAGTACGTGGAAATGGATGGAGAGATCCATGAGATGGTGAGTCAAGCATTTGAGGCAGTCAATATTGGTGATTCGTCTTCACAGGCAGTATCTTCTCAGAGCGAAGGACAGGTGGGTACCTCTATTGCTTCTTACAGACAGGCAGTGGAAGTGGTCAAAGTAGGTAATGCCCAAGGCTGGGGCAAATTGATTGAAGTCTCTGCAAAGGAAGACAAGTTCGGTATAGGCTATAATCTGTATCAAGCTGCTGCAGCAGAGCGCCAGGGGCCGATTACTTTCTATAGCGGGGGACTTATTAATCCAAATTAGATGTGTGCTGTAAGTGAAGATGGTGTCGACAGTGATTGTGACCTCGACAACTGGGTGCGCCCGTGTGTACCGGGTCAAGAGCTGTGCAATTGGTCTGTTGAAGATGGTGTCGACAGTGATTGTGACCTCGACAACTGGGTGCGCCCGTCTGTACCGGGTCAAGAGCTGTGCAATTGGTCTGTTGAAGAAATTGTTCAAGTTACTCTTCAAACAGAGTAATTTTCTTTGTTTTTCTTTGTTGCTTGTCAAAATCTCGCGCTCTGCCCAAGGCGTGTAGATCCATTTGTAGGGCCTCATAATTGCATTTGCAAGGTTTTTTATCATTAATAAAGGACGTTTTACATTCAAATTTTGTGTTCCTTGTCTTTCATTTTTTATTTTTGCAGAAAAACAATAAAATGGCAATGTTTTATTTTGTTATTTCTTTTTTCAAAAGGCTCATTCTAAAATAAAGCATGACCCCAATCATGCAGATTAATCACCCGAATTTCATTGATAACGATTCTGCTATGGCCAAGTATGACTTTGATAATCCAATCTATCAAGCCGAAGAGGGGGATGAAGAAGACTGTGAAGTTCTCGAGGAATTGGCCAGATTGGTGAAGCAGGATGAGAGGGTCATTCAGCCTCACCAAGAAACAATTGAGGTTATCAACATTGGTTCCGAGGACGCCAAGAAAGAGATTAAGATTGGAGCCAACCTGCAGGCTGAGGTGAAGAAAGAGTTGATCAGTATGCTGCGGGAATATGTTGACATCTTTGCCTGGTCGTATCAAGACATGTCGGGGTTAGATACAGACATTATTGTGCACAAGTTGCCATTGAAAGAGGGTTGTCCTCCTGTCAAACAAAAGCTTCGAAGAACTAAACCAGAAATGGCTCTCAAAATCAAGGAGGAGGTACAAAAACAGTTAGATGCGGGATTCCTGGCTGTTACCAATTACCCACCGTGGGTTGCAAATATCGTTCTTGTGCCGAAAAATGATGGTAAGGTCAGAATGTGCGTTGATTACCGAGATCTAAATAGAGCAAGTCTGAAAGACAACTTTCCTTTACCTCATATTGATGTACTGGTTGACAACACCGCTCAGTTCTCGGTATTCTCTTTCATGGATGGCTTCTCCGGATACAACCAAATCAAGATGGCACCGGAAGACATGGAAAAGACAACGTTCATTACCCCGTGGGGTACCTTCTGTTACAAGGTGATGCCTTTTGGGTTGAAGAACGTCGGGGCAACGTATCAGCGAGTTATGGTAACACTCTTCCACGATTTGATTCATAAGGAGATTGAGTGTTATGTAGATGATATGATTGCCAAGTCTCGAACAGAAGAAGAGCATCTAGTCAACTTGAAGAAACTGTTTGAGAGGTTGAGAAAGTTTCTACTAAGGCTGAATCCGAACAAGTGCACTTTTGGAGTGCGGTCCGGTAAACTGCTGGGTTTCATCGTAAGCGAAAAAGGAATTGAGGTTGATCCTGCCAAAATAAAAGCGATACAAGAAATTCCTGTACCCAGAACAGAAAAAGAAGTACGTGGTTTCCTGGGTAGATTGAACTATATTGCACGGTTCATATCTCACCTCACAGCCACTTGTGAACCAATATTTAAGCTGTTAAGAAAGGAACAAGTGGTCAGGTGGAATGACGATTGCCAAAGGGCTTTCGAGAAAATAAAAGAATATTTGCAGGAACCTCCAATTCTCATGCCTCCAGTTCCAGGGAGACCTTTGATCATGTATTTGACTGTGCTTGAAGGATCCATGGGTTGTGTTCTCGTTCAACATGACGAGACGGGTAAGAAGGAGCATGCCATCTATTACTTGAGCAAGAAATTCAATGATTGCGAATCGCGGTACTCAATGCTTGAAAGGACATGCTGTGCACTTGCATGGGCTGCTAAGCGATTGAGGCAATATATGCTCACTCATACAACCTTGTTAATTTCAAAAATGGACCCTGTCAAGTACATATTTGAGAAACCAGCATTGACCGGACGGGTTGCACGTTGGCAGATGGTACTGACTGAATATGACATCCAGTATACTTCTCAGAAAGCCATCAATGGGAGTATCCTGTCAGACTATCTTGCACAGCAGCCTATTGATGATTACCAACCCATGAAATTTGATTTCCCTGATGAGGACATCATGTTTCTCAAAGTTAAAGACTGCGAGGAACCATTCCCGGAGGAGGGGCCAGACCCTGAATCCAAATGGAGTTTGATGTTTGATGGGGCCGTCAATATGAATGGGTGCGGTGTTGGAGCAGTCCTTATCACGCCAGAAGGTGTTCATATGCCTTTCACTGGCCGAGTAACTTTCGGATGCACCAACAATAAAGCAGAATATAAAGCTTGTATAATGGGAATTGAGGAGGCGATTAATTTGCGAATTAAGACCCTCGATATCTTCAGTGATTCAGCTTTGGTGATCAATCAGATTAATGGAGATTGGCACACTCATCAACCAAACTTGATGCCTTACAGAGACTATGCGAGGAGGATATTGACTTTCTTTACAATAGTGAAGTTGTACCATATTCCTCGAGACGAGAATAAGTTTGCTGATGCCTTGGCCACATTGTCCTCTATGATCAAAGTGCAGAGGTGGAATCATGTACCTAAGATTGAGGTGTCTCGTCTTGACAGGCCTGCACATGTGTTTGCCGTTGACGCAGTGTCTGATGACAAGCCGTGGTTTCATGATATTAAGTGCTTCTTGAAGAGTCAAGAGTACCCACCCGGGGCATCTACCAAAGATAAGAAGACTTTGAGGAGATTGGCTGGTAGTTTCTTCCTGAATGAGGATGTGTTGTACAAACGAAACTTTGACATGGTTCTGCTCAGATGCGTGGATAGACACGAAGCAAACATGTTGATGCAAGAAATGCATGAAGGCTCTTTCGGTACCCACGCCGGAGGACATGCAATGGCAAAGAAATTGTTGAGATCGGGGTATTATTGGATAACTATGGATGCAGACTGTTGTTCATACGCCCGCAAATTCCACAAATGTCAGATTTATGCGGATAAAGTGCATGTACCTCTGAATCCGTTGAATGTCATGTCTTCTCCTTGGCCCTTTGCAATGTGGAGCATTGACATAATTGGAAAAATCGAGCCAACTGCTTCTAACGGCCATTGTTTCATCTTGGTCGCTATTGATTACTTTACCAAATGGGTGGAAGCAGCGTCTTATGCTAATGTCACCAAGCAGGTGGTAGCCAGATTTCTGAGGAGAGATATCATCTGTCGCTATGGAGTGCCCGAAATAATCATTACTGATAATGGTTCTAATCTCAACAACAAAATGATGGCAGAATTATGTCGGGACTTCAAAATTGAGAATCACAATTCTTCGTCGTACCGTCCAAAGATGAACGACGCTGTTGAAGCAGCCAACAAGAATATCAAGAAGATTGTGCAAAAGATGGTGGTGACATACAAAGATTGGCATGAGATGTTACCGTTTGCCTTGCATGGGTACCGAACATCAGTAAGGACATCTACGGGGGCAACACCTTTCTCACTCGTGTATGGTATGGATGCAGTCCTACCAGTTGAAGTTGAGATTCCCTCGCTGAGAATTATGATGTATGTCAAACTGGATGAGGCAGAATGGGTTCGTACCCGATTCAATGAGCTAAGCCTAGTTGAGGAAAAGAGACTAGCAGCTATTTGTTATGGTCAATTGTACCAGAGAAGAATGAAGCGAGCATTTGATCAGAAAGTGCGACCTCGGGAGTATCAAGTTGGTGAATTGGTACTTAAAAGGATTCATCCTCCAAACACAGATCACAGGGGAAAGTGGACACCGAACTATGAAGGTCCATTCGTGGTTAAAAAGGTTTTCTCTGGCGGAGCCTTAATGCTTACAACCATGGATGGTGAAGATTTTTCATCCCCTGTCAACTCAGACGCAGTCAAAAAATACTTCGCAAGAAGAGACCCGCTGGACAGAAAAAAAAAAAAAAAAAAAAAAAAAGTCCTGGAAAAAAAGGGCATCCCGGCGAACCATAAAAACAGTATAAAAAGGTTCGGGAAAAAATTAGGGATATAAAATAAAAAAAATTTGTACACCCGGTGGGTTGAAAATCCGCAAGGACAACTCAGGCAAGAAAGGGTATCCCGGTGGATTGAAAACCCGAAAGGGCGATCCACGCAAAAGAGGGATTAAGCGAAGACTGCGATCTGAGTCATCTGTACGGCCCCCATCGTTTCACTCAAACTGGCAATCTCCAAAGGGTAGGAATCGGTCCAATCATTCTCCTCAGAAGGCGAAGATAATCGGAAAGTCTTGAAGACATACTGGTCATAGCAGAATGGAAACTCAGTGAAACGCCGTTTTCACATTGCCATTAGGATAGTTTCTTTTCTCAATTTTCAGTGATCACCTCTTTCCAGGGATTGCTTCCAGATGTACTTGCCTATTCTGGGCCTTTCAATCAATAAAGTGGATTATTCAGTCAAAAAGCTTCTTATTTGTTTTCATTTTACTATTTTGTTTGCAAAAACGTCTGAACTTTTGATAAAAAAAACATTGCATGGTTGAAAACATTGAGGCTTTACAATAACATGCACAGGGAAAACATTTAAAATTGCTTTGAATGTTGATTAACTCTGAATGGTGGATTCAAACCAAGCAATCCCCTGGACATATGTGGACATTTCTCTTGTTGCAGGTTTACATTCAAAAGCCTAACATGGAGTCATTTTCAGCGCCAAGCGTTGTTGGGTGCTCCCCCCAACAAGTGGTGGTTCGGAGTTGGATTTTCTTAGTTGCCGAAGTCATATCCAGCACGGGGCATATATGCATATCCTTTGCTTGCAGGTAACATGTATAAGTGATTTCGAAGGTAAGAGCCATTTTCTTCCAAGGAAAGTAATCACTTATCCCCGTGCAGAATGCCGGGGAAATCCTGTACAGGGAAGGGTTCACCTGTCATCCTTTTGTCACAACGTTTACTGATTGAGTCCATCATTTGGTCGACAGTCATTCACGACGATGTGATATTGGTGAATTAATTTCAACTGGGTATCGTGGTATCTTATTAAGTCGATTCTCTCATTCTGTACTTCCAACAGCTACAAGCTTTTCTGTGTCGATAACGGTTGGAAATTCCCTAGTGGAGTTGTTTCGCAGACCTTGCAGCTAATGTTCAAGACTCAGTGAGTGTCTAAGAGTTTGAAGATGCCTAATCTTCTGTAAAATCCTCTTGGGACGATTTCTTCAGATCAGTCGTGTAACCTGGGGCAAAGGCGAGTTTGTAACCCTACCAAGCATGGGGCAGCGTGAAATACCTTTGACGGGATGTGTTCCATATCTATTATCCCCAGTAGATTGACATCTCAATTATTGCATTCTAGCTCAAATCTCAGTATTTGTCTAAGAGTTTGAAGATGCCCAGTCTTCTATAAAATCCTCTTAAGAGACATTCCTCAACACGAGACGCTTTGAAGCGGTTCTCCCCAACAGAGTTTGGTGTAAACTCAGTATCCCTAGCAGTGGAAGGTGCGCCTAACATGGAGCATTGTGGCATTTATCCTAAGCTCGACAGCTTTGTTCCTCAACAGACTACCGTGGATTCGCTTTGTGTTTTCCACAGCAGATCTCTAGGGACTCCTTCTCAGCATGGTGCAATGGAACGTCTTCCAACCAGGATTCGCTTATCCCCGACGGAGCAGTTCTGGTCATAACAAGATTGTATCTCTAGCAGTGGTATCCTCACAGAGTTCAGCACTAAATCTGGTCAGCAATATTCTCCAGTTGAGTTGTTATTTCTCCCCGCAGAGGTTTAACAGATCAACAGAATCTCTTCCTCAGCAGAGTGTTAGTATATTCTCTCCCCAACAGAGTCAGAAGGCTGGTGATCCCCGCAAAGGATCTCGGGTTTGATAGATCCCCAAGCAGAATTTCAATGACTTTTTTCCTCAGCAGAACGTCGTTCAAAAATTCTCATCCCCAACGGAGTTACTATGACCAGAATTTATCCCCAGACAGATGAAATAATTCCTGGCAGAGTCATTACTTCCCATATCTCAAAGTCCAATTTATTTTTGGCAAGCGTGACAATTCGAAGCAGACGGATTATTCATTCATTTTCCAGCAGAGATATCATCCTTTCAGGAGCTTCTGAGGTTAAATCATTGATCATTGTTCCTCAACAGAGTCAACAGGGATGTCTGATATGTATGCAGAGCGTAATCCAGTGTTGAATTATTGTTAAAGCCCACAGGCAGCGTGGCAAGCCAGTAGTCGTCTGGCGTCGTCCCAAAAGACATTCTTAAAGCCCACCAGCAGCGTGGCAAGCCAGTAGTCGTCTGGTGTCGTCCCAAAAGACATTCTTAAAGCCCACCGGCAGCGTGGCAAGCCAGTAGCCGTCTGGCGTCATCCCAAAAGACATTGTTAAAGCCCACCGTCAGCGTGGCAAGCCAGTAGTCGTCTGGCGTCGTCCCAAAAGACATTCTTAAAGTCCACCGGCAGCGTGGCAAGCCAGTAGTCATCTAGCGTTATCCCAAAAGACATTCTTAAAGCCCACCGGCAGCGTGGCAAGCCAGTAGTCATCTGGAGTCGTCCCAAAAGACATTGTTAAAGCCCACCGGCAGCGTGGCAAGCCAGTAGTCATCTGGCGTCGTCCTAAAAGACATTGTTAAAGCCCACCGGTAGCGTGGCAAGCCAGTAGTCATCTGGCGTCGTCCCAAAAGACATTCTTAAAGCCCACCGGCAGCGTGGCAAGCCACTAGTCGTCTGGCGTCGTCACAAAAGACATTGTTAAAGCCCACTGGCAGCGTGGCAAGCCAGTAGTCGTCTGGCGTCGTCCCAAAAGACATTGTTAAAGTCCACCGGCAGCGTGGCAAGCCAGTAGTCGTCTGGCATCGTCCTAAAAGACATCTCTCCAGTAGTATGGTTATCATCATAGTTCTATTCAAGCAGAGTTCATTTGGTTGGGTTTATATCCCTTTTCTTCTTCTCCACAGAGTGCAAATTTTCTGGTTATTTTCGGTATTCAATCCATTCATACCTTGAAAGTCTGACAGCAATCGCTATCATCCATTCAGGTCTACAGTGTTTGAATAGGGGCAGCTTTAATACCCCAAAATTTGTCCTCTCATTTTTCATATCATTTAGCATGTGCTTTCATTGCATTGCATTCATGCATAGAAAAATAAAGCATTGCATTGCATCTTGCATAAGGGCATGTGATCAGTGGATTGCAGAGCATTGACTATCCCAAGCCATAGAACAAGAGCCAAGGGTCTCCCAATAAGTCTCAAGGGTATCTTATATCTCACATGATCTCAATTGATCCCACAAGTCATGGGAAGATGGGAATTCATCAAGAAGATTGGACAGTGCATCATCTCCTAACAAAACAACCCAAATTAGGGTTTGTGGTCCAAGCATTCTCCTGATGAAATTTTGGTTCAAAGTTGATCTCAATATTTTCTACATGATATTAAGTGTCTAAGGGTGGAAGATTGACCATTGGTTCCTTTTAGAAGAGGTTCAATTGGCCAGTTGCTTGAGAATCAAGAAATTTGGGAAAAAGTCAATTGTGCGGTGTAGGGGTGTTCGCGGTGCGGTTTGGGCGGTTTTGACGTTAAAAATCATCCGAACCGCAAGAGAAAAAAGCATGCGGTTTGGTTTGGTTCGGTTGGCTTTTAAAAAAAAATCCGAACCAAACCAAACCAAACCAATGCGGTTTGGATTGGTTCGGGTGGTTCGGTTTTTTACAAAAATTTTATTGAGTGATATTTACATATATAGAGAACAACATAACTATGTGTTTAGTCATTCACACATTGCCAAATAACAACAAAACTCATCATATTTAGACAAAAAATACTCATTCAATATACTAAAATCAATTTAAACAAAAGTGGAAAAAATAGTAGCATAAAACAATATTAAAAATATTATAATAAAACAGAAAATAGAGGAGAAGGGAGATTAGAGAAGATGAAAAAGAAATAACATAAGAGATGTGAGAATAGAGAAGATGTGTGCGATGAAAATATAATTAGAAGAGAAAATAGTAACATAAAAATGAGAAAATGAAAAAGAAAAAACATGTAAGATGAGAGATTAGTGTAGAAGAGGTGAGACGTACATGACAAAAAAGATGAGAAGAATGTGCAATACTATTAGGAGAGATTTGAGAAGATTAAAACTGAAAAGTTAAGTGTGAGTAAGAAAAAATATTTCGTAATTGTAAGGTAAAGGCATAATGGGTTTAAGTTTTGGGTTATATGTGGGATAAGTGAAGTTTGGGTTGTAACATAATGCGGTTTGGTTTGGTTTAGTTCGGTTTGCAAAATACAAACCGCAAACCAAACCGAACCATGCGGTTTTGTTAAAAGATGGCCCGAACAAATTCGAACCAAATGCGGTTTTTTGCGGTTTTGGTTTGGTTTGGTTTGGTTTGCGGTTTTCTATTGGGTTGGTTTGGTTTTGAACACCCCTAGTGCGGTGAAAAAAGTCAACTCCTGACTTTTTTGGGTCAAATTCATGAAATTCAAGTTACATATGGTCATTGGACAAGATTTGATCAAGAAATGATGGAGGAATCATGAAAAATCAAGAAATGTACAAAGTTTCCATTTTTAGAAACTTAGGGTTTCCAAAAATGGCAAGTTTGGACCATTTTGCACTACACTTTGAGGCTTCCTTTCTTCAAGATAAAAACTCCAAACTTCAGGCCCAAGTTGAGCCAATTAAAGTTCACATTCTAAGCTTCAAATCCATATAAAGAACTCTTCCATTGGATCAAAATTGAGGGAGTTATGATCAATCAAAGTTTGGTAAAATCAAGGCAAAAATCAAGTCATGGCAAGGCAAGTTCAGGCCTTCAGGCCATAACTTTGTCAAACACTTGGTGTGCCAAATGTCAAGCCATTTTTCTCATTGAAGGAATCTTCAAATGAAAAAATGTTGAACATCAAAGTTGTTCCTCTCAGTGTCCTCTTCAACTTTGATGTTGGACATTTTTCCATTTGAGCAAGTTATGAGAAGGTTATGATGGTTCAAAGTTGATGGTATCATGCTGAATTTTCACAAGGCCATAGCCATGCAGCTTTCCACGCCCTTCACGCAGTTTGAATCCCTTGTGTTCTAAGCGATTTTTCATCACTTTAGAGGCATTGTTTTAATTGGACTCAAACACCAAACTTGTTCTATGATGTGTCCTTAATCCATAGCCATCAAAAGCTCATGATTTCATGTCTTGTACATAGAGAAATTCATCCCTAAGTATCCATAGTTTCTACTGTTTGTTGTAATGTGAAGATTGGAATGTTATGCATTGTTGTTGATAATACACATCATTCACACGCATGCTACACTTCTCCATTCTTTACTCCATTTGAACAAACATTCTACTACACATACATGACACACCATTCACCATACATCAAAGAGGAAAGGTGGGAAACTTGCTCTACAAGTTTCTGCAGCAACACAACATCAACACCATTCATTCTCATCCTCACCATAGCATCATGAACTCTCCACACCATATCCAAACCTCACCAACTCGCCTCTAACTAACTTAACTCAGTTAGTTAGAGTGAACTCATTTAACCCAACTCAAACTCACTTAACCACACTAGTTAACACACTAACTCAACATATATAATTCAAACTCACTCAGAATTGAAGGAGGAACACTTCATTTCTTACTCTCACTTCAAAACACTCTCGAGTTTTCTCTCTAAACTCTCTCATTTTTCCACATTTTCACAAACCATTCTAAAGCTTTCTCTCTGATCTCTCTCTATCTCTACACGAATTCACCATTGTTCTTCATCTACTTCATCACTGTCATCATCAAGTGTTCATTGTTTATGAAGAGCAAGTTGAATCAACATCAAAGGCAACCATATTTCTCAAGATGAATCTCAGTTTCCATCAAGAATTCAAGATTCAAGAGCATTTATTTTGCTCAGTTTAAGCTCCAGAACAAGATCATCTCTGGATTTCTAAAGATCCAAAGTTTCTCCAAATTTCAGGTCATCTTCTCCGGCCGGTGAGGTTTCTAGGGTTTAATCACCAGAATATGTCATGGCCGTCCAATTCACCTCATTCAACGCTTGGTATTGTGCCAACACATTAATGACCATATGCATCTCACGTGTATGGATTTTGTGATTTGAATGCTTGTGTACATGTGCATCATGCTTGTTATTGTGTGCCTCACATCTGATCCACTCATCTTGTATACTTTATGTGATTGATCATCATAAAATTAATCCAACGCACCATAATATGCCAACACATTAATGAGCACCATCTCACTCACGTGCCTCTTTTCTCTCTCTGAATGATCACGTGTGTGCGTGCTTGATGATTGTGGTGTGTGTGCGTTGTGATCCATTGATTTTGTTTACTTTTGATATTTGATCATCATGATCTGGTCCTATGGCTATGATTGCATCCATATGTTGACTGAAATGCACCATAACACACACACGTTGGTATTGGACTGGGTCACTAATTGATGTTCACACCCCACATGTTAAGCCCAATGCCACTTTTGAACTGAAATTACTCACGATGCACCCCCTACTTGTTTCCTTTGCATTTTTATTTTTCTTTTTCTATGTTGTTTCATTTTCTATTTTTAAAAATACCAAAACTCATTACAAAATTCTATAAAAATTTATGTGTGTTCTTAACACATTTAGATAATTTTATATGTTTTTTAATTTTGAATTTATGAATTTTTTCACATAATAACATGATTTCTTTTCAATTTCTTTTTGAGTAAGTTTCTTCATGAACACTTGAATTTGCACATTTTATTTTTCTTACCTCATACACTGTTTTTCATCCATTCTTTTTGTATTGGTTAAAAGACATCTTGTAGCATCTAAACCAATTTTATTTTTATTTTTAAAGTCGTTTTATCACATGTTTGCATGTTCATCTTTGCACTTTCTTTTGGTTTATTTCAATGTGATTTTGTGAAATTCTTTGGTCATGTTCTCTTTTGAGTTTTGCCATGAGTTTTGGTACATGTTTTTTTGCTTCTAACTTGGTTTGTTTAGGACCTATTTTTACAATTTTCTCATGTGCTTTGATATTTTTTTGATGCCTTGCATTTGAAGTTACATGTATGCACATTCTTCTACTTCATTCTCATATGATTTTGTTGAGGCACTTGTGTCACCTCTTGTGTTCACTTTGTATGGTATTATAGGTCATTGGTATGATATTATAGGTCATCTTGAACCATGATTATAGGTCATTTGTTTTCATTCTTTGTCATTTGTACATAATTGTTCTAAATGTCATCCTTACATGAATATTTTTGTCCTAATTCTTGCATCTTCTTTTCTTGAGCTCTACATGTTTCATGTGTGCATTTTGTATGTCATTTCATACATTCCACTTGCATCTCATCAATGATATGCCACTTCCCATACGCATTCAATAATAATTCCATATGATATACATCCTTAACATGTAAACTTGTGTATATAATTGAAAATTGTTTCTTTCTTTCTTATCTCTACTTCATCTTATTTCTTTTACTTGTATCATTGCATCCATGATTTGTATGATGATTCATATGCATTGTGAGACATTTATAAATGGTATATGGTTCTGACCTTGATCTTTTGTGAAGCATTATTGTATGTTCACTTTGCATTTCCACTCATTCTTCATCTATTCCTTTCATGTTGCCCTTCTTTGATGTTTAAGGCATTATGTGTGCAAAATTAGTGCATGTTTAATATCTTAACATTTGAGAACATCCTTAAAGCATAGGTTCTGACCTTGAATGATTTTCATCTCTTAGGATCTTTATCCATTGATTCTTAATTTGTTTGATCATTACTTGTTATTCTTTCCTTATTCCACTACTTGTAAATAGTTTTTGAACTAACCTTTTTGTGTAGGTGCTAATGGTAAGTAAGTCTGTGGATATGCTTCCACATACACTTCTTTCTTATATTTTCTCTTATCTCCTTTAATCATTCAACTTGTGATCATGATAAGCATTTACATGCTTTCCTTGAATAACTTCTTTCTTCCCCCTTTTGAGTTATAACTCATATTCTACTTTAGAAGTGAGTTGTTTAATTCACTCTTCTTCTCCTTTCTATGTATGATAACTTTAGGGTTTGAGTTTTAGTCTCCCTCATTATAGTTTACCTTTCTTAACCTTTTGAGTCTCTCTTCTTCTCATCTCAAAACAAAAGCAAAACACTTAATAAAGGTATAACATATATTGTATTTGAGCCTTTCATGTGAGAATAAGATAGTGAGGGGTCTTCTCTCACTTTCTTAGAATGTTTAGCATACGTCCTGTCTTGGGTCGATATGCGAGGCATTCGATCCTACGTGAAAGACTTAAATACAATATGCGTTATACACACCAATAATCAAAATACTTCTTTCTAAAATACAAAAATAAACAAATTCTCTTCTCATCTCCTTCATTCTATTCCTTAAGGACTCGTCATGTCCGTTCTACCGCAAACAGGTAACGCCTAAGTCTCCATACAACGAGCTGCAACACCTAACTGCTGGGACGCGCTCTCTGACGTTTCCATTAAAAAACACAAACAAAGCAACCCTTGTCGAGGGGAACTATGTCGCTCTGATTCTCATGTTCCCGATGAGATACGTAGGCAGTGGGGTAGGGCCCATTCGAGCACTTCTTTTATTTTCCCTACATTTGTTTCTCGTTCTCTTTCCGTTCCTTTTCCAACATCTTTTCTATCACCCTTTGAGCAGTACTTCAAGCGTGGATCCCGTCGAGTACGACGGACGTGAAGGGGTGCGATAACCTTCCCTTCACGTAACCGACTCCCTTACCCATTCTCTTTGGTTCCCGAGACCTCATTCTTTTCTTTCTCCCGGGTTTGTGCAGCATTACCTTTCCCTTTCTTTGGGATAAAAATGCCTGGCTGGCGACTCTCTTTCTTCCTTCCGTGCCACTTTCGCGTTTGTACCTGGATGAAAATCCCGGGAGCGACACCAGGTACCCCTGAATGGAATTCACACCTAACATGGACATAGGAACCCATACGAAACTTGGTGTGTGGAGGTCCCGCAGCAATCAATTCAATTAGCTGAAACTTGAGCAAGTGCTGAAGCAACTGAGCGTATGGCATCGGGATCGGATCAAACTTCTTCTCAGTCTTCTCTGGCTTAAGACCCTCAAGAAACAGTTGGTGATGAAAAAGCTCTGACGGTGGAGAGGATTCACGAGGCAATCCATGGTCTAGAGGAGACCCCAAAGAGGTAGGAGGAGTGAGAATCTCTGATGCGGAAGCTGACGCCTGATTGTTTTCCTTTCTTAACACTTTATTCAGAATTTCCATAACCCGGCCAATCGGAGTCTTTATCCGGTTGACTTCTTCTCTCAGCAGTTCCTGACCTCGGGACAACGCCTGAATGTCCACCATAAAATGCTCCAGTTGGGCCTTTATCTCAGTCACCTTCGCTCGGAGTTGCTCCATATCTGAACCTTGATTGTGGTGAATCGAGTAGTTGGAAGAAGTCATGTTGGCCGTTCTGCAGAGAATGCCCAGTCAGAATGATAATCCACACCCTCAGATTTGGGTACCTGAAAAACAAAAAAAATGCAAAAATGAAATGCATGCAATGCAATGTTATGTTTTTTATTCCCAGGCCTTTTCGTGCCCCGATTCCGGTATTTCAGAAGTCCGCAGCATTCAGATAACACACGAGATACAACAGCTGATAAGAATACTCATTCAGACAAGTGCACAAATAAGTGTAGAATCCTGTGAAGTGATGTTGTAGCCAGGTATCAGTGAACAGTGATGTAATATCAAGAAAGTCACTGGAGAAAATACTGAGCATATGATAACTAGAAGAAAACCCAAAGGGATTAAGTTTGGACAAGTATTTGAAAACATACAACCCAAATTCAGAAATTAAAGCAGCGATTCCTATAACAATTTTGTTGGTAATCGGATAGCATCAACATAATAAAAGCTAAAACGGACGAAACACCACATCTGTAACCCTAGACTGAGTCTCTTGACCTCCTCAAATAGCACAGCATTCTCGGGATCTTCCGGCGCCTCAATCAGGCCTCTGATCAAGCGTTCTCTCAACCTGAAGGATTGGTACAAAGTGTTGATATTCTGACACAATTCTTCCCCATTAGTACTATCATAGCCTGGCTCTGTCCTGGACTTCTTCACTTCCGCCCAAATCTTGAGATCAGCTATTTCCGCCTGAGCTTCCTGTAATAGCTTCTGACTTTCTTTCAAACTATCCCGGTACTTCCGTCGCTGAGCATGTGCAGCTTTCAACTCTTCATCTGAGGTCTTGGCCTTGGCTTCCAATTCTTCATCCTTAGCTTTACGTATAATAACAGTTTCCATTCTAGTATTGGAATGGCACCGTTTGAAGCATTGTATGGACGAAGGTGTCGCACACCGTTGTGTTGGCACGAATCTGGTGAGCGAACGGTGGTTGGGCCAGAATTGGTTCAACAGACGACGGAGAAAGTGAAGTTTATTCGTGAGAAGATGAAAGCTTCTCAGAGTAGACAAAAGAGTTATCATGATCAGAGACGGAAGGATCTTGAGTTTCAAGAGGGCGATCATGTATTTCTGAGGGTTACGCCGGTAACAGGTGTGGGTCGTGCATTGAAATCGAAGAAACTTACTTCTCAGTTTATTGGTCCTTACCAGATATCCGCGAGAGTGGGTGCTGTGGCTTATAGGGTGGCGTTGCCGCCGTATCTGTCGAATTTGCACGATGTGTTTCATGTTTCACAGCTTCGGAAGTATGTTCCAGATCTGTCGCATGTGATTCCGATGGATGAGGTCGAGGTAAGGGAGAACCTTACAGTTGAGGCATTACCAGTTAGGATTTTGGATCGCGAAGTGAAGCGTTTGCGGGGCAAGGATATTGCACTTGTGAAGGTGGCGTGGGGAGGCGCTGCTGAGGGCAATTTGACTTGGGAGTTGGAGAGTCGGATGCGGGAGTCGTATCCAGAGTTGTTCATCTCAGGTAATATTTTCGAGGACGAAAATTTCTAAGTGGGGGAGAGTTGTAACGACCCAGTTTTGTGTGAGTTTTATTTAATCGAGTCGTTTGATTATTTTATTATTATTTTATTATATTTTCGACTTTTATTTGAAAATATGTTATTTTTCAATGTTGTGATATTTTATCGGATTTTGGGATCGTTTGCGAGATATTTGAGTGTGGGGGTATTTTGGTCATTTTAGGATATTTTTCATTAAGTAAGAAAATAGAAAATAGAAGAGAGAAAAATAGAAAGAAAGAAAGGGGAAAGAAAGAAAAAGAGGAGAAAAGAAAAGAAGAAGAGAAATAGTGAGAAAAGCTTGGGAAATCAAGAAAAATCAACTTCTAGAATCGATTTAATCGGGTAAGGGTGCGAAACTCAATTATTGTATGATTGTGTATGATTATGTATGAGTATTTGTGATGTTTGCTGGATTGAAATGAAAATATTTAGTAAAACCCATATTGTGTCAAATTGATTAGAAATTGATTAAATATGTTGGAAATCATGCTTTTAGCGTTCATTATTGTTGGTATATGATAGATACATGTTCTTATGCATTGTATTGGCAATTTTCTGGTGTGTAGGTGAAATTTAGGGTGTTTTGGATTGGAACCCGTAAGCAAAATTATGCAGAAGAAATTTTTCTGGTTTTTCCAAGTCATACACGTATGGGGCATGTTCATACGCGTATGGACCTTGGCAATACGCGTATGGAGGGCGAGTCATGGGCCAATACGCGTATGGAATGTTATTTTGCTTGGCCATCTGCCCATTTGCGTATGATACGCGTAGCATTCAGGGCAATACACGTACGAGGTTGGGCATTACGCGTACGGACTTTTACACGTGAACTTTGGGGAAATGAGTCTCTGCTCATACGCGTATGGAGCAGGGTAATACGCGTATGGACAGGACAATTACAAAATGGAACTTTTCAAAATATCGTTTTTCATTTTCTTTCGTAACTTGAGTTCCGTTTGTCCGATTTTTACATTCTTGGTATCGTTGCGTAGCTATTGAGTTGTACTTTCTTGTTATAATGATTTAGAAATTGTTAGCCGATTTAATTATGTCGGAAAATTGGGAATAGTGTCGGTCGTCGACTTTTGTCGTTGTAGTGATGCGTAATTGATATGTATTAAGCAAGGTGCTGTTGTATGATGTAAATATATATATGTGTTTAGATGGGGTTGAGATGATTTGTGGCCGTATGGCAATTAAATGCATTGTTTTGGGCATAAGTGCAAAGTGTGATTTTGTTGGTGTAGATGAATGCATGTATGTGTGTGCATATTAAATGTCATGAGTCCTTGTATGCCAAGCATCATGATATGCATTGTTGAGACGTCCTGAGTGACAGTTTGGATTCCAGAGGGAATTCACTATAACGTTGTGTGCCCATGTGGGGTGTGAGCGATGATTATAGACGATCGTGTGCCTATGTGGGGTGTGAGCGATTGGGTCGTGTGCCCGTGTGGGGTGTGAGCGATCCATAAACACCGTGTGCCCGTGTGGGGTGTGAGCGGTGGGGAACATCGTAGGCCTGACGGGGAGTTACAGTGATGTAACGAGCGATGATTCCAGCAGAGTTCCTGAGTGAACTAGTGATGAGAAACAATGGAAGTCGGTACCGCATGTGCATATGCATAGAGTCGTTGCGTCGGTCTCTTGCATTTGCATAAATCATTTATGGTTGTTTATGTGTGGATTTGTGGATAAATTGATATATGGATATGTGTTGGTGATGGAAATATGTATTGTGTCTTGTAATGCCTTGTGTTTGAATTATGGTGTGAGTTGTGGTGAGAACTGTATATATGTGTATTTTTTGTGTTATATATAGTTATATGCAACTGTATTATGGTTGTTTTTCTCACCCTTCTGCTGTTTTATAATGCTCTATGAGGCATTGCAGATTAGAGTTGCTAGAGGTATTTTTATGAAGCTTTGCGTCTTCATTCTTTTGTCGGTCGGCTCTGATATGTGACACCGGGTAGTTAGGGAGGCCGTTAGTGATTATTGTGTATTCTGTATATATAAACTTTTGGCTTGTGCATGTACAACTTGATGTATGACAAACTTTTCATGTGATATATATGTATGTTATTCAGTTTTAGATTTTCCGCTTTTATTCTAAAATCTGAAATGTGGGTGTAAGGAACTGAGTTCCTCTGTTGATTGCTACCCCACTGTTGCATATCTTTATGAGCAGGTGTTGTCTGAATTGTTTCAATTTGATGTGACCCCTCGGTCTATGCCATGATAATTTAAATATACTCTGACGAAATTTTGAATTTTCTTTTACTGTTTTAATTAATTGGGGGTGTTACACACATCGCACCAAAGACAGCGCTTTTTGGACAAAGCGCTGCTATAGGTCTTTAAAAAATTTCGCTAAGAAAAAGCGCTGTAAAAGATAGACTTTAGAAAACGCTTTTTAAAAGCGCTGTTAAATGCCCTAAATAGAAGCCACCTTAGAAAGCGCTTTTTGAAAAGCGCTGCTATAGGTTTTACCTTAGAAAGCGCTTTTAAAAAGCGCTCTTATAGGTTAACCTTAGAATGTGCTTTCAGAAAGCGCTGCTATAGGTCTTAAATTCTCCTCACTTTAGAAAGCGCTTTTAAGGAAAGCGCTCTTATAGGTAGCACTTAAGAAAGCGCTTTTTGAAAAGCGCCCTCTAAGGTCATTTATGAATTAAAATATAAAACACATTTCATATCATTTTCAGAACCATCTTTTCACTTTCTGCTCTCGACCGTTCTTGCTGTTAAAACCCTTGCATTCAATCATTCTTGCATGCTGAAACTGCTTTCATTGCCGTCGTTCTGAAGCTTTGTCGTCACCGTAGTCGTCGTTCTGAACTGTTGTCGTCGCCGTTGCCATCGTTCATTCTTGCATTCGTGAAGGAGAAGACGAAACGAAAACGAAAAGAAGAAGTACGTTGTTGTTGTTGTTCTTTCTTCATATTTGGTGTTTTACGAAACGAAAACGAAAACGACGGTAATGTTTACGAAACAAAAACGAAAACGTCGACAGTAACCTCTGTTTCTGTTTACTATTTATGTTAGTAACTTCTGAACGACGGCAATGTATTATACTCGTTCTGTTCCATTTCTATTGCTGTTTACTATTTGGTGTTTTATGTTAGTAACCTCTATTGCTGTTTACGATTTGGTGTTCATGAGAAGTTTTATTTTTTTTATTACATGATATTACACAGTATGTTTCTTGAAATCTCTTTTGTTGTTACATAGTATTATACTCAGAACTTGTTTTGATTATTAATGGATTAATATTAGTACAAGACATTATTTTTTAGGATTAAGTTATGTTAATTAGTTTGATTATTTAGATTATGATAGGTTATTAACCAATGTTTTTATTTCTTAAATATTTGAAATTTCTTTATTTCTAACATTATTTTATTTAAAATTTAACCTTTGTTTTTAAGGATTGCTAATCATTATTTAGATTAATTAGTTTACATTATTTTCTTTTGAATTTTTGATTTTTTACTTAGAATAGAATTATTTAGGATGTATTTTTTTGGTAGTCTCGTTTTTAATTTGCATTAATCTTCTTGTCTTCTAATTTGGTGACTTGTAATTTATGTTCCTTTTGTTTGATCTTATAATTGTGATTTGTATTGGCTATTGTTTTTGTGATATATGATGTTTTGGTTTTCTTTTATGGAATATGGATTTATAGAAATATGCATGTGTAAGCTGAATTTAGTTTCTTTAACTTGAGATTGTTGCTCTTTTATATGAATTTAGTTTTTCTGTCATTTAATTTTTGTTTTTTTCTTTCTTCCAGGTCAAATGGCTAGTAACCAGGACGACACACACGAGACACGTGATGAAAATGAAGCTCAGAATGAACCTTCGAATGTAGAAAGTGAAATAAAACGTGGAATAACTATTATGAAGTCAATCATCCGTGCCAGAGATAAAGGGATCAAGTTTGATGTACATTGGAGTGATGAGAACCAACTAATTGAGCCTAACGGTTCAATGTTGTCTTCATACATTGGTTCACTTGTCCGTCAGCTTATTCCAATTACCAGTGATAATTGGAGGAGTCCAAAGTTGAAAGCTGGTAAAGATAAGATATGGACTGAGATACAGGTACTTTAATTTACTTATACTAACACACTTTATGTTTATATGTTTATAAGATAAGAAAAGTCTTTAATTTACTTATACTAACATACTTTATGTTTATATGTGTATTTTGTAGAGGTCCTTTAATATTGATGAAAGCCGGCAAAAATATTGTCTCAGTTGGCCGGAAAGAGACTCAGAGGGTTCCGAGCCTTATTATCAAACAAATATCTTAGGGATGCGGATAAAAATTTTGTTGAAGCAGAACTTCCACAGTTGTATGCGAACGTGATTGAACCCGAAGAATGGAGCACGTTTGTAGCCAAACGGAAAACCGAAGAATTCAATGTAATGTTATCTTGTCATGTCTATTAATTGTATTATATACTTGTTGCATTAGTTTGTTTTGATATGACTTAAACTTGTTTATCCAGAATTTGAGTGCCATTAATCGCAAAAGAGCATCAAAACCCGCGTATCCATACAGAAAAGGGCGTTTAGGATATGCACGGTTACAGCAAAAATTGGTACGTATATATTAATGTTATGATTTTATTAATTGTATTATTGTGTTATACTTTATGAATTTATTATTTAACTAAATGTGTAGTTAGAAGAGACGAAAAGTGAAGAATCATCACTTCCGAGACATGTTTTGTGGAAGGAAGCTCGTGTGGGTAAGGATGGAGTTGTTAGGGAAGATGTTCAGCATGTTTATGACGAATGTGTAAGTATAACATTATTTCTTTAAGTTAATCAAAATTTTATTAAAATATAATTAATTTGTAATCCCCACTAATAATTTTCGATTTGTCAATGAATTTCAGGAGACTCTATCTAAATCCTTAACCACGGGCGAGGAGGATTGCATGAGCATTCTTAGTCGAGTACTAAATGTTCCTGAGTATTCCGGCCGGGTGAGAGGTAAAGGATTTGGTGTGACTCCATCTTCCTTGTATCCAAAGAAAAAAATCCCAGCAACCGAGAATTGCAAAAGGATTTGGAAGAACTAAAGGTGCAAGTCCGTGAATTGCAAAAGGATAAAGAGAGATATGAGGCGGAAAAGCGCGGTTCCGGTTTGAAAGATACTAGTGACAAAGCTAGTATCAATTGTCAAAATAAAATTCCCGAGGTAATTAGCACATATTTATTTTAATTAAATTAACACATTTATTTTAATTGACCTTTATCCACATTAACAGTTACATATTTATTATTGCTTCAGGGCATTTCATCTTGCCAGCTGTATTTGTCGTTACCAACTTATCGCATGGTTGGCAAGGGAAAAGTGCATAACCATGTGGGAGAGTTACTTCACCATCAACCGCTCCCTCATGGACATCTGAAAGTGTCGGTTGATATCGCTTTAGATACGGATGCGGTACTACCCATACCTGACTCGGTTTCAGAGGTTACATTGTTGCGAGATGCAATAAGTTCGTTTGTTGCATGGCCGTTAGACCTCATTTACATAGATGATGAGGTATGTTGAAAACCATTACGAATATCTTAATTAGTATTCAAATGTCAAATCATTCTGAACCATTACTTACATTTTTTTTTACATGGTAATGTTAGACTTCTACAAAACCCGCATCTAAGAATAAAGGGGTTTTGCGGCAAAACGAGTCTGTTGCATCACAAAGAGAGGTACATTTTAAGTGTTATTCTATTATCCAAATTCAAAATTTTCATGATTTTCAACTTTACCTAACTTATATGATTGTTAGGTTCCTGCTCAAGCTTCACAACAGGCCAGCAAGAAAAAAGCTCCTACTAGGACCGTGCAGGCAAAAAGAGCTCCTCCTCACTTTCAGTCGTGTCTAGAAACACTTATGGCAATGTCAGATTAGATGGATGGTGATATTTGTCAAATAAACATGGACGAAGGTGTTTTTGGTTTTCATCATTTCGAGATAATCGGAAGAGAGGACATGGAGCAGATTTTCAAGCATATGGAATTAGGCATCGGTGTTATGCATTCATACATCTGGTACTCCGATCAATCTATTATTTATTTAGTTGAACAATTTATTTACACATTTCAATGAAAATTGTCTAATGTTTATTATGTTTTTATTTAAGGTGCTTGTATGAAAAATTGATGCGGGGGACGGAATTGTCAAACAGATTCTATTTCATCTCTTGCACCCTTGTCAATGCACCGGCAATTGGTATGAATGCACTTTCAGTAAGAGACCACTTAACTGAGAGATTTATGGCCAGCAAGACAGAAAGTTTGTTTCTTTTACCGTATAATATTGGAAACGGGTAAGATTTTCATTCTAATTTCATTCTAATCTTAAATTTGTATCTTTTCCGTAGAAATTATCCATCTAAACTTTTGTTATATTTTACAGTGTACACTGGTTGTTGGTTGCCATTAATCCTACAAGAGAAGTGGTCTATTATCTGAATTCATTGGATACTGATTGGTCAACATATCAGGATATGAAGGATGTGGTTGATACGTAAGTGAGATTGTTCGAAATATTTGTGTGTATTTGTATATTTAATTATTTATGTGAGATTGTTCTAAATTTACGTTTTTCTTCTATAGAGCAATACTCGTATACCGAGCACAAAGAGAATCTCGAGTAGCACGGGCTTAAGCAACCAACGTTACATGGGTCAAAGTGGAGGTATATTAATTTTCACAATGTTGCTTATTAGTGATGCTACTTGATAACACAAAACAACTATATATTAATTCTTATTTGTTTGTCTATGTGTAGTGCCCTCGTCAGCGTAATGGCATAGGCTGCGGGTATTTCGTTTTGAGGTTTATGAGAGAAATCCTTCAAATGGATCGATTAGAGATTCCTCTTACGGTATGCATGGATTTATAACTTCGGATTTATTTTAATATTTATCGGATATGTCATATAATTTATTATTTTTAACTAAATCATGCATATTTTGTTTTGTTATATAGTACTTTGATTAATACGCGTGTTCTCATTACACGAAGGATAAATTGCAAGAAATTAAGGAGGAATTGTGCGAATACCTTATTGAAAAAAAATCTTATATAATGTATAGGATTATGGGATTATGTGAATGTATAGTTTTATGAATGGTTTATTTTATGGGATTGTATAGTTTTGTGAATGGTTTATGCCCTTTATGTGTTTTTGGATTGTAATTGTATAGTTTTGTGAATAGTTAATGTAAATAACTTGAATTATAATGGAAATGGTTTATGTGGTTTATGTGATTTATGGGATTAGTGGAAATGGTTAATGAACCATACTAGAAAATGTTAATGGAAATGTGAAATATACAGGTTTATTGAAATGGCTTGAATTATACAGGTTTCTGCATAAAAAATGGTTAAAATGAGATTTTTTAAAAAAATCATCAAAATTATACGTAGAGAAAAGACAGCACTTTCTAGGAAAAGCGCTGTCTATAGTTCACAAAAGAAAGCGCTTTTCCTAAAAAGCGCCCTCTAAAGGTATAGAAACATTGATAACTAAAATTATAGGCATACATAAGACAGCGCTTTAAAAAGCGCTATCTAAAAGGGCCTTTAGACAGCGCTTTTTCTTGAAAAAACGCTCTCTGAAGGTATATAGAAAAATTCATTAAAATTTTATACGTATACATTAGACAGCGCTTTTGAAAAAGCGCTGTCTAAAGGCCCACTTTAGAGCGCGCTTTTTACGGAAAAAGCGCTGTCTAATGTATACTTTAGAGAGCGCTTTTTCATAAAACAAAAGCGTTGTCTTTACCTACGACAACGCAACCTTAGGCAGTGCTTTTAAGCGCTATCTAAGGCCTAAAAAAGCGTTGTCTGATGTCTTGTTTGGCATAGTGATATAAATCTTTTGGAGTTCTTTGAGTTTGTGAAACCTTCTGACTCACATAAGGGGATTGGAACCCTTATAAATATATTAGATTTGTGTGATTTACATATAGAGTTTGAGAGATTATGAAACACTAAGGTAGAAAATACTTCTTGGAAATTCTGGTGACCATTTTCTTATAACTCATTTGAAATATCTTGTAACAACTTTTGAAAATATAGTGAATTTGAGAGTTGCTCTCTCTCTCTCTCTCTCTCTCTCTCTCTCTCTCTCTCTCTCTCTCTCTCTCTCTCTCTCTCTCTCTCTCTCTCTCTCTCTCTCTCTCTCTCTCAGTTGATCATCATTTATCTTCCTATTTATTAATGTTGTTTACACTGTTTAATAGGTTATTTTGTTGCTTGATACCATTTATTTTATTATTGTTATTTCTCTCATATATTATTATTCTCAACGAAATTTATATTATTTATTAAATTTTCAATTAATTTTCAATTCACAACAATTAAACTTTAACAAATGAGATATCAACTTGAATTTCATAGTATATTTTACATATTCAATCTTAAGAGAAAAGTTTGAAACAAAGGGGGGAAATGGAATGAAAAAAAAATTTGTCCCAACACTAGTTCAAATTACACAAACATTATGATCAAAGATATGCTACACATTTTACTGTTTGGTATCTATGCCTTGACTTGAACAACAACTTTTCCAATGTTAGAGCTTGAGAATAAGGAATTAAAACTCTCCAAAAAGCTCTCAATTCCAATATTGATTTTACTCTTGGACTTAACTTTGCCTTCTTGTATGTATCTTTCCATATCTTTGGCAAAATCTCCAAAACGATGCCAATATGATTCTAGCATAAAACCTTCCATCCTCACCTCCTTTCCCACCATATTTAGAAGATTCCTTACCCCTTCTCTTTCAGTCCAAACCTATAACAACATTATAACTTTTTAGTATTTAGAAAACCAATGCTTTTGTACATTTGATGATTTATTGAATCAAATTTATGTGATATGCTCAAAATGATTTGATGAAGTTTACCGTATTATATTGAGATATCATCCCACAAAGTGGTATTCTAGCATGCTTGTTGACATGGTTAAGTACAACTTCAAGCAGTTTACCACCAACGTTGTCAAGGTAAACATCAATACCATCAGGGAAATACCTGCAAAATTATGAGCATAATACAAATTGTTTATTTTGCATTTTTTTCTTCTTCTTATGTTTGGACAACCATAGATTTATTCAGCAATATCTAAATGGAAAGGAATTTATAAAGAGATAAAAATACAAATTTCTACTTGCTTAAAGCAGCATCATAATCTGTCTCTGTATTGTAGTTGAATCCGTCGTCGTATCCAAATTCTTCTTTGATGAGTTTTACCTATAAAAAAACAACCGGATAAGTTATAAGTAATTTGAAAATTATTAAAAGGTCATAATTATTATAATATGATAATATTCATATTTAATGAGATATCACTAAACATATACATGTATACAATTATAATTATAATCTATCAAAGATTGTTGCTTAAACCTAATGATGTGTTTCGGAGTGAAACTGTGACAAATGGGAAAAAAATAAAAAGAGGATTATAGTTGAGAATTTCTTATGATACCCTAAGTGTTTTAACCGCATCATGTAAATTTCTACAAATACTTTTTGTTTTCGGAGACGCACTCAAATATAAATTAACATTAAAATATTTCGGAGATGCATCTCCGAAACATTTTGGAACATAAATCGCGTCAGACTCTTCTTCCTCATTTCACATTTCTTCAACCACAACTTCAAACTCTCTCAATACACTACTCTACACCAAGTAAAATCTCATCAAACAAAGCTCAAGGGAACTCAAAGGAACAACGATCTTCATCTGTAATATCATCCAACTTCATCAAAACTATCCATTTCAAGTAAGTTTTTTGAGTTTTCGATAAATGTTTGAGTTTTAGTGTAAATGAGTAGAAATCAATGATTAGGGTTATAAATGTGTAGAAGTCACATGTAACATAGTTTAGACATAGTGAATAAGTTGTTTGTTGGCTGAAAATGGTGATTAGAACAAAAAAAATTCACTTTGCATGTGATACATTTTCCATTGGCGCAATTATACTGGCGTCGTCTACCTACGGTACTTCTTGGATTTCCAACAGATCTGAGTACAACTAGGGGTGGCTAGCCTGGTCTACCTGTATTCGAAATTGAGAGAGAGGCTTGCATGTGGAAGACGAAGCAGGTCACAGGCAGCGTGACACTACTGATGGTAATAATTATTGGTCTTTGAATTTTTTTTTCATTTCTTATTTGCAAAGCCATTACGGATGATTTGTGTGTTATGAACTTTTCATTTCAGGCTTGGATCCTCCAGCACTTCCTGCGCATCTCTGGTTGGGCTAGTGTGCCTGAGTACACTGAAGATATGTCGCGTGTTACTGCTTTTATCCCGCTCAGAGGAAATCAAGCGAGCGAGTCTTACAGAGTCTATCTTGATTGTTTCGTTGCTGACACTATTTAAAAAGTTTCAAATACCAACGAATTTTAGAGACAAAAATTAATTTGTCTCTAATGAAGACGAAAGCGGAGACGGAAAATGGTGAATTGAGACCAAATTTAATATTTTACACTAGAGACGGATTCTAGAAACAGAAATTTCAATAACAAATAATTTTCATTGCTAGATCCATCATTGATAGGTTAATTTTAATTTATTTTATATTAAATTATTTTAGTGGCAATGTGGTATGAATTTTTGTGAGATTTTTCTTTTTTAAAAAATCACTTTTATAGTTTTAATAGTATTTGAGTTTAAATTAAAAAGATTGCTATAGCATTATATATTTTTAAATTTAAAAAAAAAACTCCAATTTTTTTTAAAAATTATGATATTAAACTAACCAAAGATATTTGTGTGTATTTTAGATATTCTCAAAAAAATCTCATGAGGATATGCACTTCAAGAGCTCTGTTGATTACCATTAGACGCGACCATTTGAAGAGTAGTGATATACTCTAGATGGTTAGCCGACGGATCGGTCTCACTGCTCTTTATCTGCCTAAGTGTGTCATGTGGCAGTTCGGCTATGTTCAGACCATTCCCAGACGCCTTATTGTCTCTACTTCTCGTGCCTTGACACGTAGACAGATAGAGGAGATGTTTGATGATTATAAGATTCATCTGATACCGAAGGAGGCACGGGCTACCATAGCTGAGAGCGACTAGAGCTACGTCGAAGGGTACATCAAATGATTCTTCAGGGTGTCACATCCGTACATGGTGCATGCTGCTCCAGGAGATCCGTCAAGACCAGTTAATCAGGAGATACTAGAGAATGAGCAGACTCAGCTAGATCATACTGATGATGTCTTGCCTTGTCGTCGCATAATGGAGATTGCGCGGGAAAGCATTGACGAGGGTATCTTCCCTGATGGGTCTGATGTCAGGTGGGTCCTAGATGCCATCATGACGGAGGCACAAGGGGCATTATTGTACCAGAGACATCGCCGAATGACAGGGGGGATTGATGGCTAAGGAGGTAGAGGAGGCAGAGGAGGAAGAGGAAAGGTTGTTAGACACACACAGTAGTAGTCTCTTATTATTTTGTTGTAGTACTATGGTGTGTAATTTATTTTGACGTTATTACTATATTTTGGATCTTGATTGTACGACATTTTTGACATATATTACTATTTTTTTGTATGGCAATTTTGGTCCATCTAGAATTATGTACATCTATTTATTTACTTTCGATCATTCATTATACTTCATCTGAACACAGATAAACAACTCATAGCATGAAATTTTTGTTTTGATACATTTCAGAGATGTATCTCCGAAATATTCACGGAGATCCATTTTCGATACAATTTAAATGTAAATGGCTTTTAAGTGGGATGTATTAAATGTTTTAAATTGTTCCAGAGATGCATCTCTGGAATATTTCAATGTTTATTCAAAAATAGGTGCGTCCGAAGATGCATCTTAAGAAACTAGGGGTATTTAAATAATTTCGTGTGGTGGCTAAGAAGTGTTTATGGTGCATTAGGAAATTCTCTTATAGTTTTATAAACTTTTGTAATAGACGTTAGTAATTGAACTCACGTGTAATGCCTTTAGGCCTATATAAGGCTTTCCCTTTAATGAGAGTGAGACTTAAGTAGTTAACTATTTCTTAACGCACCCTATATGTTTCTAATGCACCACACGAATTTCCACAAATGCCCTCTATTTTCGGAGATGCATTTTCGGACGCACCTTAACACACAATTAAGTAAGGCCATTTATGAGTTACGCCCTTTTTTGTTTACTTTAATCCAGAGATGTAACCACGCACCTTAAACGGACACTCGCATTTTCTAGAACCAGTGTCGTCTCTTTTAAAATTTTGGAGAGGAGTTCTATATTTCCCGCTTCTTTCTCACGTCATTGACAAAAGCGCATCTTCTATCTGAACCATTATCAGACCTTCTGATAACCACACCAAATCCATGTTTAGACGCCTCCATACGAATCGATTGACGCATTTGATCACGAGATTCAAACTCTTGCTTGTTTTTAAATTGGTTGCCAACATCTACCACCTTCACAACAACACCTTGGAAATTCGGAGAAACAAATTGTTTTGGAAAAACATCGGGATGCACCATATCTAATGAAAACAATTAAAACCATAATAGTATATAAGCACTACTGCTGAAGACAGACTTGGAAATGAACACAAACAACTTCTGTAAATGTATCTCCGGGCAAGTTCATACTTGTTTCGGAGATACATTTTCGAACACAACGCTACGCTTTTTAGAAAAAGGATGATTAATGTGAGCAATGCAGAGGTAAATGAAGGATCTTTACCGGAAATTCTATCTTTTTTTCATTCTTATGATGTGATGAGCCAAAACAATGAAGATTTGGAGTGAAAAAATGGATTGAGAATTGAGAGTTTTTCGGTGAAGGGTTTGATTGAAAAACAAAAATTATTGTGTGATCATGTAGCAGCTTCTTTTATTATATATTTTCGGAGATGCATCTCCGGAAACATCTGACATGCAAAGGTGACAGAAAATTTCAAAATTCTGTCCATAATTTCAGAGATGTAACTCCGAAATTTCTTCTGAACTGGTAAATAATTAAGATATTTCTTAAAATGTTCCGAAGATGCATCTCCGGAATAAAATTAACCCAACTCAAAATAGCCTTTGTTGAGTGTGTAAGAGGTGCGTCCGAAAATGCATCTCCGAAAACATAGAGCATTTTTGGAAATTCGCATAGCGCAATAGAAACATATAGAGTGCATTAAGAAATAGTCTAATTAATTTTACACGAACAAACTGGTATCAAAGTATTGATATAGATCATATTGATATTTTTTTTTAAAACAACTGCGTTAGTAAAGTTAAGTGCAATTAAATTTAGCTTCTTATTTTTGCTCGAAGCTTTTCTTTCTCCATTTTCTTTCTTTCGCATGGCTGAAAACAACTTTCTTCCACCTTCTATATCGAAATTCGATGGTTCCTATAATGGAAAATTTGCTCCAATCAAAATAATAGGGAGCAATGTTGAAGATAGCCTTGTCGTTCCTGGTGTTGACACTACTTTGGACCAACGCACACTAGTTGCATAGTAAGTTTAAGGACTTCAAAGTCACTAACTTTCTTTTTCCAGGCGATTGATTAATTGATCTTGAAAAATGTTAAGAGTTCCACGTCGAAAAATATATGGCATGAACATGTACTTATAAGTGGGGAAAATCCTCACCCTACAAACCGGTTTTTTAGGGACGAGTTAGACCCAACCCAAAATTCTAAGAGAGACAATTCTTGTATGTGACACAGCCAAAGATGTTTGGCATTCAATGAACAAAAAGTACCAAGGTTCCATGAAAGTTAAAAGTATGCTCAATTATAATCTTTGAAGCTTGAATTTGAAGTTCTTGCTATGAAGGATAGTGAATCCGTGGATGAGAACTTTTCTTGATGATTGAGAAGATTCTTCAGTCTTTGACTTCATTAGAAAAGAGGGCTCATAATATCAACTTTTATGTCTTCCAACGTGATGTTTGTAATTTTTTCTCCAGTTGTATGATCACTCAAGAAGAACCTACCAAGTTGTGGAATCGCAGGTATGGTCACTTAAGTTTCATAAGTCTAAACATTATTTACAAAGTGGTCATTTAGCATGAATACTTGGTCTTATTTCTCGCATAAAAAGTTAAGTGCCTTTAAGACACTCAAAAAGTATAATGTCTTAGTTGAAAATGAGTTAAACTTTGAAATCAAATGTCTAAGAACAAATAGAAGAAGAAAGTTTACATCATCTGCATTTGATGATTTTTGCAACTCAAATGGAATCAAAACACAACTTATCAAAACTTACATCCAACAACAAATTGGATTGCCTGAAAGAAAGAATATGGCTAAGAAGCATGCTAGTGAGGAGAAATGCTCTACAAATGTTTTGGCCTGATGCTATAAAGTGGATAGTGTATGTGTTAAACATATATACCATTTTTGCATTCAAATATGTCACACCTGAAGAGGCTTGGAGAGGAGACAAGCCATATGTACACTTTTTCAGAATCATTGATTCAATTACACATTAGGGAACAATATTTACTATTGAATCTCAAACAGACTACTTTCTCCTTCTAATCAGGATTATTGAGAAGTGAGAACTGGTTTGTTATCATATGGTATGCTATTCATATATGAGGATGTCATCCACATAAAGCAACAAAATAACAAGTGAATTTCCAAGTTGAAATCTGAAGTAAATAGAGTGGTCGAACTGGATTCTAGTGAAACCTAAATGTGTTATCAACTTGTCAAATATCTTATTCCATTGTTGGGGAGATTGTTCCAGACCATACAATAACCTATTCAGCTTGCACACATAATCCTCCTTGCCTATTTCTGCATACCCTTCAGGTTGCCTCATTAGGATTGTTTCATTTAGATCACCATATAGGAAGGCGACCTTCACATCCATTGTTCAAGTTCTAAGTCAAAATTTGCCACTAGGGCCAATAACACTCAAATGGATCTATGCTTTATAACATGTGAGAATGCGTCATTGAAGTTGACTATTGCTTTCTGAGTGAACCCCCTAGCAACCAACCTTGCCTTAAATCTCTTTGACATTACTCCTTCGATTCCTTCCTTAACCTTGAAAATCCACTAACAGCTGACTAACCTGCCTCCTCCAAGTTTCTCAATCAACTCCCAAGTGTGGTTATCATTAAGAGATTTCATCTCACCGTCCATGGCTTTCATCCATTCAGTCTTGTGTTGAATCCTCACAGCTTCCTTGTAATCTCCAAGTTCTTCATCAAGTAGATCTCTAAAAGAGATTAAAGCAAACGCTATGAGATCTGCATAACCAAGTCTCTGAGATGGTTTGACGATTCTCCTAGTTTTATCTCTAGCTAACAGATACTCATTATTAGTCTCCTCATTCATTTTAGCACATTGTGCTTCTTCTTCGACTTCATCTAGGATTTGCATTTCAGCATCAATATGTTCCACCTCAACAGGAATCTCTTCCTGTTCAAGCTCTTCTTCAGAGATCTCTGTGTTTCGACTAGCGTTAACAGTCTTATTGAAATCCATTTCAGCCTCATTGAAAACTACATCTCGACTTGTGATACACCTCCTGTGACCTGGCTCTAGGCACCACAGCCTATAAGCTTTTACTCCTTCAGGATATCCAAGGAATATACATTTCAGAGCTCTAGGTTCGACCTTGTCTTGCCTAATGTGAGCATATGTTACATCGCCAAATACTTTAAGTTTGTCGAGGTCTGGTGGATGACCTAACCAAACTTCTTTAGGTGTTTTCATCCCCAAGGCAATCGAGGGACGCCTATTTATCAAGTAAGCTACATTCATGACTGCCACAGCCCAAAAAACCTTCTTTAACCCTGCACTAACCAACATACACCTCACTCTTTCCAGAATGGTTCGATTATACCTTTTAGATAAACCATTTTGCAGCGGAGTACTTGTTGTCATTTTGTGCCTTGCAATACCAGACATGACACAATAGTTGTTGAAAGCTTCATTGAAAAATTCAAGACCATTGTCAGTCCTCAACCTCTTGACTTTCTTGCCAGTTTTCAACCAGAGTCTTCCAAATTTTAAAATTTTCAAAAGTTTCATCCTTAATTTTCTGAATGAATACCCGCAACTTTTGTTAGTGATCATCAACTATGAATAGAAAATATCTTACACCTGAGTGTGAGGGATTCTTTGTAGACCCCTAGAGATCAGCATGAATGTAATTAAGGAATTCATGTGTTCTTTGTTTGCCTTTGTTAAACTTCACTCTGCAAGTTTTCCAAATACACAAGGTTCACAAAACTCAAATTTTTCGACCTTGTCACCTCCTATCAGATTTTTCTTTTCAAATTTGATCAGGCCCTTTTCACTGACATGACTAAATCTCATCTTCCATAACTCAGTCTTCGACACGAGTTTTGTGGACTCTACGTCTGCTGAACGATGTACAATCTCAGCCTCAAGGGTATACAGACCTTGCCTTTTGATGTCTCTCAAGACTTCCTTCGACCCAATCATTAGCCTTAGGATATCTTGGTCTCCTTTGAAAACATATCCTTTCTTGTTGAATTCACCAAGAGAAATCAAATTTCTTTTAAGATCAGCTGCATACCTGACACCAGTCAACAACTTTATTGACACATCAGGAAGCTTGAATCTGATAGATCCAATTCCTGTAATTTTGTAGGTTTTGTTGTTTTCCAATAGTAGAGATCCACCATCTTAATCACATAATTTCTCAAACACATCTTTATTTGGAGTCATGTGCAAAGTGCAACCTGAATCTATAATCCATTCCTTGCTATAATTTTTTCTAGAAGCCATCAGTACATTAGATGATTCATAATCATCTTGAACAATGGTTGCATTGCCATTGCCCTTCTCATCGCCATAACTCTTCAACCTATCAAGACACACTTTTATGGTATAACATTCCTTCTCTCAATGGTAACACCCTATAGCGGGAGCATCACCAATATAAGACATATGTGGACCTTTACCCTTCTTCTTCTCAAACTTACCATCCTTCTTCGAGAATTTTCCTTTTATGGACAATCCTTCACCAACAAATGATGGCTTATGCTCTTTTCTTTTGTTCAAATCCTTTAAGTACAAGGTTGATTGAACTTCTTCAAATGTCGGATACTCTCTTCCATACAAGAGGGTTTCTTTAAAGTGATCATGAGATCTTGGTAAAGCACACAACAACAACAACAACAACAACAACAACGCTTGATCTTCAGCACTGATGGTAACCTCAATATTCTCCAGATCAAGAATCATCTTATTGAACATATCTAGTTGTTCAGTCAAGACTTTGTCTTCATTCATGTTGAATGAATACAGAGCTTGCTTCAGGAGAGAAGATTGACCAACGATTTGGTCATGCATAAATCTTCGAGTTTCGTCCACACACATCTGCAGTTGTCTTCTTCGAAACATGTCGGAGAACCTTATCTTCAAGGCTCAATATGATGGCGATGTGAGCTTTCTCTATGATCGTCGTCTTCTCCTTCGCTGTTAGGGAGACATCCATCTTTTATGATCCTTTCAACAATTCTAACAAACGTTGTTGAACAAGAATGACTTGCATCTTCAAGTGTCATAGACTGAAATCATTCACTCTGGTGAATTTATTAATCTCATACTTTGTTGACGAGATCTTCTCGTCCACATTCACCACACCAATTTTTTGAGAAAACGATGTCCAAGAAACCGAGTATGATCGGTTTCTTTATCAGCTAGAAAACCACAAAGTAAGGAAAAAGAGATAAGAAAGAGAAACATAATTCAAAGTGGTTTGAAACCCTGGATTCTTGATTCAATTACACGTTAGGGAACAATGTTTACAATTGAATCTCAATCACACCACTTTCTCCTTCTAATTAGGATTATTGAGAAGTGAGAACTAGTATGTCATTTATAAGAAAACTAAACTCTAACTTTCAACTAACATATTAAACAATTGGGTTAACTGTCTATCCCAATTCCCATACTAACAACTTAATATATATCGACAGCTGCACTAATTCTTCGACTTCGACAGAGTTTGTTACAACACTAACTTATCACCCATAAGCTACAATGTGAAATTCCATTTTTTAGAGTTCTACCGAAAAATGGAGTAAAAACTTTGGTTCACTGTACATAACAACAAGGTGCTAGAAGAACAAATTGCTGTTAATATGACCAAACCTTCAAAGATAGAAATCTTAATCTCAATAAAAGATAAGCTTGAAATGTTTGACTTGAATGACAAGTAACCTGTTTTGATTTGTTGTAAATTGTTTTGTTTCTTTTTGTAAATCAGTTTAAGGGAGGTGGCATTAGTAATGGGACTCCCATGTAATACTTTTGGGCCTATATAATGATCCTTAATCAAGACTGGAAATTTTTTAATCCCTTAATATTAAAATTGTATAATTCAATACTATATATGTATATATATAACATCACTTTCCAAAAGGTAACTTTGAAACAAAACATAGTGATAGAGGAGGTCCTACTGCCAGAAATACATCACATAATTTCAATGAAAGTGGAATAAAAAACTAGGTTACCTTATCATCAGAGCCAGTGCTTCCAATGACCCTACATCCTCTAATCTTAGCAAGCTGTCCAGCATTCATACCAACAGCACCTGAGGCTGCAGATATGAACACATTTGATCCTGCCTTTAGATCTCCAAGCACCTCTATTCCAACCCATGCTGCAAAACCTGGTACTCCTGCAATCAATCAAATAGCCACAATAATAACTTTCTTCTTCCTTTCTTAAACATTGACAAAAAAAAATCATAAAACAGAAAACAAACCTAAAGCGCCAAGATAATCAGACAAAGAAATCCCATTTTCAGTATCAATTTTTCTAGCTATTTGAGAAGATGGCACAATAGCATACTCAGCAACAGGAGAAGATGGACACAAAAGAATATCTCCCTCGCTGTATCTACTATCCTTCGATATTATCACCCTTACAACCGCAAATGCTGTAATCGCCTACAAATATATATTTGTTAAACAACAATTAATATGCATATTATATGCAAAAATATAAACTATAGAACAAATTTAATTATAATTTACCTGGTTAAGTTGATATTGTGAAATGAAAAGGCCTTCTAAGGAGCCGGTGATTCTTCCACGAAGATAAGGGTCGACGGAGAGAAGAAGAATTTCAACTACTAGATGATTATCAGGGATTGAATCAGTGTCAAGAGAAAGAGAGACAGTGCGGAGTTTGAGATGATCTGAGGTTGGAACACCTTCAGGGCAATATGCAGTTAAGTACCATTCTCTGCTTTCTACCAAATCTGCCATGGTTCTTTGCTCTTACTTTCTGGTTCTATTAGCAAATAGTTGCAGTCTCTATGTGATGTGTAGTGTTTGATTCTAACTTGTGAGGACAACGTTTATAATATACTAGTTAAATTGGGTGTGAAAAGTGTGGAAAATAATTAAATGTGTTAATAACAGATCTCAACCAAAAAAAGATTGATGAAATAAAAAATTAAAAAAAATCATTAGAAGGAACCTCCAATCTTATGGTTAAGATCCACACGTCCTAACCAACATGT
The DNA here is from genome assembly GCA_022829125.1 of Lathyrus tuberosus. NCBI lineage: Eukaryota > Viridiplantae > Streptophyta > Magnoliopsida > Fabales > Fabaceae > Lathyrus > Lathyrus tuberosus. Next base: position 5,352,674 of record JALAZF010000215.1, read on the forward strand.
CTATTTCAACATCTTATTATATAATGATTCAATAAAAAAAATTAAATAATTGTTAGTTGACTTATCTCACTATTATTTCTCTTCCTCAAGTTAGAATTCGTATAGATTTATTAAATTAACTATGAGAATTGAATATACAATAATAAATCACATATAAACCTACTAATTCGCTAGGGAACCATATATGATTAATGAAATGATGAAATAGTCTAGAATGGATATACAAAGTTAGCACTCAAATGTGTATCATTTTGAGATGTTTTCATTGGTGTAAGTGAAATTGTGGCTATTGCATGAGAAAAGGTTTGATCTTATAGCTCAAATTTGTTCACATTGATCCTGAAGAGTTAAATTGGTTACTACCAAGAGTGCATCTTCATGAAAATGATTTTTTGAGGCATGTGCTCAATGTGGATGGATGCTATAATGATGAAGTTGCTTGGAAATAGCTAGTGATACAAAGTCATGAAAGATAGGTTGCTTAAAATATGAAAACTCGTATGAGGATTTGATGAGCGACAATGACAATGGTTTCTTTGTTTTGAAGCTTGAGATACAAATAGATAGAACTCTTATTTGATTTGATTCCCTGGACTAATCTAATATTTTATAGCATATCTTTATGATAATTCTCAACAACCATAAGAAGCACCTCGCAATAATTAGACTAAAATAATCGTATAAATATAAATCACATTCCCAGATTTTGGCATGAGACACGAGACATCTAATAATGAAAAAAATATTAACTTCATTGATTTGAAATGAATATAGAAACATAAAAGTCATTTTCAACTAGTAGAAGATTAGATAAGGATTGTCAAGATCAGATAGCTCAGAAGCTTGACTATTTCACAATAGGATGGCTTTTATGTTCTATTTACACGGTCGGCCCTTGTGAATACTTCACATTTACATCCCAAAAGTGTTCTCTCCGCTGTAAGACATATACAGGAATCCATCTTCATCCTTGTTTTCCTCATAGATTGCAGACATCATAGCAGCTGCATCAAGATAGATGAAAAATCAACTCACAAAATTAACTACCACCAAGTATAAACTTATTCAAAACAAAACAAAACAAAAAATGCCATCAAGTATTGACAACGGCAATTCATATATATTACCTGTTGGTGGTAAAATGTTCTTCACAAAAATGAAGATGGCCTTCTCAGGACTCAATTTGATTCTTTTCCGCACCACATACACAAACTGGCCTACAGTTAGATCAGCGGGAACCAGATACCTGCAATCATAAAAAAGCAAAGAAATCATAAGCATGTGTAACATAAGTTCAAACATAATAAAGAGTGCAGAGTAATTTTAATCCATGTTTTTGACACAGACGATTTCAAGATTCAACTTTTACACCCAATTGTTATGACCGAGGCCTAAACTAAAATCCCTCTTTTGTGGTTGATCAAATGTATTAGTGGGATTTCACATAAACGAAACCATAAAAGCATCTCTACTAATATAATTGGGCTTAGCAGTATCCTTTTTCATTCACCAATTAATTTTGTGATCGGCTTTTCATAATCAATAGAACAACAAAGCAAAGATCCTTAATTAATCCTTAATTCATGTTTGTCTAACTTAAATAATCCTTAATTCAACCATTCAACCAAATGAAAAAAGACAACAAGGTTTGCAAGGTTAGGAACAATCAAGTACAATACCACAAACATATATTGAAATCAATTAAATTCAACATTCAATAAAACACATTCTAGCACAACCGCAACAGCAGTATGACCACTATGGTTCTAGTCCAAGTAAACAGGTAAATATTTTCAAACTCCAACGAACAACCTATGTCACATCAAAACATCAATGAGGTGAACCAGAACAAAGTTAATGCAGAACTAAGTACTGAAACAAGTAACAACTTGAAAACAAAAATTAGAGTTCATAAACAATGCAAACATTCACACTTCCTCTTCACAACAAATAGGGAGGAAAAAAAAAGAAAACTAACTTTTTCTTATCAATATCTGGAACATCACTCTTCTCAGCCCTTTCAACAATTACCTACACCCAAAAAATCAATCAAACAATTACTAGAAAATTGGGATCGCCGTGACATAAGTACAAATCAAGGTATAAAAAAATCTTACTGGAATTCTATCAGGATACTTTTCTCTTATGCGAGCTGCTTCAGCCTGCCTCCTCTCTAGCACATAGAAATCAGACAACATAAATTGGTAACGCAATAGTAATCGATACAAACTTTAACTAACAAATAATAAACCTTGCAAGGTCAAAAATGAAGCTACAATTCAGACAACATCAACAAACACCCATTGACAAGAAGAATTAATTCAGATCAACTAACAAACAGACCTGTAAGGAAATTACATGTTTTTGAGCCAAATTTCCAACTCTAAGGAATAGGGTTTCAGATAATAACAATCATGATGGAAAAGACCCAATTTTTCACATTCAAAACTATAAAATTAAACAAATTAGATATCTAATATTTCTCTAATCACATGAAATTCAACCCCGGTTAACCTAAAATTGAAATCTATAAATCATATCATACAGTGTAACCGATAAAATAAAAGGAAAATTGGCGAAAAAAACAATCAAAAGGAAGAGAAAAAGGGGAGAAACGAACCAAGGGGATGTTCCATCTTGAATGAACTCTTAGCCATAATGATGATTCTGCAACAGAATTAGGGTTAGCGATCGACGATGCAACGAAAAGAAGTGAAATTGAAGAGGAAAGGGAAAGAAACGTAAGAATGAAAGGGATTGGTTACCGAAAGGGCGAGAAGAGAGATAAGAGAATCCCTAGAAGCAAAGGGAAAGAAATCTCTCTTATTGGTAAGAAATATTTGGGATTTGGGATTTGGGAATTGGGAAACGTAGAAGGCTCAATTTGATGGACAACTCATGACAAATAAGCAAATTGGTTTAATGATTTTTTTTTTCATTTTTTATCTAATATATCTATTTAATCACCCTTTTATAAATTAGTTTATATTGTTAATCAAACAGAGTTTATTTTGAACTAAACACAATTATCTTAAGGTTAATACCATTTTACACATCTACCATATATGTTAATTCTAATTTACTCTTGTAAAAAAATTTTCTGTAAAACTATTCTTACCTTACAAAGATTTTGTTTTTTAGACACTGTAAATTTGGTTTTTGTAAAACTAACATTGCCATATAAGAATTATGTTGGTTTTTTTTAACTTAGCTTAAACTCTCAAAATTTGTTTTTTTGGTAAAACTAATCTTGTAAAACTTGTTGAAATTGTAATTCTTTGTGTCGAAGCATGTTGTTCAACAAAAGCAAGGAAGTGTCAAAATTGTGTAAGTGTCAAAACGTCAAGGGTCTTCTAAGTTCACTACTAGGAACAACCCTCTTGCTTTCGTCATTCCTGCTAATGAGAGTGAAGAGTCAAGGGATTTCATTCCTGAGCCCTCCTTTGAGAACAACAAAATTGATATCTGGCAAAAACAAATGTTAATCCCTTATTTCATGGATGACAAACTGTATGCTTTCTCAGGGCCTTATCCCACCAAGAGGTCACACGCTACAAAGATTGCTCACCTTTTCCCAGGTTAACTACTTATCATGTCGTCTGCCTTTGAGCAACGTGCTCTTAACCTGTCTTTCATGGTTAAGCATAACCATGTGTTTTGATCTGCTCCACCAATTCTAACCAAAGAGTACTTGGCGTGGCTCAACAAGGTTCAAGCCAAGAAGAAGAAACACTGGGAGAAAATGGGTATCTACAACATGGTCAATCTGTCTAGAATCGACCTCAAATACAACCCATGTATGTTGTTGGCTTCGATCATCTTTTGGGAAGGATCGACAAACACCTTTCAGCTTCCTTGCGGCATGCTAAAAGATTTCCCTCAGCAATCTTCTCATGGCCAAACTCTACCAATCGCTTGGAGATGCCTCCCACAAACTCAAGCACCTCCCTAAAAACACTAAGAGTAAGTCCTTCTTAGTTTCAGGTCCCTTATGGTTTTTGCAATTGTGGCTGAATGCCACTTTTGAGCAAAAACTCCACATTACTGATTCTCAGGCCTTAATGAATGAGACTGGGAAAAGGGCCATTGAAGGCATTAGGCTAGTCCTGCTTACTCCCAAAGAAATCCCTACGTCAAACATCCTCGTCAAGTACGTCACCTTTTTTCACGAGACCAAGGTCTTCGACGCGGTCATGGCTTCTTTTGTGGACTGCCTCGTTGGTCCAACTTGGCTCCAAAACAAATTTCCTGGCTCCTCTCCTTCGACTGCTGCTATGTCGATGTGATTTGGGTCGCTTTTCTAACTCCCACAATTTTATCGTCTAGAATTGAAGTTGGCGCTCTTGGCTACGGCTTTGCTGGTTACTAACCTAACTTGGTGGCCAGACAATTTGGCTGTAGCCAATTTTAACCTTTCTTCCTTTACGTTTAGGAAGCAGATATTTGCTTGTCAGAGCGCAAGTACGACCACGAAGAATTCAAAGAGTGTACCCAGTTTGTTCACAACCAAGTTTTAGAGCTCCTTACCTTCCAATTTCACCAATCATTCAATATCAATTCTGAATTCCACAACTGGTGGACTGAGTATCTTACTCACTGCTTCTCAAAAGCCCAATTCTTATCAACCATTTATGATGCTCTCTCCAACGTGCCCAAAGCTCAAGATCAACATGGTATGTTCCTCTAAATATTCCTTTCAATTTGCTTTCATCTCTTTTCTTACTCTTCGATTTTCATATGAATCTGAACCTCCAACTGATGATCATGTCGAGAACCCTTCTGCATAAGAGAGACGAGGCAACCAGAAGAACCCAAGAAGAAGGTATTATCGCCTCTTATACTTTCCTTCATTTTTATAGCAATTCTCATACTTTTTGCTTCTACTAGACCCGAAAATGAGACCTGAATCTCCAACCTCCAAGACCAAAAAAAAGAAGAAGATGAAGAATACTACTGCCACCAAGACCACTACCGCCACCAAGACCGTTACAGCCCCTAGTCAGGTATTGTTGTTGAATCTTCTTTTTTATTATTACTCTTCTTTGGCATCCTACTTATTCGACCTTCTTTTTAGGCTACTCCACAACTCATCCCAGTTCGGGTCGAGGAAGAAAGCTCAGAGGGATCTAAAGAACCTCTTATCTTTTCAAGGTCGGGGCCGAAAGCTTCTTCACAGCCTGCCGTCAGCCACCAAAATAATGAAACTCCCAAGAAGTCTACATTCAAGAAGGACCTTGTTACCACCTCTACAGGTCCTTTGACCAAACCTCCAAAAACCCACTCCAAAGAAAAAGGGCGAAACAAGAAAGGAATTACTCAAGACCCTGACTCCCCCAGCTAATGAACCCATCATTAAACCCCAACACAATCCAATTGAAGAAGCTAATGTCCCCAGGTATGTGCCAACTTCCGTCGTAACTTATATGTTATTCGTCTTTCAACTTTGACACCTTTTTCTCCTCCTTTAGGAAAACACTGCTACAACTCATGATCAAGAAGTGACTCTTACATGCATCCCTTGAACCACTCATTCTGCTTCAGTTTCACACATACATTGGTCAGATTTTCTTGATTCTAGAATTTCTATCATCCAAATAGTCTCTCAACCAGCGGTCAAAGCACCAAACTACTTCTACACCACCTTATCCTGACGTGATAGTTGATATTGAATCAAACTCAGTTGACGACATGGAAGAGGTTGACCACCATGCTACGTCTGTGCATGATAACATCCTCTCAAATGACTCTCAAGCTGACAGACCCACAAGCAATGACGAAAACCAAGACGCTCCCCATATCGAGACTGCCTCTACTTAGCACCAAATCCAAACAGATTTCCTAGAACCCTTACCAAACCAAGATGATGTGCATGACTCCATTTCAAACACCTCTCTTAGTCAAGCAAAAATCTTAGCTCTCAAGAGGAAAAACCCAACTGAGGCCCTTAAGAGACTGCAGAAGCTACGTCGATGGATTCTAAATCGGCTAAATCCCCAGACTTCTCACTGGCTGACACTTGCAATGATGCCATCAATCTTCTCATTCCACAACTGAAAGCTAACATCTTTAAAGTAGACCTTCTTGTTGCTATCGGAGAAGATTCCAACCATGGAAACGACATCAAGAAACTGTTAGCTGAACTTAGCAAACTGCGGGCGTTCGATGTCTTGCTCAAATTTCTCTTTGAGTTTGAATCCTTCTTCAATCAAGTATGCAAAGACGTTGATCTCAAGCGCTTGACCACCTCTAAACTTCGAGGTGTGAAGGATTCCATTATCGCGACTTAGGAAACAAGTGATACATTTGATCAAAAGGTTGATCGACTCGAAGCACAACTCCAAGAATACAACGACAAGACCGCTTCAATTGATGAAAATATTGCTCAGCATCGTGCCAAGATGTTGAAACTCTCAAAAGAAATTGATGGCTTGGAGAAAGAGAAGATTTAATTGACCTTAGGACAGTCACTCCCTATAAAGGAAATGATTGATGCCGAAGCCACCAAAGGAGTCGAGCATGTTGAGACTGCGCTCAATCTAGGACTTAAGATTTCTCCTCTGAAAGAACTTCTTGATTGCCTTCATACTAGGCTCAACCTCTCCAAGACCAAGCCGAAAGAATTCAAAGCGCATTTTCCTGTCTGATTTGCATTTTTATTGATCTCTTTTATCCTTTGCGCTTTTGTAATGACTATGCCCTCCATTTTGTAATGACTATGCCATTTTGGCACCATTAATACCATTGTGGCAATTTTGTTTCTTTCGGCACATTATTCTTGCTCAATTCGAATTTCTTGTAGCATAGGCCTATACCATTTAAGGTATTTACCATTTACTCTTAAAATTTGTTTGTCTATGGATAACTCTTCAATTTCGTAAGCGTTATTTGAAAATACTTGAAGTATTCAAAATGGCCTCTCCCAATTTAGGGACCACTTGCCCAAGGATCAATCTCTCTGATCCATAGGCAAGTTGACTTTCCAAACGTAATCTCCATTTGAAAATGCCTAGGACTTAACCTTTTTATTATAGGCTTTGGCAACTCGCTATTTTTGTCTTATTAACGTGTCCAATGCTGTCAGCCGTTCTTCGTCCAAATCAACCATCTCGTCCAACATCATCCCCTAATATAGGTATGATGGAATTTTATGTTGACGTTGAACTCGAACTGATTGCAAATAAATCTCTACAGGTAAAACAACTTCATGCCCATAAGTCAATCGAAATAGCGTTGTGGTTGTTGCCTCTTTGTGAGACGTACGGCAAGCCTATAGGACTTGGTCTAACGTTTGATGCCAATTCTTTGACTTCTTCCCGACATGTTACTTGATTAAGTTGATAATAGTTTTGTCAACAACTTCAACCTGCCCATTTGTCTGAGCATAATAAGGTGTTGAAGTTAATAATTTAATTCCCATTTTTTGCAAACTCTTGCATCTTTCGACCAGTAAACATTGACCCTTGGTCTGTCGTAATGGTCTCGGGAACTCCAAATCTATAAATAATGTTCCTTTCTATGAACTCAATTATGGCCTCTTGATCAGCCTTCACTAAAGGGACTGCTTCGATCCACTTCGTAAAGTAATTAATTCCGACCAAGATGTATTTCTGGATTTTCGAGGATGCAGATCAAATTTCTCCAATCAGATCCAAAGCCCATCCTCTAAATGGCCAAGGTTTCACTATTGCATGCAACTCACTTGCAGGAACATGTTGTATGCTTGAGTGAATCTCACATTCTTGACAATCCTTAGCGAAATTGATGCAATCCTTAAGCATTGTGGGCCAATAGACACCTTGTCGACACAACAACCATTTCATCATGTGCCCCACTTGATGAGCACCACACGACCCACTATGGGTGTTCGAAATAGCCAAATATGCCTCTTCTTCACCAAGGCACTTAAGCAACATTCCCTCAGGGGTCTTTTAAAAAATCCATTGCCAATGATTACATAATTCAAAAAACTATACTTGATCTTTCAATTTGTTGACCCAACTGGATTCTTCAAGTACTCAACTATGGGATTTCTCCAATTAGTGTTAAGTAAGTCTTTAATAGTACAAATCTTGAAGTTCTCTGAGTCTACCAATCCAAGCTTCGTCAATGCCAGATCTGATGAAGAAAGCCTCGTTGCCTAAGATCTTCCTCGAACTTCAATCAACTCTTCTAGCGTTCCTTTTGGCACTTTATACCTTGAAGCGATCTGTGCCAATTCGTTTGCCTCTCGATTCTCAAGTCTAGGAATATGTCTGATATCCATGAAGTTAAAACATTTGATCAGTCTATTCACTATAACAAAATACATGATCAATTTTTCCTTGATACACCTATATTCTTTTGTTATTTGTTTCACGACTAACTCAAAATCTCCTTTTATCTCGACTTGCCTTGCCCCTAACTCTAACAAGATCTCGAGTCCAACTATCAAAGCTTCGTACTCAACCTCGTTATTGGAGAAAGAGCCTTTGACTTTAAACTTGAACTTTGTTGGTACTTTACTTGGCGAAACAATCAAAACTCCAACGTCAGTTTCATTCTTATGGCATGAACCATCGAAGTATAACTTCCAAGATTTCGTTTCCAATTAATTTAAAGGTGTCTCGACCACTACATGATCCATAATGAAGTTTGCGACTACCTGACCCTTCATGGCCTTGAAGGGCACATATGTAAGGGAATATTCAATTAAAGAAAATGCCCATTTTCCAATTCGACTATGCAAAATTGGCTTGGACAACATGTATTTAATAACATAGAAGTGGGAAGTAACAAAAACATCAAATGACCTTATATAATGTTTTAACTTCATACAAGAAAAATACAAACATAGACACATCTTTTCAACCGGGATATACCTAGTTTCTGCATCATTAAGAGCTCTACTAAGGTAATATATGGCTCTTTCGATGCAACTATCATCCTCTTGGATAATAAACTCCCTATGGTCAAGTCTGAGGCCGAAATGTACAGCCTCATACATCTATTTCTAGCTGGAGGCGACAAGATATGAGGATTCTCTAAGTACACCTTAATCTCTTCAAACACCTTCTGATGTTCAAGTCGCCACACGAGCTCTTCCTTTTTCAGGCGGAGCAATGGTGAAAATGTTCGCACTTTTCCACTGAGGTTTGATATGAACCTTCTTAAAAAGTTTATCTATGTCTTTCATTTTGTTTTGAGTTATCTCGATCTTCTTCTTGTGGACCACAAAGCCAATAAAATCCCCTACCTGCACAAAAAAATCACATTTAAGGGGGTCATCTTTAAACCATCAAGATGATTATTCCTCGACACAAATTTAATAATTATATCATCAATGTAAATTTGCATAAACGTCTCAACATAGTCATGAAAGATAGATTTCATCACCCTTTGATAAGTTGCTCCAACATTTTTTAAGCCAAATGGCATCACTACCCACTCGTAGGTGCCTGAAACTCATGGGCATCAAAATGCCGTCTTCGGCACGTCCTCATATCCAATGAAAAATATGTTATATCCAGAATAACCATCTAATATACTAAGGTACTCAAAAACTGTTATTGAATCGACCAACAACTCGGTGACAGGCATTGGGTATTTGTCCTTTGGGGTTGTAGCATTTAGATCTCTATAATCTATGCAAACCCGTAACGTCCCATTTTTCTTTATAAATGAAACGATGTTGGAAAGTCATTCGACGTATCTTGCAGTTCTTATGAACCTGCTTCGTAGGAGTCTCTCGTTCTCCTCTTTTATTTTAGACATTATTTCTGGAGCAAATCGCGTTGCTGTCTACTTAACTGGCTTCTTGCCTGCCTTTATTGGTAGCTTTAGCTCCACAAATTCCCTTCTTAAACCTAGAATTTCATTATAATCCCAAGAAAAACAATCTTTAAATTCTTTAAGTGATTCTATTACTTCTAACCATAGGTTCAGATCAATGTTGGCGCTTATATAAGTCGGCGTTTTGATTGATCCATCACCCATATATATTTCCTCCAGTGGATCTTGAGGTTGTATCTTGGTAGTAGATGCCACTGGATCCTTCTCAAACCCCAAAGGCTCTTCGTCATAGACACAATCTAGCCTCTAGTTTTCTTGACCGTCTTCTTCTGAACCAGTATTCTGCGGCTCTCCGACGGAATGAGGTTCAACGTTGATTCGATTGCTCGCGTCAAACACTTCTATTTCATTACCTTCAACAGCCATGTGTGGTACTTCGGCTTCCAAAGCCGCTTAGAGTCTATTCTCGGTCATGTAGGTCGCGATTCGATCTAATGGATCAAACTCAGTAATTATCACTAAATTCATCTCCCCAACCTGTTGGTCGGATTGCTTATGCGTCATAGACCTTCTCCCCCATGACTTTTTGCCCCCAGGTAAACTCGTGGGTTAGGTGAAGGTTCAGAGAGAAAGATGCCTCTTCTATAGGCACGTAGCCAGTTTCTTCTGGTATACATGTGATCGGTCACCATTTCTACTATGTTTTCGTCACTTATTCGGCATTTTATCCATGAATCGGTAATATTTTGTTTAGTCTTTTTATTGTTTTTCGAGTGAATTTTACTTTTCTTATTTCATTCTCACATTTTATGATTTCTAGTTTTATTTCAATTTTATTGCATTTTATGCGTTGGTTTGTTAATTTTGATGATTTCAGGTCTATGCAGAAAAGCCCAAAGGACTCATGCGAAGAAAATGGAAGTTCCGGGAATTTAGAAGAGTTTTTGGAAGGGAAATAATGGCCTGACATGGCCACCTGTGTCACTTGACACGGGCCGTGTCAGGAGGAAACCAAGAGAAGGGATTTTTGTAGAAAGGCAGTGGGCTGATACGGGTGCCCGTGTCACTTGACATGGCCCGTGTCAGCAAGTCTAGGGCATGAAGATTTTTATCAGTGAGCCAGGGGGACAACACGACCGCCCGTGTCAGCTGACACGGCCCGTTTTGGCTGCGTCGTGTCACCTTCTAATTTTCTTGGCTTTTTTACCTTTGTGATCCGTGAGGGTATTTTGGATATTTCTCTACTGCTGTGTTGGACCTGGGAGTATTTTAGATGCTTTTTGAGAAGGAAAAAGGGACTTTTGACTGGAGAGAAATATTACGATCAAGATTGGAGCGATCAAGAGAAGTAAGGAACGGAAGATTTTCATGAGCCTTCGCAATTGAAGATCAAAGTAACCACATATCTTGTAATGTTTAATCTGATTATTATTGTTTTGTCTCTGAATACTATGAGTAGCTAAACTCCCCAATGCTAGGGGTGTCCCTGAATTGCTTTTGTAATGATCTTGATTTTCTTTGTTTAATGACATAAGTGCCTTTTCGTAATCAATTTTTATTGTACAAGGTGCTTAATGCTTTTTCTATCGGACAAATAGAATTTGATTTACGGTTAACTTTTAGGTCGGACAAACCATTGTTAACGCCTTTTTATGCAATAATACATCAGTAGATATTACCTAGGACTAGGAATACCCTGTTGCACTTGGAACAATGTTGACATTATAATGCTTGATTTCAAACATAATTATGTATGGATGTAGTAATTAGGTTATGAAATCAAAGGTTTTCTCACTAAGGACTTAGGAGTAAACAATTTACAGTCAAGAAATTGATTAGTTTAAGCCATGTCTCTAAAATAAGGATTAAGGTTGTTATAAGGCAATTCATACACTGTACCCTAGCATGCTTCTCATATTTGTTCAAAACTCAAGTTTATTACTCTGCTTTATTTTCTCACTGCAATATTTTAATTATAAAAATAATTACCAAACCCCCAATTACTTTTTGTTTAATTGAATTAGAATTAGAACTTATATTCCCACGCAGTCCTCGAGATCGATTCTGAGGATAAAACCCCTATTTTAACTACAATCGGCAAAAATAATACACTTATTATTTTTCCGATCAAGTTTTTGGCGCCGTTGCCGGGGACTGCCAAAATATAGAGTTTTAATTTTAGTTCAATTGAAATTTTGTTGCTCTGCGACCAAAATTTCAGTTTCTGTTATTTTTATAATTTTTTATTATTATTAATAATTGTCTAATATGTGTATGCGAGGAAAGCCCTCAGCTGGATTTATTTTTGACGTAGAACCAGAAAGATCGTTGCACGCTAGAATTCGAAAAGCTAAACGAGAAAGACTGGCAGCGCCAGGTTCAGAACCAGTAATTTCAGAACAGGAAAAAGAGGAAGAAGTTTCTGTCCATTTTGAGAATACTGACCCAGGAGCCGATACAGACACAGAGACACACCCAGAGATTGTGATCATGGCTAAAAATCCACCAGCAGAGAGACTTCTGGGTGACTATGGAGGAGCAAATGCTCCAACTGGGCGGTTGACCATAGTGAATCAACCTGTCAACATAGCACACTTTCAGCTGCACCCGACGACGATCCGACAGCTCGAAAAGAGATCTTTCATAGGAAAAATAAATGAAGATGCAAACAAACATTTGCAACGGTTTCTTACAATGAGCACCACTTTGAGGATCGAGGGGAACTTCGAAGAGGCGAAGAAGCTAAGGATGTTTCCATTCACATTGGCGGAAGATGCAGAAGAGTGGTTTTACTCCCTACCTGCGGGAAGTATAACTACTTGGGAAGAGATGGAGACGACATTCCTGAATGAGTATTTTCCTGCTTATGTTTACATTTGCAAACGATATGACATTGTGAACTTTAAAAAGAAGGAAGGAGAATCTCTTGGTGATGCTTACAAGAGGTTTAAAAGGTTATTGGTGGCGTGTCCTACTCACAACATGGATGCAACTGAACAGATGCAGAAGTTTATGAATGGTTTGAGGATGAAGACCAAATAACTTATTGATACAGCTTCTGATGGCTCATCAAACTTTATAACAGCCACTGGCATTAAAAAATTATAGAAGATATAGCAGCAACTGAGCATCTGGAACTGTATGATCGTAGTGTGAGTAAACCAGAAGGGATAATTGACCTAAAGTGTAAGACCCGTACATTTTAGTCTGTATTATTTTGCGATGTTTTATCAGTTAATCGGTGTTTCTACTGAACTTTGGGGATAGCAAACTATTTATACCCGATATTTTTAGGGTTTCGGTTGTGGATCGGACTGACCCATATGTTTTCTTTTGGCAATCGATCAGACCTTTTTAAATTGGCGAGGATTATAATTGATTTCAGATATTTTTATGGTATCAGAAGTTCTGAAAATGTGACTCTGTTGATGTTTGGAGAAAACGAGAAAATATAGCCGTCGTTTTAATTTCCACGGACTCCGAGTATTGTCGGAAATTTTACATAGGAGTTTATTTATCGCCGGAAAATGAAAATTTAATCCCATTTTATTTTTCTAAGCGGCGTAGAAAATTTATTTGTTCGGAATAATTATTTTGTCGAAAATAATGTTGTGTTTTATTTTAAAGATGACGGTAGAATTTTTCTGTTTTCGAAAAAGTTATTCGGGAGTGTTTTACGACTCGTCTGTGAGCGAACGAGGAGACCGAACGATTTAAGGGGTTTGATTGAATAGTGGGGCGGTGGATGAGAGGAGGCTTATTTTGGGATAAGAATTGCACGTGGGAGAGAGAGCGAGAGTGATGCTGAGTTTGAAAAAAAAACTATATAATGGTAACTTGTTTCATTTTTCTTCTTTTGGATATCTCTCTCTCGCCTAGCATGGAAGGAAAAAAACAGTGAGTGTTCTTTAAGTTTTTTTCATGTTAATTATTTATTTTATTTTAGTATTAAATTATGTGGTTAGATTTGGTAAATTATACACCGATAGAATACCCCCTTGTTTACTGTTTTGAGTTAAAAAATTATTATTGTCGGTAACAAAAATATTTCCTATCCGATTATCGGATTATATTTTTTAGAGTAAAAATATTGGTACCGATTTATTTTATGTGTGGGTATATTATTTGGAGTATTATTATTATCGTTATTATTTTAAGATAAGAGATAAAGTATTTTATTATGAATATTTTATGTATTAAGATTATATATTTAATGATATATGTGGTTGAAAAAGAAAAAAAGAAAAAAAAGAAAAAAAAAAAGAAAAAGTGGCGCACGCCACATTTGGTGTGTGTGAGTTTGGTGGCTTGCGCCACCCGTGTGAGAGAGTGGGGTTCGCGACCCACTGTTTTTACTTCCGGTCTCGTAATTTTCATTCCGTTTGATATTTTTTATCTTGGTTTTTTTATCTGAAAGAATATTTATTTATCTTTATTTATATATTTTTAGATAATTATTTTATTTTTTCGGAATTTTCCAGATACGTTCGGAATAGTATTTTAAAGTACGATCTGTGCCGATTTTTGGTACCATTGAAAAACTGTTAACTGGTTTTGTGTCGAATTATTTTTAGACCCAAAATAAATTATTGTGATTGGAAAACTATTATTTATTCTAAAATTTAATTTAGAATATTATTGAAATTGGAATATTAGTTAGTATTTTATTTGTTTAATTAATTTTATTTATGGTATGATTAAAGTATTTTGATACAAGGAGATCATTAAATTTTATATTGGTAAAATAAATATTTTGGTTATTTATTTGGTACTTATGGGATATTAGGTTGTTTATTTTGGGGTTAAAATCTTATTTTGGTGATTTATATATTTCGGTTTCGCCGAATTTATTCATAGTGCGAGAAAAAAAATTTGACGCAATTATGGGTTCAAGTAAAAGAATTTAAATTAGTTTGTGGAAAATCTTCTTTGAGTTTGATATTTATTCTTTTAAGAGAAAAACTAATTTCTTTCTTATTTGAAAAGATTTATTTTATAAAGCGATTAGGGTAGAAACCAGTGTCGTAACCAAAACCTGATTGAGTAGGTTAGCGACCAAGACCCAGCCTTGTTGTAGGATATATCCGAGTGGTTTTAACATAAGTCCTTGTGTATTGTAAAGGTTTACAGTGAGATCCGGTTACGAGGTTTCATCGTGAGGGACGAATTGATCTTACGTAGCGTAGGTTGGTTGGGTTGGAAGCTTGCTCAGGTAAGGGCACTTTCTAACGATATTATATGTGATTGAATGCATGTGTGGTTGTATTCATGATTGTGTGCCCTTATGGGGATGTGTGATGATTGTGTGCCCAGTTGGGGATATGTGGTTATATACATGATGGTGTGCCCAGTTGGGGATATGTGGTTATATACATGATTGTGTGCCCGGTTGGGGATATGTGTTTATGCTATGATGCTAAACTTGTGATGTGCATTCATATGATTTGTGATAAATATATGTTTTGTGGTTGATGTGTATGTCGAGGAGGACAACACGAGGTGTGTCTGAGCCACCTGTTGATAATGAGAATTATTCATATGATTTGTGATAAATATATGAATTGTGATTGATGTGTATGTCGAGGAGGACAACACGAGGTGTGTCTGAGCCACCTGTTGGTACTGAGAATTGTTCATATGATCTGTGATAGATATATGAACTGAATTGTGAATTGTGAATTGTGAATTGTGGATTGTGAATTGTGTTTATACATATTGTGTTTATATAAATTGTTGCATTTGCATGTGTGAGTCATGCATACCATAGTTGCGTGTAGGTAGTTGGCGCCGAACGGGCCAGGGTGATGGGTTCTGAATCATCACCTAATCCCGAAGGGAATTCTACTGCACCAGGTGATGTGACTGAGCCATCATCGATCCTTTGAGATCAAATTGAGTCAGGAGAATGCGAAGGAGGCAACTCCGGGTGTTTGCAAGGGCAACACTTTTGTGTCTGCGAGGCAGCACGGTTAGTGAGGACCCAAGGGGGTATCACGACTCTCTGCGGAGAGGTAAAATTCCGGGATTCATGCATGGTGAGGGTACCCGACGAATTGGGACCACCAAATTCATATAGGTCTGCATTTAGGATGTGTGTGCATTGCATTTGTGTGTTAAATTAAATGTTTGTGCATTGCATTTGTGTGTTAAATTAAATGTTGTGATTGTTACATATATCATACTGTCACCTCATTTATGTTGCTCTGCATATCATATTGTCATCTTATTCATGTTGTTATGTATATCATGTTCTGCTGGCATGTGTGTATTCTTCCATATATGCTGTTTTTAGATCGTGACCCTCTACTATTATTATGATGTGGCTAACGACCACCTAGGTTTAGAAGTTGTGATAGTTAAGGTATCTAGGTGTCGTGAAGGCTTGTAAGATGCGATGTCTTGGGACTAGGAATTCAAGATCAGCTTAGGGTCATGCTTTGAGGTTGTCCATGTTGTTGTTGCTGTTATTATTAAAGCTGAGTGCTTATTTTTATGTGTATGGACAAATATTTATACTAGTGGGCATTACGCTGGTCCTATCTATGGAAAAGACTTAGATCGAAAGCTCGTACTCTGATTAATCATTTTTATTATTTTCCTGAAAAGACAGTTGTCAATATTATGTATGGCATTCAAAAAAAAAATATACACTTCCGCTGTTAAAAATCGGGGTGTTACATTGTGGTATCAGAGCTTTGGTCTAAGATTTTCATGGGGTTGTGAGTCGGGTGTCCTAAGCTGATCAAGTGTCGGGTTTAGTGGGAGTAAATGTGTGGAGTCCTATGTGTTATGTGGTTTGTGTCTTGAGTCCAGCAGGTTATGTGTTTAGGTAATCGTTTGTTTCTTAACTGAAGTTGAGGTCTCCCATAATACTTCAGTAAGAAGCATAGTTAAACCCCTTGAGCATTTGTCGACGTTGGTCGACATGTGTCTCCGTTTTCTTTAGAGGTAGTGAGCTAGGGGTGGTGAGATTGAATCGAGTAAGAACTATAAGGTTTTCTGCAGTAATGTTATGGATGAGAGGTTTTGTTTGTTCTTATCACTCCGAGGTGTTGAGTAGGGATGAGTGGAAGTCAAGGTTTCACAGGATTGTAAGTAAGGACTTGATTTGGAGGACCTTTTGAGAGAAAAATGATTGGATGTTCATTCCGGTGAGTTCCGAATGAGATGAGATGAAGTTTATGGACTAGGAAGAAGGTAATATTTCTTTAGAATCAAAGAGCAGTTATAGATGTCGTTTGGAGACAATTACTATACGTGGAGATTAATGGGACATCTTCTCTAGAAAGAAAGCGGGTTGCACGTGAAAGTGGCCGAAACCTAGGAAAGTTGGAGGAAGGTTATACGAGTGGTAGGTGCTTGAGGGTTTAATTTGGTTTCTTAAGCTAGGTTAGATAGGTAACTAAATACCGTAAGGATGAATCATGTGATGTTAAAGGAAGGAAACCAAGTATCACCTGGATAAGTTTTAGTGAAAGTGATCATCAGTGGAGTTGTCTTCGAAACTAGAAGTGGGAGTTTGGGAGAGAAGGAGTGTAACAGTTTCTAGGAGAAAAAGGTAGAAGATAGTACCATGGATCTAAGTAATTATATGAGAAGAGTAGGGAAGTTCTAAAGCAATTCAAGTATGGGTGACATGGTTTTGCTAGAAATATCATACCGCGGGTAGACAATGGGTTGTTAGAAGAGTGATAAGACGCTGAAAGTTAATATCTGGAAGGACACAGAGCCATGTATGAAGAATTAATGAATGGAGTCATATGGTGTAACAAGTATATGGATTTCGTGAAGATCAAAGTTTAGATTTGGATTTAGGGATCGAACCTGAGAATAAAGAAAAGTTAGCAAAGGAGTTTTGATGGGGTAGTTGCTCTTTAAAAGTCAAGCGTTAAGATTTGAGGTAAGTGCTCAGTGACTAGATGGAGGAGTAAGATATGTCTGTTTTGGAAGGATAATTCTTTTAGAGTGTTAGATCGTAGAGTAATAATGTTGGTTGATACCTTAGAAAAAGCTAGGATTGAATAAGAAACTGAGGGGTGAATGGATGTGTCCTGATGTTTAGCAAGAACTTATGCGAAAGAGGATTGGGTTGTGTTATAAAAGGATTTTATGACCATTGGATAGTCATAAGCAATTGAAGATAGATAGAACAACAAAGAGTAGGTTGGATAGGACGAACATTGATTTGGAACAAGGATATTTAGATTGGGTGAAGGAGAGTAAAGATGTGGGTTGAAGTTGACAAGATAGAGGCCATGGTAGGTTGGGAAACGACTATAGGCGTTTGGTTGCTAAGATTTTTGAAGTTGGAAACTCCTAGTTGTTATAAGAGGACCTAGTATAAGGGACTTTGGAGTTGCAGTATCGTAAAGGTGGTTACAAAGGAAGAATAAGGTTGTATGCAAGCAAGAAAGTGCTCAAGTAACACAGATTTTTTAATAAGAAGGTTGAATACCTCGTTGCTTAGGAAGGACTACCAAGGATATGGCCCAAATGGAAATGGGAAGGATACTAAGCATTTCCTCAAGAGTGTATGCTATAGATGATGGGGTTGCGCTCAGACGCAAAGTTGATATTTAAGAAGCGGTATAAGTGGTAAGAGAATAATCCTGCGGTTGGAAATTTTGATATCACAAGGTTAATGAGTAGTGTATTAGTGACTAGATGGGTGGTTATATTCAGAGTTAGGATGATGAGGTTACTAAGTGAAAAGCCTGTTGGAGATTCCACATGAGATATGAGAAGTCTGGACGAGGTTAAGTACATTATGTCGTTGATGAACGAATAAGTGGAGTGAAAAGATTGGTTTTGGGAAATAGGTGTCAAGACAAAGTGTGAGAGGAGCGTATAGAGATGTGAATTAGGTCGATTTAGAATTCGTGCAAGAAATTACCTCGCCCATAAACCGGAAAAAAAAAAGTAATGGTAAGGGTATGCTTAAGAGTTGAAGGTACAACTAGATTGGGTCACCTAAGGTGCAATGGGTATATTCGGGAGTAGAGAGGATCAAACATTTGTCTATTCGGACGAATCAAAGATGAAGTGGAAATGCTTGGCGGATACTAGTAAAGCTTGGATTCGTTGTACTTGTTATAATGAAGACTAGAGAAGCATAATGGAAAATAGGCATTGAGAAATTATTGGACATCAGAGGTTGACATCGAGAACAATTTGACAATAGAAGATGAGATAGGGGAACAATAAAAAATGGTTTGATTGATGAGCTCGTGGAGGGAAATAGAATTTAGTTGTAAGAGAAAAAGAAACAAAATGGATTTCTGGAAGCTGATGTAGGATGATACGAAAGACGTGGTATGTCAAATGGGGATAGCCAACGATGAGGAACATTTAAGGTTAAGGCATACGAGAGTAAACTAAGTATGATTTGGAAATAAGGTAGTTGTGTTAGAGGGTGACCAAAGAGTGTAAGACTGGTGAAAAGGAAATTTGGGTATTGTTAGATGACATAGTTTGGCACGTGAAAGAAAATTTAGAGAGGTTTCAATCACCAACCGGACGTTGGGATGGTAATATTAAGATGGTAAGGGGAATGATTATGGATGTGAACATATACAGGTTGCCACAATTATGAGATTAAAGGAATAATTAAGGATTTATGGACATTGGGGAAAATGTGGAGTTCTCTACTTAGATGACTACTTCGTTTGGAGTGAAATAGGTTGAATTTGTACTTGGGTTTTAGCTGTTACTGTTTTGGAGGATACTCAATGGTTGTTCCGAGCTTAGTGAGCGTGAGAGAAACCGTAATTTGTTTTGGGAATTTGTGTCTCACTTTAGAGAGTGAAGTAACAGGAATTTGGAGGAAACATTTAGGAAACATCGGAGTGATTATTGGACCCTTGTGTCTTGCATAAAATTGAGAACAAGATGAGGAGAACACTATTGTAGTTGGTAATGATGGTTTATTCCACCATCATGGTTGTCGCCTACCTATTGACAAATTGAGGAACTGATCATCCTTAATCTGTTGTTGATAGTAGACAAGATTGTGTTGAATGGAATGAATGATTCTTGCCGGCTTAGATAGTGTGGGGTTTTAGCGTTGCGTCTAGAGTCCGAGTCAATGTGACTTTGTAGAGGGTTGCAATAGGTGCGCGGTCGTTCTAGGGAGTGTGTTGGAGATAAATTGGTAAGTTGTTACATTTACCTCGAGTTTCGAGGACGAAACTCCTTTTTGGTGGGTAGTAATGTAAGACCCGCACATTTTAGTCTGTATTATTTTGCGATGTTTTATCAGTTAATCGGTGTTTCTACTGAACTTTGGGGATAGCAAACTATTTATACCCGATATTTTTAGGGTTCCGGTTGTGGATCGGACTGACCCATATGTTTTCTTTTGGCAATCGATCAGACTTTTTTAAATTGGCGAGGATTATAATTGATTTCAGATATTTTTATGGTATCAGAAGTTCTGAAAATGTGACTCTGTTGATGTTTGGAGAAAACGAGAAAATATAGCCGTCGTTTTAATTTCCACGGACTCCGAGTATTGTCGGAAATTTTACATAGGAGTTTATTTATCGCCGGAAAATGAAAATTTAATCCCATTTTATTTTTCTAAGCGGCGTAGAAAATTTATTTGTTCGGAATAATTATTTTGTCGAAAATAATGTTGTGTTTTATTTTAAAGATGACGGTAGAATTTTTCTGTTTTCGTAAAAGTTATTCGGGAGTGTTTTACGACTCGTCTGTGAGTGAACGAGGAGACCGAACGAATTAAGAGGTTTGATTGAATAGTGGGGCGGTGGATGAGAGACGGCTTATTTTGGGATAAGAATTGCACGTGGGAGAGAGAGAGAGAGTGATGCTGAGTTTGAAAAAAAAACTATATAATGGTAACTTGTTTCATTTTTCTTCTTTTGGATATCTCTCTCTCGCCTAGCATGGAAGGAAAAAAATAGTGAGTGTTCTTTAAGTTTTTTTCATGTTAATTATTTATTTTATTTTAGTATTAAATTATGTGGTTAGATTTGGAAAATTATACACCAATAGAATACCCCCTTGTTTATTGCTTTGAGTTAAAAAATTATTATTGTCGGTAACAAAAATATTTCCTATCCGATTATCGGATTATATTTTTTAGAGTAAAAATATTGGTACCGACTTATTTTATGTGTGGGTATATTATTTGGAGTATTATTATTATCGTTATTATTTTAAGATAAGAGATAAAGTGTTTTATTATGAATATTTTATGTATTAAGATTATATATTTAATGATATATGTGGTTGAAAAAGAAAAAAAGAAATAAAAGAAAAAAAAAAAAAAAAAGTGGCGCACGCCACATTTGGTGTGTGTGAGTTTGGTGGCTTGCGCCACCCGTGTGAGAGAGTGGGGTTCGCGACCCACTGTTTTTACTTCCGGTCTCGTAATTTTCATTCCGTTTGATATTTTTTATCTTGGTTTTTTTTATCTGAAAGAATATTTATTTATCTTTATTTATATATTTTTAGATAATTATTTTATTTTTTCGGAATTTTCCGGATACGTTCGGAATAGTATTTTAAACTACGATCTGTGCCGATTTTTGGTACCGTTGAAAAACTGTTAACTGGTTTTGTGTCAAATTATTTTTAGATCCAAAATAAATTATTGTGATTGAAAAACTATTATTTATTCTAAATTTTAATTTAGAATATTATTGAAATTGGGATATTAGTTAGTATTTTATTTGTTTAATTAATTTTATTTATGGTATGATTAAAGTATTTTGATATAAGAAGATCATTAAATTTTATATTGGTGAAATAAATATTTTGGTTATTTATTTGGTACTTATGGGATATTAGGTTGTTTATTTTGGGGTTAAAATCTTATTTTGGTGATTTATATATTTCGGTTTCGCCGAATTTATTCATAGTGCGAGAAAAATAATTTGACGCAATTATGGGTTCAAGTAAAAGAATTTAAATTCGTTTGTGGAAAATCTTCTTTGAGTTTGATATTTATTCTTTTAAGAGAAAAACTAATTTCTTTCTTATTTGAAAAGATTTATTTTATAAAGCGATTAGGGTAGAAACCAGTGTCGTAACCAAAACCTGATTGAGTAGGTTAGCGACCAAGACCCAGCCTTGTTGTAGGATATATCCGAGTGGTTTTAACATAAGTCCTTGTGTATTGTAAAGGTTTACAGTGAGATCCGGTTACGAGGTTTCATCGTGAGGGACGAATTGATCTTACGTAGCGTAGGTTGGTTGGGTTGGAAGCTTGCTCAGGTAAGGGCACTTTCTAACGATATTATATGTGATTGAATGCATGTGTGGTTGTATTCATGATTGTGTGCCCTTATGGGGATGTGTGATGATTGTGTGCCCAGTTGGGGATATGTGGTTATATACATGATGGTGTGCCCAGTTGGGGATATGTGGTTATATACATGATTGTGTGCCCGGTTGGGGATATGTGTTTATGCTATGATGCTAAACTTGTGATGTGCATTCATATGATTTGTGATAAATATATGTTTTGCGGTTGATGTGTATGTCGAGGAGGACAACACGAGGTGTGTCTGAGCCACCTGTTGGTAATGAGAATTATTCATATGATTTGTGATAAATATATGAATTGCGATTGATGTGTATGTCGAGGAGGACAACACGAGGTGTGTCTGAGCCACCTGTTGGTACTGAGAATTGTTCATATGATCTGTGATAGATATATGAACTGAATTGTGAATTGTGAATTGTGAATTGTGGATTGTGAATTGTGTTTATACATATTGTGTTTATATAAATTGTTGCATTTGCATGTGTGAGTCATGCATACCATAGTTGCGTGTAGGTAGTTGGCGCCGAACGGGCCAGGGTGATGGGTTCTAAATCATCACCTAATCCCGAAGGGAATTCTACTGCACCAGGTGATGTGACTGAGCCATCATCGATCCTTTGAGATCAAATTGAGTCAGGAGAATGCGAAGGAGGCAACTCCGGGTGTTTGCAAGGGCAACACTTTTGTGTCTGCGAGGCAGCACGGTTAGTGAGGACCCAAGGGGGTATCACGACTCTCTGCGGAGAGGTAAAATTCCGGGATTCATGCATGGTGAGGGTACCCGACGAATTGGGACCACCAAATTCATATAGGTCTGCATTTAGGATGTGTGTGCATTGCATTTGTGTGTTAAATTAAATGTTTGTGCATTGCATTTGTGTGTTAAATTAAATGTTTGTGCATTGCATTTGTGTGTTAAATTAAATGTTGTGATTGTTACATATATCATACTGTCACCTCATTTATGTTGCTCTGTATATCATATTGTCATCTTATTCATGTTGTTATGTATATCATGTTCTGCAGGCATGTGTGTATTCTTCCATATATGCTGTTTTTAGATCGTGACCCTCTACTATTATTATGATGTGGCTAACGACCACCTAGGTTTAGAAGTTGTGATAGTTAAGGTATCCAGGTGTCGTGAAGGCTTGTAAGATGCGATGTCTTGGGACTAGGAATTCAAGATCAGCTTAGGGTCATGCTTTGAGGTTTTCCATGTTGTTGTTGCTGTTATTATTAAAGCTAAGTGCTTATTTTTATGTGTATGGACAAATATTTATACTAGTGGGCATTACGCTGGTCCTATCTATGGAAAAGACTTAGATCGAAAGCTCGTACTCTGATTAATCATTTTTATTATTTTCCTGAAAAGACAGTTGTCAATATTATGTATGGCATTCAAAAAAAAAAATATACACTCCCGCTGTTAAAAATCGGGGTGTTACATTGTGGTATCAGAGCTTTGGTCTAAGATTTTCATGGGGTTGTGAGTCGGGTGTCCTAAGCTGATCAAGTGTCGGGTTTAGTGGGAGTAAATGTGTGGAGTCCTATGTGTTATGTGGTTTGTGTCTTGAGTCCAGCAGGTTATGTGTTTAGGTAATCGTTTGTTTCTTAACTGAAGTTGAGGTCTCCCATAATACTTCAGTAAGAAGCATAGTTAAACCCCTTGAGCATTTGTCGACGTTGGTCGACATGTGTCTCCGTTTTCTTTAGAGGTAGTGAGCTAGGGGTTGTGAGATTGAATCGAGTAAGAACTATAAGGTTTTCTGCAGTAATGTTATGGATGAGAGGTTTTGTTTGTTCTTATCACTCCGAGGTGTTGAGTAGGGATGAGTGGAAGTCAAGGTTTCACAGGATTGTAAGTAAGGACTTGATTTGGAGGACCTTTTGAGAGAAAAATGATTGGATGTTCATTCCGGTGAGTTCCGAATGAGATGAGATGAAGTTTATGGACTAGGAAGAAGGTAATATTTCTTTGGAATCAAAGAGCAGTTATAGATGTCGTTTGGAGACAATTACTATACGTGGAGATTAATGGGACATCTTCTCTAGAAAGAAAGCGGGTTGCACGTGAAAGTGGCCGAAACCTAGGAAAGTTGGAGGAAGGTTATACGAGTAGTAGGTGCTTGAGGGTTTAATTTGGTTTCTTAAGCTAGGTTAGATAGGTAACTAAATACCGTAAGGATGAATCATGTGATGTTAAAGGAAGGAAACCAAGTATCACCTGGATAAGTTTTAGTGAAAGTGATCATCAGTGGAGTTGTCTTCGAAACTAGAAGTGGGAGTTTGGGAGAGAAGGAGTGTAACAGTTTCTAGGAGAAAAAGGTAGAAGATAGTACCATGGATCTAAGTAATTATATGAGTAGAGTAGGGAAGTTCTAAAGCAATTCAAGTATGGGTGACATGGTTTTGCTAGAAATATCATACCGCGGGTAGACAATGGGTTGTTAGAAGAGTGATAAGACGCTGAAAGTTAATATCTGGAAGGACACAGAGCCATGTATGAAGAATTAATGAATGGAGTCATATGGTGTAACAAGTATATGGATTTCGTGAAGATCAAAGTTTAGATTTGGATTTAGGGATCGAACTTGAGAATAAAGAAAAGTTAGCAAAGGAGTTTTGATGGGGTAGTTGCTCTTTAAAAGTCAAGCGTTAAGATTTGAGGTAAGTGCTCAGTGACTAGATGGAGGAGTAAGATATGTCTGTTTTGGAAGGATAATTCTTTTAGAGTGTTAGATCGTAGAGTAATAATGTTGGTTGATACCTTAGAAAAAGCTAGGATTGAATAAGAAACTGAGGGGTGAATGGATGTGTCCTGATGTTTAGCAAGAACTTATGCGAAAGAGGATTGGGTTGTGTTATAAAAGGATTTTATGACCATTGGATAGTCATAAGCAATTGAAGATAGATAGAACAACAAAGAGTAGGTTGGATAGGACGAACATTGATTTGGAACAAGGATATTTAGATTGGGTGAAGGAGAGTAAAGATGTGGGTTGAAGTTGACAAGATAGAGGCCATGGTAGGTTGGGAAACGACTATAGGCATTTGGTTGCTAAGATTTTTGAAGTTGGAAACTCCTAGTTGTTATAAGAGGACCTAGTATAAGGGACTTTGGAGTTGCAGTATCGTAAAGGTGGTTACAAAGGAAGAATAAGGTTGTATGCAAGCAAGAAAGTGCTCAGGTAACACAGATTTTTTAATAAGAAGGTTGAATACCTCGTTGCTTAGGAAGGACTACCAAGGATATGGCCCAAATGGAAATGGGAAGGATACTAAGCATTTCCTCAAGAGTGTATGCTATAGATGATGGGGTTGCACTCAGACGCAAAGTTGATATTTAAGAAGCGGTATAAGTGGTAAGAGAATAATCCTGCGGTTGGAAATTTTGATATCACAAGGTTAATGAGTAGTGTATTAGTGACTAGATGGGTGGTTATATTCAGAGTTAGGATGATGAGGTTACTAAGTGAAAAGCCTGTTGGAGATTCCACATGAGATATGAGAAGTCTGGACGAGGTTAAGTACATTATGTCGTTGATGAACGAATAAGTGGAGTGAAAAGATTGGTTTTGGGAAATAGGTGTCAAGACAAAGTGTGAGAGGAGCGTATAGAGATGTGAATTAGGTCGATTTAGAATTCGTGCAAGAAATTACCTCGCCCATAAACCGGAAAAAAAAAAAAGTAATGGTAAGGGTATGCTTAAGAGTTGAAGGTACAACTAGATTGGGTCACCTAAGGTGCAATGGGTATATTCGGGAGTAGAGAGGATCAAACATTTGTCTATTCGGACGAATCAAGGATGAAGTGGAAATGCTTGGCGGATACTAGTAAAGCTTGGATTCGTTGTACTTGTTATAATGAAGACGAGAGAAGCATAATGGAAAATAGGCATTGAGAAATTATTGGACATCAGAGGTTGACATCGAGAACAATTTGACAATAGAAGATGAGATAGGGGAACAATAAAAAATGGTTTGATTGATGAGCTCGTGGAGGGAAATAGAATTTAGTTGTAAGAGAAAAAGAAACAAAATGGATTTCTGGAAGCTGATGTAGGATGATACGAAAGACGTGGTATGTCAAATGGGGATAGCCAACGATGAGGAACATTTAAGGTTAAGGCATACGAGAGTAAACTAAGTATGATTTGGAAATAAGGTAGTTGTGTTAGAGGGTGACCAAAGAGTGTAAGACTGGTGAAAAGGAAATTTGGGTATTGTTAGATGACATAGTTTGGCACGTGAAAGAAAATTTAGGGAGGTTTCAATCACCAACCGGACGTTGGGATGGTAATATTAAGATGGTAAGGGGAATGATTATGGATGTGAACATATACAGGTTGCCACAATTATGAGATTAAAGGAATAATTAAGGATTTATGGACATTGGGGAAAATGTGGAGTTCTCTACTTAGATGACTACTTCGTTTGGAGTGAAATAGGTTGAATTTGTACTTGGGTTTTAGCTGTTACTGTTTTGGAGGATACTCAATGGTTGTTCCGAGCTTAGTGAGCGTGAGAGAAACCGTAATTTGTTTTGGGAATTTGTGTCTCACTTTAGAGAGTGAAGTAACAGGAATTTGGAGGAAACATTTAGGAAACATCGGAGTGATTATTGGACCCTTGTGTCTTGCATAAAATTGAGAACAAGATGAGGAGAACACTATTGTAGTTGGTAATGATGGTTTATTCCACCATCATGGTTGTCGCCTACCTATTGACAAATTGAGGAACTGATCATCCTTAATCTGTTGTTGATAGTAGACAAGATTGTGTTGAATGGAATGAATGATTCTTGCCGGCTTAGATAGTGTGGGGTTTTAGCGTTGCGTCTAGAGTCCGAGTCAATGTGACTTTGTAGAGGGTTGCAATAGGTGCGCGGTCGTTCTAGGGAGTGTGTTGGAGATAAATTGGTAAGTTGTTACATTTACCTCGAGTTTCGAGGACGAAACTCCTTTTTGGTGGGTAGTAATGTAAGACCCGCACATTTTAGTCTGTATTATTTTGCGATGTTTTATCAGTTAATCGGTGTTTCTACTGAACTTTGGGGATAGCAAACTATTTATACCCGATATTTTTAGGGTTCCGGTTGTGGATCGGACTGACCCATATGTTTTCTTTTGGCAATCGATCAGACTTTTTTAAATTGGCGAGGATTATAATTGATTTCAGATATTTTTATGGTATCAGAAGTTCTGAAAATGTGACTCTGTTGATGTTTGGAGAAAACGAGAAAATATAGCCGTCGTTTTAATTTCCACGGACTCCGAGTATTGTCGGAAATTTTACATAGGAGTTTATTTATCGCCGGAAAATGAAAATTTAATCCCATTTTATTTTTCTAAGCGGCGTAGAAAATTTATTTGTTCGGAATAATTATTTTGTCGAAAATAATGTTGTGTTTTATTTTAAAGATGACGGTAGAATTTTTCTGTTTTCGTAAAAGTTATTCGGGAGTGTTTTACGACTCGTCTGTGAGTGAACGAGGAGACCGAACGAATTAAGGGGTTTGATTGAATAGTGGGGCGGTGGATGAGAGACGGCTTATTTTGGGATAAGAATTGCACGTGGGAGAGAGAGAGAGAGAGTGATGCTGAGTTTGAAAAAAAAACTATATAATGGTAACTTGTTTCATTTTTCTTCTTTTGGATATCTCTCTCTCGCCTAGCATGGAAGGAAAAAAATAGTGAGTGTTCTTTAAGTTTTTTTCATGTTAATTATTTATTTTATTTTAGTATTAAATTATGTGGTTAGATTTGGTAAATTATACACCAATAGAATACCCCCTTGTTTATTGCTTTGAGTTAAAAAATTATTATTGTCGGTAACAAAAATATTTCCTATCCGATTATCGGATTATATTTTTTAGAGTAAAAATATTGGTACCGACTTATTTTATGTGTGGGTATATTATTTGGAGTATTATTATTATCGTTATTATTTTAAGATAAGAGATAAAGTGTTTTATTATGAATATTTTATGTATTAAGATTATATATTTAATGATATATGTGGTTGAAAAAGAAAAAAAGAAATAAAAGAAAAAAAAAAAGAAAAAGTGGCGCACGCCACATTTGGTGTGTGTGAGTTTGGTGGCTTGCGCCACCCGTGTGAGAGAGTGGGGTTCGCGACCCACTGTTTTTATTTCCGGTCTCGTAATTTTCATTCCGTTTGATATTTTTTATCCTGGTTTTTTTTATCTGAAAGAATATTTATTTATATTTATTTATATATTTTTAGATAATTATTTTATTTTTTCGGAATTTTCCGGATACGTTCGGAATAGTATTTTAAGGTACGATCTGTGCCGATTTTTGGTACCGTTGAAAAACTGTTAACTGGTTTTGTGTCAAATTATTTTTAGATCCAAAATAAATTATTGTGATTGAAAAACTATTATTTATTCTAAATTTTAATTTAGAATATTATTGAAATTGGGATATTAGTTAGTATTTTATTTGTTTAATTAATTTTATTTATGGTATGATTAAAGTATTTTGATATAAGAAGATCATTAAATTTTATATTGGTGAAATAAATATTTTGGTTATTTATTTGGTACTTATGGGATATTAGGTTGTTTATTTTGGGGTTAAAATCTTATTTTGGTGATTTATATATTTCGGTTTCGCCGAATTTATTCATAGTGCGAGAAAAATAATTTGACGCAATTATGGGTTCAAGTAAAAGAATTTAAATTAGTTTGTGGAAAATCTTCTTTGAGTTTGATATTTATTCTTTTAAGAGAAAAACTAATTTCTTTCTTATTTGAAAAGATTTATTTTATAAAGCGATTAGGGTAGAAACCAGTGTCGTAACCAAAACCTGATTGAGTAGGTTAGCGACCAAGACCCAGCCTTGTTGTAGGATATATCCGAGTGGTTTTAACATAAGTCCTTGTGTATTGTAAAGGTTTACAGTGAGATCCGGTTACGAGGTTTCATCGTGAGGGACGAATTGATCTTACGTAGCGTAGGTTGGTTGGGTTGGAAGCTTGCTCAGGTAAGGGCACTTTCTAACGATATTATATGTGATTGAATGCATGTGTGGTTGTATTCATGATTGTGTGCCCTTATGGGGATGTGTGATGATTGTGTGCCCAGTTGGGGATATGTGGTTATATACATGATGGTGTGCCCAGTTGGGGATATGTGGTTATATACATGATTGTGTGCCCGGTTGGGGATATGTGTTTATGCTATGATGCTAAACTTGTGATGTGCATTCATATGATTTGTGATAAATATATGTTTTGCGGTTGATGTGTATGTCGAGGAGGACAACACGAGGTGTGTCTGAGCCACCTGTTGGTAATGAGAATTATTCATATGATTTGTGATAAATATATGAATTGCGATTGATGTGTATGTCGAGGAGGACAACACGAGGTGTGTCTGAGCCACCTGTTGGTACTGAGAATTGTTCATATGATCTGTGATAGATATATGAACTGAATTGTGAATTGTGAATTGTGAATTGTGGATTGTGAATTGTGTTTATACATATTGTGTTTATATAAATTGTTGCATTTGCATGTGTGAGTCATGCATACCATAGTTGCGTGTAGGTAGTTGGCGCCGAACGGGCCAGGGTGATGGGTTCTGAATCATCACCTAATCCCGAAGGGAATTCTACTGCACCAGGTGATGTGACTGAGCCATCATCGATCCTTTGAGATCAAATTGAGTCAAGAGAATGCGAAGGAGGCAACTCCGGGTGTTTGCAAGGGCAACACTTTTGTGTCTGCGAGGCAGCACGGTTAGTGAGGACCCAAGGGGGTATCACGACTCTCTGCGGAGAGGTAAAATTCCGGGATTCATGCATGGTGAGGGTACCCGACGAATTGGGACCACCAAATTCATATAGGTCTGCATTTAGGATGTGTGTGCATTGCATTTGTGTGTTAAATTAAATGTTTGTGCATTGCATTTGTGTGTTAAATTAAATGTTGTGATTGTTACATATATCATACTGTCACCTCATTTATGTTGCTCTGCATATCATATTGTCATCTTATTCATGTTGTTATGTATATCATGTTCTGCTGGCATGTGTGTATTCTTCCATATATGCTGTTTTTAGATCGTGACCCTCTACTATTATTATGATGTGGCTAACGACCACCCAGGTTTAGAAGTTGTGATAGTTAAGGTATCCAGGTGTCGTGAAGGCTTGTAAGATGCGATGTCTTGGGACTAGGAATTCAAGATCAGCTTAGGGTCATGCTTTGAGGTTGTCCATGTTGTTGTTGCTGTTATTATTAAAGCTAAGTGCTTATTTTTATGTGTATGGACAAATATTTATACTAGTGGGCATTACGCTGGTCCTATCTATGGAAAAGACTTAGATCGAAAGCTCGTACTCTGATTAATCATTTTTATTATTTTCCTGAAAAGACAGTTGTCAATATTATGTATGGCATTCAAAAAAAAAAATATACACTCCCGCTGTTAAAAATCGGGGTGTTACATTGTGGTATCAGAGCTTTGGTCTAAGATTTTCATGGGGTTGTGAGTCGGGTGTCCTAAGCTGATCAAGTGTCGGGTTTAGTGGGAGTAAATGTGTGGAGTCCTATGTGTTATGTGGTTTGTGTCTTGAGTCCAGCAGGTTATGTGTTTAGGTAATCGTTTGTTTCTTAACTGAAGTTGAGGTCTCCCATAATACTTCAGTAAGAAGCATAGTTAAACCCCTTGAGCATTTGTCGACGTTGGTCGACATGTGTCTCCGTTTTCTTTAGAGGTAGTGAGCTAGGGGTTGTGAGATTGAATCGAGTAAGAACTATAAGGTTTTCTGCAGTAATGTTATGGATGAGAGGTTTTGTTTGTTCTTATCACTCCGAGGTGTTGAGTAGGGATGAGTGGAAGTCAAGGTTTCACAGGATTGTAAGTAAGGACTTGATTTGGAGGACCTTTTGAGAGAAAAATGATTGGATGTTCATTCCGGTGAGTTCCGAATGAGATGAGATGAAGTTTATGGACTAGGAAGAAGGTAATATTTCTTTGGAATCAAAGAGCAGTTATAGATGTCGTTTGGAGACAATTACTATACGTGGAGATTAATGGGACATCTTCTCTAGAAAGAAAGCGGGTTGCACGTGAAAGTGGCCGAAACCTAGGAAAGTTGGAGGAAGGTTATACGAGTAGTAGGTGCTTGAGGGTTTAATTTGGTTTCTTAAGCTAGGTTAGATAGGTAACTAAATACCGTAAGGATGAATCATGTGATGTTAAAGGAAGGAAACCAAGTATCACCTGGATAAGTTTTAGTGAAAGTGATCATCAGTGGAGTTGTCTTCGAAACTAGAAGTGGGAGTTTGGGAGAGAAGGAGTGTAACAGTTTCTAGGAGAAAAAGGTAGAAGATAGTACCATGGATCTAAGTAATTATATGAGTAGAGTAGGGAAGTTCTAAAGCAATTCAAGTATGGGTGACATGGTTTTGCTAGAAATATCATACCGCGGGTAGACAATGGGTTGTTAGAAGAGTGATAAGACGCTGAAAGTTAATATCTGGAAGGACACAGAGCCATGTATGAAGAATTAATGAATGGAGTCATATGGTGTAACAAGTATATGGATTTCGTGAAGATCAAAGTTTAGATTTGGATTTAGGGATCGAACCTGAGAATAAAGAAAAGTTAGCAAAGGAGTTTTGATGGGGTAGTTGCTCTTTAAAAGTCAAGCGTTAAGATTTGAGGTAAGTGCTCAGTGACTAGATGGAGGAGTAAGATATGTCTGTTTTGGAAGGATAATTCTTTTAGAGTGTTAGATCGTAGAGTAATAATGTTGGTTGATACCTTAGAAAAAGCTAGGATTGAATAAGAAACTGAGGGGTGAATGGATGTGTCCTGATGTTTAGCAAGAACTTATGCGAAAGAGGATTGGGTTGTGTTATAAAAGGATTTTATGACCATTGGATAGTCATAAGCAATTGAAGATAGATAGAACAACAAAGAGTAGGTTGGATAGGACGAACATTGATTTGGAACAAGGATATTTAGATTGGGTGAAGGAGAGTAAAGATGTGGGTTGAAGTTGACAAGATAGAGGCCATGGTAGGTTGGGAAACGACTATAGGCGTTTGGTTGCTAAGATTTTTGAAGTTGGAAACTCCTAGTTGTTATAAGAGGACCTAGTATAAGGGACTTTGGAGTTGCAGTATCGTAAAGGTGGTTACAAAGGAAGAATAAGGTTGTATGCAAGCAAGAAAGTGCTCAGGTAACACAGATTTTTTAATAAGAAGGTTGAATACCTCGTTGCTTAGGAAGGACTACCAAGGATATGGCCCAAATGGAAATGGGAAGGATACTAAGCATTTCCTCAAGAGTGTATGCTATAGATGATGGGGTTGCACTCAGACGCAAAGTTGATATTTAAGAAGCGGTATAAGTGGTAAGAGAATAATCCTGCGGTTGGAAATTTTGATATCACAAGGTTAATGAGTAGTGTATTAGTGACTAGATGGGTGGTTATATTCAGAGTTAGGATGATGAGGTTACTAAGTGAAAAGCCTGTTGGAGATTCCACATGAGATATGAGAAGTCTGGACGAGGTTAAGTACATTATGTCGTTGATGAACGAATAAGTGGAGTGAAAAGATTGGTTTTGGGAAATAGGTGTCAAGACAAAGTGTGAGAGGAGCGTATAGAGATGTGAATTAGGTCGATTTAGAATTCGTGCAAGAAATTACCTCGCCCATAAACCGGAAAAAAAAAAAAGTAATGGTAAGGGTATGCTTAAGAGTTGAAGGTACAACTAGATTGGGTCACCTAAGGTGCAATGGGTATATTCGGGAGTAGAGAGGATCAAACATTTGTCTATTCGGACGAATCAAGGATGAAGTGGAAATGCTTGGCGGATACTAGTAAAGCTTGGATTCGTTGTACTTGTTATAATGAAGACGAGAGAAGCATAATGGAAAATAGGCATTGAGAAATTATTGGACATCAGAGGTTGACATCGAGAACAATTTGACAATAGAAGATGAGATAGGGGAACAATAAAAAATGGTTTGATTGATGAGCTCGTGGAGGGAAATAGAATTTAGTTGTAAGAGAAAAAGAAACAAAATGGATTTCTGGAAGCTGATGTAGGATGATACGAAAGACGTGGTATGTCAAATGGGGATAGCCAACGATGAGGAACATTTAAGGTTAAGGCATACGAGAGTAAACTAAGTATGATTTGGAAATAAGGTAGTTGTGTTAGAGGGTGACCAAAGAGTGTAAGACTGGTGAAAAGGAAATTTGGGTATTGTTAGATGACATAGTTTGGCACGTGAAAGAAAATTTAGGGAGGTTTCAATCACCAACCGGACGTTGGGATGGTAATATTAAGATGGTAAGGGGAATGATTATGGATGTGAACATATACAGGTTGCCACAATTATGAGATTAAAGGAATAATTAAGGATTTATGGACATTGGGGAAAATGTGGAGTTCTCTACTTAGATGACTACTTCGTTTGGAGTGAAATAGGTTGAATTTGTACTTGGGTTTTAGCTGTTACTGTTTTGGAGGATACTCAATGGTTGTTCCGAGCTTAGTGAGCGTGAGAGAAACCGTAATTTGTTTTGGGAATTTGTGTCTCACTTTAGAGAGTGAAGTAACAGGAATTTGGAGGAAACATTTAGGAAACATCGGAGTGATTATTGGACCCTTGTGTCTTGCATAAAATTGAGAACAAGATGAGGAGAACACTATTGTAGTTGGTAATGATGGTTTATTCCACCATCATGGTTGTCGCCTACCTATTGACAAATTGAGGAACTGATCATCCTTAATCTGTTGTTGATAGTAGACAAGATTGTGTTGAATGGAATGAATGATTCTTGCCGGCTTAGATAGTGTGGGGTTTTAGCGTTGCGTCTAGAGTCCGAGTCAATGTGACTTTGTAGAGGGTTGCAATAGGTGCGCGGTCGTTCTAGGGAGTGTGTTGGAGATAAATTGGTAAGTTGTTACATTTACCTCGAGTTTCGAGGACGAAACTCCTTTTTGGTGGGTAGTAATGTAAGACCCGCACATTTTAGTCTGTATTATTTTGCGATGTTTTATCAGTTAATCGGTGTTTCTACTGAACTTTGGGGATAGCAAACTATTTATACCCGATATTTTTAGGGTTCCGGTTGTGGATCGGACTGACCCATATGTTTTCTTTTGGCAATCGATCAGACTTTTTTAAATTGGCGAGGATTATAATTGATTTCAGATATTTTTATGGTATCAGAAGTTCTGAAAATGTGACTCTGTTGATGTTTGGAGAAAACGAGAAAATATAGCCGTCGTTTTAATTTCCACGGACTCCGAGTATTGTCGGAAATTTTACATAGGAGTTTATTTATCGCCGGAAAATGAAAATTTAATCCCATTTTATTTTTCTAAGCGGCGTAGAAAATTTATTTGTTCGGAATAATTATTTTGTCGAAAATAATGTTGTGTTTTATTTTAAAGATGACGGTAGAATTTTTCTGTTTTCGTAAAAGTTATTCGGGAGTGTTTTACGACTCGTCTGTGAGTGAACGAGGAGACCGAACGAATTAAGGGGTTTGATTGAATAGTGGGGCGGTGGATGAGAGACGGCTTATTTTGGGATAAGAATTGCACGTGGGAGAGAGAGAGAGAGAGTGATGCTGAGTTTGAAAAAAAAACTATATAATGGTAACTTGTTTCATTTTTCTTCTTTTGGATATCTCTCTCTCGCCTAGCATGGAAGGAAAAAAATAGTGAGTGTTCTTTAAGTTTTTTTCATGTTAATTATTTATTTTATTTTAGTATTAAATTATGTGGTTAGATTTGGTAAATTATACACCAATAGAATACCCCCTTGTTTATTGCTTTGAGTTAAAAAATTATTATTGTCGGTAACAAAAATATTTCCTATCCGATTATCGGATTATATTTTTTAGAGTAAAAATATTGGTACCGACTTATTTTATGTGTGGGTATATTATTTGGAGTATTATTATTATCGTTATTATTTTAAGATAAGAGATAAAGTGTTTTATTATGAATATTTTATGTATTAAGATTATATATTTAATGATATATGTGGTTGAAAAAGAAAAAAAGAAATAAAAGAAAAAAAAAAAGAAAAAGTGGCGCACGCCACATTTGGTGTGTGTGAGTTTGGTGGGTTGCGCCACCCGTGTGAGAGAGTGGGGTTCGCGACCCACTGTTTTTACTTCCGGTCTCGTAATTTTCATTCTGTTTGATATTTTTTATCCTGGTTTTTTTTATCTGAAAGAATATTTATTTATCTTTATTTATATATTTTTAGATAATTATTTTATTTTTTCGGAATTTTCCGGATACGTTCGGAATAGTATTTTAAGGTACGATCTGTGCCGATTTTTGGTACCGTTGAAAAACTGTTAACTGGTTTTGTGTCAAATTATTTTTAGATCCAAAATAAATTATTGTGATTGAAAAACTATTATTTATTCTAAATTTTAATTTAGAATATTATTGAAATTGGGATATTAGTTAGTATTTTATTTGTTTAATTAATTTTATTTATGGTATGATTAAAGTATTTTGATATAAGAAGATCATTAAATTTTATATTGGTGAAATAAATATTTTGGTTATTTATTTGGTACTTATGGGATATTAGGTTGTTTATTTTGGGGTTAAAATCTTATTTTGGTGATTTATATATTTCGGTTTCGCCGAATTTATTCATAGTGCGAGAAAAATAATTTGACGCAATTATGGGTTCAAGTAAAAGAATTTAAATTCGTTTGTGGAAAATCTTCTTTGAGTTTGATATTTATTCTTTTAAGAGAAAAACTAATTTCTTTCTTATTTGAAAAGATTTATTTTATAAAGCGATTAGGGTAGAAACCAGTGTCGTAACCAAAACCTGATTGAGTAGGTTAGCGACCAAGACCCAGCCTTGTTGTAGGATATATCCGAGTGGTTTTAACATAAGTCCTTGTGTATTGTAAAGGTTTACAGTGAGATCCGGTTACGAGGTTTCATCGTGAGGGACGAATTGATCTTACGTAGCGTAGGTTGGTTGGGTTGGAAGCTTGCTCAGGTAAGGGCACTTTCTAACGATATTATATGTGATTGAATGCATGTGTGGTTGTATTCATGATTGTGTGCCCTTATGGGGATGTGTGATGATTGTGTGCCCAGTTGGGGATATGTGGTTATATACATGATGGTGTGCCCAGTTGGGGATATGTGGTTATATACATGATTGTGTGCCCGGTTGGGGATATGTGTTTATGCTATGATGCTAAACTTGTGATGTGCATTCATATGATTTGTGATAAATATATGTTTTGCGGTTGATGTGTATGTCGAGGAGGACAACACGAGGTGTGTCTGAGCCACCTGTTGGTAATGAGAATTATTCATATGATTTGTGATAAATATATGAATTGCGATTGATGTGTATGTCGAGGAGGACAACACGAGGTGTGTCTGAGCCACCTGTTGGTACTGAGAATTGTTCATATGATCTGTGATAGATATATGAACTGAATTGTGAATTGTGAATTGTGAATTGTGGATTGTGAATTGTGTTTATACATATTGTGTTTATATAAATTGTTGCATTTGCATGTGTGAGTCATGCATACCATAGTTGCGTGTAGGTAGTTGGCGCCGAACGGGCCAGGGTGATGGGTTCTGAATCATCACCTAATCCCGAAGGGAATTCTACTGCACCAGGTGATGTGACTGAGCCATCATCGATCCTTTGAGATCAAATTGAGTCAGGAGAATGCGAAGGAGGCAACTCCGGGTGTTTGCAAGGGCAACACTTTTGTGTCTGCGAGGCAGCACAGTTAGTGAGGACCCAAGGGGGTATCACGACTCTCTGCGGAGAGGTAAAATTCCGGGATTCATGCATGGTGAGGGTACCCGACGAATTGGGACCACCAAATTCATATAGGTCTGCATTTAGGATGTGTGTGCATTGCATTTGTGTGTTAAATTAAATGTTTGTGCATTGCATTTGTGTGTTAAATTAAATGTTGTGATTGTTACATATATCATACTGTCACCTCATTTATGTTGCTCTGCATATCATATTGTCATCTTATTCATGTTGTTATGTATATCATGTTCTGCTGGCATGTGTGTATTCTTCCATATATCCTGTTTTTAGATCGTGACCCTCTACTATTATTATGATGTGGCTAACGACCACCCAGGTTTAGAAGTTGTGATAGTTAAGGTATCCAGGTGTCGTGAAGGCTTGTAAGATGCGATGTCTTGGGACTAGGAATTCAAGATCAACTTAGGGTCATGCTTTGAGGTTGTCCATGTTGTTGTTGCTGTTATTATTAAAGCTAAGTGCTTATTTTTATGTGTATGGACAAATATTTATACTAGTGGGCATTACGCTGGTCCTATCTATGGAAAAGACTTAGATCGAAAGCTCGTACTCTGATTAATCATTTTTATTATTTTCCTGAAAAGACAGTTGTCAATATTATGTATGGCATTCAAAAAAAAAATATACACTCCCGCTGTTAAAAATCGGGGTGTTACATTGTGGTATCAGAGCTTTGGTCTAAGATTTTCATGGGGTTGTGAGTCGGGTGTCCTAAGCTGATCAAGTGTCGGGTTTAGTGGGAGTAAATGTGTGGAGTCCTATGTGTTATGTGGTTTGTGTCTTGAGTCCAGCAGGTTATGTGTTTAGGTAATCGTTTGTTTCTTAACTGAAGTTGAGGTCTCCCATAATACTTCAGTAAGAAGCATAGTTAAACCCCTTGAGCATTTGTCGACGTTGGTCGACATGTGTCTCCGTTTTCTTTAGAGGTAGTGAGCTAGGGGTTGTGAGATTGAATCGAGTAAGAACTATAAGGTTTTCTGCAGTAATGTTATGGATGAGAGGTTTTGTTTGTTCTTATCACTCCGAGGTGTTGAGTAGGGATGAGTGGAAGTCAAGGTTTCACAGGATTGTAAGTAAGGACTTGATTTGGAGGACCTTTTGAGAGAAAAATGATTGGATGTTCATTCCGGTGAGTTCCGAATGAGATGAGATGAAGTTTATGGACTAGGAAGAAGGTAATATTTCTTTGGAATCAAAGAGCAGTTATAGATGTCGTTTGGAGACAATTACTATACGTGGAGATTAATGGGACATCTTCTCTAGAAAGAAAGCGGGTTGCACGTGAAAGTGGCCGAAACCTAGGAAAGTTGGAGGAAGGTTATACGAGTAGTAGGTGCTTGAGGGTTTAATTTGGTTTCTTAAGCTAGGTTAGATAGGTAACTAAATACCGTAAGGATGAATCATGTGATGTTAAAGGAAGGAAACCAAGTATCACCTGGATAAGTTTTAGTGAAAGTGATCATCAGTGGAGTTGTCTTCGAAACTAGAAGT
Organism: Lathyrus tuberosus; assembly: GCA_022829125.1. Taxonomy (NCBI): domain Eukaryota; kingdom Viridiplantae; phylum Streptophyta; class Magnoliopsida; order Fabales; family Fabaceae; genus Lathyrus; species Lathyrus tuberosus. The sequence continues at coordinate 5,391,073 of JALAZF010000215.1, forward strand.
GGGAGTTTGGGAGAGAAGGAGTGTAACAGTTTCTAGGAGAAAAAGGTAGAAGATAGTACCATGGATCTAAGTAATTATATGAGTAGAGTAGGGAAGTTCTAAAGCAATTCAAGTATGGGTGACATGGTTTTGCTAGAAATATCATACCGCGGGTAGACAATGGGTTGTTAGAAGAGTGATAAGACGCTGAAAGTTAATATCTGGAAGGACACAGAGCCATGTATGAAGAATTAATGAATGGAGTCATATGGTGTAACAAGTATATGGATTTCGTGAAGATCAAAGTTTAGATTTGGATTTAGGGATCGAACCTGAGAATAAAGAAAAGTTAGCAAAGGAGTTTTGATGGGGTAGTTGCTCTTTAAAAGTCAAGCGTTAAGATTTGAGGTAAGTGCTCAGTGACTAGATGGAGGAGTAAGATATGTCTGTTTTGGAAGGATAATTCTTTTAGAGTGTTAGATCGTAGAGTAATAATGTTGGTTGATACCTTAGAAAAAGCTAGGATTGAATAAGAAACTGAGGGGTGAATGGATGTGTCCTGATGTTTAGCAAGAACTTATGCAAAAGAGGATTGGGTTGTGTTATAAAAGGATTTTATGACCATTGTATAGTCATAAGCAATTGAAGATAGATAGAACATATATGGATTGGTTTGGATTGGATTTTCACATTTTTTCTATAAAATCCAAACTGAGAAATAACAGGTTGGTTTGGGTTGGATTGATCGGATACATTAGAAACAAATATGCAAAAATATTTTTAAAATTTCTAATTTACATCAACTAATTTTCTATAATAATATTTTTTTTTATGTATTTTCATATTTTCATATGGATTGTGAATGTCATAAATATGTTTCATTTTTCTTCCTTCTTAAAGTTGAATATCTTATACTATTTTCCATTATAATGATATAAATTATATGAATTAATATGGTTGGTTCGGGTAGACGGGCTTGCGGGTAGAATTTTGAAAATCCGTTGCCCGAACCAATTAACATCGGGTTTCATTGGTTTGGTTCGGTTAATGCCCGAACTAAAAAAAGTCCGACCCAAACACCATGGTTTGGTTTGGATTCCGGTTTGGTTCAGATTTTCCCGAACCAATGAACACCCCTATTGCTAACGCCTTTTTGTGCAATAATGTATCAATAGATATTACCTAGGACTAGGAATACCCTGTTGCACTTGGAACAATGTTGACATTATAATGCTTGATTTCAAACATAATTATCTATGGACGTAGTAATTAGGTTATGAAATCAAAGGTTTTCTCACTAAGGACTTAGGAGTAAACAATTTACAGTCAAGAAATTGATTAGTTTAAGCCATGGCTCATAAATAAGGATTAAGGTTGTTATAAGGCAATCCATACACTGTACCCTAGCATGCTTCTCATATTTGTTCAAAACTCAATTTTATTACTCTGCTTTATTTTCTCACTGCAATATTTTAATTATAAAAACAATTACCAAACCCTCAATTACTTTTTGTTTAATTGAATTAGTATTAGAACTTATATTCCCACGCAGTCCTCGAGATCGATTCTGGGGATAAAACCCTTATTTTAACTACAATCGGCAAAAATAATACACTTGTTATTTTTCCGATCAACATGGCGCCATGTTCTCCAGGTTTTTGCCGAAGTTTCTCTTGTCCACATGGTTAACCTCAGCCATGTAGTAGCCCTGGTCTGCTTTGATGTTTTCAATTATCCCATCTTCGCACCATATTGTTATTCTTTGGTGTAGGGACGAAGGAACTGCCCCTATTTCATGTATCAACTCTATTCCTAGCAACAAGTTGTAACTAGCTCTTATAGCTATCACCGTGAAAACTGTAGGTCGAGTGATGGATCCTACTGTTATTTTGACCTGAATAAACCCCATTGTTTGGCCAGTCATTCCTTCATAATTAGAAAGGACCATATTGTGAGGCATGAGTTCAGTATCATATTTCCCTATCATAGCCAATATGAAATGAGGCATTAAGTTTACTGTTGTCCCACCATCCACTAATATCTTGTTCACAATGGTACCTTCAGCCTTAGCCCTTATAAAAAGGGGTTTTATGTGATTTTTCATCCCTCTATGGGGTCTCTTAAAGAATGCATTATGCTCTTTGATACATCCATTATTCATTACAAAATAACAAACTGACTTGTGCTTGGCCAACTCTTCCTCCTCATAGTCTTCCTCCTCAACAACTTATGTGACACGATTGTACTCATAAGGGAGTACGGAGACCACGTTGTACAAAATGTCAAAGTCACCTTCTGACTCGGAGTCAAAGTTATTTGTTAACAACTCGTCCTCTTTAGCCTGCTCATCCTTTTCGATCTTCTCTTTCGTTACACCCGTCTTGGGGGAGAACAACTTCCTTCCCACTGGTTTTTTGCCTGATCATTTGTTTGCTTTTGATGTTGTTTAGTGTTACTTGACTCAGCAACATCTTTCTCTGCTTTCTTCTTCCTCTGAAATCTTGGCCAATGTGTTCTTGTCATGGGATTCTTTCCCTTGTAGTTAACACTAGGCCCATAAGACCGCCTTTCAGATATCTGGAAATTCTCCTTGTAGGTCATGGAAGATCCTCGACCAGTCTCAAAATTCCTCCATTTCGGGTTCCTATCATGCTCCCTTTCATCAGGCTTGGTCCATTTCTCTTGTGGAGCGTTGGCTGAGGGCTTGTAAGTATTATGTTTAGCCCTCTGCGGACCAGACGCCTGTTTTTTCCTCTGTGGCACTCCTCTTATGTTGGAATAATATTGAGGCTTGTCTTTCTCACTCTCCTTGGCCTTCTGAGAACTTTTGACCTTCTTAGTAGCTATCTTGTCGAACACAGTGTTGTATCATAGATACAACATCACCTCAGAATCTTCAGTCTAACACCTGTAAAGGAACTCCACAAGACTCTCACCAGCTTTTGGAAACACAGTTTCGATTTGATTCTCACTTTCAAATTCAGCCATGTCGAAATCTTCAGTGATTTCATCCATGTTGACTATAGGAGACTCTACATAACTGGCATCTCTAATTTGCAATGGGTCAACATCAATCTTCATAGGGGTCCTTCCCTAGTAAATTTGAGTCTGCCCTTGTTCAAAGCGTTTTGCACCAGATCTCTGAAAAGAAAACATTGCGAAGTTTTATGTCCTAAGAAATTATGATATTTACAAAACCCTCATTTATTTCTTTGCTCTAACGGTGGCACTTTTCCCCTAGAGGCACCAGTACTTACCCATCTGCAACCAGTAAATCGAAAATCTCATCGCATTTGGTTATGTCGAAGGTGTAAGTTTTCTTAGGAAACTTATCGTTTTGTTTAGTTTCTGCAGGATTCTTCCTATTTGCAGGTGTAAACAGCTTACACACATATGGGGGACCTGGCTTTAATTCAGCCACGTCGACCTCAGACTCCTCAACATGTTTATATTCAACCTCAAACACTATGTATTGATGTTGCATGTCGATATAGGTTATACGCTTTTTCTTACCCTTACTCGCTCTGGCCTTCTCGGCCTTCAACCTCTCAACTTGTCTAACTCTATCTGTCAATTGGGCCATGTCCCTTAAATACTGACTGTCTAGCTTCTTCCTAATGGAATAGTCTATTCCACCAGCATCCATTTCGACAAATTCATGTTCAAGCACTTGGGTGAAGCACCTTGTTTTCAATAAACAGAATCGATTTAAATAATCGTCAATTGACTCAGTGAACTTTCACTTGACACTTGATAACTCCTTCAAACTAATCTTAGATTGCCCCATGTAGAACTGCTCATGAAACAATCTTTCTAAACACGCCCAATCATGGAATGAATGAGGAGATAGGGTAATAAACCATGTGAAAGAATTTTTTGTTATAGAGCTAGGGAAATATCTCATTCTCAAGTTCTCATTATTTGCAATGTCATATGCTTTAGTCAGGTAACGAGCAATGTGTTCGACAGTAGATTCTTTAGTGTCACCAGCGAATTTTGTAAACTTAGGGACTTTCCATCCCTTTGACAATTCTGTCTGTAACATATATTCTGACAAAGGAGATGTATAATTTGGTCTTTGCAAGCCCATGTTAACTCCATTTTGAGCCATTATTCTCTCAACAAGGGTGTTAAGTTATTTTCTTCAAACAAGTTTCCATGCCGAACCTGATGGACAACTTGGTCAGCATTCTAGTTTTGATTGACCACTACACGGGAGGATTACCTTCCCCGGCATGTATCTCATGTTCAACATGTTGAGGATTTTATTGGTGTCCCTAGTTCACAATCTCTTCTAAACCTCCCTCGTTTCGAACCTGCGCAATGACCTGAGGTTGTGCAGCTGGTCGAACTTGTATCGGGGGAGCATCAGAAAAGTCAGAAATTCTTCTCATTTGAGTTTCCAATTGCTGATAACTCTGATTTGTATTTTGAATCAATGGAATAAATATTGTACCCATCTGTTGTGTTAGAGTGTTTACCATATCATGGTTACTCTCATCCATCTGTTACCTTATTGCTACGACAAAGTTTGTTGTCAATGCAGGCATTGCTTGGGAACCAAATCCCATTCCCATATGGGGTGGCATATTTTGACCATGGTTGCTTATGGCTGAGCCAGACGCCATAATGGGTGAAAACATATTTGCAGCATTATCCATAAATGTTGAAGGGTTATTCTATAAGCTTTCCATAACTGTTGTTGGCATTCCAAACGGTTGTTCACGCCCTGGAATTAGCATTGTGAATTTTGTGGCAAAAGACCTAAAATACGTGGCCATAATTGGCCTGGGAGTCACTGGATGACTCTAGGGTATTGGGGATAAAACTGTTCGCTCAAGAAGAATCATTGATGCTACCATCATAGACGGCACCACCGTTGTGCTAGCGATCAAAGGAATGGGTTCAGTAACCGTCGCAGAAACAGTTCTCGTCCCAGCACTATTAGAAGGTTGGTCTCCATTATTATTTCTAGGATTCACCATTCTTCTAACGTATCTTCTAACATGTTTCCTTACTTCTCTATTTGTTATTTCACCACACCTTAATCTTATACACACTCGTACACAGAATGAAAAGTTGAAGGAAACACACGTAATGAATTATAGATTTTTAACACAAATACGTAAAAAGAAACACATAAACCGGTCCCACCAGGTGTGCCAATTTGTTTACTATTAAATTTGGTAAACAAATACAAGTTTCTATTAATACTTAAGGGATCAAACTCGAAAATCTTTCGGACATGTTTATGTGTTTATTACATGTGAAAACTCATAACGTTGTAAAAAATGTTTGAAATGTTGGTTGCGATTACTTGTAAAATAAGGAAAATATTTAGAGAACAAAAAGTTGAAATCAAAATGAAGAAAAGACTTTTGAAGTCGAATGACAACAATGCAAGGAAAGAAAAAGGGTTGAAATTAAAGTGTGAGTAATGTAAATTGGCAAGAAAATCAAAGGAAATCGAAAAGACATTAATGCATAAAAAGACTTTTAAAGTAAAACTTCTATAAATGTATAAAAGGGTGGAACATATACATATATATTTCCTCACTAGTTTCTCAAGACACATATACTTTGAGTTTATAGAAATGTGTACAATTTGCGGACCCTTTACAAAATGAACCTAAGTGTCCTTATATACTACTCTATGAGAACTGTCTAAGAATGGTGGACTACTCCCATGGTGACACGTCCCAGATCCATGTAGCGGTTTCCCTCGACGTGCTCCCACGTTCCTCTGAATAACCATCGACGCTGACGCAGTTCCTACCTTGTGACATCATTTGAATTTCCCAAGTACTCTTCTAGGCGCCAAGAACTGGCTATCCACATCGAGGCCTTCGACGTCGACCATGTCAAGATAGCATGCTCCACCGTATTGTCCATTATAGTGATGAACTCCACATGTAGCATCCAAGTCAACATTGTTTCCATTACAGTGATGGACTCCACGTGTGGTGACCGAGTCGACATTACTTTCATTGTAGTGATGAACTTCAACCTTATCCAACATAGCATAATATTTAATTTCACAAATTCCCTAAGTTCCTCACCACCTCTTTCGACCTTGCCACCTTCGACCAATATTACCTTATGTGATCTCTGACCTTGAGTTATATTGATCATATGGACTCACTCTATTTGGGCCTTCCATGTGGCGTATTTATGTTATTCCCATGAGTGCTTGACTTTTATAGCCAAGTCGAAAATCCAGTGTAACAGTACCTCGACAGGAATTTCAACTTAGGTTTAATTTTGTGGTGTTGTAGAATTAAGTATTTTGGGTTTTGTTTTATGAGCTAGCAAACCCAAATCTATAAACAGAGAGTAACCCCTATCATTGTATAATAACTTACAGTTGTAAAGAATAAAATTCTAGTTTGGAAGCAGAGAGAAGCTCCGCAGAAACTCTTTTCTTCTTCTCATATTTTGCTTAAACCCTAATTTCTTTCTTCTCCAATTTCATCTTTTCTTTCTTCTTCCATTAAAATTGTGCCTCGAGAATTATCTTGCAACCAAGATTGGTTGATTCACTTGAGTGAAGAGTGAATAACAAGAGGAGTAATCAATCAGAAAGATTGATTCTTGTTCATCAAGATTTGTTTCGAATTCATCAAGTTTTAGTGAAATTATTGAACGGGAATTGGTGAATTTCCAACATCTGGTATCTAGAGCACTAACTGAGCGATTCATAGGAAGCAAAACACGATGGCGATAAATCATCTGAAATGACATTTTATGACAAGTCTCCCAATTTTGAAGGGTTAGAATTGTGAGAATTGGAGTAAACAGGTGAAAATTGTTTTATGTTGTTAAAATCTTTGGGATCTTGTGAAGGATGAAGTAACACCGTGATAAGTATCTGGTTGTAAATGAATTTTAGATCAATTTTCCGCAATTTTAAGCTCTTTTCCAAATGCCTGATTGCGAAACATCTAATTTTTAAGTTGAAATTCTGGCACAGATATCAGATGTCCTACACAGATGTTGAGACACAGATATCCAACACAATGAACAAGATAACAATAAAACTAACAGTGCAGAAAGTAAAGAACACAGTGATATGTTTACCCAGTTCGGATCAACAATCCTACTCTGGGGGCTACCAAGCCAGGGACGAAATCAATATAGGATAGTATCAATTCACAGATCACACAGCAACCACACCCGGTTACAATCCGCTCACTTAATCACTACCCTTCCTATGACTTCTACCCAAGACTCACCTAGGTATGAGGCCCTCCTCAAATCCCTCTTCAATCACAAACCGTGACTGGTTCCTTTCAACACAAGTAACAAAACGAAGGACACACTTTCAAAAACACACAATTCTCAATACTTCAAAGCTTATGAGAACTGACACACAAGAAACTCAATGCTTAAAAGGTTATGAGTAACTGACAGACCTTACAACATAAAACCAGTCCTTATACTGTTATCAGAGTGATACCAGTTAGGCTCACAATTAACAAACAATTAACAATAAAAAAACCTAACAAAAACACACATAAGTTCCACACCTAAACTAGGTTTACACCAGTCAATATATAGCATTAAATCTGGACTGGGTTGGGCTTCAAAACGCAGCTGAGAGACTGCACATAATTCTGCAATATAAACTCCAAGAAAATAGGTCTTCAATCTAATATTTCCTAATATGTCTCCATATTTAGAAAGTAGTGAAAATCCGAAAACCAACACAAAAACTCAACTCAATTTACTTTGGACGCCACAAAGGATAACTAAATATTCACAAAATATTCAGTAACAAATAACAACTAACAGAATCTTCCTTTTAAACCAATAACAGACGCGATGTCCTATGATCCAGGATGGGACATCTTTATCCGACATGTTGAATGCAGTAAATTAGAACATCTTGTTTCAACATCTTGCTGCTAGAATAGTTTTAGCAAAATAAATGCCAACCACATAATCAAAGAAATAACAATCTCCCCCTTTGGCTTATTTTGGCTAAAACTACACAACAAACAATCTTGCAAAGATGAATCAAGCAAAACAAAAAATATCAGAGACAGCAACGAAAAACACAGCATAGCAGCAAAAAAATCACAACAAAAAAAAACTCCCCCTCAACTGCAGAAACACAACAACATTCTCCCCCTCAAATGCAGCACCAACACAAGCACACCGCAAGCACACTACTCCCCCTTTTTAGCCATAAATATGACAAAGGCAAGTAGAACAGTTATTAATTTTGAGAAATGATCAAATCATACACCAGAATAGACAACATCAGAAAGCAGATGCACATAAAATCACATGACCAAATGTCATGCACAAACTTCAGCATCTCCTTTCCCTTCATAAACACCTGCACAAGCTGCACTACCAGAATTACCTTCATTCTTTTTAATCTGGCAGCCAAAAAGAACATTACTAACTATAATTCTTCATGAATACATACCCCAAGTCTTCTCCTCAGGTTTTCAAACTGAACTGCATCTAGAGACTTGGTAAATATGTCAGCAAGCTGATTTTCTGTGCTAACATGCTCAAGAGTTATGACTTTGTCCTCCACAAGTTCTCTGATGAAATGATGTCTGATATCAATGTGCTTAGTCCTGCTATGTTGAATAGGATTTTTAGAAATATTAATAGCACTCAGGTTGTCACAGAGTAATGTCATGACATCTTGTGTGACATTATACTCAGATAACATTTGCTTCATCCACACCAGTTGAGCACAACTACTTCCAGCTGCTATGTACTCAGCTTCAGCAGTAGAAAGAGATACAGAATTTTGCTTCTTACTAAACCATGAAATAAGATTATTTCCCAAAAAGAAACAACCTCCAGAGGTACTCTTCCTATCATCAGCTCTTCCAGCCCAATCAGCATCACAGTATCCTACTAAAATGGAACTTGAATCATGGGAATATAACAACCCATAATCACACGTACCACTCACATACTTAAGAATTCTCTTAAATTAATTGATGTGACTGACCTTGGGTTCTGCTTGGTATCTTGCACATACACCAACTGCAAAGGTTATGTCTGGCCTACTTGATGTAAGATACAACAGACTACCATTCATGCTTCTGTATAAACTCTGTTCAACATTTACTCCCTTTTCATCTTTGGATAACTTCAAGTGAGTAGGAGCAGAAGTTCTCTTGTGTTTAGCATTATCTAATCCAAACCTCTTCACAATATTCCTAGCATATTTGCCCTGACAAATAAAAATGGAATCTTTCATCTGCTTGACTTGCAATCCAAGGAAGTAAGTCAATTCACCTACCAAGCTCATTTCAAATTCAGATTGCATTTGTTTGACAAAATGTTGGACCATTTCATCCGACATCCCACCAAACACAATATCATCTACATAAATCTGAGCAATCATCAGTTTCCCATCTTTCTCCTTGACAAAGAGTGTTTTATCAATACCACCCTTCCTGTATCCATGTTTGACTAAGAACTCAGTCAGCCTTTCATACCAAGCTCTTGGAGCTTGTTTTAAACCATACAAAGCCTTCTTTAACTTGAAGACATGATCAGGAAAATTTGGATCCACAAACCCTTTAGGCTGCTCAACATAGACTTCTTCATTAAGATAGCTATTCAGAAAGGCACTCTTAACATCCATTTGAAATAATTTGAATTTCAAAAAACATGCCACTCCTAGCAACAATCTGATGGATTCCAAGCGAGCCACAGGAGCAAATGTTTCATCAAAATCTACTCCTTCAATCTGTGTGTATCCTTGAGCAACTAGTCTGGCTTTGTTTCTGGTAACAACTCCTTGTTCATCAGACTTATTCATATATACCCACTTTGTTCCAATCAGATTTGTTCCTACTGGTCGTGGTACCAGTTCTCAGACTTCATTTCTCTTGAATTGACAAAGCTCATCCTGCATAGCACTTATCCAGAACTCATCTGTCAAAGCCTCTTTAACATTTTTTGGTTCAAGCTTTGAAACAAAACATGCATTTGACACAGCCTCCCTCGATCTGGTTCTTACACCTTCATTCAGATTTCCAATAATCAACTCCTTAGGGTGATCCTTCTAAATCCTTATAGAGGGTCCCCTGTTAGCATCCTCTACCTCTTCATTCTCAGGTCTAGTACTAGTCTCTTGAACATTATCTTCTACGGACTCAGTGTCTTGTGAGATTTCATTGTTCATGGGAAAGGATGTTCCAACATCATCTGGGACATCTTCGTCTCTGCCAGAGTCATCAACCACCACATTTATGGATTCCATCATCACCTTAGTTCTGGAATTAAATACCCTATATGCTTTGCTGTTTGTAGAGTATCCCAAAAATATCCCTTCCTCACTCTTAGGATCCATCTTTCTCCTCTGCTCACAATCCGCCAAGATATAGCACTTACTCCCAAAAACATGGAAATATTTCACATTTGGCTTTCTTCCTTTCCATAGCTCATAAAGAGTAACAGAAGTACCTGATCTGATAGTCACCCTATTGTGTATATAGCAAGCAGTATTCATGGCTTCAGCCCAAAAATGATATGGAAGCTTTTTTGTATGAATCATGACCCTTGCACACTCTTGAATAGTCCTATTCTCGCGTTCCACCACACCATTTTGCTGAGGAGTGATTGGTGATGAGAATTCATGAGTGATTCCTTCAAATGAACAAAACTCTTCAAACCTGCTATTTTCAAATTCCTTCCCATGGTCACTTCTGATTTGAACAACACCACAATCCTTTTCTCGTTGAATCCTTTGACACAATTCTTTAAAAGCTGCAAATACTTCAGACTTTTCTCTGATAAAGCTTATCCAGGTGAATCTGGAGTAATCATCAACGACAACATAGGCATACTTCTTCCCTCCAAGACTTTCAACCTGCATAGGTCCCATTAAGTCCATGTGAAGCAGCTCCAGAACTCTAGAAGTTGTGGTAAGATGTTGAAGCTTTTTGTGTGACATCCTTGTTTGCTTCCCAACTTAATATTCACCACATATTCTATCCTCATCAATCTTCAGCTTGGGAATACCTCTAACAGCCTCACTTGACATAACTTTTTTCATCCCTTTCAGATGTAAGTGACCAAATTTCTGATGCCACAGTTTGGTTTCATCTTCCTTTGACATCAAACAGGTAGACAAACTTTCTAATTCTTGAGGATTCCACAGATAGCAGTTATCCTTAGACCTGGTTCCCTTCATGACAACTTCATTTTCTTCATTGGTTACTAGGCATTCAGATTTTGTGAAATTTACTTTGAGCCCTATATCACACAGTTGGCTTATACTAATCAAATAGAACACGATCTAGATTTGGTTGTCCTGTGTAGTCCAACTTTCCAACACCTTTTATTTCACCTTTTGATCCATCCCCAAAAGTGACATAATTGGTAGAGTGAGGCTTGATATCTGACAAAAATTTCTTCACACCAGTCATGTGTCTTGAACAACCACTGTCAAAGTACCAATCTTCCCTTGTAGATGCTCTGAGAGAGGTATGCTCTATGAAACCAGCCATCATATTTCTAGAAGTCCATCTTTTCTTTACTTTAGCCCAAATCTGTTCTTTATTTGGTTGATGAGCAGTTTTGGGATAACCATGCAAATTGTAGCAAAAGGACTTTAAGTGACCAAACTTTCCACAGTAATGACATCTCCATGGTTTATACTTTGAACTATATACCATTTTCTGATGTTTCAGCTGATGTTGAAACATGTGATTTGACATCTTCTCCTCTTGCTTTATTTTCTGAGGAACAAACTTTACTACAGACTGCTTGTAGTTCTCTGTTTGATTGTTAAAACCAAGACCTTGTACATTCCCAGTATTTTTCCCAGTCTGAAGAATCTCATCCAACAGTGTGGAACCATTGTTCAGCATTCTTATAGATTTGGTCATATTGTCAAGTTTTGACTTTTGCCATACAACCTCCTCTTTAAGATCAGCAATGATCGATAGATGTTCTTCCTTCTCAGCTTCTAGTTGAGCTATCAGAACCTTCTGTTCTAATATTATCTGGCACCTCTCTTCATTCTTGATACACAACTCTGAGAACCCAGTGATAACTTCTTGTTTAGTAAGTTCTCCAATGTAAGATTCTTTGTCAGAGTCACAACTTGTTCCTTCATCAGACTCAAAAGTTGTTTCTCCATCAGATTTATAGATTCTAATCAAGGTTGTCACCAATTTTGCTGATTCTTCTTCAAGATCACTCTCAGGCTCTCCTTCTGACCAAGACATAGATAAGCCTTTCTTCTTCCTTTTGAGATACGTGGGACACTCATTTTTTATGTGCCCAAATCCCTCACATTCAAAACACTGAACTCTCTTCCCTTGATTGGAGTCTTCTTCAGTTCTGGACCTTCTGCCTATATCCTGATTTTTACTGATCTCGAGTGACTTGTTCTGAGCATTAGCTCTTGACTTCCAGTCCATCCTTTTCAACACTTTGTTAAATTGTTTTCCAAGCAATACCAGATCTTTAGAAACCCCTTCATCTCTGGCCAGGTTACCTTCATCTTCTGAATCACCAGCATTTGACACAAAGGCTATACTCTTCTTCTTTTCAGACTTTTCACTGATCCCCAATTCAAATGTTTGAAGAGATCCCACAAACTCATCCACTTTAATCTTATCTATGTCCTGAGCTTCCTCTATAGCAGTCACTTTCATGTCAAATCTCTTAGGTAGAGATCTGAGGATTTTTCTGACCAGTTTGCTATCAGACATCTTTTCACCTATGGCACTTGAAGCATTAGCTATCTCAATAATGTTCATGTGAAAATCATGAATGTTCTCATCTTCCTTCATCTTCAAATTCTCAAACTTGGTAGTGAGAAGCTGAAGTTTTGATATCTTCACCTTTGAAGTTCCTTCATGAGCAACCTTCAAGACCTGCCAAGCCTATTTTGCAATGGTGCAATGTTCAATCAACCTGAAAATATTTTTGTTAACACCATTAAACAAGGCATTCATGGCTTTGGAATTTCCCAAAGACCCTTTGTAGTCTGCATCATCCCAGTCTTCCTCTTCCTTCACCACATCAGTAGGATTACCTTCTCCATCTCTAACCTTTGGGGGTTCCCATCTTTTGATAACAGCTTTCCATGCTTGATCATCCATGGATTTGATGAATGCTATCATCCTAGGTTTCCAATAGTCATAGTTGGAACCATCAAGCAGTGGTGGTTCGTTCAAAAATCCTCCATCCTTGTCCATCGCACCAGAAAGTACCTTCCCTGAATCTCACCCAGAAACAAACTAGGGTGCAAGCCCTTGATGCCAATTGAGATTCTGACACAGATATCAGATGTCCTACACAGATGTTGAGACACGGATATCCAACACAATGAACAAGATAACAATAAAACTAACAGTGCAGAAAGTAAAGAACACAGTGATATGTTTACCCAGTTCAGATCAATAATCCTACTCTAGGGGCTACCAAGCCAGGGACGAAATCAATATAGGATAGTATCAATTCACAGATCACACACCAACCACACCCGATTACAATCCGCTCACTTAATCAATACCCTTCCTATGACTTCTACCTAAGACTCACCTAGGTATGAGGCCCTCCTCAAATCCCTCTTCAATCACAAACCGTGACTGGTTCCTTTCAACACAAGTAACAAAACGAAGGACACACTTTCAAAAACACACAATTCTCAATACTTCAAAGCTTATGAGAACTGACACACAAGAAACTCAATGCTTAAAAGCTTATGAGTAACTGACAGAACTTACAACACAAAACCAGTCCTTATACTGTTATCAGAGTGATACCAGTTAGGCTCACAATTAACAATGAAAAATCCTAACAAAAACACACGTAAGTTCCACACCTAAACTAGGTTTACACCAGTTAATATATAACATTAAATCTGGACTGGGTTGGGCTTCAAAACGCAGCTGAGAGACTGCACTTAATTCTGCAATATAAACTCCAAGAAAATAGGTCTTCAATCTAATATTTCCTAATATGTCTCCATATTTAGAAAGTAGTGAAAATCCAAAAACCAACACAAATACTCAACTCAATTTACTTTGGACGCCACAAAGGATAACTAAATATTCACAGAATACTCAGTAACAAATAACAACTAACAGAATCTTCCTTTTAAACCAATAACAGATGCGATGTCCTATGATCCAGGATGAGACATCTTTATCTGACATGTTGAATGCAGTAAATTAGAACATCTTGTTTCAACATCTTGCTGCTAGAATAGTTTTAGCAAAATAAATGCCAACCACATAATCAAAGAAATAACATAAGTGATTTTTGAATCAATGTCTATTTTTGGTCCCTTTGATGTTTTTGTTAGTTTTGCAGCATTTTTCGTAAAAGGGACACGACAAAAATTGGAAGAAAACACGATGAAACGAGAAAAGTCGCGTGTCTGCAACAAACAGTACATTCGCCAGGTGAATGGGTGGCGGAAGGAAAGATTCACCAGGCGAATGCCTGTTGAGTCAGTTGGCGAGTGAACTTCTCAATTCCAGTAGCTACTGGAAGTGCTTCGCTGGAAGATTCAACAGGAGAAGGTGTGGCGAAAGGGATTCGCCTGGCGAGGCTGGAATTCGCCTGGCGAATGCAAGATTTTTTCCCAGATTTCTCTGCACTATTCTGTCACGTGGGTTGTACTTAAAGGTTTCTCCAGGCGAATTTTGTAGCTCGCCTGGCGAATTTGTCTAGACAGAAAGTGGTATTTAGGGTGTTTGTTAGATATTTTTGGAAAAAAGACTTTTAGAAACAATCTTTGTAACCTAGAAACCTCTTGGGAGATCAAAAAACTTCATCTTTTGTTATTTTTCTTAGTTTCAAAGCTTTTATGCTTCAATCCTTGAATCTTTGAAGATTGATGCTCCAAAAGCTTTGCAACTTACTTATCAAGCAAGCTACCATGTCTATGGCTAGCTAAAGCACTTTTGTGTCAAGATTAGTGGTAGATAATCCACTCTTTTGTATGTATTAATCTTGGTTGTAAGTTTGTGAACCTTGTTGATGATATATATAGAAGAAAAATTTTGTTTACATGGTTTATATGTTGTTTAATTCATGTTCGAGAGAAGTGTTTTAAATTTGACCTAAGTTCTATTCCATCAATATTCATAAGAGATAGTTTTGAATGTTGATGTTCATAAATATTAAACTTGAATGTTATCATATTGGTAGTTTATGTGAGAGATCAACAAAGGATCAATATGGTAAATCCCACAACAACTGTTCGAGAGAAACTTGTTGAGAGGATATGTGGTTATATTTATTGTTAACAAGTTCACATGCTTCGTCGAGTTGATACGTACGAAACGGATTACCAAAAACTAATCTTGACATGTTTTTACAAATCTTTAAAACCAATCTTTTTATCGTTGTTTTCTAGAATTCGAAC
This sequence comes from Lathyrus tuberosus, assembly GCA_022829125.1. Lineage (NCBI taxonomy): Eukaryota > Viridiplantae > Streptophyta > Magnoliopsida > Fabales > Fabaceae > Lathyrus > Lathyrus tuberosus. Next base: position 5,406,422 of record JALAZF010000215.1, read on the forward strand.
GGCGACAATATATACAATCTCTATGGATACGATAAAACACCCCCCTAAAAACTGTTTCAACAAATTGGCGCCGTTGCCGGGGATTGTTTTTATATTGCGAGCATTGCAATAGTTATTGAGTTTTAAACATGTTAACTTTTTCTTGTGCTTGTTGATTTGTTTGGTTTAGTGTGCAGACTTCGTTTTATACGAGGGAAGTTACTTGCAGACCAACTTCTGTTCGATCCCGAGATTGAAAGAATCGCTCGTAAAATCAATAGCAGAACAAGGGGAAGGAGGCAACTTGCCAAAGAAAGACGAGAGCGAGAGGAGAGTTCAACTTCTACGCAAATACCACAGTTACCGCCCATCATGACTGAACCACCACCACCACCACCTGCTTCTAGACCTTGTACTAATAGTTTGAGACATACAACAAAATTTGCCCGCAATGCTCAGAATGGTCGGCATTCAGAAATGAAAACTGGTATCCTCCCGCTTTTATATCAGAACCCTTTCACTGGTATGGATCATGAGGATCCTTTTACACACCTGACTAAGTTCTATGAGATTGCGGGAGCAACTGGTGCACCCGAAGCTGAAGAAGAATCAATGTTTAAGAGACTATTCCCGCATTCCCTCATTGGGAAGGCCAAGGAATGGTATCTTGATCAATCTACGGCAATCATGACGAACTGGAATGTACTTGAGGAAAAGTTTTTGGAACGATTTTTTCCATACAATCGTTTCATGGAGGCTAAGACAGCAATCGCAGTTTTCACTCAAGGTGGAAATGAATCTCTCAACGAAGCTTGGGAGAGATTCAAATCCATGTTGAGAAAGTGTAAAGGGCATGGTTTCGATGAGCTTTCTCAAATTCATATTTTTCAAAATGGTCTTCAATTAGTGCATAAAACCTTGTTGGACGCCACCGCGGGTGGATCCTTAATGAGCAAAACTACCGAAGAAGCCATTGCCATAATTGACAAGATGACTTTAAATGACCATCAAGGGAACCATAACCGTAGGCCTTCTCAAAGGACATCGGGAGTTTTGGAGTTGGGAACCAATGATGCTATACTTGCTCAAAACAAGTTATTATCCCAACAAGTTGAGTTGTTAACGAAACAAATATCCAAACTTCCTCAACAACTCAAAGAGATTCATGACTCCTCAAGCAAAAGTGTGCAAGTAGCTTGCTGTGAATTATGTAGAGGAGGTCATCTTACCGGATATTGTCCTCCGGTTGTGGAAGAGGTAAATTATGCTGGAAACCAAAATCAAGGATACCAACCTCGACCTCCTTACCAACAAGGCAACCAAGGTTACCAACATAGAGGTAATCAAGGCTATCAACAACCGTGGAGACCGCAAGAAGCCGGGCCTTCGAATCGCAATAATACCAAAATTATAATCAACCTCCACAAGTTCCGGTTGGAAATACAAAACTGGAGGACACTCTCACGCAATTTATGCAAATGTCAATGTCAAATCAGAAGAATACCGATGCGGCCATAAAGAATCTTGAAACCCAAGTCGGACAATTATCAAAACAATTGGCCGAGCAACAAAAAGGAATTTTTACGGCAAATACTCTACCAAATCCAAAAGAGCATTGTAAGGCTATTCTAACAAGAAGTGGAAGAGAGATTGACATGGGCATAGGTGAAGTTGTAGTGGAGGAGGATGTAGTTGAAAAAGAAAAAGATAGTGATGAGATTGAAGTAGAAAAAAATGTTGAGGGTGATTTAGTTGAAAATGAAAGGGAAAAAAGTGAGGAAGAACAAATAAAAAAGGAGAAGAAAAATTGAAAAAAAATAGGAAGGGGAAGGAACCGTTGAATAATATCCCGATCCAACATTTGCCATATCCTCATGCTCCTTCAAAGAAAGATAGCGCGAGGCACTATGCTCGGTTTATGGATATTTTCAAACAATTGCAAATAAACATTCCATTTTCCGAGGCTTTGGAGCAAATGAAGAAATATGCAAAATTTATGAAGGATATTCTCACAAAAATGAAGAGGTGTATGGATCAAGAGACTATCATGGTGGATGCTAGTAGTAGTGCTATCATTCAACGTACTCTCTCGAGGAAAGAAAGTGATCCGGGATGAGTCACATTGCCGGTTATAATAGGAAATATCTATGTGGGCAACGGGTTGATCGATTTGGGCTCTAGTATCAATTTGATACCTTTGTCTATTGTGAAACGGTCGGGACAGATGGAATTGAGATCCACTCAAATGAGATTGCAACTTGCCGATAAATCCACTACCCGTCCTCACGGTGTAGCGGAAGATGTATTGGTTAAAGTGGAAAAATTCTTATTTCCTATTGACTTTGTGGCGATTGAAATGGAGGAAGATGAAGACGCTCTATTGATTCTTGGAAGACCTTTTATGAAAACTGCTAGAATGGCAATTTATATGGACGACGGTCTTATGAAGGTTAGAGTCCAAGATGAGGAGGTTTGTTTTAATCTATTTGAGGCCATGAAACACAAGAATGACAAAGGCGATTATTTTAGAATAGACGCAACGGAAGAAGCAATAATGGATGTCATAAAGCAAGTTCATGTAGTGTCTCCTTTGCAAAGAGCTCTTGATGATTCCTTTGAGGTATTTTCCGATGAAGAAGAAAGGGCACTTGAAGAGTGTTTGAGGGAACTTGAGTCTTTGGAGGAGTTACAACCTTGGGAATGTGAAGAGGAAGTGTTAAAGAAAGAAGTGAGTGAGGAGAAGTCTAAACTTGAATTGAAGGTTTTGCCTTCCAATTTGAAATATACTTTCCTTGATGGCAGTTGTACCAAACCGGTTATCATTAGCAACATTTTATCTGACAATGAGGAAAACCGGTTAATTCAAGTTTTGAAGAAAAATCAAGAAGCAATGGGATGGACTCTTTCCGACCTAAAAGGAATAAGTACCTTTTATTGTATGCATCGAATATTCATGGAAGAGGATTTCAAACCGGTCGCTCAACCAGAACGCCGTTTGAATCCAACGATGAAAGAAGTAGTGAGAAAATAGGTTGTCAAGCTCTTGGAAGCCGGTATGATTTACCCAATTTCCGATAGTCCTCGGGTAAGCCCGGTCCAAGTTGTTCCTAAAAAAGGAGGAATGACCATGATCCGAAATGAAAAAAATGAGTTGATTCCGACAAGAACGGTAACGGGTTGGAGGATGTGTATAGATTATAGGAGGCTAAACACCGCTACAAGAACAGACCATTTTCCACTTCCGTTTATGGACCAAATGTTAGAAAGATTGTCGGACCAACAATTCTATTGCTTTTTGGATGGTTACTCCAGTTATAACCAAATTTCAGTTGACCCGGAAGACCATGAGAAGACGGCATTCACTTGTCCTTTTGGGATTTTTGCCTATAGAAAGATGCCTTTTGGTTTATGCAACGCACCGGTAACGTTTCAACGGCTTCTTCAAGCCATTTTCTCCGATCTTATTGAAAAAATGATGGAGGTCTTCCTGGACGACTTCTCCGTGTACGGAGCGTATTTGAAAAAATTCTGCATTGCATCATTGACAGCAGAGAATTCTGCTTCTGGTGTAATTCGCCTGACGAAACCAATTTTGCCAGTCCCACGCCACACATTCGCCAGGCGAATCTGGCGTGACTTGGGGATTTTGTTTGCAGAAAAAAAAATTAATAATTTATTTAGGGTCCACTTGGGACCACTTATTTTCCTTATCTTTCTTTTCTTTTCACTTTCACTCTCACACATTTTACTCTTTCTCTCACAATCTTTCACTCTGAACCCCACTCTTTTACACTCTCAATTTCACTCTTCATCACTTTCACTCCCATTTAAGGTATGTTTCCATTCTCCGTATTGTTCTTAATTTTGTTTTTACTTAATTTGTGCAATTGTGTTAGATTAGGGTTTGAATTTCACAACTGTTAAGGGTTGTTGTCGAAACCCTAGAACTTTGACTAGATTAGAGTTGTTGTTGGATTGCTGCTGTATTTTTAGGGTCAGGTGATTTATGGAAGAGGACCCTGCATGTTAATTTTTTGTGGGTTCGTAAGAATTCGCCTGGCAAACGTGAGGCGAGCCTTCGCTTCAGCTTCGCCTGGTGAGTATGCCGCGAGAGGTCGCCCCTGCTTCGCGTGGCGAGCATGGGGCGAATGACCATTTCCAGTTTTATTTTATTTTATTTTATTATATTCTGTTTACTTCTTGTTTTAGTGTTTTAAATTCTGCTTTGAATTTGTTTTGTTGTTTGGATTTAGCTGACAATAGAAGCAATGCCTTTGCTTTGTGTCTTATCTAATTTTTCAGATGCCCCCAAAAACCAGAGCCACCGGTGGAAAGAAGCAAAAGACGGTTGTAGGAAGCAGTTTCGGGCAACAAGCTGAGTATGATCCAAATCGATTCTTAAGTGCAGCTCATGATGCCCGGTACACAATGCTTAAAGGCCGACAATTTTTATTGGAGAAAAGGTTTGATATCCACCCCGAGGGGCCGTACCGGAAATTGGCAAAGATTATCAACAATAAGAAATGCGGACATTTGATAAACCCGTTGGATGCAATCAACTACGAAATGGTTCGTGAATTTTATGCAAATGATCTCCAATTTCCCAAAGCTCACGGAGAGACGAACGTGTTCCGGTATATCACATTTTTCAGAGGAAAGGAAATTAGGTTTGATCGGGAGGATATAAATGATCTGTTTTGCAAGCCGAGTTCGTTAGCGATGTTTGAGAAAGACGATTACACAAGGGAACTCGGAGGCCATCTTGATCACAATAAAATTGCCAGGACCATTTTGTTTAAGGGAAAGAGTGTGGAAAGAAATAGTCAAGGAGAAGCCATCCGGTATCAGAGGGAAGATATGCCTTCGGATGTGCAAGCCACACTTCTTCTAATCCTCCACAACATCAGGCCCAAATCGCACCGTTCCTCAATTCCGCCTGATGTGGCCCTCCTTCTTTATTACATCATGGAAGACAAAGAGGTTGATGTAGCTCGAATTATTTCGTCTGAAATGAAAAATTTTATCGAGAATACGCGAAGACCCGAGGTACATGCTACTGCCCCTGTCATTTTTCCTTGTTTTGTAACAGCTCTTTGTCTTAAAAAGTGGATTAGGATGCCCGACGTGATTAATGAGAGGAGGAGGGGGGTTATCAATGATGATTATATTAAGAGGTATTGTAAGAATAAGTTGATTGAGAAGAAGAAGGGTGCAAGTGTTGGTTAAACATCCCGCTCGCAAGCTAGTGAGCAAGCTGGTGAGCAAACTGAGTCTCTTGATTATTCAATGTGGGATCCTAGAATGCGAGCGACATTCAATTACTCGTGGGATATGGCTGAGGCTTACCAAAGATCATCGGAATTCAATTTCAATTGTATGCAACAACTGTACCAGTTTCAAACCACACCGTAAGAAGTTGTTCCTTTTCCTACTAGGACGGATTATGATAATTATGCAAACTGGCCTGTGGGCAGGCATCCTTTCTTTTCAAGGGGAGGTGCAATTGGAGCTGTTGGTGCTGATGGTGAAGGTGGAGCTGATGATGATGATGGAGGTGACGAGATGCAAGATGATCTTAATGACTTAGTTAATTAGAGGAGGCTACAAAGTGAAGGATTTCTATTTTGTTTTATGTATTTTATTTTCAGCTTTATAATACTAGTAAGTACTTTTGGGTCGCTTCGGCGAAATTTTTGATGTAGCATTTTGTCGCTTCGGCGAGTATAATTTCGGTGTGTTTACACCAGTACTTATAATATTTCAGTTTGGTGTTAAATTTTGTTTAGTTTAAATTCTGTTTTTATTTTATGTGTGTTTGCGCAAAGAAAGTGATATTTGCCCTTAATTTTTGAAAATTTTGTGTGTTAGCACAAGAAGAGTGCTTTGTTAGCATTAAACATTGATGGTGATGATAGAATTCTTAATTTTGTGCACAATCAAAGTGTGAATGTGTTGTGTAGAATTTCAGCATGATTGTGAGTTGGTGCTTTATACAAAATTATGGTAATGCATTGTGTTGTAAATACTTGTTCATGTGTGAATCAATTAGGACAAAACCACAAAAGTGAGATGCTTTCCATTGTTCACCAAAAATAAAGTCAAGTAATCATTGTTTTACTCGTTTTGTTCATGTTTAATCTTGTGAGTTGTTTTAAATGATTGGAAACTTAGAAATGATCAAGGCAAATTTTTGAGCACTATGAGGAAAACCACCTTTCCAAAAACACTTCAAGTAACCTTGTGAGTGTGCGCGTATTTGAAACTCCTTTTGAGCCTAAAAAGATTTTTTTTTTGTGAATCATGAACCCGAATTTTAACCCGTTTTGAAGTGCATTTAAAATGGACTTGTAGCATTATTGAAGTTGGGGAGAGTGGTTTAATTTGAAAGGAGAAAGGAATTGGTGATACAATGCATTCTAAGAAAAAGAAATAAAAAAGAAAAAGAAAAAAAAAGAACAAAAAGAAAAGAAAATCAAAAGAAGAGAATGCATTGTGAAAGGAAGGAATAAAGTGTGAAAAATAATGAGAAAGTTGAAAAAGGAATGCTCTTCATTGTTATTACCCGTTTTTTGTTCAATGACCGTTTAGATATAACCCTTTTTTTTAACCCAAGCCAAATTACAACCATAAAAGTCCTTCGTGATCTTTGTTTCTACTTATTTTTTATAACTTTGTGAGATGAATGCATGAATGATTCCGGATGTGGCACGATTGCTTGTGAGAGTGTTTTGTCCCGTGTAAAATTTTGTACATAGTGTGTTGATAATAAGTGAATTTAGGTGATTTAACTTGAGCTTGTAGTTACTTGATTTTGCATTGTATGATGTTGTGTTTAGAACTTAATTCATAATTATGTCTTGATTCTATGCAACTTTGTGGAAATACTTTGTGCGTGTATGTGTCGAGTTTGAACCATTGATGTTTTTGGTTAATTTAGTGCTTGGAATTCTTGCTTGTGATTGTTGGAACTTACTTTTGTTTTAGGGCAAACAACGAGGCAAGTTGGAGAGAATTTGATAAGTATCTGGTTGTAAATGAACTTTAGATCAATTTTCTGCAATTTTAAGCTCTTTTCCAAATGCCTGATTGCGAAACAGCTTATTTTTAAGTGATTTTTGAATCAATGTCTATTTTTGGTCCCTTTGATGTTTTTGTTAGTTTTGCAGCATTTTTCGTAAAAAGGACGCGGCAAAAATCGGAAGAAAACACGATGAAACGAGCAAAGTCGCGTGTCTGCAACAAACAGTACATTCACCAGGCGAATGGGTGGCGGGAGGAAAGATTCGCCAGGCGAATGCCTGGCGAGTCAGCTGGCGAGTGAACTTCTCAATTCCAGTAGCTACTGGAAGTGCTTCGTTGGAAGATTCGCTAGGCGAAGGTGTGGTGAAAGGGATTCGCCTGACGAGCCTGGAATTCGCCTGGCGAATGCAAGATTTTTTCCCAGATTTCTCTGCACTGTTCTGTCACGTGGGCTGTACTTAAAGGTTTCGCCAGGCGAATTTTGTAGCTCACCTGGCGAATTTGTCTGGACAGAAAGTGGTATTTAGGGTGTTTGTTAGATATTTTTGAAAAAAAAAGACTTTTAGAAACAATCTTTGTGACCTAGAAACCTCTTGGGAGATCAAAAACTTCATCTTTTGTTACTTTTCTTAGTTTCAAAGCTTTTATGCTTCAATCCTTGAATCTTTGAAGATTGATGCTCCAAAAGCTTTGCAACTTACTTGTCAAGTAAGCTACCATGTCTATGGCTAGCTAAAGCACTTTTGTGTCAAGATTAGAGGTAGATAATCCACTTTTTTGTATGTATTAATCTTGGTTGTAAGTTTATAAACCTTGTTGATGATATATATAGAAGAAAAACTTTGTTTACGTGGTTTATATGTTGTTTAATTCATGTTTAAGAGAAATGTTTTAAATTTGACCTAAGTTCTATTCTATCAATATTCGTAAGGCTAGAGATAGTTTTGAATGTTGATGTTCATAAATATTGAACTTGAATGTTATCATATTGGTAGTTTGTGTGAGAGATCAACAAAGGATCAATATGGTAAATCCCACAACAAGTGTTCGAGAGAAACTTGTTGAGAGGATATGTGGTATATTTATTGTTAACAAGTTCACACGCTTCGTCGAGTTAATACGTACGAAACGGATTACCGAAAACTAATCTTGACATGTTTATACAAATCTTTAAAACCAATCTTTTTATTGTTGTTTTCTAGAATTTGAATGCAAACGATCCGATTGAAAAATTACCAAAACCTTTGTTACGATTAAACTTTGAAACCCTTTTAACTATCGAACGGCGGCAATATATACAATCTATGTGGATACGATAAAACACCCCCTAAAAACTGTTTCAACACCCCTCATAGAAAATGCAACAAATGAAGAAAATGTTGCACACAACGAATTGAAGAAGAAAGATTATAAAGCTCTTTGTATAATTCATCAATGTGTAGCGCGCGATTTTTGTCATTGACGCGACCACCTTATCGCGGGAATTGGGTTTTTCTCCTCAATGAAGAGGAGAGGGGTGCTACTTTCTGATTTCTTATTTATCCGATGAAGCTGGAAGGGAAAGGGAAGCTATCTAAAACTAACCTTGCACGTGAATGTTTAACTGAACAAATGCTTAAAGAGATTTGGGGAGTCCGGGGTCAGGTTATACAATGGGGAGTTGTCAATTACCCATCCTATATGTGGTTATCCATAGGTTATTAGTTTCAGGTTCTGCTTTGTACTTGATGGTGTTTATCCGTTAATGGGTTGAGAAAGTTTCTTGGGAAATATGAGGGAGAGAGTGAGTTTTTGTTGATGTTCGGATCTTCCGATGTTTTTGGTAAGGTATTGGACCTAAGTTTTGATTGATATGAAGGTACTGGACCTAGAGTTTTTGTTTGGTATACTCGCTAAGATTTTGCAATCTTATGCCTACGTATTCCCGTTTAAATGAAACAGGGAAATCAGAGCAATCATAGTTCCTCCTATTCTAAGGGAGGAAAAAGATATTTTGGTGTCTTGTTCAAAGCCCAAGATTGAAGCTAAAAGGTTGAGTATTTGTGTCTTGTTCAAAGCCCAAGATTCAAGCTAAAAGGTTTGACTGAGAGAGAATTTGTCATCTCTAAAGGGAGACATCTCGTCTGTTTATCACAACTGTTGGGTGACTGTTTATAAAGGAGGATTACTTTAACTGGGATATGAGAATTCAGCAATGCCATAATTTCCTTTATAAGGGATTTGTCCGGAAGGGGAAAACTTTAACTCAGTGTAGAGCAATGCCATTTTTCCTTAGGAATTTCTCATGCTAAAAGAGGGACAGTGGCATGGATGTAAATAATCCAGAGGCTTGCCGCTTACCGCAATTAGATGAAAGAGATGCTTTTCCAGGATACAAGATGGATGACAACTTGGATATTTGAATCAACAAGTGTGTCGCTTATAGCAGTTATGTGGGATTAAGGTTTGTTTTGAATGTCCGTTTTAATAAGTGATAAACAGAGCAATGACTTCCTACAGAGAAATTTTGATTTCCTCTGAGGGGATGTTGATTTTTGTGTGCCTTGATCAAAGCCCAAGGTTGAAGCTAAGAGGTTGATTGACTCCACTGGGGAAGTCCTTATACAAAGCCTAAGAGGAGGCTATAGTAGGCTGACTCAACAAGAGAGTGTTTATATATGTCTTGTACAAAGCCCAAGATTGAGGCTAAACAGAGACTGACTCTTTGGGGGATATCATTATACAAAGCCTAAGAGGAGGCTACAAGTTTGACTTTTCTAGGGAAAATGTCCTGTCTGTCTCGTACAAAGCCTAAGATTGAGGCTAAAAGGGATTTTGACTCCGTTGGTGAGGGTTTGTATGTGTCTTGCACAAAGCCCAAGATTAAGGCGGGAAAGAAGACTGACTCTGTGGGAAAGAAATCTTTATCTGTCTTGTACAAAGCCCAAGATTGAGGCTAAAGTGAGACTTTACTGACTCAGCTGAGGGTATTATAGGTTCCTTGTACAAAGCCCAAGATTGAGGCTGAAATGAGTTTGACTCTGCTGGAGAGTATTATCTGTCTTGTACAAAGCCCAGGATTGAGGATGAAAGGGAGAGGATTGGCTCTGCTTAGGAAATTTATATGGTATCTTGTACAAAGCCCAAGATTGAGGCTGGAAATGGTTTTACTCAACAAGAGAGTGTTTTTATCTGTCCTGTACAAAGCCCAGGATTGTGGCTGAACAAGCTGGAGAAATCATTATATAAAGCCTAAGAGAAGGCTGACTTCTGCTAGGGGAAATCTTTATACCAAGCCTAAGAAGAGGCTGGAAAAGATTATCTCAACAAGAGAATGGTTTTATCTGTCTTGTACAAAGCCCAAGATTGAGGCTAAAAGGGTTGACTCAATAAGAGAATGATGAAACGTGATTGACCCAACAAGAGAGTCTGAAAGAGGTGATTGACTCAACAAGAGAGTCTAAAAAGGTTAGCTCCGCTGGGGAGAATCATTGCACAAAGCCCAAGAGGAGGATGATTATGCTGAGGAAATAAAAGTTCATTATGCAAAGCCTAAGAGGAGGCTATCTTCTGTTGGGGATTATTGAGATCCCGAGGCAGGTCCAAATGGGGAATCAATTCTTGCTGAGGATTACAGAAGAGTTGAGATATCAGAGACCTTGAGGTTCTGATTTGGGATAGTGTTATACTGATGATAAACTGACCCTGGCTAGGGATTTTTAGGAGAGAGACTAGGTTTTAGAACCCATGGGTTTTAACTCTGTTGGAGATTGATCCAGAATGACCAGGGTTTCTCCTATGTTTATAAGGTGCTTGAGAATGTCTTTGAGATCTGAGAGGGGATTAGACTGTCCAAGTCTACTGGTATGGAAGCCCTCAACAAATCTTCCAACGACTGAATTGTTCTCTCCGTCTGACCATCCGTTTGTGGATGATAAACCGAACTCAATCTCAATTTAGAACCCAACGCCTTCTGTAAATTTTCCCAAAATCTCGATGTAAATCTAGGATCTCGATCAGAAATAATACTCAATGGAACCCCATGTAATTTCACACTCACACTGATGTAAATCTCAGCTAACCGCTCCAAAGTAAAACTGATGTCCATCAGAATAAAATGAACCAATTTAGTCAGCCTATCCACAACCACCCAAATAGCATTATGCCCTCGCTGAGTATTCGGTAACCCTGTTACAAAATCCATCGAAATGCTATCCCATTTCCATTCCGGAATATCCAACGGTTGCAACAAACCACTAGGCCTCAGATGTTCCACCTTCGATTTCTGACAAGTCAAACATGCATAAACAAACTGAGCCACATCTCTTTTCAATCCAGACCACCAGAAAATCTTCTTTAAATCTTGGTATATCTTATTCGCTCCCGGATGTATACTCAAATTACTCCGGTGTCCTTCCTCCAAAATCATCTTTTTCAACTCCGCATCGTCCGGAATACAAATCCTACCTCGGAACCTCAAAACACCATTAATATCCACTTGAAAATCATTATTCGCATCTTTTCCTCCAACCAACATCAAATCCACAAGTTTCACATATAACTTCTGTTTCTCACAAACAGTCATAAAAAAATCATTAGTAATCGTTAGCATACCAAACCTAACGCTATCCGACGTCACTTCACAAACCAAACTCAAATCTCTAAACGATTCCAAAAGTTCCCACTCCTTAACCGTTAAAGCGGACATATGTAACGATTTCCGGCTCAATGCATCGGCTACCACATTAGCTTTACCAGGATGGTAATTCAAGCCAAAGTCGTAGTCCTTCAAGAATTCCAACCATCTACGTTGCCTCATATTTAGCTCTTTCTGATCAAACAAATATTTCAAACTTTTATGATCACTAAAGACTTCAAACCTTGCACCGTAGAGATAATGCCTCCAGATCTTCAACACAAACACCACAGCCGCTAACTCAAGATCATGAGTAGGATAATTCTTCTCATGAACTCTTAACTGCCTTGAAGCATAAGCCACAACCTTACCTTCTTGCATCAGAACACCACCTAGACCAATCAAAGAAGCATCACAATAAACCACAAATGGTTCATTAGGATTCGGCAAAATCAAAATCGGAGCTGTCGTCAATCTTCTCTTCAGCTCAGTAAAACTCTCCTCACACCGAATATCCCAAATGAACGTTTGCCCTTTACAAGTCAACTGAGTCAAAGGAAGTGCTAGCTTAGAAAAACCTTCAATGAACCTGCGATAATAACCAGCCAAACCCAAAAAGCTTCGAATTTCAGTAACAGATCTCGGAGCCTCCCATTGTAGAACTGCTTTTACTTTAGATGGATCCACAGAAATACCATTACCTGAAATTATGTGTCCAAGAAAACTCACCTCCGACAACCAGAATTCACACTTGGATAATTTGGAAAAAAGCTTCCTTTCCTTCAAAACCTGCAAAACAATACGCAAATGTTCTGCATGCTCCCCCCGAGACTTAGAATAAATCAAAATGTCTCAATAAACACAACGACAAATCGATGCAGATGTTCGTGAAAAATACGATTCATGTATTCCATAAACACACCTGGCGCATTAGAAACCCCGAACGGCATCACAAAATATTCATAATGACCGTATCGTGTCCTAAAAGCCGTTTTCTGAATGTCTTCCTCCTTCACCCTTATCTGATGATACCCTGACCTCAAGTCAATCTTACTAAACACACACGCACCAACTAACTGATCCATCAGATCATCAATCCTTGGAAGAGGATACTTATTCTTGATCGTCACCTTATTCAATTGGCGATAATCAATACATAATCGCATACTGCCATCCTTCTTTTTCACCAATAACACTGGAGCACCCCAAGGAGACACACTTGGTCTAACGAACCTCTTTTCCAACAACTCATTCAATTGTTTCTTTAACTCCACTAACTCAGATGCCGACATACGATAAGGTGCCATAGAAACAGGTCTAGTACCAAGGACTAGATCTATAGAAAACTCCACCTCCCTCTCTGGCGGCAAGTCTGAAATATCCTCAGGAAACACTTCTGGAAATTCACACACAACAGGAAACACATCAAGTGAAACTTGACTATCCACAGTTAAAGATCCAAACAAACCAAACAACTGAGCTTCCTCCGCCAAAAGGTTCTTCAACTCTTTGGTAGATAAGAAACTCGAGTCTTCATCTTCCTCAAGAGAAGGAAACCTTACCAACTTATGATAACAATCAATATGAACCCGATTGAATTGCAACCAATTCATACCCAGGACCACATCTAAACCCTCCAACGGTAAACACACCAAATCCATCTCAAAGTCTTTACCATAAATGGTCAAAGGACATCTTAGACAAACCAAGGAAGTAGTTACTGACCCCATTGCTGGAGTATCAATAACCATTTCACCACCCATCACAGACAACACAAGATTCAAACGCTTCGCGCACTCAGACGAAATAAACGAATGAGTCGCTCCAGTATCAATAATAGCAATCAAAGGAGTACTATTAATAAAACAAGTACCTCGAATCAGACGATCTGCACTTGAAGTCTGAGTTCCCGATAATGCAAACACTTTCCCACCAGCTGGAGCTTGCTTCGGTTTCGGACACTTGGTACTAATATGACCAGGTTCCCCACAGTTGTAACATTTCACCACATTCTTCCTGGCACAATAAGCTACAACATGTCCTACACCTCCAAAATTAGTACACTTCCTCAAATCTTTCCTGCACTCAAACTGACGATGCCCCAACTCACCACATTTATAACACCTCAAAGGACCAGACATACCCCCTCCACCTGACCTTTTCTCAAAATTCCCTCTTTGTTTACCTTTATCAGCTGGTGTCACATACGGACCACCACGAAACTGTTGTTTCCCTTTCCTCTCGCTCACACTCTTGTAATGAGTAGAACGAGCCTTACTGTCCTCTTCATAAATCCTACAACAATCTACCAAATCAGAAAACCTCTGAATCCTTTGATATCCAATCGCCTGCTTTATCTCAGGACGCAAGCCATTCTCATACTTCACACACTTAGAGAATTCCGCAGTCGCTTCAGCATAATGAGGATAAAACTGCACAAGTTCCACAAACTTAGCAGTATAATCGACAACAGACATATTACCTTGTTTTAGTTCCAGAAACTCAATTTCTTTCTTTCCTCTCACATCTTCCGGAAAATACCTCCTCAGAAACTCCATACTAAACACAGCCCAAGTAATCTCCTCCTCTGCAGCTTCCAACACACGTCGAGTACTAACCCACCAATCATCAGCTTCTTCCAATAACATGTGAGTACCCAGTCTCACCTTTTGATCTTCAGCACAATCCATCACTCGGAAAATCCTTTCAAACAACTCATTCAACCACAATGACCAACAAGGACTGACACAACTGACACGGACTGACACAAACTGGCTCTGATACCACTTAATGTAACACCCCCAATTAATTAAAACAGTAAAAGAAAATTTAAAATTTCGTCAGAGTATATTTAAATTATCATGGCATAGACCGAGGGGTCACATCAAATTGAAACAATTCATACAACACCTGCTCATAAAGATATGCAACAGTGGGGTAACAATCAACAGAGGAACTCAGTTCCTTACACCCACATTTCAGATTTTAGAATAAAAGCGGAAAATCTAAAACTGAATAACATACATATATATCACATGAAAAGTTTGTCATACATCAAGTTGTACATGCACAAGCCAAAAGTTTATATATACAGAATACACAATAATCACTAACGGCCTCCCTAACTACCCGGTGTCACATATCAGAGCCGACCGACAAAAGAATGAAGACGCAAAGCTTCACAAAAATACCTCTAGCAACTCTAATCTGCAATGCCTCATAGAGCATTATAAAACAGCAGAAGGGTGAGAAAAACAACCATAATACAGTTGCATATAACTATATATAACACAAAAAATACACATATATACGGTTCTCACCACAACTCACACCATAATTCAAACACAAGGCATTACAAGACACAATACATATTTCCATCACCAACACATATCCATATATCAATTTATCCACAAATCCACACATAAACAACCATAAATGATTTATGCAAATGCAAGAGACCGACGCAACGACTCTATGCATATGCACATGCGGTACCGACTTCCATTGTTTCTCATCACTAGTTCACTCAGGAACTCTGCTGGAATCATCGCTCGTTACATCACTGTAACTCCCCGTCGGGCCTACGATGTTCCCCACCGCTCACACCCCACACGGGCACACGGTGTTTATGGATCGCTCACACCTCACACGGGCACACGACCCGATCGCTCACACCCCACATGGGCACACGGTCGTCTATAATCATCGTTCACACCCCACATGGGCTCACGACGTTATAGCGAATTCCCTCTGGAATCCAAACCGTCACTCAGGACGTCTCAACAATGCATATCATGATGCTTGGCATACAAGGACTCATGACATTTAATATGCACACACATACATGCATTCATCTACACCAACAAAATCACACTTTGCACTTATGCCCAAAATAATGCATTTAATTGCCATACGGCCACAAATCATCTCAACCCCATCTAAACACATATATATTTACATCATACAACAACACCTTACTTAATACATATCAATTACGCATCACTACAATGACAAAAGTCGACGACCGACACTATTCTCGATTTTCTGACATAATTAAATCGGCTAACAATTTCTAAATCATCATAACAAGAAAGTACAGCTCAATAGCTACGCAACGATACCAAGAATGTAAAAATCGAACAAACGGAACTCAAATTACGAAAGAAAATGAAAAATGATATTTTGAAAAGTTCCATTTTGCAATTGTCCTGTCCATACACGTATTACCCTGCTTCATACGCGTATGAGCAGAGACTCATTTCCCCAAAGTTCACGTGTAAAAGTCCGTACGCGTAATGCCCAACCTCGTACGCGTATTGCCCTGAATGCTACGCGTATCATACGCAAATGGGCAGATGGCCGAGCAAAATAACATTCCATACGCGTATTGGCCTATGACTCGCCCTCCATACGCGTATTGCCAAGGTCCATACGCGTATGAACATGCCTCATACGCGTATGACCTGGAAAAACCAGAAAAATTTCTTCTGCATAATTTTGCTTACGGGTTCTAATCCAAAACACCCTAAATTTCACCTACACACCAGAAAATTGCCAATACAATGCATAGGAACATGTATCTATCATATACCAACAATAATGAACGCTAAAAGCATGATTTCCAACATATTTAATCAATTTCTAATCAATTTGACACAATATGGGTTTTACTAAATATTTTCATTTCAATCCAACAAACATCACAAATACTCATACATAATCATACACAATCATACAATAATTGAGTTTCGCACCCTTACCCGATTAAATCGATTCTAGAAGTTGATTTTTCTTGATTTCCCAAGCTTTTCTCACTATTTCTCTTCTTCTTTTCTTTTCTCCTCTTTTTCTTTCTTTCCCCCTTTCTTTCTTTCTATTTTTCTCTCTTCTATTTTCTATTTTCTTACTTAATGAAAAATATCCTAAAATGACCAAAATACCCCCACACTCAAATATCTCGCAAACGATCCCAAAACCCGATAAAATATCACAACATTGAAAAATAACATATTTTCAAATAAAAATCGAAAATAAAATAAAATAATAATAAAATAATCAAACGACTCGATTAAATAAAACTCACACAAAACTGGGTCGTTACAATGTGAAAAGCCAATTTTGACGTAGTGTATCTTTGTCACTCTAATTAGAATTACCACTTCTTTTCTTCGTCTTCTTCTCGTACCTTCTTTTCTTCGTCTTCTTCTCGTACTAAAAAAAGTGATAGAGAAATGTACCGATATACCTATTCTTTTACATAGTAACATTCAGGCCCACTAAGAGAGACTTTACAAACACAAGTCTTGACAAAACCTTGTAAATTACTCCATAAATGACAGCCAGGATTGGAGAGACTTCAAACATGGTTAGAGGAGCCCGCCATAAAATTAAAAGGGTTAACTCCCTTGGCTTCAAGGTCAACATGACCCTAAGCTAAGAGACCATTTTAACCCAACTAACCCAACGCTGAAGCAAATATGATCATCTATTAAGAGATTTTTAAGAACTTAAACAATATATTTAAATGGAAGATTAATGATAATAATGACAAAGTTTAGAAAATGAGAAAGTAATACTCATGGCCATTAATCAATATGCATATCACTCAGACTTATATATACACATAACAAAAGAACAATGAATGCAACCAATCCATATTCTAGAAAACTGAGACTTTACTATCCATCGCTAGTAGAGTTACATTGATGCATATTTTAAGTAAATTTGAGGCCCACTATGCCCCCAGTAAGACTAACTTGGGTCACACACTTACAAATTTGACTACTAGTCCCAATTCTATTCACAATGGTGAGGACTGCCACTAATAGTACCACCAATGGCCAAGCAACCATATTGTAGATGTTAGCCGTTATAGACGAGTAACGTCGTCAAAATGAAAAGCTGTAAGGAGATGTTTGCGAGCTACAACAACAACAACAACCACAACAAGTCACTGGAGAGCAAGAGGAATCCATTGAACCTCAACCACTTTTCAGAGAAACTAAGACACCCCTGTCATTGACAACTTCAAACCATCATCTATAGTAACATTCAATGGAAAAAGAAATCCCTAGGAGCATATAGTTGCTATAAGCACTTAGATGGAAACTATTGTTATGATGGATTCATTAAAGTGTGAGCTCTTGGTTGGGACTTTGAAAGAGGTAACCCTATAAAGGTATAAAAGTGCCCATAAATTCTCAATATTGGGTTATTAGGAACTCCTAAGGAACATGATGCATCAACTCTCTACAACAAGCTTATTTAATATGCGCCAAGGCCATTATTGCGAGAGTATTTAGTAATGTTTAATGAGGAGACTATAAATTTTTTATTCTAAACCAAGCAACATTCGTTTGAGCCTTCCAAAATGGCCTAAAAGTCGGGCACTTCAACAAATCCCTCGCCCATAAGCTGACAAATTCGATGGAGTAAATCATGGAAAGGGCAAAATATTATATAAAAAGGGAAAGAGAGTAATGCTAAAAAAAAAATCCTAGGACGGAAAGGAGCGAGACGATAGGAAGCTTAAGACTTTTAGCTATTAGAGGAATCAGGTCACAGTACTTGTTTGAAAAAAGGGTGCATTCAAACCATCCCATGGACCTTTATAAAATTATAAGGCATTAAACACACAAATAGATCATATCATACATGAGGTATATCACACTATGACCATTCCCGAGCCCCCTACCACAAGGGGGTTTGATGGGAAGTGAACTTGGAAAATGGTGCAAATACAAGATGATAAAGATACACCATACTGATAAGTGCAAAATGTACCTATTTTTGTATATAAGTTTTGTTGCACTTATCATTACTTTGTGTTAAAATTGGTTGAATAAACCCCACTTTATGTGTAAATACGTTTACTTTACGTTTTCGGTGTATAGTGCGGTACCGTGTAAATATCATTGAGTTTAATTGATTTTCATTTATTTTTACAGGTGTTCCAGCAAAGGGATTTTTCCATATTCATAAAGATCATTGAATAAGCTTTCCAACGCTTCAAACCGTGCGTCAATCGGAGTTACGGTTCATGAGTTATGATCAAAACAAATTCTGGTTTGCTGTCATGTTCGCACTACGAACCCCCGTGGCGAGCACTCGCTAGCGAGTTCGCACTGCGAACCCGGGGCGAATAAAAAGTGCCTGGAAGCATGAAAAACACCATTCTGGAGGAAGTTAAGGCGGCATATGTTCGTAGTGCGAACGGGGGTTCAAGTTTGTCTTGCTGAAAAGTGAATTTGTTTTAATGTTTTAATGTTTACTTTTCTGTTTTCATGTTTTAAACCATTCAAACCCAAACTCATTAACGTGAGAGACTGTCGAACGACATTCTTTCCCTCGAACCGATCTCTGTGGACACGACATAAATCCCGGAGGGAATTCTTCCGAAAATAAATATTTTTGCTTGCTTGCCCTATTCTGCATTCAACAAAATGGCGCCGTTGCCGGGGATCAGTTTTGATATTGAATCGCATTGCGATAATTTCTTTGTTTTTGAGTTTTGTACATATCGTATATATTATCTATTTCCATTATGTTTGTTCAAGTGTTGTATACATTTTGTTCCCGTAATGTTTGTTTAAGTGTTTGGTTAGGGCACTTACTTTTGGTTTGCGCGGTGAGGCATCACCATGGCATGAATGAAGGAAGTTACTAGCTATGAATTGTAAAGGCGTCGAGCTTACGACGTAAAAAAAGCACGTTGTATTATTTTCTTTTGTTGTTGTTTAGTTTAGGTAGTGTGGGGCAATTGTCTAAACAAATTTAAATTGGACCAGCTCTTAAATTTCAAATCTTCACTTTTAAATTTGTTTAGACAATTTTTGCCGGTCTTTTAGTTTGTTTATATTAATGGTCTTTGTGTTTGTCAATGAACTTGTTTTTAGTAGCTTGAGGAAATTTGGTGATGTTCCAAGTTTGATCATTTCAACTTGCAGATGTATGGTAATGATCTTGTTAAGTTTTGTACACGTCCGAGGTATGTATTTATCGCTTTCTATACTTTAGCATATTCATGATACTTAGGCTTTTTACAACTTATATGCCATTCATTATTTTGTATACTTGTTCTTGTGTGAATCACTTTAGTTCCCAACCTTTTTGTGAGGTGGCTTTCCATTGTTCATATATGCGCGGAGAACCAACATTCTTGTTCTAACTGGATTTTATTATGTTGAATCTTTTATTTGTGCTGATTATATGAATGCATGAAAAGGATCAAGGCAATTGTTTCATTTTGAGCACAACCATCTTAGCCAAATAGTCAATTAACCTTGTGAGTGTGTGAGAATTCGTAACCGCTTTGAGCTTTTTGATCCATGTTTTTATTTGAACTTAATGCTTGTCTATGAGTATTTAGTTCACTTATTTTTGAATGGATTTTGTTTTTTCTTGGACCTCAACTATGTGTTGTTGTATGGATTTTTTCCATGCCTTAGAAAGTAGGGAGTATTCACATGATGATGTGGTTGAATTCAAGTTGGGGGGAGAATGGTTGTTTACTCATTGGTTGGATTCTATGAGGATTGAAAAAGAAAAGAAAAAAGAGAAAAAATTGTGAAAAATAAAAAAGTGAAAAAGAAAGAAAAAAGAAAAATCCTTGAAAAAGGAAACAAAAAGAGTTTCAATAATTGTGCTAAATAAGTATTGTGTGTTGTGTAACACTTGAGATTTTGGAAGAAGTTGGTTGAAATTTTGTGTGTGAATCTTTGTGAGTTTTCACTCCCTTAGGTTTAGGCAAGTTTTTGTTTCAATTACCTTTAGAAATTGCCCCTTATTTGTTTACCCGACCACGCTACAACCTTGAAAGTCCTTGTGATTCTTGCCTTTGTATATTCAATGTGAATTTTTGGATGGTTGCATAATTTAGTATATTGTTTGCATGATTGTTGTGTGAGTGAAAAGAACCTCATTTTGTGTTTTTCATCTACCGATGATTGTTTTTGCTAGGTGTGATTCACATTTGAACTTGTGTTGTTTTAGAATGTTCGGCATGAATTTTTGTATTTTGCATTTGTTTCGTGACTATGTTGTCGTTGTAGTTTAGTGGTAAGTATTTACTTTGTGTGTACCGTTTTTCATTTGAACCATACATTTGTCTTCCGTTTTTCAAAACTTGTCGATTCGTGATTCTTTGGTTATCACTCGGTTTCGTTGAGTTGTTTGATTCTTGTTTGAGGACAAAGAATTAAATAAGTTGGGGGAGAGTTTGATAAGTGCAAAATGTACCTATTTTTGTATATAAGTTTTGTTGCACTTATCATTACTTTGTGTTAAAATTGGTTGAATAAACCCCACTTTATGTGTAAATACGTTTACTTTACGTTTTCGGTGTATAGTGCGGTACCGTGTAAATATCATTGAGTTTAATTGATTTTCATTTATTTTTACAGGTGTTCCAGCAATGGGATTTTTCGATATTCATAAATAGCATTGAATAAGCTTTCCAACGCTTCAAACCGTGCGTCAATCAGAGTTACGGTTCATGAGTTATGATCAAAACAAATTCTGGTTTGCTGTCATGTTCGCACTGCGAACCCCCGTGGCGAGCACTCGCTAGCGAGTTCGCACTGCGAACCCGGGGCGAATAAAAAGTGCCTAGAAGCATGAAAAACACCATTCTGGAGGAAGTTAAGGCGGCATATGTTCGCAGTGCGAACGGGGGTTCGCAGTGCGAACCTGGGCAGCAAAAACCACCTATAAACTTCATTTTTCAGCATTTTTTAGAGCATGGTTTTGGGGATTCTTGCTCCAACTCCATCAAACTTCATTTTTTTCAGTTGATTAGCTTAGAAAACATCATGGAAGCTTGCATGTGGATGATCCAAGGTGGATTGATCGTCGATCGGCGCCGACAAACCGCGAGATGTTTGGTTCATTTCTGATTTTCTTTATGTCTTTCTTCGTTGTTGGGTTTGTATATGTTTGTACTATGATCTCATGTATATTTTT
Source organism: Lathyrus tuberosus (assembly GCA_022829125.1). Classification (NCBI taxonomy): domain Eukaryota; kingdom Viridiplantae; phylum Streptophyta; class Magnoliopsida; order Fabales; family Fabaceae; genus Lathyrus; species Lathyrus tuberosus. The sequence continues at coordinate 5,427,996 of JALAZF010000215.1, forward strand.
CGCCCATGGCGCTGTATAAAACTTGCTTTACAAATCTTTATTGGTAATTGTCTCTGATTTTTGCTTTATGCGCGGGGTTTGGGTTGCGTTAGAGATAACCGTCGCAAACTTCGATTAGGGATGATTGTCTGTTAGTTTCTAGATTCTAGAGATAGATTTAGGGCTAGCAATCTTCAATAGGCGTCGAAACTTAATGCCTCTGTGCCTTGAGCTAGCGTACGAAAGTATCGGCAATGGTAACACGGTTGTTCTCTCAACTTTGCGTTAGACATAACCTGTGTTGTGAGCGATGCTGGGTGATATTGAGGAGTATTGTAGGTTGAGTATAACTGGTCGGTAAGTTTAAGTTTGTGAGGAGTCGATTATGTGCATGCCGGATAAGTTTGTCTTGCTGAAAAGAGAATTTGTTTTAATGTTTTAATGTTTACTTTTCTGTTTTCATGTTTTAAACCATTCAAACCCAAACTCATTAACGTGAGAGACTGTCGAACGACATTCTTTCCCTCGAATCGACCTCTGTGGACACGACATAAATCCCGGAGGGAATTCTTCCGAAAATAAATATTTTTGCTTGCTTGCCCTATTCTGCATTCAACACATACAAATGATTGTTACCACTTGAAGATAAAAATTAAACGAATCACCCAAGAGGACCATTTGTGAAGATAGGTATGGGAAACCCCTTAGTGCTTGGAGATAAAACCTCCACAATCAAGGAGATATATCTAGAGATAGTCTAAACCAAGAAGAGGCTGAAGCTAAGGAAGACATGAGTGATATCGGGCATACATAACACATTTTGAACATGATTGCTCGAGGTGGAGAATCAAGCTCGTCTCAAAAGTAATATGCCTGCCAGGAAATGCAAATTATTAGTGCAACTCTGAGGGCAAGATAAAGTTCCTCTCCCCAAATACTCTTCTTTTACAAGGATGCATATAAAATCTTACCACACAAAGATGACACCATGAATATCAGCTTACAAATGTTCAACTGAAACATCAAAAGGGTTCTTATAGATCACAACAACTTAATCGATGTCCTATATTAGAATTGTTTTGAAGGGCTACAACTAGATCCCATGCTTTTTAAGATTTTTAAGGATTCACTAGTTGGTTTCTTTGGAGAAAAGGTACATGTTCACATCTATTACTCGATTTTGAGCACATTTGGGAGGGGTCAGAATGTCAGGGAAATTAGCTTCATGTATTTGATGATAAATGACCTCCTCGTACAATGTTATCATTGTTAAGCCATCCTTTAATGCCTTAGGAGCAGTTTTGTCCACTCTTTAGTTGATCATGAAATACCCCATAGATCATGGACGGATAAGTGCAGTGAAAGAGGTTCATGAGGTGGCTAGGACATGCTACCAAGAAAACTTGAAGATTAAAAGAAAAGGAAAAGTAAAGACCATGATTTTGGCCAGTTCCCACATTATTAATTTTGTGTACCTTTAACCAAGGAAAAATTACTAGGAGAACATGTTAGTACCAATAAAATATTTGAAGATAGTGTAAATAGGTCCAAGAGCTTCCATACCATCCAATTAGAAACCCCTTTGACCAAAGACAAGGAAGATAATATTGTGCATCATCTTTATAAGAATGTAGATTTATTTGCATGGGCACCCTCTAATATGACTGAAATAGGCGTTGATACAACGTGTCATCACCTCACCATAAAACCTGGTTTCAATCTAGTCGTCTAGAGGAAGCATAAAGAGAGATAAGAGAAGTGGACAACCATCAATGAAGAGGTAAAGAAATGAAGGAATCCATATTCATACATGAAATCAAGTATTATACTTGGCTGGTGAATATGGTGATGGGGAATAAGTCATCTGAAAACTGGTAGGTATGTGTTGACTTCACCGATCTTACCTAAGTAGGCTCTACAAACACATACCCATTGCCAAACTGTTGAACCCTAATTTTTACCCCTAAGATTTCGCACATCTCATTTTGCATCTCATACCACAAACAAGATCACAATCTTTGTTTCTCCTGAGCATCTGTATATTATTCTTACTTGTTTCTGTTTACTAACCTCTAACCAAAATACCAAAAATATGCTGCAGTTTGCATGTGTGCAATTTTTTCAAAGACAATGAGGTGATTTCAGGTCACATGTGGTTGTTCATGATATGATTCAGATGGAAGTTTGACCTAATTTTGGTCAAACCATCAAGAGATTGCTTCAAGTGAAAGTTATCTATTTCAGTGGGCTATTTCTCAAACAGTGACTGTCAAGTTGTTGTATGGTGATGTACATCAGGTTCATCTGAGTTCACAAGTCCAAATTGGGTTCATCTGTGGATTTATTTTCCCAGAAAATATTTCAAACAAATTCAAAGTGATTCGGGATTCATTTGATCAGAGATTCAGAGGATGATTGATTCAGATGGCTGTCGTCTTAATTGCGAATTGTTCAGTGGTAGCTGTGTTGCATTTTTATTAGAGGCTTGCGAAAAAAAGTCGAGATTGGTTTTGGGCTAAAAATAAAAAATAAAGATTTGCTATCCATGATATATGTTCTTTTCCATCTTTTGATTATCCACATTTTAACCAATTTATCCACATTTTATATCTATTTTTCATTTTTCAATAACCATTTTTAATCCAAATCCAATTCTTTAGATCCATATCCATTAATATCCAATTCTTTCCAATTTCCATTTTTATCCATTCCCATTTTTTCCATATGTCCATTTTTATCTATATTGAATTTCATTCTAAAACCAATTACTTAGCCATAAAAATCCATTATCCAATACAAAATTATCCATTTTTTTTAATTTCAAATTTCCAAATCCATTTTTATCATAACCATTTTCTTTCTAAAAAAAAACTAAATTTCTTAAATCCATCAATAAGCCCATTAAAAAAATTGCCAAGCCTAACAAATACCTCATATCACAAGCTACTATTGCTACTGCAACCAAGCCATGAGCCGTTACAAAAGCAACATGAAGCCACCAAAACAATTCACGTTCTATGCTTTACCACTACAAGCTGCTACACCTATTTTTTCCAACTCCAAGCCATGCATGTTGCAAATCAAGCCAGCGACATGATTCAAAACGACACCACTTGAAAGCCTTCACAAAGTAAGCCATTTCAAAACGGCACAAGCTGCTGAAAGTACAAAACGTCACGCAATACGCAGCCAATACCAAAACGCTGCGAGGCAAGAACAAAACGACAGCTACATGATGGCAAAACGGCAACAAAGGTTCAGCGAGAAAAGTCACGTAAATATGATGAATTAAATGCAAATCATACGCGGCAACCAATTTTCAATTTCAAATCACAAATTCTCACCTCAACTCTATAAATAGAGTCTTGATTCACTCCTTTCCACAAGCTTGAACAACCAATAAATCCCTGCAAAAATCAATTTCAAACCAAGCTTCAATTTCCTTCCACCCTTCATCTTCATCCAAATTCATCAACCTTTCTTCAACAATTTATCATCATCTTCAATAAACCAATTCAACCTTCAACTTCAAAAAAAAAATTGATATAGTTTCCTTCAAGTTTCATTCATCACCTTCAACTCCATTCACAAACCTGCAGAAAAATTCTTCAAAGCTTCAACCAAATTTTCTTCCATTTTTAATCCATCAACGCACCATATAACCTCACAGTGAATCTCGAAACAACTTCAACACATCAACAATTCAACAACAACATCAACAACAATAATCTCAGAAATTCGCGGAGAAGAAGAGAAGAGAAGGAGAGATTGAACCTCAATTGAACCTTTTCGACGCAAATCTCGCAGTGTAGATTGGAGCTCGTGGTTGGATTTTGCTTGAAATTGAAGGTAGATTTGAGTAGAGTGTGGTGTTTCGATCTAAACCGTGTAAGAACCAAGCTCCGCCGTGACGAAATCTCTCCCTTCGCCATGAACAGTAAACGCACGAAGGAGAGAGGAAGAAGAAGCTCTCATGTTTTGAGTGTTTCTGCTTTCTTAATTTTTTTTTAAAACCTTCTTCATATAGAACTTGGGCCTTGGCCCGTTTGAAATTGTTCACCATCACCTCTCATTTTTTACATTAACCTCCCTTTCATTTTTTTTATCATAAGATTTTTTCTTTAATTTAATTTTAGTTTTTTTTAATAATTTCTTCTTAATCCTTTTATTTTAAATTCAGATTTACTTTTGTTTTTGAATTTTGTTTAGAAAAATCTTTTGGAAAAGTCATTAAAAAAATATGTTAATTCTTTCTTCTTTTCATTTCTTTTTCTATTTTGACTTTGTTGTTGGTTGTGTGGATCATAACATGTTAGATCCACTTTTCTTCATCTTTTTTTTTTTTATTTTGATCGATGAAAGTCTTATGGATCTTAGAATTCCTTTGTTGAATTTTGATCAAGACTAGATCGCTACCTTCTTTTCTTTTCGTGCGGTATTACTTTCGGATGACGATTTACATATCGTTCATCTAGCATGCGTTAGCACAAAGATCTATTGACCAGCCTCATTGTAGGGTAATTACTCCGTAAATTACTCGGCGATTTCTTAACATAGCGCAAAAAATATGTCCCGTATCGGAAAATGATAAAAAATTATTGATTATTTGTCTTTTGGTTCAACACTTATGAAACTTGTTGTTAGGAGGCTTTGGTCTTATCAATCCTCTAATGAGTTCTCATTAACCTTGACCTAAGTGCAATTATTCAGTTATTATTGATCACTTACTCTAACAACTAATCACTAACTTACTAACAATACTATTGTACTAATCTTGTTTACAATTTCTTCTCGCTCCCTATCTCTCTTTTACTTTTATGCTCCATTATTATCATCTCATATCATGTTTATGCTTCCGCAATTTTTCCTTTGTCCATTGGACACATGTTTATGCTTCCGCAATTTTTCCTTTGTCCGTTGGACACATGTTTATGCTTATGCCTCTTTTCTCTTTGTCCACTTGGACCAAAAACATTAATAAAGGCCAAAACCTCTAAAAAACTTGTATTTCTAATCTTGGACTATGGTTACTATCATTTGCAAAGGACATGGAGTTTTGCACCTAGACCTTGGACATCCAATGCTATTCTTGGAACCTTGGACTTAGAACTAGGACCTTCTCCCTTTACTTTGGAATTATGGTTTGAAGACTATGGAGCTCACTTGTGTGGTTAGGCTATTCTTATCCTTAGCCTTTACTTTATGCTTTGGGATAGTCACTTCTTCTCCACCCATTCTTCAATTTTCAAAACTTTCTCTCTTTTTCAAAACTGTCTTGATTTCAAACTATCACCTCTTTCATAATCAAACCTTGACTTTGTCAAGTGATTTTACTCTTTTCCTTTCATTTCTTAACAAATGCTAAACTACATAAGCATATTGACACTTTTTCAAAAGACTTTAAAAAACACCAAACCCATTCAAACTCTTTTTTGTGCCCTTGTGCACTTTTCATTTAACTTTTTTTCATAAGTTTAGACATGATTCATTTCTTTAAGCGGAATTATTCGCTTGGAAATGACGACTTGTCTTTACATTTAAAATCAACCATAACAAACAAATTTCATTCTTTGTACCACTGACTACGGGGTTTTGATCCTATATTGCACTTTGTGGGTACGTAGGCATGAGACGATAAGTCTCTCCAAACACAAAAATCTTAAAAACAATTTCTCTTCTCATCTCCTCAATCACTTTTCAAACAAACCTTTTTCAAAACAAAAAGCGTAGATATTTCAAAGGATTCCTATAGAGTACTATAAAGGTTTTGGGTGCTAACACCTTCCCTTAACGTAACCAACCCCCTTACCTAGACTCTGTTCACTTGTTCTTATTTAGAGCTTGTGTAGGTTTTGTTCGCTCATTTTCCTTTCCTTTTTGGATAAAATAAAAGTGCGGTGGCGACTCTTCCTTTTTTTTAGTTAAGTTAATCAATAGCTTACACTCACAATTTTGCTGCTACACAAACATCGATAAGATAATTGATGGATCTACAAGTTATCGGGTACTCAATTATAATGATGCATACTCAGGGTATAACAAGATAAAGATGAAACTCGATGACAATCGTAAAACCTTTCATGACCAACTCCAACAATTATTATTATGCAGTAATCAGGGCCGGCCCCGTGCAAGTGCTACAGCACAGGGCCCCAAATTTTGGAAGGCCTCAAATTTTGAAAGATCCAATTTTATTTTCATCAATATTAATAGACATAAATAAAATATTATAATAAAAATTCAATAAATTAAAAAAATGATATGATAAAATCCCAATACATAAAAAAAATGAGATTGATCAAAATTCAAAATAATTATAACTAAATTTATTTTTAATTAATACATAATTGTATTTTTGTGTCTTTTTTAATTATTATAATATTTTTTAAAATTTAAGCCCATTTTTAAAATTAAAATGGGGCCTCCGGAATGCCTTTTTTTCCCTTAAAAGATTGATGGATAATGTCTTTGCTAATCAGAATTCCCTCAAACATGTTGGTCAAGACCCCAGATGAAGGAAAAAATTATGAAAATCCAAGAGAGATCCTATCATTGGTTAATCGATATAATATTCTCATAAGTCTGACTAAGTGTTCTTTTAGAGTACAAGCCTGAAATGTTTTAGGATTCATGTTATCTAGAAGAGGAATCGAGGCAAGTTCTGAAAAATTTCAATAAATCATTGACATGAAGAGTCTTTCCTCACTTAAAGAAGTTCAAAAAATGATGGGAATGATTGCTTATCTTTCTAGATTCCTCTCACGCTTTGACGACATATCCATTCATTTCTTTACCCCAAAGAAGAATGTAGGCTTTGTTGGAACTATGTTCCAAGAAAGATGAATGTTTAAGAAAAAGAAGAAGAAGAAGGAGAGAGAGAAGAGAAGAGATTAGGGTTTGCAAAACTTTCTAAACTTTATTGTGTTAAACGCTGTATGTGCTGTATGTAATTACAAATTACAAAGCCCTTTATATAGGCTATCAAAGCCCAGGCCCAAACAAACATTTTGACTAACTCCTTAACAGCTATATTCGACTCTGTCGAATACAGCTGGCTACACAACATTACAACTAATTCGACATCGACAAAACCTATAAAGACTCTGACTTCGACTTCGACAGAGAACTTGAATTACTTCTAACACACCACCTAATTCATGTTTTCGAGACTTCTCATCCCAATGCTCTTCTTTAACTCGTCGAATCTGACTTTCTTCAAAGGTTTGGTAAGTATGTCGGCTAGTTGAAATTCAGTCTTGCAATATTCAAGATCAAGCTTCCCTCTGTTCACTTGATCCCTGAGAAAATGATACCTTCTTTCTATGTGTTTACTTCGACCATGACACATAGGATGATTGGCAAGATCAATAGTTGACTTGTTGTCTACAAACAACTTCATCTTCCCAGGTTCCTTGATCTTGAGTTCTTCGAGCAACGTATCTATCCATGCTGCCTGACATGCTGCATACGATGCAGCTACGTACTCAGCTTCACATGATGACAAAGCCATAATGCTTTGTTTTCTCGAACTCCAAGAGATTGGAGCTCCTTCTATCATGAAAATGTAGCCTGCAGTACTCTTCTTCTCATCTTGGTCTCCACTGAAATCTGAATCAGGGTAACCATATACCTCCGCATCTTTCGACTTAGACCTATTTCGACATGGCATCAGCACACCATGATCAATCGTACCCTTAGTGTATCTCAGTACTCTCTTTACTGCAATGAGATGAAATTCTTGGGGTTTCTCCATGAATTGACTTAACAATCTGACACTCTGACAAATGTCCGACCTTGTATTGCAAATATACCTCAAGGATCCAATAATTTGTTTGTAAAGTGTCGAACTTACAAACTCGTCATTAGTTACCTTCATCAACTTTGCTCCTGTTTCCAATGGAGTTGTTGCAGCTTTACAGTCAGTCATCTTGAACCTCTTCAAGATGTCTTGAGCATACTTTTTCTGATGCAGGAATACACCTTCAGTTGTGTCTTTGAATTCCATCCCTAAGAAATATGACAAATTCCCTAGGTCGGACATTTTGAACTCTTGCATTAGCTTCGACTTAACTTTTCTTATCTCAGCTTCATTTGCACTTGTAATTAGCAAATCATCGACGTACGGGCATAAAATGATTCGACTATCATTGTCGACATCATTTACATAAACTCCATGCTCAGACACACACTTTGTGAAACCTGCTTCGATTAGGAAATTATCTATTCTTTTATTCCAAGCCCTCGGGGCTTGCTTCAATCCATAGAGAGCCTTCCTCAATCTGTACACTTTCGACTCATGCCCTTTGATCTCAAATCCTGGTGGTTGACTGACATAAACTTCTTCCTTCAAAGGTCCATTCAAAAATGCAGATTTTACATCCAACTGATGTATCTTCCATCCTCTATATGCTGCTGTCGAAACTACAATCCTGATTGTTTCCAACCTAGCCACTGGCGCATAGACTTCGTCGAAATCAATACCAGGTTTTTGCAGAAAACCTCTTGCCACTAGTCTTGCCTTATGCTTGGTAATTTCACCATTTGGCCTTCGTTTCAGCTTGTAAACCCATTTCACATCAATAGGCTTCTTGCTGGCTTTTTCGACAAGTTCCCAGGTATTGTTCTTCTCGATTGCCCTGAGTTCTTCCTTCATGGCTTCACACCAATTCGAATCATTCATGGCTTCATCCAAGTTAATTGGTTCTGCTTCGGCCATCATCATTACTTCTTCTATTAAGTCACCATCTGCATCGATTGCATTATCTGGAAATCTCTCATATCCAAATAACCTTGTCGACTCAGCTCTTGTTCTAATTGATCTTCTGACATTCTGCTCAGGAGGTTCTTCATTTCGAATTGTCGTGGCCTCAGTTTGTCGGTCTTCTTCAAATACCGTCGGAACTGTCTCTTCCATTTGTTGACCAGTTTCCTGTCGAACTGACCCATTACTCCACTCCCATTTTTAATTTTCATCTACCAGAACATCTCGACTGATCACAACTTTATCATCTTCTGGTGAATATAGTCGATATGCACCAGTTGAATGATAACCTATGAGCACCATGGTTTGACTTCGATCATCTAGTTTTGTTCTCAATTGCTCAGGAACATGCCTAAAACATATTGATCCAAAAACTCTAAGATGACTTATATTTGGCTTCTCACCTGTCCATGCTTCATAAGGAGTCTTCTCGACTAGCTTCTTCGTTGGACATCTATTCAGAATGTATACTGCTGTCGAAGCTGCTTCAGCCCAAAATCTCTTTGGTACCTCTTTAGCCTTCAATATACTTCTCGTCATATTCAATATACTTCTATTCTTCCTCTCAGCTATCCCATTATGTTGAGGTGTATAGGGTGCAATAACCTCATGCTCTATACCTTCCTCTTCACAAAATCTAGCAAATTCTCGAGAGATGTATTCACCACCACCATCAGTTCTCAGTTTCTTTAGCTTGCAGCCACTTTTCTTTTCGACAAGCAACTTAAACTTCTTGAACTTTGTGAATACTTGCTACCATTCGACCTAACTTCAAAAGGTCCACATACGTCAGAATGAACAAGCTCCAACTTTCCTTTTGACTTAATTGGCAGATCATGCTTGAATGCTTTTCTAGCCTGCTTTGCTTTGTAGGATTCTTTACACACATGATTTGGTTCCTTCACCTGAGATAAACCATAAACCATCTTCTTCTGATTGAGCATACCCAAACTCCTGAAGTTTAGATGCCCATATCTATGATGCCATAGCTAATTCTTTTCTTCTTCTGTAGTTGACGCAAGACATTGATGATCAATCATGTTAATCTGAACTTTGAAGGTCTTGTTATCAGCCAATGGTGCTTTCAGTACCAACCTACCATCAGCATGATACACCTTCATTTGGTTATTCTCCAGCTTCATATTATGTCCTTTGGCAAGTAATTGACCTATACTTATCAAGTTACTTGTCATAGAAGGCACATACAACACATCAGTAATGCTGGCTTTTCTACCATCTCTTCTCATTACGGATATGTTTCCTCTTCCACCTGATATGATATGTCTACCATCTGCAAACTTAATCACCTTCTTAACTGATTCATCAAGCTTGGTGAACCAGTTCTTGTTACCGGTCATGTGGTTGCTGCAACCTGAATCAAGATACCACAAATCTGTTTCATCAGCGTTTGACTGAGTATCTGCCATTAATAGCACACCATCAGAATCACTATCTTCTGCCTGTGCATACTGCGCTTTGTCACTTTCTTTTGCTCGTGCTTCCTTCTTCTTTCGACAGTCTCGAGCATAGTGATCAAAACCTTGACAATTGTAACACTACACGTCTTTCATGTCAACTTTCTTCCCAGAATACTTGTTGCCCATGCCTTTCTTTATTAAATCATCATGATTCTTTGAACTCTTGCTTGACTTCTCATCACTAGCAAGATTCCTTCCTTGCTTCACTTTCCCAGACTTCTTGGTGAATTTCGCTTGTAGTGCTTGGTCCGATACCTTTTCTCTTTCTGAATCTCTTTGCTTCAATCTCATCTCATGAGCTTCCAAAGAAGCCTGTAGCTCTTCAACCTTCATCTCAGCAAGATTCTTGGACTCTTCAATGGACACTACAATGTAATCAAAATTTGCAGTCAGAGATCTTAGTACCTTCTCAATTTTCTGCAAATCTGTGATTGTTTCTCCACAAGACTTCATATGGTTCAACAACATCACCAATCTTAAAAAGAACTCCGAAACTGATTCATCTTCCTTCATTTGAATCATTTCGTATTGCTTTCTCAAGGTTTGCAGCTTCACCCTTTTCAGTTTCTCATCACCTCCATACAAGTTCTTTAACTTGTCCCACGCTCCTTTTGCAGATTCTTCTTCAATAATTTTCTCAAACACATTCGGATCCACACACTGGTGAATCAAGAACAACGCTTTGCCATCTTTCTTCCGTTGATCCTTGTACACAGCTTTCTGTTCATCAGTCGCATTCGCCCCCAATTCAGTTACACCATCATTCACGATTTCAACCACATCTTGAAATCTGAAAATAACCCTCATCCGCGCAACCCACTGTTGGTAGTTTTCCCCTTTGAAAACCGGTAGATTCGCTGGGAATTGTGTGGACGTTGTTGTTCTGTTTGCCATTAGATTCTCTCTGAATCGCAACCGTGCTCTGTTATACCAATTGTTGGAACTATGTTCCAAGAAAGATGAATGTTTAAGAAAAAGAAGAAGAAGAAGGAGAGAGAGAAGAGAAGAGATTAGGGTTTGCAAAAATTTCTAAACTTTATTGTGTTAAATGCTGTATGTGCTGTATGTAATTACAAATTACAAAGCCCTTTATATAGGCTATCAAAGTCTAGGCCCAAACAAACATTTCGACTAACTCCTTAACAGCTATATTCGACTCTGTCGAATACAGCTGGCTACACAACATTACAACTAATTCGACATCGACAAAACCTATAAAGACTCTGACTTCGACTTCGACAGAGAACTTGAATTACTTTCGACAGAGAACTTGAATTACTTCTAACAGGCTTCTAGTGGATGAAAGAGTGTGAAGAAACTTTCTTGAAGTTGGAAATACTCTTGGTGACTCCTCTCGTTCTAACCTTCATGAATAAGGGACCACCCTCACACCTATAGTTATCTTTCACTAACAATGATATGAGCTCAATATTTATCCTAGAAGACGACAAGAAGAAACCAATATATTTCTTCACCAAGGTTATCAAAGGGGTCGAGTTTCACCACTAGGATATAAAAATATAGCCTTGACATATAACCAACTATCATATTAACCAAGTATTAAAGGAGCAAGACATGGCTGGGAGAATGATGTCATGGGCGATTGAGGACCATAAAATGTTAAGTCCTCACCGATTTCATGGTGGAGTTCAACACACCGTTGGAAGAACAAGCCCCCATATGTCAAGATCTTGTCAATTGACATCATCAACATTGCAGATCCACATACACGAGATTTTTGGACACCTCAATTGTATCATATCTGTAGGTATTGTCATGTATGTATGCAATTTTCTAGTTTATTCAATTAACTTGAATGCTATGAGTCTGCTCGCAATTTCATCTTTTTTTGTTTTTAATAAAATTTATATTGATGTAATGTATCATTTGAATGAATGATTGTTATTTTATTTTTAGTCAAAATATAAACAAATAATACTTATCCCACAATGAATGAATGCATTTCATTATTGAGACCTAGACAACGCTAGTAGAAAATACAGATTTTTCGAACAAGTTATCATAACTTTTAAAAATTATATTTTGCTTTAACTACAATCTCAATTCATTAAATCATATACTCTTTTGATGCAGAAATTGACATCAATGGGTTTCTCCCAACAAAACATAAATGTCGAACTATGTTCTCAAAAAGTTATCATGGATACAAGCATAAAAAGTAGTTGTTTTTCCGCCCATGACAAGAAGAAGTTGCCTCAACTAGATACAATAAAAAAATTGACATGCTTGATCTTGGATCTTAAAGATCACATCAATATGCAATTTTAGCATGATCTAGAACATATAATATTCTTTTTAGATTTCAGTGAAGTGTATTAGAAACTTGATATGGAGTACCGAGTGGATGGACTTATCTATTTTACAATTTTGATACACACTAGTACATTTCTTTAAGTGATGTTAATTTCTATTATTTAATATTCACAATTGCTTTTAATGTCATGTATTACTTCAATATTTGCTGTTTATTTTAAAATTTAGGTACTTATACCATCTCTATATAGAAACAAATAAGTCTGACTTGTCTGGATTCTTGTACCCCTTCAATATTTAATATTTAGGGCACCAATCAAAGGATATTCAGGTCTACCCCTTCAATATTTAATATTTAGGGCACCAATCAAAGGATATTCAGGTCTACGTGAAAAAACGTTAAAAGATATGAATTTTTTTGTTATTTAGCACCGTTTTGAATGACTATATATATATATATATATATATTTTGGTGTTTTTATCTGATTTAGTGTTTAGTTTTCTACTAATTATTATATATTCTCACTTTCATGCAGTAATCACTTACAATTAATATTTATTTGTCTTAATAAGTATAGTGAAATTGTGTTGTGTTCAGTAGGAAGTCCATTCTCCTTTAGCGTTGATCTAACAATCTTCATAACTGTGCGATTCTTTCTCTTGGACACACCATTTTGTTGATGAGAATATGCGACTGTAAGTTGTCGCTCTATGCCTTCATCAGCACAAAATCTGTCAAACTCGTGGGAGGAGTACTTTTTGTCGTGATCACTTCTTAGTACTTTTATCTGTTTTCCTCTTTGATTTTCAGTAAGAGCTTTGAACTATTTGAATACTCCAAAGACTTTTGATTTTTCTTTTAGGAAATAGACCCATGTCATTCTAGAGAAGTCATCAATAAAGAGTATGAAGTACCTGTTGTTCTCATGTGATGACATCCTCATCGGTCCACAGAAGTCAGCATGTATTAGCTCCAATAGGTCTTTCTCTCTTCTTGCTCTGCTTGTTGAGAAGGAAATCGGTGTTATTGCTTACTGAGAAGACACCCTTCACACATTTCATTGTTCTCTTTTATGCTTGGAAGATCTATCATCATGTTCTTATCATGTTATAACTTTAGGACATGTGTGTTGATGTGGCCAAATCTTCGATGCAAGAGCCATGAGTTATAAACTTGTATCTTCATAGCAATGTTAGTTGCATATTTCAGATTTAGCTGGAAACTTCTATTCCTCTTATCCATGTTCATTTGGGCTATCTCGGCCCGTTGATTTTTGTTGTCTAAGATTTTGCATGCACCTCCTTCAAAGTGAAGTGTGCAACCATTATCCATCAATTGGTCAATGCTTAGAAGATTTTCTTTTAGGATGGGAACTAGTTCAATATCATGGATGGATCAGGTACATTTATTTGTCTCCACCATGACAGTGCCTTTGACTGTGACAAACTCGTTAATGCTTTTGAAAATAGTCTCATCCTTGGCCATGTGATTGCTGCATCCACTATCCAAGTACCAACTTCCTCCTTTTTCTTTGATTGAGTCCTCATTGGCATAGAACATACACTGTTCTTTATCATTCTCCTATACGATATTAGCTTGATTCCTATTTTTATTGCGACAATTTTCTCTATGTGTCTGAACTTCTTGTAATGGTTGTGTTGTGGGATATTACGCTACCAACAATTTTTCTCTGTGTGGCCTAGTCTTTTACATATATTGAATGGAAGATTTTATCTGACTTGTTCTTAAGGAGATTTCTAGAAACTTCTCTTCTGGAAGTTTCTCCATAATTTTTATTTCATCCATTTTCTTTATTTTGGGGCTGAAATTTGAGCTTTGACTGTAAGACATTTTCAAGTGTATCTTTTTTATGCCTATGCAGTCTTTGTCCATATGCTTCAAGAGAACCCACTAGTTCTGTCACTGATTAAGAGGACAAATCTTTGGTTTCCTCAATCATTGTCACGATTAGGTCAAACTTTGGGGGCATAGTAATTAGATTTTTCTCAACAATCTTCTTGTCAAGAATATCCTTCCCAAAAACTCTCATTTGATTAATTATTTCTTTAAATTTAGAATAGTAATATTTAACTGTCTCAAACTCCTTCATCTTTAATAGTTCAAAATCTCTTAATAGAGATTGAAGTTTAACGACACATACCTTGCCGCTTCCTTGAAATACCTCCCGCAACGTGTTTCACACTTCTTTGGCAGTCTTAACTCCCATAATTCTTGAAAAAATTGCTTCAGGCATCACTTGTTGAAAGGTGAACAACGCCTTTGCATTTTTCTATTTATTTTTCTTTAACTCTTTTTCTTGAGTTGCATTAAGAGTTGAAGAATCCGCAAGAGCGGTGAAGCTTTCTTCTACTATATCCCATAAGTCTTGTGATAAAAAATGTCTCCATTTTAATGCGGTAAAAATCATAATTTTCACCATTGAAAATAAGAACAAATATAAATGATGACTGAGTGGTGTTATCCATAGCTTAGAAAAATTATTGAAATGAATTAATATTACAAGGGAAATTTTTTTGAAGTCGTTGAGAGTATTTTGGAATAGTAGGTAGGTAATATAACTACGCTCAATGTATGACCGAACATAGATATGATGTCATTGTTAGTAGTTGAATAACTGATAGTTGATATAAGATAGTTTTAGAAAATTGTTTAACAAGAAGACTATATGACATTGATTTCATGGACGATTATTTACAAAGTACCAATTGTGTATTTCTAGGCTCAAATCACCAACCTCTCAATGGTGGTGCATATTTCTATATTATTTTAGTTTTTTCAATATGTTTTATAATAGATTATCACCATAGTTCTAGGTTATCATCTAATTTTTTTCATACCTATTATATTATATTTAAGAATATTTAAAAAATTTATAGCAATTTCAACCGTACCGGTGCATATTGTGATGCTGATCAATGATGAAGCATGAGTATAGGTTGATTAAGAATCATGGTTGGTTAAATTTGCATAGACGTTAATATTTTTAGACAATGTATGTTGATCCCACGGGCATAAATACAAACACTACCACACATTGCATCTGCTAGAAAGTAGAATCTAAAAACCATGGGAGATGTTGTAGAAAGCAAAGAATGGTACGTAGCTGCATACTGTCCTGAAGGTGTTCCAACGTCAGATCATCTTAAACTCCGCACTGTGTCTCTTTCTCTTGACCCTGATTCAATCCCTGATAATCATCTTGCCGTTGAAACTCTCCTTCTCTCCGTTGATCCATATCTTCGCGGAACATTCACCGGCATCGTTGAAGGCCTTTATATGCCCCAATTTCAACCTAATCAGGTCTGTAGATTTTTAAAACGTAGAAACTTATAAACTTAGAATGTAAACTCTTATATATTTGATAAAATAGATATATTTATATATGTATTCAAGATCTTTGTGCTATATATATTTGCAGGTTCTTTCAACATTTGCGGTAGTAAGGGTACTTCGATCAAAGGATAGTGAATACAGCGAGGGAGATATTGTTTTGAATGGATTTGGTCTCGCTGCTGAGTATAGCATTGTACCATCTTCTCACATAATCAGAAAAATCGATCCGTCTAATGGGATTTCATTGTCGGATTATCTTGGCTCATTAGGTACGTTTTCAATCTAGGTTTTGTCGAAATTATTATACGGTTAATAATAATGTTTTGTATTATTTGATTGATTGCAGGAGTTCCAGGTTTTGCAGCATGGATTGGAATAGAGGTGATTGGAGATCCAAAGGAAGGATCAAATGTTTTTATATCTGCTGCTTCAGGTGCTGTTGGTATGAATGCTGGTCAGCTTGCTAAGAATAGAGGATGTAGGGTCATTGGAAGCACAAGCTCTGATGAAAAGGTAACCTAGTTTTAATAATTATCATATTATAATAATTAATAATTATGAACTTTTAATATTTTCAAATTACTTACAAGTTATCTAGTTGGATTTTTAGGTACAACTTATTAAAGAAGAATTTGGATACGACGATGGATTCGACTACAATACAGAGACAGATTATGATGCCGCTTTAAGCAAGTAAAAATTTGTCTTTTTATCTCTTTATCAATTCCTTTAATTTTATATAATGCTATACAAATCTATGGTTGTCCAAACATAAGAACAAAAAAATGCAAAATAAACAATCTCTATTAAGCTCGTAATTTTGCAGGTATTTTCCAGATGGTATTGATCTTTATCTTGACAACGTTGGTGGTAAAATGCTTGAAGCTGTACTTAACCATGTCAACAAGCATGCTAAGATACCACTTTGTGGCATGATATCTCAATATAATAAGGTAAACTTCATCTAATCATTTTGAGCATAACACATGAATTTGACAATGGTTTTTCTAAATACTAAAAAGTTATTATAATGTTGTTATAGGTTTGGACTGAAAGAGAAGGGGTTAGGAGTCTTCTGAATTTGGTGGGAAAGGAGGTGAGGATGGAAGGTTTTATGCTAGAATCATATTGGCCTCGTTTTGGAGATTTTGCTAAAGATATGGAAAGATACATACTAGAAGGCAAAGTTAAATCCAAGAGTAAAATCAATATTGGAATTGAGAGCTTTTTGGAGAGTTTTAATTCCTTATTCTCAGGCTCTAAAGTTGGAAAAGTTGTTGTTCAAGTCAAGGAATAGGGTCCAAACAGTAAAATGTGTAAGCATATTCTTGATCATAATGTTTGTATTATTTGCTCGAGTGTTGGACTTTTTTTTTTCATTTAATTTTTACCCTTTGTTTCAAGATTTTCTCTTAAGACTGAATATGTAAAATGCAGTATGAAATTCAAGTTGATATCTCATTTGTTGAAGTTTAATTGTTGTGAGTTGAAAATTTCGACCACACAAAGTTTTCTTTAATTGAAAATTTTACAATAATATTAATTTCTTTGAAAACTATTAAGATACTCGTGCGCCTACACGAAAAATGTTGAATGTCATGACAAGAGTAGTGATAATTTGCTAGATAACAAGACCGAAAACTATGACATAACTAACTTTAACTAACTTCTAGTTAGTTATGACGTTGTTAATAGATTGTTAGAAATAGTTAGTCATTACTTGCTATATAAGCATCTTTCACTCTTGTAATTGCCATGATGATGAGTATTGAATAATTTAGCATATACTTCTTTCTTTCGATTGAATCTTCTTCTTCCTTTCAATATGAACAAAGCTTGAAGCTTAACATGGTATCATCGAACTGTGATTAAGCCTACACAGCTGCACAACTCATCTCATCCACCTTGCAACTCTTTCAGTCTTTCATCATTCATCTTCTTTATTCTTTTGTTCTGCAACGATGTCACTTGTAAGTTCTGCAAGTTGTGCAGGCAGCATTCATGGCGTATCTCCATTCAATGCAACCAACATGGGTTATCAAAACGATACACTGAACCCTTACTTCATGCATCCAAACAAAAATTCAGCGTTGGTTCTTATCACTCCATTACTCTCCACAAATAACTACCATTCTTGGTCAAGATCCATGACTATGACTCTTCGATCCAAGAACAAACTACACTTCATCAATGGAAGCTTAACTATACCACTGGATGAAGATCTCAATTCAGTTGCGTGGGATCGGTGGAACACTATGATTATGTCATGGCTTCATAATTCAGTGGAACTCGAAATTGCACAAAGCGTGCTTTGGATGGACACTGCAGCAGAGGTATGGAATGAGCAGAAAGATCAATTTTACCAAGGTGACATATTTTGAATCTCATATACTCAAGAAGAAATATACAATTTGAAACAAGGTAATGCATCTATCTCTTCCTACTATACAAAGCTCAAGAAACTATGACAAGAATTGGACAATTTTTGTCCAATTCCTGAGTGTTTATGTGACACTACATGCCAAGCATTTATCATGATTCGAGCTTATCGTGATGGTGATCAGGTTATTAGATTCCTAAAAGGGTTAAATGATCAATACTCAGTAGTGAGATCTCAAATCATTCTCATGGAACCACTTCCAAACATATGAAGAGTTTATTCTCTTCTTGTTCAGCAAGAAAGACAAGCGATTATCCCTCTTGATGAGTCAAAATTTTTGGCATTTCCCACCACTAACCAACCTCAAAATAATACATCTCAAATTTCTGCACCCAGGGGTAGCAACTCTCGAGGAAGAGGCCATATGGGTGGCAGATCCTATGGTGGAAGAGGGCGAGGTTCCAGAATTTACACACATTGTGGCATGGCCAACCAGACAGTTGACGATTGTTTCAAAAAACATGGATATCCTCCCCACTAGAAACAGGAGGGTTTAATTAATCAATATGCAGTAGTTTCTGATACTACACATGCAGTTCAAAATGACTCTTATGGTGACAATGAAACTACACAAGGTACTTTGGCATTCACACCTGATTAGCACAAGGCACTACTGGCTTTACTCCAAGGTGTCTTCACATCTCAGCATCACAACATTAATCACTTGACTACTCAAATGGAAAATGAATCAGGTATCATTTGCACCATTCATAGTTCTGAGCATTTCATCCTTGACACATGGGCAACTGATCATGTATGTCATACTCGAGAATTCTTTCAATGCATCAAAAGAATCAACCCTATCACAATAAAATTACCAAATGGAGCACATGTTACTACCTCATTTGTTAGCATCATTCTTTTGATCACCATATGTATCTTACTGATGTATTATACATGCCATAATTTTCTTTTAATCTCATATTTGTCCCTAAGCTAACAAAAATTTCACAATGCCAATTGTTGTTTAATGATAATGATTGTATGATACATAACATTCATTCCAAGAAGACAATTGGCACAACTAGATTGAGTGGTGGATTGT
Organism: Lathyrus tuberosus; assembly: GCA_022829125.1. Classification (NCBI taxonomy): domain Eukaryota; kingdom Viridiplantae; phylum Streptophyta; class Magnoliopsida; order Fabales; family Fabaceae; genus Lathyrus; species Lathyrus tuberosus. The sequence continues at coordinate 5,447,328 of JALAZF010000215.1, forward strand.
ATATTCTAGAGTCACCTTCAGTTACCTTGCACCATACTCCATCAACTCACTCCATCAATACCTTACACAATAAGTCTCTAGATGTAGCTCAAAATTGTAATCTTTGGCACTTAAGGCTTGGCCATCCTTCTAACACAAAATTGACTCATTTACACAAATATTTTCCTTTCATACAATCTGTTTCTAGTAATAATCCTTGTGATGTATGCTTTTATGTCAAACAAAGGAGATTACCTTTTTCTCACAGCTCTCATGTTTCACATTCAAATTTTGACTTAGCGCATATGGATATTTGGGGTCCCCTATACACACCATCTATGATGGGTTATATATATTTTCTCACTATTGTGGATGATAAGAGTAGGTTTACTTGGTTATTTCTCATGAGATTAAAATCTGAAGCATCATCCATCATTCAATCATTTGTTTCATTATTCAAAACTCAATTCAACACATCTATTAAATGCATCAGATATGATAATGAGTGTGAATTACTCCTCACACAATTTTACAAACAACATGGCATCATTCATCAAACATCTTGTGTTGGTACCCCTTAACAAAAGGGCATTTTTGGGAGGGAACACCAACACATTTTTGGGGTCACTCGAGCCATCTTATTTCAATCTAATTTGGCTCAAATTTTTTATGCTCATGTTGTTGGCCATGCTAATCACATCATCAACAGATTTCCATCTGTTTTCTTAAAACACAAGTCACCGTATCAGATCCTATATAATAAGCTCCATGATCTTACAAACCTCAAAGTGTTTGGTTCACTATGTTTTGCATCCACTTTGAAGGCCCATAGAAAGAAGTTAGACTATGGATCTAGAAAATGTGTCTACTTAGGTTATAAACCTGGCACCAAGGGTCATATCTTGTTTGAATTATGTTCGAACTGTAGTAAAGTCACAAGAAGCAAAAATTTAATTTTGGAAGGATTCCTTCCGGAATTTATATCGTCTCCACAGGGATCAGTGCGAGGGAAAGAATGTCGTTCAACAATCTCTACATTTCTAAGTTTGTTGTGAATAAATTTGGTTTAAGAGATTCAAGGTACAATAGATAAAAGCGGGAAATATAAAAACAAAAAATGTAAAGCAAACACTTTAAAATAAACGGAGCCTTGTTGGGATTGGATCTCATCAATTGATAACACATGCATTCTTCTAACCAGTTAAACACAAATCAATCATTCGTTTAATTTCCTCACGTATCACCCACAACAGAGGATATGTCTAACGCAACGTCGAGAGAACAACCATATTGTCTCATTGGTGATGTCTCACACAACCTAACAACACAGAGCATTAAGAACTGATACTCACATGATGATTTAAAATTAATTTGGTTTTGAAAAATCATGAAAAAGAAATTATTTAAAATGTTTAAAACAAATTAAAATAAAATTCTTTAAAATATTTAATAATATATCAAATAAAAATATTTTTTTGATTTTTTTTGTGGAATAAAATATTTAAATATATGAAGGATTTATGTTGAAAAAAACACTTGAAAAATGATTAAAATTAAGAGAGAAATTAATTTTTGAAGATAATTAACAAAATAATGAAAATATTTAAAAAAATCAAATATTTGAAAAAAGGCGCCAACGGCTCCTTCTTCTTCCTCGCGTCTCCCTCCATGGCCGTTTTGCAAGAGCTAACTTATCTCTCTTATTAAGCAATGAAATCAAATGATGTAAACATGGATTTTGTTCGTTTTTTAACAAGGAACATGTGGTGGCAATTAATTTCATTTCTTTTAAGTGTAGATAAAGTTATCACGCATGAACACAGAAACCCTAGAATTTGCAAAAACTATCATGAAATTCCATACACAATTGGAACATAGCAATTGATTGAGGGGAAACACTTTATGAACTATCAGAAACATGTTGGTAACTTGAAACTAAATTTATGATGCATGGATCATAGAGTTTGAGAGCTTGAGGCTTACCAAGTGATGATCTGGATAACTTCCTTGGACCTCAAGGAGTGTGTTGAAATGCTTGGAAGGGATTGAGGACCTCTGGATTGGTGGGCTCGAATCCAACTGCAGGTGGCTTGGGGTGAGATATGAACTTGATGAATCTGGTGTTACATATGTTGTTCAAGGGTTTGGATCACTCATATATGATGTATGTGAGGTGTTAGGACCATTGGTTTGGGTTGAATTGCTCCCTATTGAAAAACTTCGATTCTCACACCTCATGAACTTGAAAATTTAGAATGATGAGTAAAATGGTGTAAAACAAGTGTTGTTATGTTTTGGTGTGTTTTGATCAACCACAAATAACCTCTATTTATAGTAGAGGAAGTTTGTTTTGCAAGGAATAGTGAATGGGGTTGGATCATCCTTTTACCCAATGGATATGGCTAGGTGTTCCAAGTCTCCTCTAACCATTGACTTGAGCTGAAATTGAAGGTTTTAGGTCTTTTGATTCTTGGATAAGACTTGACTCTTTTGGACTGGTATAATCTGATTCATGTCACCTCAATGCACTACATCAATCCCAAATGACAAAGTTGGAGTTTTGGATTTGAAAACTTAGAGATCACATGCCAAAGGATAATGTTCTTGACTTATAGGTGCCTATGCTATGATTCCTCTACAGATAGCAAGTGCATTGTATCTTAGATGTTTGTCTTACATGGTGACAAGGCTTGCAAAGTCACCAAAACAAAAAAATCGTGTGTTGTTGCTAAATCTGCCTTGGGAAACCAGGGTGGAAAATGGCATTTTGCAAGGTTCATAAATTCTTGCTCAAATTGAATCAAGGAATGCTCTTGTACTTTTTGGAAAGCTTGCATATCATACTTCAACTTTGATGTTTACATTTGGTCTTGATTCATCTTGGATCATAATGAAAAATACCTCAAAAGTTGGGCAAAACATGAGACAGATTCGAACTAAAAAATTTCTAAGTGTAAAAGTCAAAATCTCATGAAACCCTAACTTTATGGCCTTATAACTCAAAATCTAGGCATTTTTGGGGGTACCTCTGTTGGACAATCTTGTTGTATGTAAGATGAGCTATCATTTGAGCTTTGGATGGGAGAAATGGTTGTTTGGATCATAAGTTATGGCCTTGCAAAGTTGGGTAAAAACCATTATTTTCCATAACTTAGTGAAATTTCAAGTTTTTCAAGGTTGCCCTTTTTGCAAGTAACCTCACTTTTCTTGATTTTTCTTGATTAATGATGATCCAAATCATAATTTAACATTGTTTTTGGCTTAAGTAAGCCATGTTTGTCAAAAAATTCCAAAAGTCAGACTTGGTTTTGGTCACAGTTGACTTTTTGTATCAGATGAAACTTGAACTTTGTGATCCTTTCTGAAATCAAGTCCTTGGGATAAATTGAACCTAATGGATGAATTCCAAAGGTGTTTTTGAGTATCTTGAATCATATATCAAGGTTTGAGGTCATGCTTTGCTCAAAAGTCAATGGTATAGTTGACTTTTTCTCAAAAACCTTAGTTTGTGGTCCAGATGAATTTGAATCCTTATATTTATTATGAACCAAGTTCTTTGAATCAATTCAATCTTGTGAATGGATCAATATGATGTAATTGAGGTCCTTAAAGCATATCGTGTGGTCTTGGCTCATGCCTTGCTCCAAAAGTCAACTTAGGGGCCAAATTAGGTCAAAACCCTAATTCCTGATTTTTGATAAATGCATTCCCTGAGGCTATTTTGAACTTATGAATGGAATCATGAGGTTCTTTTGAGCTTCTTGAATCATATGTTAAAGTATTTGCTCATGACCAGATGAAAATTTATCTCTGGAGGCCTTGGTCGACAAAAAACCTAATTTGGTGACACTGATGATCTTGAGGCTTGATCAGCTTGAAATGTTGCAATCTTGTGCTTGATTCTTGGTGAAGGAAACCTCTTAATCCTTCATGGATGTTTGAGAGGCTTGACAAGTTTAAGATCATGTCAATTCTTGATTGATACTTTGCCTGAGTGGTCTGAGAGGGCTCAAAACCCTAATTCTTGGCTGGAGTGAACACTCAACAATCTTTAAGAGGATTGGTGAGGTATGAAGGCACATCCATATCGTGGTGATGATTTGCACAATGATGTGGAGCCATGTGGTCAAAATTTAGGGTATGACAGATGCCCTTATTTAATCTTCTTGGACCTGAAGGTGTGAATGACAAAGATATTCAGACATTCATGGTAAAAGAGGATTAAATATCAGAATACCCGCCGTGGATATGAATGGTAGCTATTTTTGCTTATCCATCTTCTTTTACTAAGTAATGTCACTTAGAAAAAGGTGTAACTTCCCTGCCATACCCTAAATTTTGACCATAAGATTTCCCATCATTGTGCAAATCATCACCACAATATGGATGTACCTTCATGCCTTATCAATCCTCTTAAAGATTATTAAGCATTCACCTCAACAAAGGATTAGAGTTTTTGAACCCTCTCAGAACAAAGGATCAATCAAGAATTGACATGATTTTCAACTTTTCAAACCTCTCAAACTTCCATGAAGGATCAAGAGGTCTCCCACATCAAGAATCAAGCATAAGAATGCAATATTTCAAGTTGATCAAGCCTTAAGATCATCTGTGTCACCAAATTAGGGTTTTGGTCGACCAAGGCCTCCAGAGAGAAATTTTCATCTGGGCATGAGCCATTACTTCAAAACATGATTCTAGAAGCTCAAAGGTACCTCATGGATTCAATCATGAATTCAAAATAGCCTTAGGGGATGCATTAATAAAAAATCAGGAATTAGGGTTTCTTGACCTAATTCACCCCTAAGTTGATTTTTGGAACAAGACATGAGCCAAGACCTCAAGAAATATTTTGAAGACCTCAAATATCTTATATTGATCCTCTTACAAGTTTAAATTGACACAAAGAACTTGGTTCATGAGCAATATAAAGATTCAAATTCATCTGGACCACAAACTAGGGTTTATGAGAAAAAGTCAACCATACCTTTGACTTTTATCCAAGACATGATCTCAAACCTTGGGAATTTATTCAAGACACTCTAAAACACCTATGGAATCTATCCATTAGGTTTGAGTTAGTCCAAGAACTTGATTTCATAAAAGATCACAAAGTTTGAAATTCATCTGATAAAAAGTCAACTGTACCCCAAAACCAATTTTGACTTTTGAGATTTTTTGGCAAACATGGCTTCTTTAAGTAAAAAACAATTTTAAATCATGGTTTGGATCATCATCCATCAAGAAAAATCAAGAAAAATGAGGTTACTTGCAAAAGAGGAAACCTTAAGAAACTTGAATTTTCACTAAGTTATGGAAAAAAGTGATTTTTACCCAACTTTGCAAGACCTTAACTTGTGATCCAAGCAACCTTTTTCTTCCATCCAAAGCTCAAATGAAATATCTCATTACATACTACAAGATTGTCAACTACGCCATATTCCAAAACTTCATGGATTTTGAGTCATGAATTGATCAAAATAAAAAAATTTAAGAAAATTTTTCAAACACTTAGAAAAAAATTTGAGACAAAATCTGTCTCATGTTTTGTCCAACTTTGGAGGCATTTTCCATCATGATCCAATATGAATCAAGACCAAAGTTAAACATCAAAGTTGAAGTATGATATATGGGCTTTCCAAAAAGTACAAGAACTCATCCTAATTCAACTTGAGCAAGAAGTTACAAGTCTTGCAACATGACCTAACAATCTGGTTTTTCAAGACAACATTGGTGCATGAATTGTGCCACATGATTTCCTCCTTCAAATTTTGTCACTTTGCCAACTTTGACATCTTCCAAAAACACAAAACTTCTGATGACTCACTTGTTACTTGATCAAGGAGTCAAGAATTCCACTTAGCTTGTGCAAAACCATCATGACATGAACTTTGAAATTCAATTTTAGCTAGGTTACATTAATGCAATGCATTGAGGTGTCATGAACCAAGTCATACTAATCCAAACCAGTCAAGATTCAGCCCAATGCTCTGAGTGTTCACACCTGCAGAAACTGAATTGAGTCAAGCTAGAGGAGACTTGGCACTTTGAAACATCCAAGTCAATGGCTACATAGCTACGCATAGAGATCACCCTCCATTCATTATTCCTTGCAAAAAAAACTTCCTCTACTATAAATAGAGGTCATTTGTGACTGATTAACACACACCAAAACATCTCCACTCATGTTTTCCTCCAAATCACTCTTCAAAACCAGAAAATGCTTATTTAGCAAGTAACATTAGAATTTTTCAATAGAGAGCCATTCCATCACAACCAATGATCCTAACACCACACATATATCATATAGAAGCTATCGAAACACTTCTCCATCATCTGTAATATCAGAATCACAAAGCTCAAAATCCAACTTAAGCCTAATTGCAATTGAAGTGCCTCAACAAGATCCAGGTGTTTTCAATCCATTCCAAGCTTCTCAACACACAACATAAGGTCCATTGAAGCTGTCCAGATCATCACACCACATCTGTAACACCTCTACATTAAAATTCGAATTCCTCTTGCACTAGTAAGCCTGAAGCTCTCAAACTCTATACTCCATGCATCATAAATTTGTTTTCAAGTTACCAACATGTTTCTGGTAGTTCATAGAGTAATAACCCTCAATCAATTGCATGATTTCATTCGTGTGTAGAATTTCACTATGGTTTTTGCAAAAACTAGGGTTTCTGTGTTCATCACAATTATCTCACTCCACACTTAAAATAAATGAAATTAAATACCACCATCATGTTCCTTGATCAAAATCGAGCAACATTTATGTTTATTTCATTTGATTTCATCACCTATTTAGTGAGATAGAGAGGGTTTTACAAATCTGGAAAACCAGAGCACGCGCGAGGAAGAACAAGTGTTCACGGCGCCTTTTTTGAATATTTGAATTTTTGAATTTTGGTTAATTTTCTTAATTGATTTCAAAAATTATTTTCTCTCTCAATTTTAATCATTTCTGATTGGTTCTTTATTTCAAAATTCATAAAAATGTTAAAATATTTTATTCCATAAAAAATAAAAGAATATTATTTATTTAATATATTTTGAATTTTTGTAAAGAATTTCTTTTTAATTGTTTTTAAACATTTTAATGAAATCTTTCTCTTGATTTTTCAAACTCAAATGAATTTCAAGCTTTCATATGGATAAAACATGATTTTTCAAACATTTTTCAAAGTTCACAACATATTTTTAAATATATTTGATATTTTATATCATTTTTTATTTAATTTTCTTTAAAAATTGTATTTTTAATTAAAATCAGGGTTTTTCCTTGATTTTTAAATTTTCAATCTTCATTTGAAACACTTTTGGGCCTCTAATAGAGTGTAAGGCCCAACCTCTTTTGTAAATAAATAATTCCCGGGCCTCTGTCATAGTATAAGTCCTGGTGCGATTTTCCAAAACAACGGCGCGTTCATTATTTTTCATCTGAGCCTCTCCTTGAGTATTAGCCCCATTTTTCTTCTTTACAAACACTTTTGGGCCACTAATAGAGTGTGAGACCCAAACCTCTTTGTACATAAATAAATTTTGGGCCTCTGCTATAGTATAAGTCCCACAACGTCTTTCGGTATCGCAGTGCAATCACTATTTTTCAAAATAAGTCATATGGGCCTCTCCTTGAGTATAAGCCCCAACCTTTTGTACAAAAACTTTGTTTTCAACAATAAACAACCTCCATGGATCTCTCCTTGAGTTGTAAGCCCCATACCTCTGTTTTCAAAATCATCTGTCTGTTTTAAACTGGTACTAGGAGGAACATTATTCCTGGTGAAACTGCTCTTAGACCACTTGGGCCTCTCTTTGAGTTATAAGCCCCAAACATTCTTTTCTAATAAAAACAACTTTCTCTTAATTCAAATTCAAACTCAAAGTTTTCTCAAAACTTTATTCAATTTCTTAAAACCCTAATCATATAGTTAAAATCATACAATCAATCACAATACACTTGGGCCTCTTTTCAGAGTGTAAGACCCAACATCTTTTCAATTCAATGCATACTTGTTGATATACATGTTAATTCACTTATTATATACTTATGAATATTTGTCTAGAATTTCCCCAGCAATTAGGTCTACACTTAGGCCAAACCAGAGGTTACTTCTAACTTAGTCAAAACTAGTTCCCCCATAGGAAACTTCCCTCGATACAGTCTGCCTCCTCTTGGGCTTTATTCAATATGGAACAGAGAAAGGCATTATTCCCGATGAAACTTTTCTCAAGACTGTCAAAACTTAGAAACATATACAAGAAATTCATTTCCCCAGAGAGGATTAATTCCCGGTGAAACCTCTTTTGAATTTCTTCAAACCTTAGAACTGTTCAACAAAGAAAGGATTAATTCCTGGTAAAACCTTTCTTGAAATTTTCTTAGGCTTGGACCCACAGATTTCTTAAAAGCATCCCCAACCCCCTCTTGGGATTAGTACAAGGACCACCAGAATTCTTAAAAGATCCCTAGCCTCCTCTTGGGCTTAGTACAAGGACCCAAAGGCTTCTTAAAAGCACATGATATAATTTAGTCATCTCTACTAGTTCAATCCCCAGGAGGGTCAAAATTCCAGAAGATCCTATCATTCAAGGGTTTATCTACATCTTTTATACCCCTAGCCTCCTCTTGGGCATCATACAAAGATCTCTCTCTATCTCTCTCTCTCTCTCTCTCTAGAGTTTATCTATTCTTAAGAGACTTGGGTAGGGTTAGCCTCCTCTTGGGCTCTAATCAAGTAGACTTGGAAAGTCTAACCCTTATAAGATTCTTTCAAAACTCCCCTAAAAACTCCTCAGACCCCCAACAAGGCTTAAAATTTCACCTTGAAAAATCCCAGCCAAGGTCAGATTGATCTCAACAAAACCCTAACAGAATCAGAGCCTCATGGCATCTGATACTTCAACTTTTACCTAATTCCCCAGCAATAGTGTTTCCCCTTTTAGATTCCCCAATACAGTTTATACCTTCTCCTGGATTTTAAGAATCCCCATCAAGAGTCAGCTTCCTCTTAGGCTTGATATAAGAATTTCCCCAGTCAGCCTTAATCTTGGGCTTTGTACAAGATAAGCATCATACTCCTCAATTGAGTCAGTTCTCTGTACTCATACTTTTCAGCTTCATCATTTTGGGCTTCAAACAAAATGCTCAAATAAAAACCTCCCCCAGTGGAGTCAGTTTCTTTTAGCTTCAACCTTGGGCTTTGATCAAGGCACACAAAAAATTAACACCCCCTCAGATGAGACCATAAGTCCACTCTGTAGGAAGATACCCTTTCTATACATCACATATAAAAAACAAATAATCAAAACCTTTTTCTAGATAATTGCTGTAAGTGGCACACTTGTTGATTCAAAATCCAAGCTGGAGTCTTTCTTTTATCCTGAATAAAATTTCTTTCATCTAACTGCTGTAAGTGGCAAGCCTCTAGATCCCTACACATCCAAGCCAATGTCTATCTCTTAGCATGAAAGATTCATAAAGGAAAAAGTGGCATTGCTCTACACTGAGTTAAGGCTTCTTCCTTCATGACATCTCTCTTATAAAGGAAATTATGGCATTGCTGGATTCCACACATCCCAATTAAAGTAATTTCCCTTATAACCAATTACCCAACATTTTGTGATGAATAGGTGAGTTATCTCCCTTTAGAGATGGCAAATTCTCTCTCTCCCAGTCAACTTTAGCTTCAATCTTGGGGTATGAACAAGACATAAACACTCTGATAGCTTCAATCTTGGGCTTTGAACAAGACACCAAATATCTTTCCTCCCATAGAATAGGAGGAACTACGATTGCTCTGATTTCCCAAATCTTTTTACGGGAATACGTAGGCATAAGATTGCGAAATCTTAGCGAGCACACAAATAAAAAATCTTAGGTCCAGTACCTTCCCAAAAACAATAGAAAACCCGAAAACAACAAAAACATTCTTTTAACCCTCCCAATGGAGAATCTTTCCCAATCCATAACAGATAAACACAAGAAAGCATTTCAGAAAAAAGCAGAAATACATGCAAAAGAAGGTTCCTATAGATTACTATAGATACTCTGGGTGTTAATAACTTCCCTTTGTATAACCAGACCCAAATCGCCGATCTCTTAGCATTTGTTAAACAAAACACTTACGTGCAGGGTTAGTTTAATATCTTCCCCTTCCATTCAAGCTTCATAGGATAAATACAAAAATCAGAAAGTATCACCAAACACACGGTAGGTGGCCGCGTCACTAAAAAACCAACGCTACAGAAAAATGGCGACTCTGCTGGAAAAAATTAGGATTAGATTTCCTAAGAGGTCTAGGCCTTGTTTTGCATTTATTTTTCTATTTTTTTACTTGCTTTCACATTTATATATCATCTGCTGTCATATTACTTGATATACTTGTTTAAATTACTGTTATCTGGGAATGCGATTAATACGCATGTGGTGAGTCCGAGAGAACATTGAGATAAGTAGTGGCATATTCATGAAGGCTTATAGGGAGTGAGTCCCGACCAAGCTGACTTGAGAGTCCGCCGAATCAGTGGAGGTGCCCTTGTGGAATTACCAACGTTGAACGAGAAAGTCGTGAAAGCATTGTTTTTTCCCATTGAGTTACCATTGAAACTGAGGATTAGTAAACATTTAACCATTTGACCATTAGGTAGTGTGGTAACTATCGAGAATAGTTCATACGCGATACTACACTCAAAGGAGATACATCTTGTGATATTACAACTCTCATGAGTCAGTCGGTTTGCTGTTAATATCCTTAAGAGGGGTCAATGATTTTGGGAACCTTTGTTAGAACCCGTTCTACAGGTACAAAATTTAACCTCTAGTACACACCTTGGGGATGGGTAGATCCATGGCTCCATGCTCGTGACGATGAACCCTTAAACCCATGTTTTCAAATATTTTTGTTTGCTGCATTCATGCATCCATGCATTCATTAAAAAACTCTTTTTAAATAAGAAAAAAATATTTTTCTAAAAGAACTAAAACAATAATTGCAAATATCAGAAGTTACGTTATGGATTTCGGTAGAAGAAAAACGCACTAGTACACCTTCAAGGTTCCAAAACTAGAAGACCTGAGGAAATTGGGAAGGATGATTACTAATCCCGAAGCTTTCAGAGCTAAACACGGAGGACTGTTGTCTCTTTTGAAGCTTTCAGTTCTATGATCCAGTATACCAGTGCTTCACATTCCCTGATTATCAACTTACACCAACACTGGAAGAGTACTCTCACTTGATTGATTTACCTATCATTGATCAAGATCCATTTTCTGGACTGGAAGAGATTCCAAAAGATCAAGCCATTGCAAGAGCAATCTCTTTAGAAGAGTCAAATATCAGAACTCACATGACCACCAAGGGAGGAATCCAGGGTTTACCAACTAAATTCCTGATGGAGAAAGCCCTATACTTTGCCAGTATAGGAAATATAACTACTTTCAAAGATATCTTTGTTCTGCTCATATATGGGTTATTCCTCTTTCCCAACATTGACAACTTCGCCGACACCAATGCTTTTAAGATTTTATTAATTGGGAACCCAATCCCAACCTTACTCGCGGATGCTTATCATTCTGTACACTTAAGGAATTTATACAGTGGAGGGATGATCACATGCTGTGTACCATTACTCTACAAATGGTTTATTTCCCACTTGCCCAAGTCTGCTGCTTTTTGGGATCACAAGAGTGGTTTGCGATGGTCGCAGAAGATTATGTCTCTTACCAACTCTGACATAGATTGGCACAACCGTATCTATGAAGGAATAAAAATCATTGACAAATATGGAAGTTTCCCCAATGTACCCCTTATTGGTACAAAGGGAGGAATCAACTACCATCCAATTTTAGCTCGCCGTCAACTCGGATACTCAATGAAGAATGCCCCACATAATGTTCATCTGAAAGGTATTTTCTTCAAGGAAGGAGAAAATGACAGGGCACTAAAGAAAGAAATAGTGCAAGCCTGGCAACATGTTCACAGGAAGGGGAGAGAGTCCTTAGGAAGGCCAAATTGTGTCTCTCCAGAACCTTACCTCCACTGGGTTCAAACTAGGGCCATCAAGCTGAAGATGCCTTACCCTCGACAAGAAGTTTTTCCCTTAAAGGAATCCGTCCTTTATTTCATGTCTGATGCGGAAAAATTCCAGATCGCTCTTAACAAAGTCCAATGTGAGAAAAACTCTTGGAAGAATAAGTACCAGATTCTTAACTTGGAATGTACCAAGATTCAAGAACTATTGAAAGAAAAGGATACTCTGATTGAGATATTAGAGCAGCATGCTATAGAAAGTCAGGAGGAACGAAGAAATTTGCTCTCTCCTTTCACTTGGCAAAGGATCATCGACCCGATAACGGTTGAAGGGGCCCGATCAAAGAAAAGAAGAATCCATGAACCAGCATCTGAGCTTTCCTCAGAGAAAACTCAGGATCCATAGGCCTAATTTTCCTTCTCGCATTGTAAAATACTGTACTTTTCCCTGTAAAATACTACATTCTTTCGAGTTCAATAAAAAGGGTTTCCCCTCGCTGTATGATATTCGCAATATAATTGTTAAAAGTTCTTTTGAAAACAAAAACTAAAAAAAGATCATTTTCATTCTTTGCATATCATTCATCATTCTCACATAACACATATTTGTCATTGAGTCTCACACATGTGTCGCACTCTAAAGTCAAACTGTCTCATTCGTACAATACTCAGGCCAATCGACAAAAGAAAATGGACGATCTTGAAGAAGAGAACAGAGAGCTAAGAGAAGAAATCAATGCTCTAAAGGAAAGTTTGGAGAAGCTCCACAACACCATAGAATCCCTGGCAGCAGCCCAGGAACAACAACATCAAAGGACTGTGATCTCAGAGATTATGTCTAGACCAGCATTTAAGACACCTAGCAGTCATCCTCATTATAACATGCCTAAAGGTTTTCCCTAGGGGTATGCCTCTCAACTTTATACCTAAAGGATATATACCTCTAGTCACTGAAGACCCAGAAGCTATAGCAGGAACCGCCAGACCTGAAGGTTACAAACTTCAGGTAAATGAAGATGCAAGGATTACGATAGAAACTCCTAAAGGTTACAAACTTCAGGTCACCAAAGCACCAAGAGTTACCATCGTAATGTCTATACCACAACCGGTAGTGCACACTATCCCAGAGGAATGGATTCTGTAGACCACTTCTGGCAGAAACGAAGAAGTATATGAAAGGATGCATGAATTCCAGGAACAGTTCTTGGAAATTCAGAAGGAATTGTATGCCATTCGCGGTCAGGACTTTTTTTGGTAAAGACACCGCTGACCTTTGTTTAGTCCCTATTGTAAAGATACTGCACAAATTTAAGGTTCCTAACTTTGAAAAATACAGAGGTAACTCTTGCCCTCAAAATCATTTGGTAATGTAAGCTCAGAAAATGTCTACCCAGACAGAAAATCAACAGCCTCTAATCCATTACTTCCAAGACAGTTTAATCGGTGCCGCACTCAAATGGTACATGGGATTAAACCGCACCAAGATCAATACTTTCAGAGATATCGGGGAAGCCTTCGTTCAGCAGTATAAATACAATTTGGACATGGCACCAGATAGGGACCAGCTCAGAGCAATGTCCCAAAAGGATAAAGAAACCTTCAAGGAATATGCTCAGAGATAGCGTGAAATTGCCGTCCAGATCTGTCCTCCTCTCGAGGAGAAGGAAATGACAAAGATCTTCCTCAAAACATTAAGCTCATTTTATTATGACCAAATGGTTGCCAGTACACCTAGTGACTTCACTAAAATGGTGAACATGGGGGTACGCCTCGAGGAAGCAGTCCGAGAAGGACGATTGGTCAAAGATGCAGAGCCATCCAGTAGTACTAAAAGATATGGTAGTGCTTTCCAAAAGAAGAAAGAACAAGATATCAGTAATATCTCTCTGGGAAAGCAAAGGCGAAGGTATCAACCAGTAATGGCAGTAACTCCCGCTATCAACCCAATGCCAACTCCGACATATCAACCTCAAGTTGCTCAGAACCAACCAAATCAACAATAGTATCAGCAAAGGCAGCAACAGCCTCTTCAGCTGGCTCGCCCGCAGTACAATAACAATAATCATATTACACCAAGGTTTGACCCTATACCAATGTTATATGCAGAATTATTTCCACTTCTATTGGACAAGGGGCAGTTCAAACCAGGACTCCTCTTACAGTACCAAAAAATCCACCTTTTTGGTTCAAAGCAAGTCAAACTTGCCCTTACCATCAAGAAGGATCAGGACATAACTTTGAGAATTGCCTCAACTTTAAATCTGATGTACAAAAGCTAGTCAGAAACAGGGTTTTATCTTTTAAATATACTAATCTGAATGTTCAAACGAACCCATTACCGCAACATGAAAAGATTGCGGTGAATTTGATAGAAGGAGAACCCGGCAGCAGCTATCAAATTCGCGATGTACACTTACTGGGAACCAATCTGGTAAAAATGCATTACAGATAGAGTGGGTACGGCCATGTGCCATCTCACAACTATCATCCGTGTGATATCTGTTCCAAGAACAATCAAGGATGTGTCATTGTACAAGCAGCTCTTCAAGAGCAAATTTATATAGGCTGGATTCAGGGTCATAGGATTCGTGAATTAAACATGGCCTATGCACATCCAAACATTGTTCAAAAATCATGCCATCCATGCAATGAACGTCAATCTAGTGGCAATGCGTTCAAGACAAAGTCAGTATTACAATTTGTCGTGACACGATTAAAAGACTTGCCCGATTTGCTCAAAAGATAATTAGGGATGCTCTTTTGTACAAGAGGCCCTCCAGCGTCAAATGGATGTCGGATGGATCCAAGACTACCATGAAAGGAATGACCATCACGTTAACATGGTTCAAATCTATGACATATGCTTAATGAATACCAGTCTAGTGTAATTGCCTGCCAAGCAAGTCAGACTTGGTTTCCCATCTCCACATAATTATCAAGCCTACAAAGAATGCTTCGAAAACGATCAAGGTTATGCACTTGTACAAAGAACTTTTCAACATCTGTTGGACCACTGGTGGTTTCCGATCTACCAGGATGAAGACATGTAACAAGTTAGCATAACTAATGGAAATCCAGATAGATGCCAAAGTTGTGATATCTGCTTACTAGAAACGCATCTAGTACAGATGCATTGCATACAAAGTGGGTACGGTTAGGTACCACCTTATAATTATGAACGATGTGGAATATGTTCAGAAAATAACCAAGGGTGCTACCTTATATGAGCAGCTCTCCAGCATCAGTTAGACCGAAAGGAAACTCAACCATGCTTGAATTCTCAATCAATCAACATGGTACAAGGTTGCCTACCTGTTTAAAACAAAGTCCGAGGACTACTAGACAAAAGCATTGTCATAGTCTCCAATCATGGAATTACCAAGGATGTTTGCACCATAATTCCCCTGCTCAATGAGTCAAAGATTCCTTTGGACAGTAGAAAAATTCCCAACCTGGAGCCAATTAAGGTTGCTTATGACGGTCGAAAGACCCAAATAGCCCCTGTGGTCATCTACTTACCAGGACCAATACCATACAAATCAGAGAAAGCTATTCCGTACAAGTACGGCGCGACTACAATAGAAGATGGAAATTAAATTCCACAGCCATCCGTTGTAAACATTGCTGATATCAGTCGAGTCATCCGAAGTGGTCGAATCTTCAACAAAGGAGTTGGAGAACCTGCAAAAGAAAAAGAACCTCCTAATCATCAAATCGGTAAATCTAGTAATACGGAACCTATAAAGAACAAAAATGAAATGCTAAAGTTCATCCAGAAAAGCGAGTACAACATTGTGGATCAATTTTTGCAAACATCCTCTCGGATCTCTGTGTTATCTCTCCTGCTTAGTTCAAAAGCTCACAGAGAAGCTCTACAGAAAGTCTTGGAACATGTATTTGTAGAACAAGATGTGACAGTAGGTCAGTTCGATAACATTATCTCCAACATCACTTCCTGCAACAATTTGGGTTTCAGTGATGAAGAACTTCCAGAGGAAGGCAAGAACCATAATATAGCACTCAATATCACAGTCAATTGCCAGGACAGTGCTTTAACCAGCGTACTGGTAGACACAGGTTCATCCTTGAACGTCATGCCAAGGTCAACTTTGGCACGAATATCTTTTCAAGGTACTCCCATGAGAGGCAGTGAGATCATCGTCAAAGCCTTTGACGGATCCAGGAAAATAGTTATCGGCAAAGTTGATCTTCCCATAACCATTGGTCCTCACACTTTCCAAGTCACTTTCCAGGTCATGGACATCTGAGCAGCATACAACTGTTTATTAGGAAGACCTTGGATACACGAAGCCGGGGCAGTCAGTTCGACACTTCACCAGAAGCTGAAGTTTGTCAAGAACGATAAGTTAGTCAAAATATGCTGAGAACATGCTTTAATTATGAGCAACTTATCATTATTCTCCTGTTTAGAACTAGAGGAGGTCGTTGGAACTCAATTTCAAGCACTCTCGGTGAGCAATGAGAATCTCCAAGAGAGAGTAACGTCAATTTCCTCGTACAAAGACGCTCTCAAAGTAATAGGGAGTGATGACATAAAATGATGGGGACAAATTGTAATTCCTGCTGATAACAAGACTAGAAAAGGTCTTGGTTTTTCTCCAACATGTACCCAGACTACAAAGAAGGATGAAAGTTTTTGTCCCATTCAGGATTTCTTCCATAGTGGATGCTTCCTCCACCTAATATCTCAAGAAGTCCACACCATCGAAGAGAACAACTCTTGTGATACATATGAAGAGTGGAAATCTTATCTCAATGATGAAGGTTATATATCTCAGGGAGACACGTACATGCCCTTCTGCTCTCCGGAGCAAAGTCCCATATATATATACCAAGATCAGATGTCAGAAGGATCTATGGAGATTGTGATCCCGAAGGATGTCGTGCTCCACCTAACTCATTAGAGGAAGACACTCTGATAAAAGGTAACTTTGACTATGATTATTATGAACCCATGGATGATTTGCCTATCTAGAAGCCTTACATGGAAAACTCGAGGCAAAAGAGTCAGCCGAATAATGCATATCCGCTGAATGATCTTAAAAAGAATACGCCTGTGCTCCCAGAGTCATGGAATCCTTACCCAGAACATTCCGAGAGTGTCCAACGCCACGTTGATGAATTTGCAAAGATCGCAGGACAAGAATGTATTAACTATGCATTTCCTGAGGTCAATTTCATTGAAGAAGATGACTCATCTATTCCCACAGAAACCTGGGATACCTTGGGACAGCCAAGTGACAAGTACGACTTTCTAGTGAAATACACTGCTCTCGAAAGCTCTTGCATCAGATATGAGGACATCCAGCCAACTGGACGGGGAAATCCTCTTGAGAGTGAAAACACTATGGAAGATGCAACATAAGAGTTCTCTTATGACAACTCTGCATGGGAAGAAGACTCCAACGATCCCACTCCGCCAGAAATCAATCTCATTACTGAAGACAAACCAACAAGGAAAGTACCGGACTTTGTGATCCTCAGAGGAGTTCGTCGTCATTAGGTTGCGGTCGATGTCCCGAATGTCGTTCATATATCGAAGTAATTGCCACATCTTTGTTTTGACCTTTCACCTTGCCTGGGTGAAATGGATGTTTTATAGGGCTTACTTTTCTTTAAATGTACCTCTTTGCATTGCCCAAAGAGACATAGTTTTGTTTTATAGGGTTGTGTTTCAAGAATCGACAAATCATAAATAAATAATATCATTCTGAATTCCTGCATTTATTTCTATTTCCACTTTTCGCTTTTTTTTTTTCAGAAAATGGTAATCCTAAAAAAACAACCTAAAATAAAAACAGGCATTTTCAAAAAAAAAAATACACTGCACACACTTTTGCATTCTCTTTGTCTTTTATAAAAAGGAATCTTCACATCGTGCAGGTTACTTGCATTGAAACATATGATCCAATGCCTTCTCCCCACTTTGAATTCCCGGTATTTAAAGCTGAAGAAGAAGAGAACAAAGAAATTCTAGAAGAGATCTCCCGACTACTCAGACAAGAGGAGAGATCTATCGAGCCTCACAAAGACCCATTGGAAACGATTAATTTGGGTTCAGAAGAAGAAAGGAAAGAAGTTAAGATTGGAGAACTGCCCAGTTCAACTGTCAGAGAAGGCTTGATAAAACTTCTCAAAGAGTTTCCAGCTATGTTTGCTTGGTCCTACCAAGACATGCCAGGGTTGGATACCAGCATCGTGGAACATCACTTACCACTGAAACGAGAGTGCCCTCCAGTTAAATAAAGACTGAGGAGGACTCGCCCTGATATGGCCATCAAAATTGAGGAAATGCAGAAACAGATTGACGCAGGTTTCCTTGCCACATCAGAATATTCTCAATGGCTAGCCAACATAGTACCAGTTCCCAAAAAGGATGGAAAAGTCAAAATGTGTGTAGGCTACATGGATTTAAACAAAACAAGTCCAAAGGATGATTTTCCCCTACCACACATTGATATGCTAGTTGACAGCTGTAGCGTACGATTTTTATCGGTGACGCGACCACCTTACCGCAATGGTTGGAATTGGCTGCTACTTTCTGATTTCTTATTTATCCTATGAAGCTAGAAAGGAAAGGGAAGCTATCTAAAACTAACCTTTCACGCAAATGTTTTCTTTAACAAATGCTAAGAGATTAGGGGGTCCGGGGTCAGGTTATACAAAGGGAAGTTGTCAATTACCCAGTGTATATATGGTTATCCATAGATCTTTTGTGGTGTGTTTAAATACTTTATGGTGTTTATCTGATTTGGGTTGGGAAAGTATCTCCTTTGGGAGTGTTGAGAGAGTGTTTTTGTTGTTTTCGGGTTTTTTTTCGTTGTTTTTGGTAAGGTACTGGACCTAAAGTTTTTGGTTGGTGTGCTTGCTAAGATTTCACAATCCTATGCCTACGTATTCCCGTAAAGATAACAGGGAAATCAGAGCAATCGCAGTTCCTCCTATTTCCATGGGAGGAAAAATGTTTGGTGTCTTGTTCAAAACCCAAGATTGAAGCTAGATGAGTATTTGTGTCTTGTTCAAAGCCCAATATTGAAGCTAAAGGTTTGACTGAGAGAGAATTTGTCATCTCTAAAGGGAGAAAATCTCACCTATGCATCACAGATGTTTGAGGGATTGGTTATAAAGGGGAATTACTTTAAATTGGAATGTATGGAATCCAGCGATGCCATATTTTCCTTTATAAGGGATATGTCCTAAAGGAAGAAACTTTAACTCAGTGTAGAGCAATGCCATTTTTCCTTAGGAGTCTTCCATGCTAAGAGAGGGACATTGGCTTGGATGTAAAGAATCCAGAGGCTTTCCGCTTACAGCAATTAGATGAAAGAAGAGATTTACCAGGATAAAGAGGGACCACAACTTGGATTATTGAATCAACAAGTGTGCCACTTACAACAGTTATCTGGAATTAGGGTTTGTTTGATTATTTATCTTGATATGTGATATACAGAGAAATGTCTTCCTATAGAGAGAACTCTTGATTTCCTCTGAGGGGATGTTAATTTTTGTATGCCTTGATCAAAGCCCAAGGTTGAAGCTAAAAGGTTGTTTTTTTGTCTTGTTTAAAGCCCAAGATTGAAGCTAAAAGATTTACTCTATTAGGGGAGTTTTATATATGTCTTGTAAAAAGCCCAAGATTGAAGCTAAAAAGAGATTGACTCTACTGGGGAGAGGTTTTATCTGTCTTATACAAAGCCCAAGATTGAGGCTAAAAGAAATTGACTCCACTGGGAGAGGTTTTATCTATCTTGTACAAAGCCCAAGATTGAGGCTAAGTCTGTTGAGGAAAAATCTTTATACAAATCCTAAGAGGAGGTTGGCCAGGGAAATTCTTATATGAAGCCTAAGAGGAGGCTGGCTTCTGCTGAGGATTATTGAGATCTAGAGACAGGTCCAAATTGGGGAATCAACTCTTGCTGAGGATTGAAGAAGAGTTGAAATATCAGATGTCCCGAGGCTCTGATCCCGTTAAGGTTTTATTGATGGTAAAGGTTTAAACTCTGAGTATAAAAACCTATGGAGGTTTCAAACTCTGCTGGAGATTGATGGAATGATCAGGGTTTTTCCTGTTTTCTTAGGAAACCTGAGGGCTTCTTTGAGATCCAAGAGGAGATGAGACTTTCCAAGTCTACTGGTATGGAGAGGTTTACTCTTAACTGGAGAATGATTTTTGTATGATGCCCAACAGGAGGATGTGGTTTTAAGGGTTGAGAATCAACCCTAGAATGGCTAGATTTTCTAGAATTCTGACTCTCTGGAGGATTGAACTAGTAGAGATGACTAAGTTTTGTCTTATACATGTAGGAGGTCTTCGGGTCTTTGTACTAAGCCCAAGAGGAGGCCGAGAACTTCTAAGAAGCATGTGGGTCCTTGTACAAAACCCATGAGGAGGCTGGGGATGCTTTTAGGAAGCCTGTGGGTCCAAACCTAAGAAAAGTTCAAGAAAGGTTTCACCGGGAATTAATCCTTTCTTTATAGAACAATTCTAGGGTTTGAAGAAATTCATAAGAGGTTTCATCGAGAATTAATCCTCTTTGGGGAAATGAATTTCTTGTACACATATATTTCTAAGTTAGGACAGTCTTGAGAAAAGTTTCACCGGGAATAATGCCTTTCTCTGTTCCATATTGTATAAGCCCAAGAGGAGGTAAGACTGTATCTGAAATTTCCTATGGGGAACTAGTTTTGATTGTATTGAAAGAGTAACCACTGGTTTGATCTAGACCTAGACCTAATTGCTGGGGAAAACTCTAAGCAAGTATATACAAGCATATACATATACAGATGAAATATATAAACAAGTATATATTGAAAAGATAGTGGAACTTACAGTTGTGCAAGCCCAAGCATAGTAACTACAGCTGCATGGTTAGTTATTCAAGAAATTGAAGAAAGTTTTGATAAAACTTTGAATTTTAATCTAAATAAAAAAATAAAGTTGTTTTAAAAGGAAGTTTGGGGCTTATACTCAAAGAGAGGCCCAGATGAAAACAGTTATCGCACCGTTATTTTGAAAATTGTATCGGGACTTATACAATGATTGAGGCCCAAATTATTTATGTACAAAGGGGGTTGGGTCTTACACTCTATTAGAGGCCCAAAAGTGTTTGAAAAGAAGAAAGATGGGTCTTATAACTCAAGGGGAGGTCCAGATGAATTTTGTTTTGAAAACGATGATCGTGCCGAGATTGTATCGGGATTTATACAATGACTGAGGCCCAAAAAGGTTTATTTACAAAGGGATGGGACTTACACTCTATCAAGAGGCCCAAAAGTGTTTTGAAAAATGTTTGTGAGGGTGAAAATAATTAAAACCCTAATTTGATTTTAAAATGCATTTTAATTTGAATAAAAATTAATTAAAATGATCAAAATTATCAAACATGTATGAAAAACAAGTTGTGATCTTGGATTAATGTTTGAAAAATCATGTTTTATCCATATAATGATTTGAAAATCATTTTAATTTGAAAAAATCAAAAGAAAGAAATATCGTTAAATGCTTAAAAACAAATAAAAATAAATTCTTTACAAAAATATTAAATATATAAAATAAATATTATTTTTGTGAATCTTTTGTAGAATAAAATATTTTAACATTTTTGTGAATTTTGAAAAAAAGAATTAATTCAAAAACATTAAAATTCAGAGAGAAATTAATTTTTGAATCAATTAATAAAAATATCAAAATATTCAAATATTCAAAATTTGAAAAATGGCGCCAAGAACAAGTCATCTTCTTCGCGCGAGCTCTGGTTTTCCAAATTTGTAAAACCTCTCATATCTCTCTGATTACTCAATGAAAATGACTTTTGTAAACATGAAACTTGCATGTTTTGGAACAAGGATTACAATCATATAAATTAATTACATTTATATTAAGTGTGGAGTGAGAAATCAGAAGATGAACTCAAGAACCCTAATTTTTGCAAGAACAACATGAAATCCTATACACGATTCATACATAGCAATTGATTGAGGGGAAACACTCTACATGAGTTCAGAAACATGTTTGTAACTTGAAAACACATTTATGATGCATGGATTATAGAGTTTGAGAGTGTTAGACTTACCTTTTGCAGTTGGTGATAGAATTCTATGTTGGAGGTGTTACAGATGTTGTGTAATGATCTGGACATCTTCAATAGACCTCAAGTAATGTGTTTGAAGGCTTGGAATTGATTGAATCAGCTTAGAACTTGTTGTGGCACCTCAACTGCAAACAGGCCAAAAAGCTTGAGGAAATGGGGGGTGAATTTGTGATTCAGGTGTTCCATATGAGTTTTAAGGTCATGGATCACTCATATATGATGTATGTGAGGTGTTGGCATGATTGGTTTTGATTGAATTTCTCTCAAATTGAAAATTCGATAGTGACTTGAAAGAGAAGCAAAATCTGGTTTTTTGAGAGTGATTGGAAGGAAAACATGAATTCAGAGGTTTTGGGGTGGTTTGATCAGTCACACATGACCTCTATTTATAGTAGAGGAAGTTTGTTTTGGAAGCAATAGTGTTTGGTGGCTGATTATGGCAGTAACTTGTAGCCATTGACTTGGATAATTCAAAAGTGCCAAGTCAACTCTTCTTATCTTGACTCCATTTAACTTTGCAGGTTTGAATGCTCAGAGTTTGGACTGAAATATTGACTTACTTGGAGTGTAGTGATCTGGTTCATGACACCTCAATGCATTGCATTGATGTTACCTTGCCAAATTTGAATTCAAAGTTTCATGTCATGATGGTTTTCACATGCCAAGTTGAATCCTTTGCCTCTTTAATCATGAACCAAATGAGTCATCACATCTTTTGTGTTTTTGGAAGATGAAAAAGTTGGCAAAGTGACAAGATTTGAAGGGCAAAATCGTGTGGCACAAGTTTAGTCCTCATGCTGCCTTGAAAAATCAGGTTTTCATGCCATGCTTCAAGGCTTGTAACTCCCTGCTCAAGTTGAATTAGGATGAGTTATTGTACATTTTGGAAAGCTTGGTTCATAATGAAAAATGGCCCTAAAGTTGGTGAAAGACAAAGACATATTCTGTCCAAAATTTTCACTAAGTGTTGGAAAAATGGCCATTTTCATGTTTTTGTGATTTTGATCAATCCATAAATCAAAATCCATGAGGATTTGGAATCTTTTGTAGTGGACACTTTTGAAGTATGTCATGTGAACTTTCATTTGAGCTCTGAATGGAAGAAAAAGGCCTTAGGGTTTGGGAGTTATGACCATGCAAAGTTGGTGCCAAATCCATTTTGTTCCATAACTTAGAAAAATTCAAGTTTCTTATGGTTGCCCCTTTTGCAAGTAACTTCACTTTTCTTGATTTTTCTTGATTGATGATGATCAAAACCATACATTAACATTGTTTTTGACTTAGGGGAACCACATTTGTGAAAATTTTCAAAAAAGTCAAACTTGATTTTAGGCACAGTTGACTTTTTGTTAGATGAATTCCAAACTGTGTGATATTCTATGCAATCAAGTTCTTGACCTAATTCAAACCTAATAGATGGATTCCATAGGTGTTTTAGGGTGTCTTGAATCATGTCCCAAGGTTTGGGAACATGTCCTGGTCCAAAGTCAAAGGTACAGTTGAATTTTTCTTCAAAACCCTAAATGTGGTCCGGATGAATTTGAAACTTGTGAATTAAGCTTCTTGGATCAATCCATTGTTGTAAATGGATCAATGTGGTGTATTTGAGGCCCTCGAATCATGTCTTGAGGTCATGGTTCATGTCTTACCTCAAAAGTTAACTTAGGGGTGAATTAGGTCAAGAAACCCTAATTCCTAATTTTTTATGAATGCATCCCCTGAGACTATTTTGACTCTATGATTGGGTCCATGAGGTCCCTTTGAGCTTCTTGACTCATGTTTTGGGGTATTGGCTCATGCCCAGATGAAAATTTTCATCTGGAGGCCTTAGTCGACCGAAACCCTAATCTGGTGACACTGGGGATCTCGAGGCTCGATCCACTTGGAATGTTGCAATATTGTGCTTGATTCTTGATATGGGAGACCTCTTGATCCTTTATGGGTATTTGAGAGGTCAGACAAGTTGAAGATTATGTTATTTCTTGATTTATCCTTTGTCTAAGTGCTTTGGGAGGGCTCAAAACCCTAATTCTTGATTGTAGTGAATGCTCAACAATCCTTGAGGAGATTGATGAGGCATGAAGGTACATCCATATTATGGTGATGATCCTTACAATAATGGGAAATCTTGTGGTCAAAATTTGGGGTATGACAACAGCATAACAAAATTCAAAGTCTTCTCCTTCATGGATGGATTCTTGGGCTATAATCAAATTAGAATGGCGCCAGAAGACATGGAGAAAACTTCATTCATCACCCCATGGGGCACCTTTTGTTACAAGGTAATGTCGTTCGGTCTGAAGAACGCAGGAGCAACTTATCAAAGGGCGATGACAACTCTATTTCACAACATGATGCACAAAGAAATTGAAGTATATGTCGATGACATGATTGCTGATGAGTCTAAGCCTTTGAGGTTGGCATCAATTTTGGTAAAACTAACTTAACAGAAAGATGTTGGACAATATGTCCTAACATGTTGAACTAACTGCATGTTAAGGTGTTAGACAGGATGTCCTATCATGTTAATTCGACATCTTTGTCTATTATAGTTTGGAATAACTGTTTCTATTTTCCAAGTTTTATGGGAATATGATTTTGTCCTAGGTGGCATATGAGATTGAGGAATCAGAGATTCTGAATACGTTGTTTCTAAGTGTGGAGACACTTTTGGAAACTTAAGATTGAAGAAACTATTCTAGAGAAGAACAGGTCGCAGATTCTGTGGAGCTGAATTAATGCGATTCTGAAGCCCAAATCCAGTTATGTTTAGTGATATAAATAGGATGGATTTAACCTAGAATATATACTGTATATAC
This sequence comes from Lathyrus tuberosus, assembly GCA_022829125.1. Taxonomy (NCBI): domain Eukaryota; kingdom Viridiplantae; phylum Streptophyta; class Magnoliopsida; order Fabales; family Fabaceae; genus Lathyrus; species Lathyrus tuberosus. The sequence continues at coordinate 5,472,276 of JALAZF010000215.1, forward strand.
ACAACTGTTATTGAGTACTAGGGTTTGTACTTTTGTGAGTCTCTCTTGTATTGCGTGAATACCTGAGTTGGACAGTTTATTGAGTTGTAATTGTTCAATCACTACTGTGATTGAAAGGGAATTGAGAAGGGTCTCATACCTAGGATAGTCTTAAGTAGAAATCTAGCACGAGTAGTTTCTAGGTGTTAAGTGTCGCTCCCGAGGATTTGCATCCATCGTACAAACGCGAAAGTCGTGCGGAAAACAGAGTCGCCAGCAATGTGTATTTATCCCAAGAGAGGGAAAGGAAACCCTGCGTAAACCTGAAGGGAAGAGGAAAGAACATGGTCTCACGACCAAGAGAAACGTGCAAGGGAGTCGGTTACGCGAAGGGAAGGTGTTAGCACCCAACACGTCCATCGTACCCGATGGGATCCACGCTTGTTGTCTCGATCAAAGGGTGTCGTCGTCTGGAGCTCCGCTGCTACTGGAAAGGAAAAGAAAAGAGAATGGGAAAGAGCAAAGAAACGAAGAAGAAAAGGAAAAGAAGTGACTCGATAGGACATCGCTCGTCCTATGCCTACGTACTCCCTCGTGCAATGGGAAAGTCAGAGTCAACGTAGTTCGGACACGAACTAAGGGGGGAGGTTGCTCGCCAAGACATCACCTTCTTGTGCCTACGTATCCTCAATCGGACTAGATAGAGGAAATTAGAGCAGTCGTAGTTCAACCTAATAAGGTTGGTTAGTGTTTTTTATGAGCGACGTTAGATTCGCGTCCGGCAGTTAGGGTCGATCCCTATTTACGACGAGACGGAAGATAATGTGCCCTTTTCTGAAAATGATTTAAAATTAACGATCCCGAAGGATAAAAAGATTTGGGTTTGTTTTTGTATTTTTTAGACAGAAGTGGATTGAAGTTAGCTCGTAACTCACATTGCACCAAAGTCTACCATGCGGGAACGAGTGAATCGCATGGTCGCCCCCAAATGAGACGTATGCTAAACACTCTAGAAGAGGAGAGAAGACCCCTCGTTCTTCACTTCCTACACTTAAGGCTCGAGCGCAATATTCGTTATATTTATTAAGTGTTTTAGAAGTGTTAAGAGATGAGAAGATAAGACACAAGGAAGAAGGGTGACTCTAAGGGAATCACTATCCTAGTGTTGTCATGCAAAAGGGTGGTCCTATGGTTAGTGAAGTTTAGGCGAGAAACAACTACCTAAGACCTAATGCTAATCCTACTTCAAGCTTAATCGAAAATTAAGTTAAACTAGGTAGCTCTAAGGGAGTGAATCCAAGACTTAAACAAGTCTTGAGATTCAAGGGAAGAGAAAGAGTGAAGGAGACGAAGGAGGAAAGGAAGCGAATAAATAAAAATAGCAGCTACCACAATCTTCCTGCACCAAAACGGCGGTAAAAAGCAGCCCACAAGTAGCACATCTTATAACAGCATACAATTCAACACAAGAAAGGGTGTAAAATGTCAGCTAGCAGCACATACAACAACACACATACACATAGACAGTTGTAGAAGCAGGGCAGCATGCAATACATTTGAATACGAATCAAGTATGGCAAAGCAAACACGCATCAAACATCATGCATTACGATTACAAACACATCATATATCATGGTTAACAATCTTGAAAACACCATGGAAGAAAGTACATCATGAAGGTATTCATAACATTAAGCATGTGCACAAATCGGAACAAACATGCACCTCAAGGAATAGAAGCAATTAGGCATGCATAATACAATTCCAGCAACATAAGCATTTAATCACAATCAACATGCTCAAAGAAGTGTGTGTATGGTGTTCATAGCATCAATTAATCAACAACGCAAACATAAACATTTATCGACGAAAGCCAAGACTCGCGTGTCGAAGAATCGTGTTTATGCTATAGTGTGAGGTGCAACAGCTCAAGAATAGTCCGCAAATCATCAATGCATCAATCCATGAAGTTTAGGCATGCATCGGATCTCAAACGACCAAGAAAATGCAAGAAAATATCACTCTGCAGCAGTGGTAATCGATTACTCACTTTGAGTAATCGGTTACTCAGTTGAAATTTGACCAAAAATGTGAAAATTAGGCAGAGTAATCGGTTACTCTATTAGGGTAATCGATTACCACTGAAACAGAGGCAGAAAATCAACTTTGAAAAGCACTTTTCAGCATCCAATCACTTATGCAAACATCCAAATGATCATGCAATCAATTAATCACGAAATTCACATCAAATATCAGTAATCAAACACCAATTTCATCAATCAAACAACAAGATCACAAATTAAATCAAGCAAATGGATCAAATCACATCACAAACCAAGGATCTACATTGCATAAGTTGAAATTAAGCTAAATCAAACATAGATCTAAGGAAAACCAACCTACAAGGCTGAGATTTGCCTTGGTGATTGTTGAGCACGAAAATTGGTGAATCCAAGCAAGAAAACCAGAGATCTATACAATAATCTTCAAGATCCTAGCAAGAAACTTCAAGATCCAAGCAAGAACACTCCAAATAATCAAAAGCTGCTCCCAAAAGTGATTCCAAGATCCAAACCAGTAGCTATATCTAAATTGAACCAAGAATGATGATGTGATGGAGGTTTAGCTCAAGAATTCACAAATTCCAATGAAGAATTTGTGAATCTATGGATATGGAGCTTTGGTGAGGGGTTGAAAATGAAGATGAAAAGTGGAAAAAGTGAGAGAGAATTGAGAGAAAAATTCTAAAAAAATGAGAGTGAAAATGATCTAGGTTTAAGAGGTTTGGAATGAATTGGTTTAAATAACCCCTAGGTTAGGAGTTAAGTTTGGGTTGGGAGTGAGGTTAAGTGAGTGGAAATTGGGATGAAATGTGAATTAGGAAATGAAATGAGGAATTAGAGTGGAAAAATGATGGAGAGAATTTGAATTTTGGGTGGAAAATGATGCAAATAGATCAGTTCTAGATCCTTCCCACACATGCACAAGCCAAGCACATGACCACAAAATACTCCAAAATTCTGCAGTACTGAAAATGCCACATTTTTGCAATTTCGCCCAGAGTAATCGGTTACTCACTTTGAGTAATTGATTACTCCATTTAAAAATTCAAAATTGGTGCCAAAAGGAGGGAAACTTGAATATTCGCCCGGTTCCACCTGTTCTGGACCATGATAGACCTCTGAAACTTGCCATTTGATATTACCACTGGAAAACACTTGAAATATGTTGTGACCTATTTTTCCGTACTTCGATTAAATTGCTGATAACAACTGATTGGTGCTGGATGACTGATAAAAAATTGACTGCCGGAGTTTCTGATCATCCAATCGCTTAATGAGCAAAATAAATGCTCAAAAGGACTTGGAAAGCTATCTGCTTGGCTCTGAACACTATTAAAAATCATACTGGAGCTGATGATGCCGTGAGCTGCTAGAGAATACCTTGATCCCATGCTCAAAAGGACAATGCAAATGCAGGAATGATAATGCAAATGAAAGGAAGCATAAACCGGTTACGTTAGAAACAAAAGGGCAAATTTTGAGGTGTTACAGCTGCCCCTATTCAAACTTCTTGGATCCAAGGGTATGGAAGCAACGACTTTTAGACGATCGGGATACACGGAGATTGAATACCAAAATAACCTGAAAAATTTGCATCCTGCGGGGATGATGAAATAATGCGAATACGAGAATGGCCGAAGGCGAACTCGGAAAGGCAGACCGGCCGAAGGCGGACTAAACTGGGGATACAAGGATAAACGAGGATGGCCGAAGGTAAACTCGAAAAGGTGGACCGCCTAAAGGCGGACCACGCTGGGGAGATACAAAGGGTACGAGACCATGCCAAAGGTAGGCTCGACAGAGAAAGACCAAGCCGAAGGTGAGCTTTCAAAGAAAGACTACGAGGCCATGCCGAAGGTGGGCTCGAAAAAGAACGATACGAGACCATGCCGAGGGTGGACTCGAAAAAGAAAGACCAAGGTGAAGGTGAGCTCTCAAAGAAAGGATGCGAGGCCATGCCGAAGGTGGGCTCTCAAACAAAGGATGCGAGGCCATGCCAAAGGTGTGCTCGAGAAGGAAATTCCAAGCCGAAGGTGGGCTTTCAAAGAAGGACTAAGCCTAAGGTAGACTCTCAAACAAAGGATGCGAGACCATGCCGAAGGTGGACTCAAAAAAGGAAAGTCCAAGCCGAAGGTAGACTCTCAAACAAAGGATGCGAGACCATGCCGAAGGTGGGCTCGAGAAAGAAAGACCAAGCCGAAGGTGGGCTTTCAAACAAAGGATACGAGACCATGTCGAAGGTGGGCTCGAAAAAGAAAGACCAAGCCGAAGGTGGGCTTTCAAAGAAAGACTATACCGAAGGTAGACTTTCAAACAAAGGATGCGAGACCATGCCGAAGGTGGGATCGAGAAAGAAAGACCAAGCCGAAGGTGGGCTTTCAAACAAAGGATACGAGACCATGCCGAAGGTGGGCTCGAAAAAGGAAGACCAAGCCGAAGGTGGGCTTTCAAAGAAAGACTATGCCGAAGGTATACTTTCAAACAAAGGATACGAAACCATGCCGAGGGTGGACTCGAAAAAAAAAAAGACCAAGCCGAAGGTGAGCTTTCAGAGAAAGACTATGCCGAACGTAGACTTTCAAACAAAGGATACGAAACCATGCCGAAGGTGGACTCGAAAAAGGAAAGTCCAAGCCGAAGGTAGACTCTCAAACAAAGGATGCGAGACTATGCCGAAGGTGGGCTCGAGAAAGAAAGACCAAGCCGAAGGTGGGCTTTCAAAGAAAGACTATGCCGAAGATAGACTTTCAAACAAAGGATACGAGACCATACCGAGGGTGGACTCGAAAAAAAGAAAGACCAAGCCAAAGGTGAGCTTTCAGAGAAAGACTATGCCGAAGGTAGACTTTCAAACAAAGGATACGAGACCATGCTGAGGGTGGACTCGAAAAAAAGAAAGACCAAGTCGAAGGTGAGCTTTCAGAGAAAGACTATGCCAAAGGTAGACTTTCAAACAAAGGATACGAGACCATGCCGAGGGTGGACTCGAAAAAGAAAGACCAAGCCGAAGGTGAGCTTTCAAAGAAAGACTATGCCGAAGGTAGACTTTCAAACAAAGGATATGAGACCATGCCGAGGGTGGACTCACAAAAAGGAAAGTCCAAACCGAAGGTGGGCTTTCAAAGAAAGACTAAGCCGAAGGTAGACTCTCAAACAAAGGATGCGAGACCATGCCGAAGGTGGGCTCGAAAAAGAAAGACCAAGCCGAAGGAAGACTTTCAAACAAAGGATACGAGACCATGCCGAAGGTGGACTCGAAAAAGGAAAGACCAAGACGAAGGTGAGCTTTCAAAGAAAGACTATGCTGAAGGTAGACTCTCAAGAAAAGGATACGAGACCAAGCCGGGGGTGGGCTCGAGAAAGAAAGATCAAGCCAAAGGTGGGCTTTCAAAGAAAGACTAAGCCAAAGGTAGACTTTCCGGGGGATAACAAGATAACAGCAGGTGTGAGGACGGCCGAAGGCGAACTCGAGAAAAAGAGAAAGGCCTGGCCGAAGGTGGACTTTCAAAGAAAGACTAAGCCGAGGGTAGACTTTCAAACAACAGTATATAGAATCGACAGTTCCACAAAGATGACTCCGCCGGGGAAAAGAGAAATCTAAATAGACAACTTTGCGGGGGAGTAAAGGAAGGGCCAACAAGAAGGACGAATCCACTGGTTGCGGTGTAGTGTAAAACAACGTCTTCTGAATTTTGTTACTTTCTGCTGGGGAAAGAAACTGGTAAAGGACATCAAACCTGGCTTATGCTTCGAATGCATATGTTTGAATTTTGCCGTAATGCTCCATATCAATGGAATGCTACACTTTTGGGAGGATGCCATGCAAAAATGCTTATGCAATGCAAAGGAGGCGTCCCAACAAAATAAATGCTGAAGACCGAGGCAGCTCCACTGGGAATGACAAACTAAATTGTCCTCTGAAATAAAAGACCCTGCTGAGGAAAACTTCACTCTGCTTAGGAAGATTCTGATCACAAACTCTGCTGGATATGAAAAATACGAGAGAAATTCCACTCTGTCGGGGATGGATAAAAATGAACAATTGAAGATGGAATCCGAAGAGAAACTCTCTCCGCTGGGGATTACCAATGACTTCCACCTGGATTCGAAAGAATGCCAATAACCATTAGACTTAAAACCTGCTGGGGATATCAACCGCCATTGAACATACCACTGTAAAGATCACCACCAAACTCTGCTCAAGGAGACAAATCAATGGTTCTAAACCTGTTTGGGGATATCACCGAACTCAACCTACTATTGGAAGGTGCTCTTTCCTTTTTACCCTGCCGGGGAACATCAGTACTTTTACCCTGCTGGGGAGTACCGGCCATGACTAGCAAACCTGCTTGAGGAACGGTTGATGATGACATCAACTCTGCTAGAAGATAACATCAGGCTTACTCATCTGAGCATACCATTGCTGGTGAGGAAGACATTTCTCAACTGGCTGAGGAGAATGAGTGCTCAGGCTCTGTGGGGAAATGACATCTTTGTCCCAAGAAGATATTCCATCAGTCTCTTGCTGGGTATGCAATAGCGTCAACTTCCGATTGTTTGCTGGGAAAGTGATAAATCAATCACAACTATAGTTGGGGAATTAATCCTCTGTACCCTGCTGAGGAAAATAATTCTCGACACTCTAGTTGGGGAAAAATAATAACCTGCTGCTGTTGGATGAACTTTTCAACGTCGAAGAGACTAGCTCTACTGGGGGAAAATCAACGAAACCTGCCAAGGTATATCATTGAGCTTGACCTGCTGTTAGAGGACAGATTCTACCCTGTTGGGGATTAGAGCATCCCTTTGCGGACGGAACTACGCTCCGTGACCTCCTGAGGAAAGTGACTACCCGGATCTGTGGGGAACACGAAGTCTTTTCAAAGACATCCAACACACCTCCTGCTGGAGATACACCCACACCTACCTCGGAGCAGTCTACTCTAAACTTGCTTACTGGGGAGAATGGGTTCTGCTGAGGATGATGCACTTTCAGTGCTGGGGGAGGCGACTCCACTTGGGAAGAACAAACCTGTTGTCCTGCAAACACAAATCAACAGGAAATTCTATACGCAAAAAGATCACCTTTATTACCAATACAACGACCATTGCCTAAGCAATTTCCACTATTTTCTGATACACTTCGCAAAGCTTAACATTTTTGCATGCAATGTTTTATCAAAATATCGGACGTTTTCACAAACAAAACAGCAAAAGTAAAAATACAAATGGAAAGCTTTTGGGTGAAATGAAGCTTTCATTGAATGAAATTGGCCTATGAATAGGCATTTACATTTGGAAGCAATTCCTGGAAAGAGGTAATTGCACAAAAGAAAATAAAAGAAAATACACATTGTCGGCAATGTGGGGAATAGAAATCCACCATGATTCAATTAAGCTATGAACCAGTATGCCTTGCTTATCCGCAGATGCTCTGGCCTTCGAAAAGACTGACTGGACTGATTCCTTTCCTTCGAAACTTCCATGTATCAAAGGTGTTCACAGATCGAACGCAGATCGTAGCCTCTTGCTTTTAAATCCCTAACTTTTGCTTGGATCACCCTTTTCGGGTTTTTAATCCACCGGTATACCCCTTTTTGCCAAAGTTGCCTTTTCAGGTTTTCAACTTTGAGGGTTTATTTTTTTTTTCTCTTTTTATCCCTAACTTTTGCCCGAACCTTTTTCTTTTTATGGTTCGTCAGGATGCCCCTTTTTTGCCTGGACTTTCTTTTTGTGTCCAGCGGGTCTCTTTTATGCAAAGTATTTTTTGACTACGTCTGCGTTCACAGGGGACGTAAAATCTTCGCCATCCATGGTTGAGAGTAATAAGGCTCCACCAGAGAAAACCTGTCTTACTACATATGTCCCTTCATAGTTTGGAGTCCATTTGCCCCTGTGACCTATTTGAGGAGGAATGATCCTTTTCAAAACCAATTCACCAGCCTGAAAACACCGAGGACGCACTTTCTGATCAAAGGCTTTCTTTATCCTGCTCTGATACAACCGACCATGTGCAATGGCTGCCAATATCTTTTCTTCAACAAGGTTCAACTGATCCAGTCTGGAACGCATCCACTCAGCTTCATCAAGCTCCACGTCTACCAGAATTCTTAAAGAAGGAATCTCAACTTCTAATGGTAGAACTTCTTCCATACCATATACCAATGAGAAAGGAGCTGCCCCAGTTGATGTGCGTACCGAAGTACGATAACCATGTAAAGCATAAGGCAACATTTCATGCCAGTCCTTGTAGGTCACTACCATTTTCTGCACAATCTTCTTGATGTTCTTATTTGCTTATTCAACAGCCCCATTCATCTTCGAACGATAGGGAAAAGAGTTGTGATGTTCAATCTTAAAGCTCTGACATAGCTCCTTCATCATCTTGTTATTCAAATTTGAACCATTATCAGTAATGATTCTCTCCGGGACTTTATACTGGCAGATGATGTCCTTCTTGATAAATCTGGCTACCACTTGTTTGGTGACGTTGGCATACGAGGCTGCCTCCACCCACTTCGTGAAATAATCGATGGTGACTAAAATGAAACGATGCCCATTGGAAGCAGTAGGTTCAATCTTTCTGATCATATCAATACCCCACATAGCAAAAGGCCAAGGTGATGATAATAAATTCAGAGGAGTAAGCGGCACATGCACCTTATCAGCATAAATCTGACATTTATGACACTTCCGGGCGAATTTGAAACAATCAGATTCCATAGTCATCCAATAATACCCGGCTCTCAACAGCTTTCTAGCCATAGCATGCCCATTGGCATGGGTACCGAAAGATCCTTCATGGACTTCTTCCATCAACAGGTTTGCCTCGTGTTCACCAACACAACGTAGCAAGACCATGTCAAAATTCCTCTTGTATAACACGTCATCCTTATTTAGAAAGAAATTTCCCGCCAGCCTCCTCAGAGTTTTCTTGTCTTTGGTGGATGCACCTTCTGGATACTCTTGACTCTTTAGAAAAACCTTGATATCATGATACCAAGGTTTGCCATCTGACACCTCTTCTATTGCAAACACAAAAGCTGGTCTATCTAGACGCACGATTCTGATCAAAGGAGTTTCATTCCATCGATTCACCTGATACATTGAAGACAACGTCGCCAACGCATCGGCCATCTGATTCTCTAACCGAGGTATATGATGGAAATCAATTCTGTCAAAGAAAGGTAACAACCTTCTGGCATAGTTGTTATAAGGCACCAAGTTCGCTTGACGAGTTTCCCATTCACCTGTGATCTGATTAACTACCAACGCGGAATCACCATAAACATCGAGGTTCTTGATTCTCAAATCAATTGCTTCTTCCAACCCCATAATGCATGCTTCATACTCCGCCTCATTGTTGGTACATATGAACGCTAATCGGGCAGTGAAAGGTATATGAGAACCTTTTGGAGTTGTAATGACTGCCCCGATTCCATTACCGTATGAATTAATAGCCCCATCAAAGACCAGCTTCCATAGGGATCCAATTTTAGGTCCTTCATCAGGTAGAGGCTCTTCACAGTCTTTCATCTTCAGATACATAATGTGCTCATCAGGAAATTCAAATTTCATTGGTTGATAATCCTCAATTAGTTGTTCAGCGAGATATTCTGACAAAACACTTCCTTTGATGGATTTTTGGGAAACATATTGAATGTCGTATTCTGTCAGAACCATCTGCCAACGGGCTATTCTTCCAGAAAGCGCCTGCTTTTCAAACATATACTTGATCGGATCCATCTTCGAAATCAAGAGGGTTGTGTGATTTAACATATACTGCCTTAAATGCTTAGCTGCCCAAGCGAGCGCACAACATGTTTTCTTCAGCATTGAGTACCTTGACTCACAATCAGTAAATTTCGTACTTAGGTAGTAGATGGCATGCTCTTTTCTACCTGACTCGTCGTGTTGACCGAGCACACACCCCATTGAGTTCTCAAGAACCGTAAGATACATAATCAATGTCCTTCCTGGCACTGGCGGCATAAGGACCGGAGGTTCCTGCAAATATTCTTTTATTTTTTCTAACGCCTTTTGACAATTCTCGTTCCACCTGACCTCTTGATCTTTTCTTAGCAACTTGAATATCGGTTCACACGTGGCTGTAAGATGAGATATGAATCTAGCAATGTAGTTCAACCTCCCTAAGAAACCACAGACCTCTTTTTCTGTTCTTGGTTCAGGCATTTCTTGAATGGATTTTACTTTAGCAGGGTCAACCTTGATACCTTTTTCACTGACAATAAAACCCAGTAACTTTCTAGATCTCACCCCGAAGGTGCACTTGTTCGAATTCAACCTCAGTCTGAACTTTCTCAACCTTTCAAACAATTTCTGAAGATTAACCAGATGTTCTTCCTCTGTCTGTGACTTCACGATCATGTCATCAACATAGACCTTGATCTCTTTGTGAATCATATCATGAAAGAGAGTCACCATCGCCCGCTGATATGTTGCCCCAGCATTTTTCAACCCAAAGGGCATCACTTTGTAACATAATGTTCCCCACGGTATTATGAACGTCGTCTTCTCCATGTCCTCTAGGGCCATCTTGATTTGGTTATACCCAGAGAAGCCATCCATGAAGGAAAACACAGAATACTGAGCGGTGTTGTCCACTAACACATCAATGTGAGGAAGCGGGAAGTTGTCTTTTGGGCTTGCTCTATTCAGATCCCTGTAACCAATGCACATCCTGACCTTTCCGTCCTTCTTAGGTACAGGTACAATATTAGCAACCCACGGAGGATAATTCGTTACAGCAAGAAACCCAACATCTAATTGTTTCTAAACCTCTTCTTTAATCTTGACGTCCATTTCCGATTTCGTCCTTCTCAGCTTCTGCTTAACCGGAGCACATCCTTCTTTGAGCGGTAGTCGGTGTACCACGATGTCTGTGTCGAGCCCAGGCATGTCTTGGTAAGACCAGGCGAAGATGTCCACATACTCTCGGAGCATTTCAATCAATCTTCCCTTGACAGAGTCTTCCAAAGCAGCCCTAATCCGTACCTCTTTCTTTGCGTCCTTGGTTCCTAAGTTAACAACCTCGATTTCCTCCTGGTGAGGCAGAATGACCTTCTCCTCTTGTTTTAACAGCCTGGCTAATTCCTCTGGTAAGGCACAATCTTCATCAGTCCCCTCTTCAACCTGATATATGGGATTATCAAAGTCATATCGAGCCATAGCTGAATCATGATGGGTGGAATCTGAACAAGAAAACCTGCATGATTGATGATATATGTTTATTATGGATGCATCAAATAAAACACTTTTCCATTTTGATGTGACTTTAATGCAAAAAACAAAAACAGAAAAATAGGGATCTAAATATTTGAATGCGAAAACGTCATTTATTAATGATAAAGAAAAGCATACAAAAACATTCAAGCCCTACAAACATGAATCACTACGTCTTGGGCAGAACGTAGGATTAACATAGATGACAAACATAAGTAATTACTCTGGTCCAGTCACTTGAATGGCTCTTTCCAACGACTAGTTGCGAAGGCTCTGACCTGGGACACATGGGCGGATCCAACTATCCATATCACAATCACTATCCCCATCCTCCTCAATTGCATTGACTCTGTCGAAGAAAACACCAGCACTAGTGAAACGGACTGGGCCATAGAACTTAGGAGACTCTTCAGGACGCCTGGGTGGCTTATACCCCAGTCCATGAGTATTCCGCTTTTCTTGGATATCAATAATCTGACCCCACTTTTGTGAACCGCCGGCTTCAACCACAGGCCGAGAATCTTTGAAAGAAGACATAGAAATCTCCGGCTGATGTACCACTGTAGGCTGAACCACTTCAGATTGGCTACCTTCTTTGAGAGGCTTCTCAGTGATCTTCACTGCTTCGAAACCCTGACATAGAGTTTCGTGTATTTCGCCATCTACCTCAACATACTTGAAAGTAGATAGCTGGCTTATCATGATGTCCTCTTCTCTACAAACCGTCACCACATGCCCGTCTACCATATACTTTTACTTCTGATGCAATGTAGACGTCACAGCCCCAGCACTGTGAATCCATGGACGACCCAGCAGACAGCTGTAGGCAGGTTGGATGTCCATGATGTAGAAGGTAACATCGAAAACTTCTGGCCCAACCTTAATTGGTAGCACAATCTCACTAAAATGCACCTCTTCGAGCCGTCGAAAGCGCGCACCACCAAATCACTAGGTGTGCATATCAACCCTCGAGTGTCCAGCTTCATCAAGGCTTTCTTAGGCAGAACATTTAAAGAGGACCCAGTATCCACAAGCACATGAGACATCAACGATCCACGACATTCAACAGAAATATGCAAGGCATTATTATGGTTTCTCCCAGCTGGAGTCAAGTCAACATCAGTAAAACCCAGACCATTGCCTGCATTGACATGGGCCACTACCCCTTCTAACTGATTAACCGAGATCTCTTGAGGTACGTAAGCAGCATTCAGTACTTTCAGCAATGCATTTCGGTGTGCCTCGGAACACAATAACAGGGACAAGATGGAGATCTTGGACGGAGTTTGATGCAACTGATCAACAACCTTGTAGTCTCTCTTCCTGATTAATCTCATAAATTCCTCTACGTTCTCGGAGAAAGAATTATTAACCAGTCCTGTCGTGGAGTCATTCACTACTGGTGCTTGCACAGAATTACCTACAACCTGTTTCCCTTTGTCTTGTCTAGAACTACCAGCTTGATCATTAGAAGGGGTAAAGACCCTACCACTTCTCGTGATAGCCCATGCCTCAACACTGCCATCAACACAAGAGTTCACTACAGAAGTCCCCACCAGTTCTTGTTTCTGTCCATTGACAAACACCTCAGCTCCATAGTTCCAAGGAATGGCCTTGGTACTCTCATATGGCACGGGTCCGGGAGCTGTAATAATCACCAGTGCTGGTCTGACTGGCCCTGAAATAGTGATTGTTTTGAAAGGGATAGTAATGGTAGCAACCTCATTTTTCCTCCTAACAACCTCTTTCCATTGGTCGCATCGGTCAAACTGCAATCGACCTTCATCTATCAGCTTTTGAATTCCTGACTTCAACAAATCACACCCATTCCCTTGCGTCATACACTCTGAACAATTCTCATCACATCCGGGGGACACCCCACCCCTCAATAACCTCTCTTTTACCACCATCAAAGGAGTCCTTAATTCATTAACATCGGTAACCAAATTCAAAGATTCATTCTCCTCTAACACAGCGTTGACCCTTGGCCCTCCATGGTTCGGTATTGGATTTTGGATGACATTAGGCCCGTCATTTGAAAAATTAATGGCCTTCGAATCCACCAAGTCCTGGACTGCGTGCTTAAAAGCTTTACAGTCTTCAATATAGTGTCCGGGTGCCCCAGAATGAAAGTCACAGTGGGCATTAGGATTATAACCTGGAGGTGGATTACCGGTGGGAGGAGCTAGAGTCCTTTTCTGGATCAACTGCAACTGTAGCAAATGCTGAAACAACTGTGAATACGGTAGAGGTGGAGTATCGAAATGTCGGTTCTGCTTAGGCCTTGGCCGATACTGACGCGAAGCCTGATTTTGCTGCTGCTGAGCTGGAAGCGCTGCAGGAATTGTCACTGAAGCTACCTGCTGGTTATAACTCTGATGCTGCTTTCCTTTACCTCGGTGAGACGACACATAATTTTTTTCCTCCCTATTCTTATAATTAGCATAGGGTTTCTTCCCTTGACCTGAAGACAACCCATCACTACCTGCTTCCTTCCCTGCTTTGATTCCACTCTCTAGCATTTCCCCGACCATGATCAAATCAGCAAGCTTGCCTGATGAGTAAGGTAACAGTTTCTCATAATAACGTCGTGGTAACGTATCCATAAACAAATTCAGTATTTCCTTTTCCAACATGGGCGGCTACACCCTTGCCGCCAGTTCACACCATCTCTGCGCATATTCCTTGAAGCTTTCGTTATTCTTCTAGGACATATTCTGTAGCTGGGTCCTGTTGGGAGCTATATCAGTGTTATATTGGTAGTGCTTGATAAATGCCTCGACCAACTCTCTCCAATTACGGACATGGCATCTCTCTAATTGCATATACCATTCCAAGGATGCCCCAGACAGGCTGTCCTGGAAAAAATGCATCAGCAATTTCTCATCTTTCGAATACGCGGCCATCTTCCTCGGGTATGCCCTGACATGCGTCTTGGGACAGGTGGTACCATTGTATTTCTCAAAATTGGGCGCCTGAAATTTATGCGGAATCACAACACCGGGAACCAGCCCCAAATCCTCCAGATCCATTCCTACAGAATTCTGATTCACCACTCCCTTTAGTTGTTCTTCAATGAGTCTGAACCTCTGATCATTGTCAGCCTGAGGACCAGCATCCCCGCCTGGCAGAGAGAAAACGTCATCTTGTTGGTCTTCAAAATGACGACCATGGACAGCACAAACACTTCCTCCTCCCACAACAGAAGGAATCACAAGCTGCTCTCCTCCGCCTGGAGGGATCACAATACCAGGAATAGGGATCTCTACACCCACAGGACCTCCCTGAGCACCGTTACCAACAACGCCATTACGGACTCCGCCATGAAGAACCCCATCTTCATCCACCCTTGCCACCAAGGGTTTGACCAAAGTCCTCAACTGCTCTTGCCCTTGGGCAACACCTTGCATCAGCTCCATGAATTGGTCAATACGGGCCTGCATGGTAGCCATATCAGCTCGCATCTTCTCCATAATTCTCTTCTGATTTGATCTAGTAGAATACCGGTGAATCAGTTGGTTATCAATCCTGCCTACAACCAAATAAAGGTTAGAACAAACCGGAATGAGCACCTGCGATGCAAAAAAATGATTATGATTATGCAGATGCAAATGAACATGTTTGAATATTTGCAGGGCGATCCACCCCTTGATTCCAGTTTAAAGACGAGATAGGATGAAACTGCTGCTCATATATGAATCAGAGAAAAAAAGCCGTCAGAGATTACAACCCAAAATAACAATAATAAGTCTGAAAACAAAAGAAGCAAAGATCCCAGCCAACAATTCTGGTGGTGACTCGAGATGCAAAGAAAAACAAACTACAGAGTGTCACCCACTGCCTGAGCTGGAACCTTCACCCCTAAGCCTCTTCACCTTAGCTCGTATCTTCAGCTCTGCTATGGTCGCTATGGCCTCATTCATTCGCTCCTCAACTGCGTGTCTCTAAAACGTCCCTGATAAGATCTCCTCGTCTTTCTTCTTGAGCTTCGTCTTCAAACTCTCGATCTGATCCAGGAACTTATCTTCTTTCTGCCTGTTGGCTGTTATTGCAGTATCTCGGTAAGTGTTGAACTTGTGAATCTTTGACCAAGCTTTGGCTAGATCTTCCTTCTTGTATTTGAGGATCCTACTAACACCTTTCAGAGCTTGCCCTACCTTTTGTCTCGCTATGGCCTCTTCAGCTAGCTCTTTTTCTTTCTTAGCGAGCAATTCTGTTTTTAACTTGGCGGCATGAACAGCTTCACCTCACTCGTGTTTCAACTGGTAGACTTCTCTTTGCAGCTCACCGTTCTCCTCTCGAAGCTTCTCCTTTTCAGCCAACAGTTTGTTATACTTCTCTATCTCAATTGTGGTCGGAGATTCAATTAGCAGGGAGTAAGATGGAGGTTCTCTGCAGAACGGTAGAAGTACACTCTCTACTCTCCTCTGAATCCAGTCCTCGTATGCAGGGAAGGCTTTGTAGTTACACTTTCCAAAAGAAGTCTTTCCTTTCTTATGGCGGTCTCCCCAGGTATTTGCAGCTTCCTTTAACACTTCCGGATTGGCTTCTCCACTCACATATAGAGACTCTTGAACATCTTGGTCCTTTGCCGGCTCCTTCAAAGCATACCCAAATTGCCTAACAGCAAGAATAGGGTTATAATTAATTCCCCCTTTTCTTCCTATTAAAGGTACATTGGGGTAACCTCCACAGCTAATCAGGATCTCTTGGTCCACCAAATCACGATTGATCCAAATCAAGTTGTCAGCCCTTAATCCCATCAATCTCCTTGACCAGTCCAACGTTTCTTTAGTGTCTTTGAATGCCCCAGATTTGGGAAGGCGGTCGGCAAACCACTTGTAGAGTACTGGAGCACAAAAGTAAAGAGGTCCTCCTCTCCTCTTCTCATTCTTATAGTGCATCGAATAGTACAGATCCCCAAGCAAGGTAGGTATTGGATTCTTCGTGGTGAATATCTGGATAGCGTGCACGTCTACAAAACCCTTCACGTTAGGGAACAACGCCGTACCATAAACACACATAGCCAGAATTGCATTGAACACCGACCAACACTTAGCCTTAGCACAAATGGCAGCCTGCTCGATCAAAAACATCGTGTGAAAGCCTTTATAACCTCCTTTACTCGCAACATTCTTCTTCAGCAAAGACTGATCCAAGCGTAACGCAGCAGCGACCTTTTCCAGATCAGGAAACTCCTTAGAAGGATAGAAGGGGACTTCTTCTTTGACAGAAACGTCCAAAATGAGAGCATACTCTTCCAATGTCGGAGCTAAAAGATAATCCACAAACAGAAAACACCGTAGGTGAGGGTCATAGAACTGCACCAGAGTGTGCAGAGCCCTGAACTCATAGTTGGTAACGTCTCGGGCGAAACTCAGAATCCTCCCATATTCTCCTCTAAAGTCTGCCAATACCCCAGGTTTCTCCATAGCGGAGATCTTGTGAACAGCATCTAGATGAAGCTCCAGGAACTTGTACGGGATGATATTCTTCCTCTCTTCAGTGCCAGTATTCATCATGGACAGTCTTCGGACAACCGGAATCAAAGTTAGGATGCAACCCTACAAATGAACAAACATGTTAGAATGCAAAATGATGATGCAAATGTAAACATGGGATCAAGGTATCCATGATGCTCAAAATTGCTGTTGTTCTACTGACTGAGTAAAACCCCGGATATTAGAAAACCAGAAGTCCAGAATAATAACCCATTCAAACTGCCAGAAAATCAGGATAATAACAGTATACTGATGAGAAATCCAGAAAACCAGGTAGGTTGAAGGCCAAAGTCACCTGCAAACCTGCAAACACCCATCCCCTCTCACATGTGGGTTTTAGAAGGCAGGATCCTCAGTCTCGGATTCTTGATTTGAGAAGCAATAGTACATTCATCCCTCGGGGTACAATACTATCGCCAAACAAAGAGGTCGTCCACTGATTCCCCCAAAAAAAAGGGTCATCCTATAGTAAGTTCCCAGCATTGGGTCCTCGGATTGACAAGTGCAATGGGTTTGCCATTTCTGGATTGCCATTATCACATGTCGGGAGGAGAGACGTTGCTGAGTCCTCGGGAGATGGTCGCCAGAGTCGACAGTTTTCCAGGTTATATTCCATCGTCTGCCCCAAATGCGCAGGATAGAATATTACCGAGAAAACCTCGCTTGGATGTGGAGTTTTCGTGTATACTAAGTCTGGCCAAATTCCAAACAAGTCACGCTACTTTCCACGCTAATCATAGGTGTATGCTCAAGCCTGGGTATTGGGCTTTTCTCTCAAGAATCCACCCCACCCTACAAACAGAAAATCCAGCAGCAGAACAGTACAGCATAATAATGAAATGCAATGCAATAAATGCAGTAAACTACAGTAAAACAGTAATATATAACAAGATAAAGCACCACAATAAACACCCAATGAAATAAAACAAACAAGCGCTAGGATTGACTCACAAAAGGGGATGGACTAGCCAGAGGTCTATCTGTCCCCAGCAGAGTCGCCAACTATCGCTCCCGAGGATTTGCATCCGTGGTACAAACGCGAAAGTGGCGCGGAAAACAGAGTCGCCAGCAATGTGTATTTATCCCAAGAAAGGGAAAGGAAACACTGCGTAAACCTGAAGGGAAAAGGAAAGAACATGGTCTCACGACCAAGAGAAACGGGTAAGGGAGTCGGTTATGCGAAGGGAAGGTGTTAGCACCCAACACGTCCATCGTACCCGATGGGATCCACGCTTGTTGTCTCGATCAAAGGGTGTCGTCGTCTGGAGCTCCGCTGCTACTGGAAAGGAAAAGAAATGGGAACGAGAAAGAGCGAAGAAACGAAGAAGAAAAGGAAAAGAAGTGACTCGATAGGACATCGCTCGTCCTACGCCTACGTACTCCCTCGTGCAATAGGAAAGTCAGAATCAACGTAGCTCGGACACGAACTAAGGGGGGGGGGGGTTGCTCGCCAAGACATCGCCGTCTTGTGCCTACGTATCCTCAATCGGACTAGAGAGAGGAAATCAGAGCAGTCGCAGTTCGACCTAACGAGGTCAGTTAGTGTTTTTTATGAGCGACGTTAGATTCGCGTCCGGCAGTTAGGGCCGATGCCTGTTTGTGACGAGACGGAAGATAACGTGCCCTTTACTGAAAATGATTTGAAATTAACGATTCCGAAGGATAAAAAGACTTGGGTTTGTTTTTGTATTTTTTAGACAGAAGTGGATTGAAGTTAGCTCGTAACTCACATTGCACCAAAGTCTACCATGCGAGAACGAGTGAATCGCATGGTCGCCCCCAAATGGGATGTATGTTAAACACTCTAGAAGAGGAGAGGAGACCCCTCGTTCTTCACTTCATACACTTAAGGCTCGAGCGCAATATTCATTATATTTATTAAGTGTTTTAGAAGTGTTAAGAGATGAGAAGAGAAGACACAAGGAAGAAAGGTGACTCTAAGGGAATCACTATCCTAGTGTTGTCATGCAAAAGGGTGGTCCTATGGTTAGTGAACTTTAGGCGAGAAAAAAATTCCTAAGACCTAATGCTAATCCTACTCCAAGCTTAATCGAAAATTAAGTTGGACTAGGTAGCTCTAAGGGAGTGAATCCAAGACTTAAACAAGTCTTGAGATTCAAGGGAAGTGAAAGAGTGAAGGAGATGAAGGAGGAAAGGAAGCGAATAAATAAAAACAGCAGCTACCATAACGTTCCTGCACCAAAACAACAGTAAAAAGCAGTCCACAAGCAGCACAACTTATAACGGCATACAATTCAGCACAAGAAAGGGTGTTAAATGTCAGCTAGTAGCACATACAACATCACACATACACATAGACAGCTGTAGAAGCAGGGCAGCATGCAATACATTTGAATACGAATCAAGCATGGAAAAACAAACATGCATCAAACATCATGCATTACGATTACAAACACATCATATATCATGGTAAACAATCTTGAAAACACCATGGAAGAAAGTACATCATGAAGGTATTCATAACATTAAGCATATGCACAAATCGGAACAAACATGCACCTCAAGGAATAGAAGCAATTAGGCATGCATAATACAATTCCAGCAACATAAGCATTTAATCACAATCAACATGCTCAAAGAAGTGTGTGTATGGTGTTCATAGCATCAATTAATCAACAACGCAAACATAAACATTTATCGACAAAAGACAAGACTCGCGTGTCGAAGAATCGTGTTCATGCGATAGTGTGAGGTGTAACAGCTCAAGAATAGTCTGCAAATCATCAATGCATCAATCCATGAAGTTTAGGCATGCATCGGATCTCAAACGACCAAGAAAATGCAAGAAAATATCACTCTGCAGCAGTGGTAATCGATTACTCACTTTGAGTAATCGGTTACTCAGTTAAAATTTAACCAAAAACGTGAAAATTAGGCAGAGTAATTGGTTACTCTGTTAGGGTAATCGATTACCACTGAAACAGAGGCAGAAAATCAACTTTGAAAAGCACTTTTCAGCATCCAATCACTTATGCAAACATCCAAATGATCATGCAATCAATTAATCACGAAATTCACATCAAATATCAGTAATCAAACACCGATTTCATCAATCAAACAACAAGATCACAAATCAAATCAAGCAAATGGGTCAAATCACATCACAAACCAAGGATCTACATTGCATAAGTTGAAATTAAGCTAAATCAAACATAGATCTAAGGAAAACCAACCTACAAGGCTGAGATTTGCCTTGGTGATTGTTGAGCACGAAAATTGGTGAATCCAAGCAAGAAAACCAGAGATCTATACAATAATCTTCAAGATCCTAGCAAGAAACTTCAAGATCCAAGCAAGAACACTCCAAATAATCAAAAGCTGCTCCCAAAAGTGATTCCAAGATCCAAACCAGTAGCTATATCAGAATTAAACCAAGAATGATGATGTGATAGAGGTTTAGCTCAAGAATTCACAAATTGCAATGAAGAATTTGTGAATCTATGGATATGGAGCTTTGGTGAGGGGTTGAAAATGAAGATGAAAAGTGGAAAAAGTGAGAGAGAATTGAGAGGAAAATTCTGAAAAAATGAGAGTGAAAATGATCTAGGTTTAAGAGGTTTGGAATGAATTGGTTTAAATAACCCCTAGGTTAGGATTTAAGTTTGGGTTGAGAGTGAGGTTAAGTGAGTGGAAATTGGGATGAAATGTGAATTAGGAAATGAAATGAGGAATTAGAGTGGAAAAATGATGGAGAGAATTTGAATTTTGGGTGGAAAATGATGCAAATAGATCAGTTCTAGATCTTTCCCACACATGCACAAGCAAAGCACATGACCATAAAATACTCCAAAATTCTGCAATGCTGAAAATGCCACATTTTTGCAATTTCGCCTAGAGTAATCGGTTACTCACTTTGAGTAATCGATTACTCCATTCAAAAATTCAAAATTGGCGGCAAAAGGAGGGAAACTTTAATATTCGCCCGGTTCCACCTGTTCTGGACCATGATAGACCTCTGAAACGTGCCATTTGATATTACCACTGGAAAACACTTGAAATATGCTGTGACCTGTTTTTTCGTACTCCAATTAAATTGCTGATAAAAACTGTCTGGTGCTGGATGACTGATCAAAAATTGACTGTCGGGGTTTCTGATCATCCAATCGCTTAATGAGCAAAATAAATGCTCAAAAGGACTTGGAAAGCTATCTGCTTGGCTCTGAACACTGTTAAAAATCGTACTGGAGCTGATGATGCCGTGAACTGCTAGAGAATACCTTGATCCCATGCTCAAAAGGACAATGCAAATGCAGGAATGATAATGCAAATGAAAGGAAGCATAAACCGGTTAAGTTAGAAACAAAAGGGCAAATTTTGAGGTGTTACATTAAGTTGTAAACGTTGGAGTTTAGCTTAGAACCAATTCTACTTAGTGGATTTCATTCCTGGCTTGGTATCCCCCAGACGTAGGTGTTGTTGATCACCGAACTAGGTTAACAATTCTTGTGTGTTGATTACTTTCTAATGTTAATATTCCATTCCTTATTATCCTTGTGTGAGAAGCAGAGATCAAGTGTCATGACATCCTGTCCGACATCTTAGTGATCTGCTTGAACAGAATTTCAAGTGCCAAATCTAAAACAGAAGAAGAACATGTGGAACACCTGTCAAAGTTATTCCAGCATCTGAGAAAATGCAAACTCTGCTTGAATCCAAATAAGTGCACATTCGGTGTTCGTTCAGGAAAACTCTTGGTATTCATCGTCAGCCAAAAAGGAATTGAGGTTGA
Source organism: Lathyrus tuberosus (assembly GCA_022829125.1). NCBI lineage: Eukaryota > Viridiplantae > Streptophyta > Magnoliopsida > Fabales > Fabaceae > Lathyrus > Lathyrus tuberosus. The sequence continues at coordinate 5,493,812 of JALAZF010000215.1, forward strand.
TCCCGACAAAGTTAAGGCCATTCAAGAAATGCCTTCACCAAAGACTAAAAAACAAGTAAGAGGATTTTTGGGAGGTCTGAATTACATCTCAAGATTCATTTCCCTCATGACCGTGACATGCACGCCAATTTTCAAACTACTCAAAATGAATCAAAACTGTATATGGACAGAAGACTGCCAAAAGGCTTTCGACAACATCAAAAAATATCTGTTGAATCCACCAATTCTGTCTCTTTTAGTGGAAGAAAGACCACAAATCATCTACTTAACAGTTTTAGAAGACTCCATGGGTTGTGTGCTTGGCCAACAAGACGAGACGAAAAGAAAAGAGTCTGCCATTTATTACTTAAGCAAGAAGTTCATGGGTTGTGAAACTCGATACACTATGCTCGAGAAAACTTATTGCGCTCTGGCTTGGGCAGCCAAACATCTTCGCCAATACATGATTTTTCACACTACTTGGTTAATCTCTGAAATGGATTTGATCAAGTACGTCTTTGAAAAGCCTGCTACCACAGGAAGGATTGCCCGTTGGTAGATGTTATTATCAGATTACGACATCAAGTACCAAGCTCAGAAATCCGTCAAAGGAAGTATTTTAGCCCATCATTTGGCTCATCAACCGATTGACAATCAGGAATCAGTCAAATTTGACTTCCCAGACGAAGATGTGATGTACTTAAAAATGAAAGATTGTGATGAACTGCTACTAAGCGAAGGGCCAGAGCCAGGTTCCCAATGGGGACTAATATTCGACGGAGTTGTCAACGCCTATGGAAGTAGAATTGGGGCATTCATTGTTACACCTCAGGGTACTCATATTCCTTTCACTTCCAGATTGACATTCAAATGTACAAACAATGAGGCCGAATCAAAGCTTGTATCATGGGTCTCGAAGAAACAATTGAATTAAGGATAAAGAACTTAGATGTGTATGGAGACTCAACCCTGGTTATAAATTAGATCAAAGGAGAGTGGAACACATATCAATTGGGATTGATTCCCTACAAAGGCTACGCAAGAAGGTTGCTTCCCTTCTTCAACAAGATTGATTTTCATCACATTCCTCGCGAAGAGAACCACATGGCTGATGCACTAGCTACTCTATCCTCCATGATTATAGTGAGTCGATGGAACGAAGTGCCCAAGATCGACATAATGCGCCTTGATAGTCCCACTTACATCTTTGCATTTGAAGCAGTCATAGATGGAAAACCCTGGTATCACGATATCAAATGCTTCCTTCAAAAACAAGCATACCCGCCTGGGGCATCAAGAAAAGATAGGAAGACTCTCAGAAGACTAGCTTGCAACTTCTTCCTAAATAATGATATACTCTACAAGAGAAAATTTGACATTGTTTTGCTCAGATGCGTGGACAAACAAGAAGAAAACATGTTAATGAAAGAAATTCATGAAGGCTCATTTGGGACTCATGCCAATGGACACACAATGGCAAGAAAAATTCTGAGAGCAGGATATTATTGGCTGATAATGGAATTCGATTGCTACAAGTACATGAGGAAATGTCACAAGTGTCAGATATACGCCGACAAAATCTGAAATTCTGGTATCAGATGTGTTATGTTAAGTGTGATGTCACAACAACACAATCTTCTATATGAACAAGGTAAAAACAACAGAAAATAACACAATGAATTGTTCACCCAGTTCGGTCTAACTACCTACGTCTGGGGGCAACCAAGCTAGGGAGGAAATTCACTAATAGTAGTATTAAATTACAGACTCAACAATCCCAGTTGACATCTACTAATCTTAATCACTACCCAAGGACACTTCTACCTAAGAAACCACTTAGGTATGAGAAACCACTCACTCCCTAAACCACCTCAGTGTTACAATCCAATGATTACCCTTTAAAACCCACCTTGATTCTGCTTAATAGCTTTGATCAAGAACAACACACTCCTGCTTAAAAGCTCTAGAGTGAATACACTTATAACTTAAAATAGTAACACCAATTCAAACATGAATGGTTTACAAAACACACACGAAAACTCAAATTGACTCTCAGTCTATAGCTCTCTTTCTTCGTTATTTACCAACAAGGGTTGAGGCTGCTTTTATAGAATTCTGACTTGGGCTTGAACCTCTTCCAAAAATATCTGATTTGATTTGTTTTAAAACCAGAATTTAAAACAGATTTGATCTTCAAATCTTTTTAAATCTCTTCAAATCAGCCCTAATGTTAGTTACATGATCTGCTCCATAATCTGCAAATTTTTTAATTGAAAATATCTTCTCCAAGATCTTCGCATCCAATCTCTCTAACAGATCTCCTCAAAGCACACTAACACACGCAGCCCTAAAACATCACAACCTGATGTTCTGATAAACTAATGTCAAGACATCAATTATAACATCAGCATATAAAACTTCAACCCTGCAACAGCTAATGTTAGGAACCAATGTTATGACATCAGACATATGACATCAACATTGTTCAACTTTGTTTTACCAAAATTCCAGCCAATACTAGAACTAACAAAATCCATGTACCGCTAACGCATCTCAAAGTTCTTTCTTCTCCATGGCCTTTTTCTATATGGGGAATCGACATGATTGGCATGATTGAGCCCAAAGCCTCAAATGGAGATCAGTTCATCCTAGTATCCATTGACTACTTCACTAAGTGGGTCGAAGCAGTATCATACACCAATGTGACCTGACAAGTGGTGGTCCGATTTATCAAGAACAATCTCAACTGCCGTTATGGTGTTCCAAGCCAGATCATTACGGATAACGGATTGAACCTGAATAACAAAATGATGAAAGAGTTGTGTGCTGAGTTCAAAATCGAACACCATAACTCGTCTCTCTACCGTCCTAAAATGAATAGAGCGGTAGAAGCAGCTAACAAAAATATCAAGAAGATCATTCAGAAGATGGTTGTAACCTACAAAGATTGGCATGAGATGCCACCCTTTTCTCTTCACGGTTATCGTACATCTGTCCGCACTTCAATAGGGGCAACCCCTTTTTCTCTAGTATATGACATGGAAGCAGTGCTCCCCATAGAAGTAGAAATCCCATCAATAAGAGTATTGATGGAAGTCAAGTTAACAGAAGCTGAATGGTGTCAAGGTCGACACGATGAATTGAACCTAATCGAAGAAAAAAGAATAACGGCTTTATGCCATGATCAGTTATATCAACAAAGGATGAAGGAAGCGTTTGACAAAAAAGTCCGACCCCGTGTCTTCAGAGAAGGAGACCTCGTGCTCAAGAAGATACAATCATTTCTCACTAATTCCATGGGCAAATGGACTCCGAATTACGATGGCCCTTATGTTGTTAAGAAAGCCTTTTCAGGCGGTGCCTTAAGACTCGCAACCATGGATGGAGAGGAATTCACTGATCCAGCAAATGTTGATGTTGTCAAGAAATACTTCGCCAAAATAAAAAATGAAAAAAAAAAGTCTCGGTGGACTGAAAACCCGAAAGGGCGGTCCAGGTAAAAATTAGAGACATGAACAATATTCATCCCGATAGATTGAAAACCTGAAAAGGCAATCTAGGCAAAAGTTAGGGATACATGGCAAGTAACTGCATCCGACAAGTTTGGCTCCTCAGAGGCAACGTCATTTGTCAGGAAATCCTAAATCAAGGTCACCTTTGGAAGAAGCTCGAAAATACCCAGAATTTAAAGTTGGTGGAAGTATAACGGTCATTATGTTTCAATGTAGCCCCTTTTCCTATAAATTACCATTTTCTAAATGTTGTAATGCTCCATGGAATCACGTATTAGGCTGATTTCCATTCTATGAATAAAAGCTTGAGCCCTTCTGCCTTTAATTTGCAATTCTTATTTATTCTGCTTTACAAAATGATAGTTTAGTATGATCAACGATTCTTGAAACAAGAAAAAAGAATTTACTTTTGTTTTCAAAACAGAAATTTCAAAATTTTACTTCTGCTTTTAAAAATAAAGATGACAATTTCTTTTTTATTAATGAGCACGAAAAGGAACATCGACGGTTTCTCCGAAAGTGATCAAAACTTCAATATGCAAAATCAAAATACTCCTTTTGACCAGTACACCCTGAATGAAGGATCAACTACTTCAGACGGAATGTCCCATCTGACATCCCCGACAGAGTTATTACATCTGAGAACCAATGATTGGTTTTTCACCCCAGTAGAATCTACGCTTAAAAAGCAAGAACGAGTTTCTATCCCTAGCAGGTTTGTACCTATGGAAACCAGAACAAACGAAGGAATCCCCGCGCCAAAAAAAAGTACAACTTTCAATAATCTCTAGAGATACCCCTATCTCCCAGAATGGCCGAGTATCCAGTTGTGTTCATCACCAGTCTGTATGTCATGTCTCTCTTGTCAGCATAAGCATTTCATACATACATCATGCATAATTGATTCATATTCATATTCATGTTGCATTACTATCACTTTGGTCATATTCATCCCCAAGTGATAAGCGCCCTCTCTCCGATAGAGTTGTTAGTCTTATTTACCACGTCAGATAGGAAAAAATTTCGGTTTAAGTTCTTTCCTCATTAGGAAATATATTATTTAAACAGTCTCTCTATAGTGCACTCCTGGATTGAAATCACTCTTCGACCACTTTGATAACTTGAACCTCTGAAAGACAAGAAGCCATTTGGATATACACATTTTGGAACATCACTCTTCACTATCGAAGATGATACTTTGCTTTCTCGGATTAAGGAAAAATCCCCAGAGAAAGCCTCTCGACAGAAGACTCTTGGCAATACGGCAGTTTCTCCCCAAGGAATTTTCTTTCAATGGAGTCATCAACACCTCAAAATTGGATTACATCACATGGCATCTCTCCGAAAACAGGAAGTATGATGTAATTTCCCCAGCAAATGGCATCTCCCACAAGAGAAGTTTGCACACCTCTGTAATTCAGACAAATGGTTATCCCCCAGCATGTCTGACATCAAAATTTTACTCAGCTTATGGCATCCCTCCGAAGAAATCTTGAAGAGAAATATGAGGAAGCACGTTTTCCATCAAATGGCATCTCCCCAGCGAGAAGTTTGGTGAAAATCGTAACGGATAACATTCCTTGTCAAGAGAAGAACTCGGCAAAAAGAAACTGAGACCAGTTCCGTGGCTGAAGACCAGGATCAAGGGGAAGTTTGTTTCAAAAGAAAACTGAAACCAACTCTATGGCTTAAGACCAGGATCAAGGGGAAGTTTATTTCAAAATAAACTAAGACTAGTTCCATGGCTGAAGACCAGGATCGAGGGGAAGTTTATTTCAAAAGAAACTAAGACTAGATCCATGGCTGAAGACCATGAACGAGGGGAAGTTTTACCCTTTTCTAAGTAACATTACTTAGAAAAAGAAGATGCATGAGCAAATAGCTACCATTCACAACTACAATCAAAATTTCGGGTATTCCTATATTTAATCCTCTTTTACCTTGAATGTCCGAACGTCTTCGCCATTCACACCTTCAGGTCCAAGAAGATTAAATAGGGGCATATGTCATACCCTAAATTTTGACCACAAGATTTCACATCATTGTGCAAATCATCACCACAATATGGATATACCTTCATGCCACATCAATCCTCTCAAAGATAGTTGAGCATTCACCTCAACCAAGGATTAGGGTTTTTGAACCCTCTCAGAACATTCAGACAAATGATCAATCAAGAATTGACATGATTTTAAACTTTTCAAACCACTCAAACATCTATGAAGGATCAAGAGGTCTCCCACATCAAGAATCAAGCATAAGAATGCAATATTTCAAGTTGATCAAGCATTAAGATCATCAGTGTCACCAAATTAGGGTTTTAGTTGACCAAGGCCTCTAGAGAGAAATTTTCATCTGGGCATGAGCCATTACTTCAAAACATGATTCAAGAAGCTCAAAGGGATCTCATGGATCCAATCATGAATTCAAAATAGCCTCAGGGGATGCATTCATCAAAAATCAGGAATTAGGGTTTCTTGATCAAATTCACCCCTAAGTTGATTTTTGGAACAAGACATGAGCCAAGACCTCAAGAAATGTTTTGAAGACCTCAAATATCTTATATTGATCCTCTTACAAGTTTAAATTGACACAACGAACTTGGTTCATGAGCAATATAAAGATTTAAATTCATCTGGACCACAAACTAGGGTATCTGAGAAAAAGTCAACCATACCTTTGTCTTTTGACCAAGACATGATCTCAAAACTTGGGAATTGATTCAAGACACTCTAAAACACCTATGGAATCCATCCATTAGGTTTGATTAAGCCAAGAACTTGCTTTCATAAAAGATCACAAAGTTTGAAATTCATCTGATAAAAAGTAAAATTTACCCCAAAACCAAGTTTGACTTTTGTGATTTTTTGGCAAACATGGCTTCTTTAAGTCAAAAAGAATGTTAACTCATGGTTTGGATCATCATCCATCAAGAAAAATCAAGAAAAATGAGGTTACTTGCAAAAGGGGCAACCTTAAAAAACTTGAATTTTCACTAAGTTATGGAAAAAAGTGATTTTTACCCAACTTTGCAAGACCATAAATTATGATCCAAGCAACCTTTTTCTTCCATCCAAAGCTCAAATGAAAGCTCTCATTACATACTACAAGATTGTCAACAACACCATATTCTAAATCTTGATGGATTTTGAGTTATGGATTGATCAAAATAAAAAAAATTAAGAAATGGACATATTTCAAACACTTAGAAAAAAATTTGAGACAAAATCTGTCTCATGTTTTGTCCAACTTTGGAAGCATTTTCCATCATGATCCAGATGAATCAAGACCAAAGTTAAGCATCAAAGTTGAAGTATGATATATGGGCTTTCCAAAAAGTACAAGAACTCATCCTAATTCAACTTGAGCAAGAAGTTACAAGTCTTGCAACATGACCTAAAAATCTGGTTTTTCAAGACAACATTGGTGCATGACTTGTGCCACACGATTTCCTCCTTTAAATTTTGTCACTTTGCCAACTTTTTCGTCTTCCAAAAACACAAAACATCTGATGACTCACTTGTTACTTGATCAAGGAGTCAAGAATTCCACTTAGCATGTGCAAAACCATCATGACATGAACTTTGAAATTCAATTTTGGTAATGTTACATTAATTCAATGCATTGAGGTGTCATGAACCAAGCCATACCAATCCAAGCCAATCAAGATTCAGTCCAATGCTCTGAGTGTTCAAACCTGTAAAAATTGAATTGAGTCAAGCTAGAGGAGACTTGGCACTTTGAAACATCCAAGTCAATTGCTACATAGCTACACATAGTGATCAACCTCCATTCACTATTCCATGCAAAATAAACATCCTATACTATAAACAGAGGTCATTTGTGACTGATTAACACACACCAAAACATCTCCACTCATGTTTTCCTCCAAATCACTCTTCAAAACCAGAAAATGCTTCTTTAGCAAGTAACATTCGAATTTTTCAATAGAGAGCCATTCCATCACAACCAATGATCGTAACACCACACATATATCATATAGAAGCTATCCAAACACTTCTCCATCATCTGTAACATCAGAATCACAAAGGTCAAAATCCAACTTAGGCCTAACTGCAGTTGAAGTGCCACAATAAGATCCAGGTGTTTTCAATCCATTCCAAGCTTCTCAACACACTATATAAGGTCCATTGAAGTTGTCCAGATCATCACACAACATCTGTAACACCTCTACATCAAAATTCAAATTCCTCTTGCACAAGTAAGCTTGAAGCTCTCAAACTCTATACTTCATGCATCATAAATTTGTTTTCAAGTTACCAACATGTTTCTGGTAGTTCCTAGAGTAATATCCCTCAATCAATTGCATGATTTCATTCGTGTATAGAATTTCACTATGGTTTTTGCAAAAACTAGGGTTTCTGTGTTCATCACAATTATCTCACTCCACACTTAAAATAAATGAAATTAAATACCACCATCATGTTCCTTGATCAAAATCGAGCAAGATTGATGTTTATTTCATTTAATTTCATCACCTATTCAGTGATATAGGGAGGGTTTTACAAATCTAGAAAACCAGAGCACGCGCGAGCAAGAACAAGTGTTTTTGGCGCCTTTTTTGAATATTTGAATATTTGAATTTTGGTTAATTTGATTAATTGATTTCAAAAATTAATTTCTCTCTCAATTTTAATCATTTCTGATTGGTTCTTTTTTTAAAATTCATAAAAAATGTTAAAATATTTTATTCCACAAAAAAATAAAAAATATTATTTATTTAATATATTTTGAATTTTTGTAAATAATTTCTTTTTAATTGTTTTTAAACATTTTTAATGAAATCTTTCTCTTGATTTTTCAAACTCAAATGAATTTCAAGCTTTCATATGGATAAACCATGATTTTCAAACATTTTTCAAAATTCACAACATATTTTTAAATATATTTGATATTTTATATCATTTTTTATTTAATTTTATTTGAAAAATTGTATTTTTAATTAAAATTAGGATTTTTCCTTGATTTTATATTTTCAATCTTCATTTGAAACACTTTTGGGCCTCTAATAGAGTGTAAGACCCAACCTCTTTTGAAAATAAATAATTCCTGGGCCTCTGTCATAGTATAAGTCCCGGTGCGATTTTTTAAAACAACGCCGCATTCATTATTTTTCATCTGGGCCTCTCCTTGAGTATAAGCCCTAATTTTCTTCTTTACAAACACTTTTGGGCCTCTAATAGAGTGTAAAACCCAAACCTCTTTGTACATAAATAAATTTTGGGCCTCTGCTATAGTATAAATCCCACAACGTCTTTCGGTATCGCAGTGCGATCAGTGTTTTTCAAAATAAGTCATTTGGGCCTCTCCTTGAGTATAAGCCCCAACCTTTTGTACAAAAACTTTGTTTTAAACAATAAAAACATCCATGGGCCTCTCCTTAATTTGTAAGACCCATACTTCTGTTTTCAAAATCATCTGTCTATTTTAAACTGGTACTAGAAGAAGCATTATTCTCGGTGAAACTGCTCATAGACCACTTGGGCCTCTCTTTGAGTTATAAGCCCCAAAAATTCTTTTCTTTTAAAAACAACTTTCTCTTAATTCAAATTCAAACTCAAAGTTTTCTCAAAACTTTCTTCAATTTCTTAAAACCCTAATCATACAGTTGAAATCATACAATAAATCACAATACACTTGGGCCTCTTTTTAGAGTGTAAGATCCAACATCTTTTCAATTCAATGCATACTTGTGATATACATGTTAATTCACTTATCTGTATATACTTGTGCATATCCGTCTAGAGTTTCCCCAGCAATTAGATCTACACTTAGTTCAAACCAGAGGTTACTTATAACTTATTCAAAACTAGTTCCCTCATAGGAAACTTCCCTCGATACAGTCTGCCTCCTCTTGGGCTTTATTCAATAAGGAACAGAGAAAGGCATTATTCCCGGTGAAAATTTTCTCAAGACTGTCAAAACTTAGAAACATATACAAGAAATTCATTTCCCCATAGATGATTTATGACTCGATTTCGTATCGTTTATTTTGATTCAATTCGTGCATGTCTAATTGTATTTTTATCGAGTCGTTATCATTTTATGCATTATTTACTTATGTTTTCTTTCATTTTCCCTTGACAGGTCCTATATCAGCCCCATAGAAGGAAAGAACAAGAACTGAGCTAAAAGAGAAGAAAAAGTGAAGAAAATGCATGATTCTGCCCCAGCCTAAACTGAATGGCGCTCGCCATCTTCCCAGCGTAAAAGGAATGGTGCTCGCCATAGGAAAAAAAGAGGGAAATTCAAATTCTACTGAATGGCGTTCGCCATTATGCCTACGGCGGTCGCCGTTGGTTCGCGAGAGCAGTTTCCAGAGGCAGTTCTTGCAGTTTTGCAAGTTCAAATTCAAATTCGAAAATGTGTTCTTGGAGCCTGTTTCTTCCTATAAATACACCATCAGGGGTCTGCATTTGAAAATAAAAGAACCCCGCGGAAGCGTTGCAGAATTTTTGTTAGCCTACCCACTTAAATTACTTTCCAAAGTATCAATCACTTGCACCGAGAGATTGATACAACTGCTGTATTTTCTTTACATTCTGTGTTGCTGATGTACACTTAGATCAATTTCAATTAATAGAAGATTTACATTCTGTTTACTTCCGTTGCATTTCAGGTTATTTACATTTCGTTTATATCAGTGCATTATTTAATTGTACTTGTATGCAATCTAACTTGTTTTACTAGTAAATCGTAAGTCTGAACTTTATTAAAATTAATCAACATGTTTTCCTTAAAATTCAGCAATGTTACCGTGTTAGTATTAGCTTTAAATATGTCTGAGTAGATTCGCATGCGTCCGTAGATTGAGGACCGTCGTTCCGACGGGACTCTGTAGAGCCATCGGTGTTCAACTTGATGTTTTCAAAATTCTGGTTTTGGTGTCTAATTTGAATTTAGGCAGCCTTGTCATTAGAGCGAGGGGCTGTTTAACAACGTTTTGTCACGAGAGTGAGAAACGCACCAAGGCGTGTCCGATAGAGCGAGAGTTTGAGGTGATCGCTGGATAGTAGACACCAGACATTGAGCCTAAATGCAGCGAGAGCGCTTTAGGGCCTCATTTAGGTTATGTTAGTTTTCAAAGCGCAACTTTTAATTACCGAGCGAGCGAGAGCAAAATCTTGGGGTCATGAGGCGTGGCTTGGTTAATACAGCGAGACCGTGAGATCGAGCCTTTAAACCGGTATTTCCTACAGATCAACTTTGAAACCTTTGTTAACACTCAGATTTTGCAGAGTCCCCATGGAGCACGAAAATCATTCTCCGGTCTCGTCTTTATCGTTGTTTTCAAATCTTGTTAAAAACCAAATTTCTTTTACCGCCAAATCTAACATTAGCTTTGCACCGTAATAATTGATCACTCTAGGTTGATTATCAATCCCTGTGGATTCGACAATCTTTTAAAACTACGCGATAAGCTGTATACTTGCAGTAGTAATCTGACTAATAGGCATAGTCGCGATCAAGTTTTTAGCGCCGTTGCTGGGGCTTGATTAGTCAATATTGTGATACTTTCGTTGCACAGTATAGAATTAGGATACTTTTTAATTTTCCTTTGCAAACTGTCGATTGTATGCCAAACACTCGCTCACAAGGCGAAGAGTTGGAACAACCAATCAACAAAATCGAACGTTACATCCTTCTGAGACGCCGAATTAATGAATTCCTTCTTAGATATAACATCCCATATCCTCTTATTCCCTACTCAGATTCGGAAACTGAATTGGAATCATAACAAAACATGGCCGAAGAACCGAGAAACTGTCCTCTAAAGTATTATGCTGTTCCATCACAAGAAGAACCACATAACAAAATTGCTGCCCCAGCTATTAACCGTAATGATTTCGAGCTGAAACCTTCCCTAATTTCAGCAGTTCAACAACACCAATTCTCAGGTAATGCTACGGATGACCCGAACCTTCACTTATCGATATTCGTGCAATATCCAGACACCGTAAAAGCCAATGGAGTCAGTCAAGAAGCAATTAGACTAAGACTTTTTCCGTTCTCATTGAGGGATAGAGCTAGAGCTTGGCTCCAGTCTCTACCATCCCACTCAGTGACAACATGGGACGAGTTGAAGAAAGTCTTCTTAGCCACATATTTCCCACCAAGCAAGACAGCTATGCTGAGAGCCCAAATTAACGGAATTAACCAAAAAGATAACGAATCTTTATTCGATGCTTGGGAGAGAGACAAAGACATGTTGAGGTTATGCCCACACCATGGACTTGAAGAATGGATGATAATACATACCTTTTACGGGGGGCTGTTGTACAACACCAAAATGAACTTGTGTGCTGGCGCAGGCGGTGCTCTAATGGATAAACCGTATGCAGAAGCTTATGAACTCATAGAGACTATGGCTCAAAACCATTTCCAATGGGGAGGTGAGCGCGCTGGTGTATTGAAACCAACTCTGAAAGGAGGAATACACGAAGTTAACAGTATACACCGAGTCAATGCTAAAGTGGATGCGCTTGCTCAAAAAATCAAAAGTTTAGCAATAGCACCACCAACAGCTATCGTAGCTGCGGTGACACCAAATTGTGAAATATGCGGAAACCCTGGGCATACAAATGCTGAATGTCAAGTGTTGCCTAGTACTCCTACCGACCAAGTGAACTATGCTCAAGGGAACCCATATTCAAACACTTACAATCCTGGCTGGAGAAATCACCCAATCTTTTCATATAAGAATCACAATGTTTTGAATCCACCAAACCCAGCACCTGTTGTTCCACACGAGTGAATTGATGAAACAATTGTCAAGCAAGCTTGATGCTATGGCTACTCATAACAAAATGTTAGAAACTCAAATCACTCAAGTAGCCCAACAACAATCAACTAATGCAGCCCCCGCTGGAACATTTCCTGGCCAACCACAACCAAATCCAAAAGGTCATGCTAACGCTATTACTTTGCAAAGCAGAACAGAATATGATGGACCCGTTAACCCGAGACTCCAAAATTCAGTCATGCACCAAAATTTACAAAAGGGAGCCGAGAAAACAAGAGAAACTAACACGGAGAAGGAAGATGAAAACGGAAAGGCCGCAGAGAAAGAAACACCCTATGTGTCTCCGCCACCGTATAAACCACCTGTGCCTTATCCTCAAAAACTAGCTAAATCCAAAAACGAAGGACAGTTTAAGAAATTCGTAGAGCTTCTAAAGCAACTGAATATAACCATACCTTTCACAGAAGCTATTACGCAGATGCCCTCATATGCCAAATTCCTTAAAGAGATCCTATCAAATAAGAAAAAGTTAGAAGATAACGAAAACGTTATGCTCACTGCTGAGTGTAGCGCCATACTTCAAAATAACATGCCTCCTAAACTAAAAGATCCAGGTAGCTTTTCCATACCTTGTGTAATCGGAAAAACTGTCATAGACAAAGCGTTATGCAACTTAGGAGCCAGTGTTAGCCTAATGCCCTTATCCACATGTATGAAACTTGACTTAGGAGACCTGAGGCCAACAAAAATGTCTTTACAACTAGCGGATCGGTCTGTGAAGTATCCAGTAGGTATGCTAGAAAACGTGCCAGTTTGCATAGGTCAGTTTTATATTCCGACAGATTTCATGATAATGGACATTAAGGAAGATTCTAATATACCAATCATCTTAGGTAGACCGTTCTTAGCAATAGCTGGAGCTATAATAGATGTGAAGAAAGGAAATTTAACCTTCGAAGTAGGGGAAGAAAAAGTCGAATTCATCTTAGCCCAATTCCTGAAAGCCCTAGCATTAGACGATTCATGCTGCTTTCTAGACGTTATCGACGAATGTGTCAGAGAAATGGAGAAGGAACCGACAAGGCTCACGGAAGTACTAAAGATTCCAGCCCCTCCAATATTCGAGGACGATAACTGGCGTTAGCCATATGAAGTTGACAGTCTAAGAGAATACCTATCACTCACACCCGATCCAATGCCTTGCCCAAAGAAACCATCTGTAGAACTAAAAACATTACCCAAAGATCTAAGATATGAATTCCTAGACACTGAACTTGAAAAACCCGTAATAGTTAATGCCGATTTAGGAAAAATAGAAACTGAGAAACTATTGGAAGTCTTGAGAAAATATCCAACAGTTCTTGGATATAACATCTCCGATCTAAAAGGGATAAGTCCCTCTATATGTATGAATCACATCATGACGGAGGAAGATTGTAAGACATCTAGAGAACATCAAAGACGATTGAACCCTGTCCTAAGCGATGTAGTTAAGAGAGAAGTGCAAAAGCTATTAGAAGCAGTAATTATATACCCGATATCTGAAAGTAAATGGGTCATCCCAGTGCATGTCTTACCGAAGAAGGGTGGTGTTACGGTTGTAACTAAGTAAAAAGGCGAGTCCGTAGCAAAACGAACTCAAACTGGATGGAGGATGTGCATAGACTATAGAAAGTTGAATAAAGCCACTAAAAAAGATCATTTTCCCTTACCCTTCATATACCAAATGCTTGAACGGCTAGCCAAACATTCATATTTCTGTTACTTAGACGGATACTCAGGATTTTTCCAAATACCTATTCATCCTGATGACTAAGAAAAGACCACATTTACCTGCCCCTATGGCACATTTGCCTATCGTCGAATTCCATTTGGACTGTGTAATGCTCCCGCAACCTTTTAGAGATGCATGATGTCGATCTTTGCAGATTTCATAGACGACATAATGGAAGTCTTTATGGACGATTTCTCTGTATGTGGTGGAACTTTCGAACACTGTCTGTAAAACCTTGAGATGGTACTTGAACGATGCGTCAAAGTGAACCTTGTGCTAAATTGGGAGAAATGCCATTTTATGGTGCGACAAGGTATAGTTCTTGGACATGTAGTATCCGATAGAGGTATTGAAGTAGACAAAGAAAAGATAGAAATCATAGAAAACCTTCAACCACCAAAAATAGTTAGAGAAGTACGAAGCTTTTTGGGACATGTCGGTTTTTACCGACGATTCATTAAAGACTTCTCTAAGATTACAAAACCTTTGACTGGACTACTAATGAAAGAAGCTAAATTTATATTCGATGAAGAATGCATGAAGGCGTTTGAACAACTGAAGAATGCTCTTATTACCACACCAATTATGCAACCACCTGATTGGAGTTTGCCATTCGATGTAGGTGCTGTCTTAGGACAAAGAAAGGATAATAGGCTTCATGCTATTTACTACACAAGTAGGACCTTGGACAACACATAGATGAACTATGCGACCACAAAAAAGGAACTCCTAGCTATTGTATTCACATTAGATAAATTTCATTCCTATCTAGTAGGAGTGAAAATCATTATCTATATCGATCACGCCGCGATTAGGTACCTGTTGACTAAGAAGGATGCAAAACCAAGACTCTTGAGATGGATCTTGCTTTTGCAAGAATTCGATTTGGAAATTAAAGATTAAAAAGGTACAGAAAATGTGGTAGCAGATCATCTCTCTAGGATTGAGGATCTAAAGCCCGAAAGAGTTCCTATAAGCTATGATTTTTCTTACGACAGACTAGTAGCCCAGTTTGAAAGGGAAAGCAAAACTATAGAATTTCCTTGTTATTTAACGATGCAGAAACAAATGAAGTAGCAGAAGCAATATATACTAAAACCATGTTGCCATGGTATGCTGACTTTGTCAACTACCTAGCAGCCAAGGTGCTTCCACCAGATCTAACATACCAACAGAAGAAGAAATTTTTCCATGATCTTAAACAATATTACTGGGATGAACCCCTATTATTCAAGAGAGGCGCCGATGGAATATTTCGTCGATGTGTCCCTGAATCGGAAGTAGCGGATACCATATCCCAATGCCATGTTGCACCATATGGAGGACATGCCAGTACATCAAAAACATGCGCAAAGACATTACAATCTGGCCTCTTTTGGCCAAACCTTTGGAAGGATGTTCACATTGTCGTTATGAACTGTGACCGGTGCCAACGCACTGGAAACATTTCTAGACGCGATGAGATGTCGCAAAAGGGAATTTTAGAAGTTGAAGTCTTTGATGTATAGGGCATTGATTTCATGGGACCTTTTCCATCTTCCTTTGGAAACAAATACATACTCGTCGCAGTTAATTACGTATCAAAATGGATTGAGGCGATAACTTCTCCTACAAATGACGCACGAGTGGTGGTAAAACTTTTCATGAACATAATCTTTCCCAAATTCAGTGTACCAAGGATTGTCATTAGTGATGGCGGTTCCCATTTCATTTTGAATGTTTTCGGGAAACTATTGCTTAAATACGGAGTACGACACCGAGTAGCAACACCCTACCACCCTCAAACAAGTGGACAAGTAGAGGTGTCAAATAGGGAAATCAAGCAAATTTTAGAGAAAACCGTTGCAACTTATAGGAAGGATTGGTCTAATAAACTTCATGAAGCTCTGTGGGCTTACAGAACAACCTACAAGACCCCTATAGGAACCACACCGTACAAACTAGTTTATGGAAAATCATGCCATTTGCCTGTGGAATTTGAGCACAAAGCTTATTGGTCCATTAAGACCCTAAATATGAATTATAAGGCAGCAGGCGAGAAAAGGATTCTAAATATCCATGAGCTAGAGGAACTGAGACTTGATGCCTATGAAAATGCCAAAATATACAGAGAAAGAACTAAGAAGTGGCATGCTAAAAGGATAACAAAGAAGGAGTTTAACGAAGGAGATATAGTTCTTCTCTTTAACTCTAGGCTTAAACTGTTTCCAGGAAAATTACGTTCCAGATGGTCTGGTCCTTTCGAAATTACGACAGTTCTGCAAAGTGGAGCAGTTGAAATTAGAGGAAAGTCGAATGAGACATTCATTGTGAACGGCCAAAGACTCAAACACTACCACTTAGTAGAAAACAAGGAATTCATTACAAACTACAAGTTGGAAGAGCTTCCCGCTCTTCCCGACAAATGATGCCCTTTTCAGTTCTAATGTCGAGCTTTCGACATTAAACAAAGCGCTCCATGGGAGCTAAACCAAGATCCTTAGTTTTTATTTTATTTTGTTAGTTTTAGGACACTGCATGCGTGTTTAGTACAAAGTCTATACCATATGCATTACTGTTTGTTGCATCTCATTATTGTTGCTATCATTATCATTATTATGATTATTATCACCATTTTTATCTTATCTATACTAACGCGTAGCTAATAGTATTATTCCCCTAATATTGTAATATTTTTCAATTTTCAGGATACCCTTCTCTAGGATACCTTTTGACCAGCACCCATGTAGACATTCGAGAACCACGCCGTTGTCTTCAGGAACGATGTCTAGAGATGCCGATTTGAGGCTTTGTCTCAAAGAGACTTTGGTCTGTCCATCTACCCTGACGACTCGGCTATGCAAACCCTTAGCATCCGAGACAGTGTTGTTTTCCTTCTGAGCCAAATAGGCTGGACTCACTTTGCTTTAGAGAAGAGATTTAGCACTTACCATAACCTGACCTTGGAGTTCCTTAGCTCCCTTTACTATGATGCCACCCGTGGTTTTGGATTTGGTCGTGGATTGGCTACCTTCAGGTTGTTTGGAAACAAGTACAGATTCACCCACCATGAGCTTGCTAAATTATTGGGTTTTTCCTAATGAACCCGATGTTGTGACCAAAACCCCTGCTGATGCCTTTACTAGCTATGATCTTCAACATTTGTGGGGTACCATAGCTGGAAACGGTAATGCCGAACCTGGTGCCAAGTTTTCTGAAAGTATCCACAATCTTGGATGGAGATATTTCCATAAGGTTCTTGCTCACACTTTCTTTGGAAAAGAAGAGAACATTACATCTGTGTCGAGGGATGAGCTGTATATCATGCTCTGTGCATCCCAAGGAAACCCTGTAAATGCAACCCCGTTTTTGCTTGCTAATTTCAGTCGTATTGCTCGTGATTACTTTGAGCTAGTCTTAATAGGTGGGCTGGTGACTATGATTGCTGATGCAATTGGAATGAGGTACCATTTGAATCGTTCCTTTGCTTTCGGTGGCGTTCGCCCAATGGACATTAGCTTTTGTTTCAGCAGAGGCATAATTGCTAATCTTGGCCCGATTGAATTTGAGTTACTTATCAATAATACTGTAGTCCATACTTTCACCCTACCCAACCATAAAAAGACAAGTGTGCACAATAAGGACAATTGGATTTATGATTTGGAGGTCGTCAATGAGTTTTTGAGTCCACCCGACTCTCCTCAAGCTTACCAAAACTAAGATACCGTTATGTCTGCCGCGACCACTCAAGGTTCCGAGATCGATCCTGATATACCACCTTTGAATGTAGCTGCTGCTATTAATGCCCTCCAGTCTGAATTGGACTCCTTCCGAGATGAGATTTCCTACCTCCGAGTTGATTTCATTGGACTTATGGATGTTGTTCATGAGGTGTTGGATCATATGTTCCAAATTGTCTACTCCCTTAGGCAACATCATGGATGATCCATTAGCCACACTTATTTCCCTGTTTTTCTTAGGATAGTTAGTTTACATGTATAGTGTTTCCCTTTCTTGTATCCTTTGTACTGTTAATTTCCATTCCATTGTATACCGTCGGAATGCCGACGTGTAAATGTAATGCACTACTGTTTTGTTTAATGCAAGTTTCCTTTCCTTCAAGTGTTTCTAATATTTAGCATTTTGTGTTTTGCCCATAAAAAAAGAAAAACCTAAAAACACTCCAAAATTCTGCATTCAGTAAGAGCCAGGACACAAAATTCGTGCCTGAAGCAAATGGCACTCGCCATTATGCATAAGGCGCTCGACATTCCTTTAAACAAGCAGAACGCACTATTTTGCTTCAAAACACATTTTTGCCTCCTCTTCTCCCCATTTAAAACATTCTTGCATGTTCCCTAGACTCCCTAAGCACCTATTAAACCTCTCATTATCCCACATTAAATTCTAACCATCCATAGTCATCCATTTAATCCCTATTTAAACACACTAAACCACACATTCCCAATCATCTCTCTCTCAAAACCCACTTTCCATTCTCTTCCCATTTCAGAAAACATTCACAAACACCATCCTCCTAAGAATCAACTATGGAAGCTAACCAAGAGATAGATTACATGGGTATTGAGTTCCCCGAAGGAGTGATCGGAGCCACTATGCGTTCAAACTTTCACCGAATATCCAAAAGGTCAGTCTATGCCACAAGATATCCTGAACCGGAAACTCTTCGCACCTTAGGTCTTTTTGATAGCGTCTCATGGATGCTCAGGAACTTAGGTATGACTCGTTTCTGCTCCATGTTTAATCCCTCTTCCGTTAGACTTACTTATGAATTTCTTAGTTCAGTCCACTATGTCTATGATACCAACTGCACCACCGGAACCATTTATTTCAGAATGTTTAACGTAGATTATTCGCTAACTCATGAGCAGATAGCAGATTATTTTGGTTTTCTTACCGGTGAGGGTCTTGTGACTCAAGCACCTTAGACAGTGACTAGGAGGAAGGAGCTTTCCAATTCTGGCATCAAATAACTAACACAAGAACCACCAAATGGGAGGGCCTGAAAGCCACAAGCATCCATAACCCCGCTATTCGTTACTTTCACCGTATCCTCGCCTCCACCATTTTCGGACGAGAAAACCCAGGGAACGTAAATTCTAAGGACCTATTCTTTATTCACTGTGCTCTTTTCCAAACCCGTGTGAATCCTACACCGTTCCTCCTAGCCCATTTTATTAGTGTAGCAAACAGAGCCGGCGGTTCCATCTGCATAGGCGGTATCATTACTGCCATTACTATCTCTTTAGATTTAGAGGCTGACTTAGAAAACAAAGAGAGTATACTGTGTCTCTATGCTGACATTGACTTTTGCCGTAATGCGCGGCTTGTCAAGAGCTTGCATCGTAACAAGTATCACTTTATGGTCCGTACACATGAGTTTCGAGGTTTTCCTTTGCCAAATTCTGAGCATATAAATGTGCGTCAAAGCACTAATTGGCTATTTGATTTAGGAGTCCTTGATTTAGAGGCAGAGAGCGATGAGAGGCACTACCTTGAAGTCATGAGGCAGCATTTTGAGCAGCCCCATAATCATAGCCATACCACTGACATACCTGGGTCTAGCACCCAAGCACACACCTCACCTTTTTCTAATTTTGTAGGTATTCGTTCATCATTGGATGAAGTTTTGTCAGAGCTTAGGAAGCATAGAGAGAGAGAGAGAGAGAGAGAGTGGCTGAGCGTGATGTGCAGATGCAGGATATGCAGAGGAGGCAGTATGAGTTTATGGAGAGAGCCCAGATGGATTTGAGAGATGTTGTCGTAGAAATGGCGGGATTGCACAGAGAGGTGAACCGAGTTGCAGACTGTGTCCAGCATGTGCCTGATGACTCGATTTCGTATCATCTAATTCGATTCAATTCGTGCATGTTTTATCGCATTTTTATCGACTCATTGTCATTTCGTGTATTGTTTGCTTACGTTTTCATTTCTTTTCCATTTACAGGTCCTATATCAGCTCCAGAGAAGAAAAGACCAAGATATGAGCTCAAAGAGAAGAAAAGTGGAGAAAATTGCAAGGTTCTGCCTCTCCTAAATGAATGGCATTCGCTATTCCCCTCAGTGCAAATGAATGGCGCTCGCCATGTCAGAAAGGAGGGAAATTCAAGCATTTAAAGAAAAGGCGACCGCCGTTTGCCCTAAGGCGACCGCCATTGTGCGCGGGAGCAGTTTCCTTTATGCAGTTCTGGCAGTTTGCAAGGGAGAATTCAAATTTCGAACTTAACTGTCTTGGAGCCCATTTTACCTATATATAGAGGACTTGAGGCCTGCATTTGATATCTAAGAACCATGCGGAAGCACTGCCAAAATTCCTAGCCACTTAGATCATTAGCCAAAGTATCAATCGATCACATCGAGAGATTGATTCACCAATTGTATTTTCATTTCTTTTGCTGCTGATGTACGCTTGGATCGATTAGTTAATACAAAGTCTATTTTCTATTTTAATTACTCGCACTTCAGGTCATTTACGATTTATTTACTTTACCGCATTTTGTTTTCTTTCGATTAATCGCATAATTCTGATTTCGCATATAAACTTAATTCTGAATTTAATTAAGAACAAGCCATTATGTATGCTCTAAAATCTAGAAATGTTAATGTATTAATGTTTAATTTAAGTATGTCTAAGTAGTTTGTTTCGAGTCCGTAGATTGAGGACCGTCGTTCCGACGGGACTCTGTAGAAACCTTCGGTGTTTAGCTTTTGTTTTAAAATTCTGGTTTTGGTGTCTAAACTGAATTTAGACAACCTTGTCGTGAGAGCGAGGGGTTGTTTAATAATGTTTCGTCACGAGAGTGAGAAACACACTAAGGCGTGTCCAACAGAGTGAGAGTTTGAGGTAATCGCCGGATAGTAGACATCGGACATTGAGCCTAAATGCAGCGAGAGTGCTTTAGGGACTCATTTAGTTTATGTTAGTTTTCAAAAAGCACCTCTTAACTACCGAGCGAACGAGAGAAACATCTCGGGGTCATTAGGCGTGGCTTGGTTAAGACCGCGAGAGCATGAGGTTGAGCCTTTAAACTGGTATATCCTACAGACCAACTTCAAGACCTTTGTTAACACCTGGATCTTACGGAGTCCCAAAGAGCACGAAAATGATTCTTCGGTCTCGTCTTTATTATTGTTTTTAAAATCCCGTTATTAACCAAAAAATTATTTTACCGCCAAATCTTGCCTTAGCTTTACACCGCAATAATCGATCACTCTAGGTTGATTATTAGTCCATGTGGGTTCGACAACCTTTTTAAGACTACGCGATAAGCTGTATACTTGCAGTAGTAATCCGACCATTACACAAAGTCTCGACCAAGTTTCTGGCGCCGTTGTCGGGGACCAATTTAGTCATTATTGTGATACTTTCGTTACACAGTATAGACTAAGGCAACTTTTTATTTCTTTTTCTTTTCGATTCGTCAATTGTATGCCAAACACTCGCTCACAAGGCGAAGAGTTAGAGCAACCAATCAACGAAATCGAACGTTACATACTTCTGAGACGCCGAATTAACGAATTCCTTCTTAGATATAATATCCCAGATCCTCTTATTCCCTACTCAGATTCGGAAGCCGAATCAGAACCAGAACAGAACATGGAAGAAGGCCCGCAAAACCGTCCTCTAAAGTACTTCGCCATTCTATCGCAGGATGAACCACATAATAGCATTGCTGCCCCAGCCATTAACCGTAATGATTTCGAGCTGAAACCTTCGCTAATATCCGCAGTTCAACAAAACCAATTCTCAGGTAATGCTACCGATGACCCGAACCTTAATTTATCAATATTCGTGCAATATGCAGACACCGTGAAAGCTAATGGGGTTAGTCAAGAAGAAATCAGACTGAGACTTTTTCCTTTCTTATTGAGAGATAGAGCAAGGGCTTGGCTCCAGTCTCTACCATCTCACTCAGTGACGACATGGGACGAGTTGAAGGAAGTCTTCTTAGCCAGATATTTTCCACCAAGCAAGACCGCTATGCTGAGAGCCCAAATTAATGGATTTAAGTAAAAGGACAACGAATCTTTATTCGATGCTTGGGAGAGATACAAGGACATGTTGAGGTTATGCCCACACCATGGACTTGAAGAATGAATGATAATACATACCTTTTACGGCGGGCTGCTGTACAATACCAAAATGAATCTGTGCGCTGCCGCAGGCGGTGCTCTAATGGATAAACCGTATGCAGAAGCCTATGAACTCATAGAGACTATGGCTCAAAACCATTTCCAATGGGGAGGTGAACACGCTGGTATAGAGAAACTGACTCCGAAAGGAGGAATGTACGAAGTTAACAATATAGACTGAGTCAATGCTAAAGTGGACGCACTTGCTCAAAAGATCGAAAGTTTAGCAATAGCACCTCCAGTAGCTACTGTAGCTGCACTTACACCAAACTGTGAAATATGCGAAAACACTGGGCATACAAACGTTGAATGTCAAGTTTTGGCTAGTACTCCTACTGACCAAGTGAACTACGCTCAAGGGAACCTGTATTCAAACACTTACAATCCTGGCTGGAGAAATAACCCGAATTTTTCGTATAAGAATAACAATGCTTTGAATCCACCTAACCCAGCACCTGCTATTCCACCCGAATTTCAAAAAGGAGCGCAGCCCGCTCCACATCTACCAAAAAAATCAAATCTGGAAATCATGATGGAAAACTTTATGAATGCTCAAGCTCAGGAAAACAGGGATTTCGCAAATCAAAACGCTCACACGAGCGAATTGATGAAACAATTGTCAAGCAAGCTTGATGCTATGGCTACCCATAACAAGATGTTAGAAACTTAAATTTCTCAGGTAGCCCAACAACAATCAACTAATGTAGCCCCCGCTGGAACATTTCCTGGCCAACCACAACCAAACCCAAAAGGTCATGCTAACACTATAACTTTGCGAAGCAGAACAGAGTACTATGGAACTGTTGACCCGAGATTCCAAAATTCAGCCATACACCAAAATTCACCAAAGGGAACTGAGAATATAAAAGAACCTAACACGGAGAAGGAAGATGAAAGTGGAAAGGCCGCAGAGGAAGAAACACCTTATGTGCCTCCGCCACCATATAAACCACATGTGCCTTATCCCCAAAGACTAGCTAAATCCAAAAACAAAGGACAGTTTAAGAAATTCGTAGAGCTTCTAAAGCAACTGGATATAACGATACCTTTCACAGAAGCTATTACGCAAATGCCCTCATATGCCAAATTCCTTAAAGAGATCCTGTCAAATAAGAAAAAGTTATAAGATAATGAAACCGTTATGCTCACTGCTGAGTGTAGTGCCATACTTCAAAATAACATGCCTCCTAAACTAAAAGATCCAGGTAGCTTTTCCATACCTTGTGTAATCGGGAAAACTGTCATAGACAAAGCGTTATGTGACTTAGGAGCCAGTGTTAGCCTAATGCCCCTATCCACATGTAAGAAACTTGAATTAGGAGACTTGAGGACAACGAAGATGTCGCTACAACTAGCAGACCGTTCTGTGAAATATCCACTAGGTATGCTAGAAAATGTTCCAGTTCGCATAAGTCAGTTTTATATTCTGACAGATTTCGTGATAATGGACATTAAGGAAGTTTCTAATATACCAATTATTTTAGGTAGACCATTCTTAGCAACAGCTGGAGCTATAATAGATGTGAAGAAATGAAAATTAACTTTCGAAGTAGGGGAAGAAAAAGTCGAATTTATTTTAGTCCAATTCCTAAAAGCCCCTGCTTTAGACGATTCATGTTGTTTTCTAGACGTTATCGACGAATGCGTCAGAGAAATAGAGAAGGAACCGACAAGGTACATGGAAGTACTAAAGATTCCAGCCCCTCCAATATTCGAAGACGATAATTGGCGTGAGCCATATGAAGATGACAGTCTAAGAGAATGCTTAGCACTCACACCCGATCCAATGCCTTGCCCAAAGAAACCATCTGCAGAACTCAAAACATTACCCAAAGATCTAAGATATGAATTCCTAGATACTGAACTTGAAAAGCCAGTAATAGTTAATGCCGATTTAGGACAAATAGAAACTGAGAAGTTATTAGAAGTCTTAAGGAAGTATCCCACAGCTCTTGGATATAACATCTCCGGTCTAAAAGGGATAAGTCCCTTTATATGCATGCACCGCATCATGATGGAGGAGGACTGTAAGACGTCCAGAGAGCATCAAAGACGGTTGAACCCTGTCCTAAGCGATGTAGTGAAGAGAGAAGTGCAAAAGTTATTGGAAGCAGGAATCATATACCCAATATCTGACAGCAAATGGGTCAGCCTAGTGCATGTCGTACCAAAGAAGGGTGGTGTTATAGTTGTAACCAACGAAAAAGGCGAGTCCGTAGCCAAACGAACTCAAACTGGATGGAGGATGTGCATAGACTATAGGAAGCTAAATAAAGCTACTAGAAAAGACCATTTTCCTTTACCCTTCATAGACCAAATGCTCGAACGGCTAGCCAAACATTCATATTTTTGTTACTTAGACGGATACTCAGGATTTTTCCAAATACCTATTCACCCTGATGACCAAGAGAGGACAACATTCACCTGCCCCTATGGTACATTTGCCTATCGCCGAATGCCGTTTGGACTGTGTAATGCTCCCGCAACATTTCAGAGATGCATGATGTCGGTCTTTACAGATTTAATAGACGACATAATGGAAGTCTTTATGGACGATTTCTCTGTATGTGGGGGAAGTTTCAAACACTGCCTGTCAAACCTTGAGTTGGTACTCGAACGATGCGTCAAAGTGAACCTTGTACTAAATTGGGAGAAGTGCCATTTCATGGTGCGACAAGATATAGTTCTTGGACATGTAGTATCCGATAGAGGTATTGAAGTAGACAAAACAAAGATAAAAGTCATAGAAAACCTTCAACCACCCAAAACAGTTAGAGAAGTACGAAGCTTTTTAGGTCATGCCGGTTTTTACCGACGATTCATTAAAGACTTCTCTAAGATTACAAAACCATTCACTGGACTACTAATGAAAGAAGCTAAATTTGTATTCGATGAAGAATGCTTGAAAGCATTTGAACATCTGAAGAATGCTCTTATTACCGCACCAATTTTGCAACCACCTGATTGGAGTTTACCATTTGAAATAATGTGCGACGCTAGCGACTATGCTGTAGGCGCTGTCTTAGGACAAAGAAAGGATAAAATACTTCATGCTATTTACTACGCAAGTAGAACCTTAGACAACGCGCAGATGAACTATGCGACCACAGAAAAAGAACTCCTAACTGTTGTGTTTGCCTTAGACAAATTTCGTTCCTATTTGGTAGGAGCAAAAATTATTATCTATACCGACCATGCCGCTATTAGGAACCTGTTAGCTAAAAAGGATACCAAACCAAGACTCTTGAGATGGATTTTGCTCTTACAAGAATTCAATTTGGAAATAAAGGATAAGAAAGGTACAGAGAATGTGGTAGCAGATCATCTCTCTAGGATTGAGGATCTAAAGCCCGAAAGAGTGCCTATAAACGATGATTTTCCTTACGACAGACTAGTAGCCCAGTTGGAAAGGGAGAGCAAAACTGTAGAATGTTCCTTGTTATTTAACGATGAAGAGACAAATGAAGTAGTAGAAGCAATCTATACAAAAACCACATTGCCATGGTATGCTGACTTTGTCAACTACCTAGCAGCCAAAGTGCTTCCATCAGATCTAACATACCAACAGAAAAAGAAATTCTTCCAATGGAAATAGAGGATGTCATATCCCAATGCCATGCTGCACCGTACGGAGGACATGCCAGTACATCAAAAACATGCGCAAAGATATTACAATCTGGCCTCTTTTGGCCAAACCTTTGGAAGGACGTTCACATTGCCATTATGAATTGTGACCGCTGCCAGCGCACTGGAAATGTTTCTAGACGCGATGAGATGCCTCAAAGGGGAATTTTGGAAGTCGAAGTCTTTGATGTATGGGACATTGATTTCATAGGACCTTTACCATCTTCTTTTGGAAACAAATACATACTCATCGCAGTAGATTACGTATCAAAATGGATTGAGGCAGTAGCTTCACCTACAAATGATGCACGAGTGATGGTAAAGCTTTTCAAGAACATAATCTTTCCTAGATTCGGTGTACCTAGAATCATCATTAGTGATGGAGGATCCCATTTCATTTCAAATGTTTTCGGGAGGCTATTACTTAAATACGGAGTACGACACCGAGTAGCAACATCCTATCACCCTCAAACTAGTGGACAAGTAGAAGTGTCGAATAGGGAGATTAAACAAATTTTGGAAAAAACCGTTGCAACCTCTAGGAAGAATTGGTCTACTAAACTTCATGAAGCTCTGTGGGCTTACAGAATAGCCTACAAAACCCCCCATAGGAACCACACCGTACAAACTAGTTTATGGAAAGTCATGCCATCTGCCTGTAGAACTTGAGCATAAAGCTTATTGGGCCATTAAAACCCTGAATATGAATTACAAGGCAGCAGGCGAGAAAAGAATTCTCGATATCCATGAATTAGAAGAACTAAGACTAGATGCCTATGAAAATGCCCGAATATACAAAGAAAGAACCAAGAAGTGGCATGATAAAAGAATAACGAAGAAGGAGTTTAACGAAGGAGATATAGTTCTTCTCTTTAACTCTAGGCTTAAATTTTTTTCCCGAAAAATTACGCTCTAGATGGTCTGGTCCTTTCGAGGTTACAAAAGTCCTACCAAGTGGAGCAGTTGAAATTAGAGGAAAGTCGAATGAGACGTTCTTTGTGAACGGCCAGAGACTCAAACACTACCACTTAGTGAAAATCAAGGAATTCATCAACTATTACAAGTTGGAAGAGCTGCCCGCTCTTCCTGACAAATGATGCCCTATCCATTTCTAATGTCGAGCTTCCGACATTAAACAAAGCGCTCTGTGGGAGCTAAACCACGATCTTTAGTTTTTATTTTGCCCTCTATTTTACTTTGTTAGTTTTTAGGACATTGCATGCATATTTAGTATAAAGTATATGCATTATACATCACTATTTGTTGCATCTCATTATTTCTGCTATTATTATTATTACAATTATTATTACTATTTTTATCTTACTAACGCGTAGCTAATAGTATTTTTCCCTAATATTGTAATGTTTTTCAATTTTTCAGGAGACCCTTATCTAGGAAACCTTTGACCAGCAACCATGCAGACATTTGAAACCCGTGCCGTTGTTTTCAAGAACGATGTCCAGAGGCGTCAATTTGAGGCTTTGTCTTAGAGAGATTTTGGTCTGTCCATCTATCCTGACGACTCAGCCATGAAAACCCTTAGCATCCGAGACAGTGTTGTTTTCCTTCCGAGCCAGATATGATGGTCTCACTTTGCTTTAGAGAAGAGATTTAGCACTTACCGTAGCTTGACCTTGGCGTTCCTAAGCTCCCTCTATTATGATGCCACCCGTGGTTTCGGATTTGGCCGTGGATTGGCCACCTTCAGGTTATTTGGAAACAAGTACAGATTCACCCACCATGAATTCGCTGAATTATTGGGTTTTCCTAATGAACCCGATGTTGTGACCAAAACCCCTGCTGATGCCTTCACTAGCTATGATCTTGAACATTTCTGGGGCACCCTAACAGGAAGCGGTAATGCCGACCCTAATGCTATGTTCTCCGAAAGTATTCACAACCCTGGATGGAGATATTTCCATAAGGTACAGGCTCACACCTTCTTTGGCAAAGAAGAGAATGTAACGTCTGTGTCAAGGGATGAGCTATATATCATGCTCTGCGCATCCCAAGGAAAGCGGGTTAATGCAGCCCCGTACTTACTTGCTAATCTCAGTCATATTTCCCGTGATTCATTCCAACCAATTTTAATAGGTGGACTGGTGACCATGATTGCTGATGCAATTGGGATGAGGTACCATCTGAACCGATCCTTTGTATTCGGTGGTTTCCGCCCGATGGACATTAGCTTCTGTTTCAACAGAGGCATTATTGCTAACCTTGGCCCCGTAGAATTAGAGTTGCTTATCAATAATTCTGTGGTCCATGCCTTCACTTTACCTAACCATGCTAAGACCAGTGTGCCCAACAAAGACAATTGGCTCTATGATTTGGAGGTCGTCAACGAGTTTCTAACTCCGCCCGACTCTCCTCAGGCTTATGAAAATAGAGATACCATTATGTCCGCTGAGGCCACTCAAGGTTCTGAGGTCGATCCTGATATGCCTCCTTTGAATGTTGTCGCTACTATAAATGCTCTCCAGGCTGAATTAGATTCCTTCAGAGACGAGATTTCCTCTCTCCGAGTCGACTTCATCAGCCTAATGGATGTTGTTCACGAAGAGTTGGACCATATGTTCCAAATTGTCTACTCTCTTAGACAACACCATGGATGATCCATAGCCTCACATTTCTTTTTCCTGTTTTCTTAGATTAGTTTGATTACACGTATAGTGTTTCCCTTTTTTGTATTGTTTGAATTGTAATTTCCATTCCGCTATGTACCGTCGGGATGCCGATGCGTAATTGTAGTACATTTCAGTTCCGTTTAATGCAAGTTTCTCTCTAACTTCTATTTTAGTTTTTTGCATATTTACTTTACTTGTTGTTAATGTTTAGCAACCCTAGGCTTGTCAAGAAAAAACCAAAAACAAAAAAATTTCAAATACCAAAATGCATTCTGCAAACCAAAAAAAAAAAATTCAAAAAGCATGCTGAAAGAAAAAGGCGACCGCCTTATGCCTAACGGCGTTCGCCGTGCATGCGAAGTGGCAGAACGCGTGTTTTTCTTTGTAAAATGCACCCTTGCCTCTTCCATTCACCATTCAATGCACTCTTGCATGTTCTTAGACCCCCTAAGTACCTAGTAACCCTTCACCATCCCACATTAACTCCATCTATCCATATTCTTCCACTAAATCCTTATTTAAGCACCCCTAACCAGACATTACCATATATCTTTCTCATACCCACTACCCATTTCTCTATCCACTTCAGAAAATTTCAACAACACCCATTTGCTAAGAAACAACCATGGCTGATAACCAAGAAGTTGACTACATGGGCATTGAGTTCCCCGACGGAGTGCTTGGAGCCACCATGCGTTCCAACTTCCACCGAGTATCCAAAAGGCCTATCTACGCCATGAGGTATCCAGAGCCCGAAACTCTTCGTGCCTTGGGGCTTTTTGATAGTGTCTCGTGGATGCTCAGGAATTTAGGTATAACCCGTTTTTGCTCTATGTTTAATTTCTCTTCGGTTAGGCTTACCTATGAGTTTCTTAGTTCGGTCAGATATGTCCATGACCTTAGCCGCACCACCGGAACCCTTCACTTCAGAATGTTTAACATTGACTATTCACTCACTCATGAGAATATAGCCGAGTTCTTTGGTTTTCCTACCGGTGAGGGTCTTGCGACTCAAGCACCATTAGACAGTGATTGGGAGGAAGGAGCCTTCCAATTTTGGCACCAAATAACAAACACGAGAGCCACCAGATGGGAAGGCTTGAAAGCGACAACAATCCACAACCCTGCTATTCGCTATTTTCACCGTGCCCTTGCCTCCACCATCTTCGGCCGTGAAAATCCCAGAAACGTGAACTCTAAGGATTTGTTCTTTATCCACTATGCACTTTCTCGGACCCGTGTAAATCCAACACCGTTCCTTCTTGCCCACTTTATCAGTGTAGCAAACAGAGTCAGTGGTTCCATCTGTATAGGTGGTATCATTACTACCATTGCCATCTGTTTAGAGTTAGACGCCGATTTAGAAAATGAAGAAAAAATACCTTGTCTCTATGCCGACATTGACTTTTTCCGTAATGCGCGGCTTATCAAGAGTTTGCATGGTAACAAGTATCACTTTATGGTCTGGACACACGAGTTTCGAGGTTTTTATTTGCCTAATGCTGAGCGTATTAACGTGCGTCAAAGCACTAATTGGCTGTTTGATTTAGGAGCCCGTGATGTAGAGGCAAAGAGCACAGAGAGGCAATACCGTGAGAGTATGGGACAGCATCATGAGCAGCCCCGTGCTCATAGCCATGCCACTGACATTCCTGGGTCTAGTACCCAAGCACACACGGCACCTTTTACGGATTTTGTAGGTATTTGCTCGTCATTGGATGAAGTTCTTTCAAAGCTCAGGAAGCAAAGAGAGAGAGAGAGAGAGAGAGATGCCGCGCGTGATGTGCAGATGCAGAAGTTAGAGAGGAGACAGTACGAGTTTATGGCCAGGGCTGAGACAAATTTGAGAGATGTTGTTTCGGAGATGTCGGGACTGCGCAGAGAGGTAAGCCGAATTGCAGATTGTGTCCAGCATGTCCCACAAGATAACCCATCCATCAGGCAGGATAGACACCACCTTGGAGGGCGTGCTCGCTACCACTGACGTATCCAGGTTCTATCGCTCCTACTTTCACCTTAGATTAAGACATTGAGGACATTGTCTAATTTAAGTGTGGGGGAAGAGTCGTTTATTGTCATTTATTGCTTTTATTTATTTCTTGCTTTCTAGTTTAGTTATTTTTCCTTGCTTTCTAGTTTAGTTTGTTTTTCATTATCGAGTCATATGCACGTTTGAGTCGTTTTTACTTTACGTTTTCCCTATGTCTATCAATCCCCTTATTTGACCCCAAATTTCAAAAAAAATTGTTTAGACTCAAAGGCATGACGCGTATAGTATAGGTTGTTTCATTCTTTGATTTAGGCTAGGTAGGCAGACTTGGGAAAGTTTTGAAAATATCGGTACCGTTCCTACACCTTAGATTCCCTAAATATGTGATATTGATTTAAATAGACATTATGCCATGACCATATGCCTAGTTTCTTAGAGTTAACCTCTTGATTAGTTTATTCTAGCAGACAGCACCATCCTTATGTACGAACTAAGTGACGAGCCGA
This sequence comes from Lathyrus tuberosus, assembly GCA_022829125.1. NCBI lineage: Eukaryota > Viridiplantae > Streptophyta > Magnoliopsida > Fabales > Fabaceae > Lathyrus > Lathyrus tuberosus. The sequence continues at coordinate 5,524,721 of JALAZF010000215.1, forward strand.
TGCAAATATGTGTGATCTCAAAATGTGATTTATATGAATTTTATAGAAAAATGCGAATGAAAGACATGTTCCCACTAAGTTAGGTGGTCCTCACCCGACCATTTAGCCTAAAGGTTCGGACTCTTGAAATTCGTAAGCAAAAAAATGCACAAATGCGAAAAAGAAAAAAAATTCTTGTTGAATAAGAGATCATAACACTAACAGGTTCGATTACCATGTAAGTACAAAGGATAACGGGCTTAATGTGATTGCGCTCGAATGAAAAAGAGGTGAAATAAGATGAAGGATATAGGTCTAGGTATAATTTCGTCATTTGAATTGGTATTGCATAGGAAGGGAGTTTTCGTCCGCTTTTGTGGAGTCGTGTCATTACGGTATCCTTGTTTTCACTATTCAGTACCTATCCATTTTCACTGTAGCCTAGCAACCTTGTGCTTAGATTGTTTTTGTAGTGCCTAAGAGTCGAAACATAATGCTTACTATTTTATTGCATTGGGAGTTTGCTTGAGGACAAGCAAAAGCCTTATTGTGGGGGAGTTTGATGACTCGATTTCGTATCGTCTAATTGGATTCAATTCGTGCATCCTTTATCGCATTTTTATCGAGTCATTGTCATTTCGTGTATTGTTTGCTTACGTTTTCATTTCTTTTCCATTTACAGGTCCTATATCAGCTCTAGAGAAGAAAAGACCAAGATATGAGCTCAAAGTGAAGAAAAGTGGAGAAAATTGCAAGGTTCTTCCTCTCCTAGATGAATGGCGTTCGCCATTCCCCTCAGTGCAAATGAATGGCGCTCGCCATGTCAGAAAGGAGGGAAATTCAAGCATTCAAAGAAAAGGCGACCGCCGTTTGCCCTAAGGCGACCGCCATTGTGTGCGGGAGCAGTTTCCTTTATGCAGTTCTGGCAGTTTGCAAGGGAGAATTCAAATTTCGAACTTAACTGTCTTGGAGCCCATTTTGCCTATATATAGAGGACTTGAGGCCTGCATTTGATATCCAAGAACCCAGCGGAAGCGCTGCCAAAATTCCTAGCCACTTAGATCATTAGCCAAAGTATCAATCGATCACATCGAGAGATTGATACACCAATTGTATTTTCATTTCTTTTGCTGCTGATGTACGCTTGGATCGATTAGTTAATACAAAGTCTATTTTCTATTTTAATTACTCGCACTTCAGGTCATTTACGATTTATTTACTTTACCGCATTCTGTTTTCTTTCGATTAATCGCATAATTCTGATTTCGCATATAAACTTAATTCTGAATTTAATTAAGAACAAGCCATTATATATGCTCTAAAATCCAGAAATGTTAATGTATTAATGTTTAATTTAAGTATGTCTGAGTAGTTTGTTTCGAGTCTGTAGATTGAGGACTGTCGTTCTGACGGGACTCTGTAGAAACCTTTGATGTTTAGCTTTTGTTTTAAAATTCTGGTTTTGGTGTCTAAACTGAATTTAGACAACCTTGTCGTGAGAGCGAGGGGCTGTTTAACAGTGTTTTGTCACGAGAGTGAGAAACACACTAAGGCGTGTCCAACAGAGCGAGAGTTTGAGGTAATCGCTGGATAGTAGACATCGGACATTGAGTCTAAATGCAGCGAGAGCGCTTTAGGGACTCATTTAATTTAAGTTAGTTTTCAAAAAGCACCTCTTAACTACCGAGCGAGCGAGAGTAAAATCTTGGGGTCATTAGGCGTGGCTTGGTTAAGACCGCGAGAGCGTGAGGTTGAGCCTTTAAACTGGTATATCCTACAGACCAACTTCAAGACCTTTATTAACACCAGGATCTTACGGAGTCCCAAAGAGCACGGAAATCATTCTCCGGTCTTGTCTTTATTATTGTTTTTAAAATCCCGTTATTAACCAAATTTCTTTTATCGCCAAATCTAGCCTTAGCTTTACACCGCAATAATCGATCACTCTAGGGTGATTATTAGTCCCTGTGGGTTCGACAACCTTTTTAAGACTACGCGATAAGCTGTATACTTGCAGTAGTAATCCAACCATTACACAAAGTCGCGACCAGTGCCCCAGGACAACCCAGCCTTCAGGCAGGATAGACACCCTCGTGGAGGCCGTGGACGCCACCGTTGACCTATCCAGGTTTTATTGCTCTTTCTTTCGCCTTAGGCTAAGATATTGAGGACAATGTCTAGTTTAAGTGTGGGGGAGGAGCCGTTTATTGCTTTTATTTATTTCCTGCTTTCTAGGTTAGTATGTTTTCATTATCAAGTCACATGCACGTTTGAGTCGTTTTTACTTTACGTTTTTCCTGTGTCTAATAACTCCTTTATTTGACCCCAATTTAAAAAAAAAAATTGTTTTGACTCGATGGCATGACACATATAGTATAGGTTGTTTCATTCTTTGATTTAGGCTAGGTAGGCGGACTTGGGAAAATTTTGAAAATATCGGTACCGTTCCTACACCTTAGATTCCCTAAGTATGTGATATCAATTTAAATAGACATTATGCCAAGACCTTATTCCTAGTTTCTTAGAAGTAGCCTCTTGATTAGTTGATACTAGCAGTCAGCATCATCCGTGTGTACGAACTAAGTAACGAACCGATGCAAATATGTGTTGATCTCAAAATTTGAATAATGTGATTTTTATAGAAAAAAATGAATGAAAGACATGTTCCCGCTAAGTTAGGTGGTCCTCACCCGACCATTTAGCCTAAAGGTTTGAACTCTTGAAATTCGTAAGCAAAAGAAAGCATAATGTGCAAAAAAGAAAAAATTTGTGTTGAATAAGAGATCATAAAACACTAACAGGTTTGCTTACCATGTAAGTAGAAAGGATAACGGGGATAATATGATTGCGCGAGAATGAAAAAAGAGGTGAAATAAGATGAAGGATATAGGTCTAGTTATAATTTCATGATTTGAATTGGTATTGGATAGGAAGGGAGTATTCGTCCGCTTTTGTGGAGTCGTGTTGTTACGGTATCCTTGTTTTCACTATCTAGTACCTATCCGTTTTACTTTAGCCTAGAAACCTTGTGCTTAGATTGTTTTTGTCGTGCCTAAGAGTCGAACATCATGCTTACTGTTTTATTACATTGGGAGTTTGCTTGAGGATAAGCAAAAGTCTTAGTGTGGGGGAGTTTGATGACTCGATTTCGTATCGTTTATTTTGATTCAACTCGTGCATGTCTAATTATATTTTTATCGAGTCGTTATCATTTTATGCATTATTTACTTATGTTTTCTTTCATTTTCCCTTGACAGGTCCTATATCAGCCCCATAGAAGGAAAGAACAAGACCTGAGCTAAAAGAGAAGAAAAAGTGAAGAAAATGCATGATTCTGCCCCAGCCTGAACTGAATGGTGCTCACCATCTTCCCAGTGTAAAAGGAATGGCGCTCGCCATAGCAAAAAAATAGGGAAATTCAAATTCTACTGAATGGTGTTCGCCATTATGCCTACGGCGGTTGCCGTTGGTTCGCGGGAGCAGTTACCAGAGGCAGTTCTGGCAGTTTTGCAAGTTCAAATTCAAATTTGAAAATGTGTTCTTGGAGCCAGTTTCTTCCTATAAATAGACCATCAGGGGTCTACATTTGAAAATAAAAGATCCCCGCGGAAGCGCTATAGAATTTTCGTTAGCCTACCCACTTAAATTACTTTCCAAAGTATCAATCACTTGCACCCAGAGATTGATACAACTGCTGTATTTTCTTTTCATTCTATGTTGCTGATGTACACTTGGATCGATTTCAATTAATAAAAGATTTACTTTCTATTTACTTCCTTCGTATTTCACGTTATTTACATTTCGTTTATATCACTGCATTATTTAATTGTACTTGTATGCAATCTAACTTATTTTACTAGTAAATCGTAAGTCTGAACTTTATTAAAATTAATCAACATGTTTGCCTTAAAATTCAGCAATGTTACCGTGTTAGTATTAGCTTTAAATATATATGAGTAGATTCGCATGAGTCCGTAGATTGAGGATCGTCGTTCCGACGGGACTCTGTAGAGCCATCGGTGTTCAACTTGATGTTTTCAAAATTTTGGTTTTGGTGTCTAATTTGAATTTAGGCAGCCTTGTCGTGAGAGCGAGGGACTGTTTAACAGCGTTTTGCCACGAGAGTGAGAAACACACCAAGGCGTGTCCGATAGAGCGAGAGTTTGAGGTGATCGCTGGATAGTAGACACCAGGCATTGAGCCTAAATGCAGCGAGAGCGCTTTAGGGCCTCATTTAGGTTATGTTAGTTTTCAAAGCGCACCTTTTAATTACCGAGCGAGCGAGAGGCAAATCTTGGGGTCATTAGGCGTGGCTTGGTTAATACCGTGAGAGCGTGAGATCAAGCCTTTAAACCAGTATTTCCTACAGATCAACTTCGAAACCTTTGTTAACACCCGGATTTTGCAGAGTCCCCAAGGAGCACGAAAATCATTCTTCGGTCTCGTCTTTATCGTTGTTTTCAAATTCTGTTAAAAATCAAATTTCTTTTACCGCCAAATCTAGCCTTGGCTTTGCACCACAATAATTGATCACTCTAGGTTGACTATCAATACATGTGGGTTCGGCAATCTTTTAAAACTACGCGATAAGCTGTATACTTGCAGTAGTAATTCGACTAATATGCATAGTCGCGATCAAGGATTAATTCCCGGTGAAACCTCTTTTGAATTTCTTCAAACCTTAGAACTGTTCAACAAAGAAATGATTAATTTCTGGTGAAAGCTTTCTTGAACTTTTCTTAGGCTTAGACCCACAGGCTTCCTAAAAGCATCCCCAGCCTCCTCTTAAGCTTAGTACAAGGACCACCAGGCTTCTTAAAAGATCCCTAGCCTCCTCTTGGGCTTAGTACAAGGAACCAAAGGCTTCTTAAAAGCACAGGATACAATTTAGTCATCTCTACTAGTTCAATCCCCAGGAGAGTCAAAATTCCAGAAGATCCTATCATTCAAGGGTTGATCTACATATTTAATACCCTTATCCTCCTCTTGGGCATCATACAAAGATCTCTCTCTCTAGAGTTTACCTATTCTTAAGAGACTTAGGTAGTCTCAGCCTCCTCTTGGGCTCTAATCAAGTAGACTTAGAAAGTCTAACCCTCATAAGATTCTTTCAAAACTCACCTCAAACCTCCTCAGACCCCCCCCCCCCCCAACAAGGCTTAAAATTTCACCTTGAAAAATCCCAGCCAAGGTCAGATTAATATCAACAAAACCCTAACAGAATGAGAGCCTCATGGCATCTGGTACTTCAACTCTTCCCTAATTCCCCAACAAAAGTGAGCCCCCTTTTGGATTCACCAATACAGTTTAGACCTTCTCTTGGATTTTAAGAATCCTCGACAAGAGTCAACTTCATCTTAAGCTTGATATAAGAATTTCCCCAGTCAGCCTCAATCTTGGGCTTTGTACAAGACAAACATCATACTCCTCAATTGAGTTAGTTCTCTGTACTCAAACTTTTCAGCTTCATCATCTTGGGCTTTAAACAAGATACTCAAATAAAAACCTCCTCCCAGTGGGGTCAGTTTCTTTTATCTTCAACCTTGGGCTTTGATCAAGGCACACAAAAAATCAACATCCCCTCAGATGATACATTGAGTCCACTCTGCAGGAAGACACCCTTTTTATAGTTCACATATCAAAAACAAACAATCAAAACTTTTTTCCAGATAATTGCTGTAAGTGGCACACTTGTTGATTCAAAATCCAAGCTAGAGTCCTTCCCTTATCCTGGCTAAAATTTATCTTTCATTTAACAGCTATAAGTAGCAAGCCACTGGATCCCTACACATCCAAGCCAATGTCCCTCTCTTAGCATGAATGATTCATAAAGGAAAAAGTTCCATTGCTCTACACTGAGTTAAAGCTTCTTTCTTCATGACATCTCTTTTATAAAGGAAATTATAGCGAGCGATTTTTGTCGGTGACGCGACCACCTTATCGCTGGGTTTTCCTCACTGCAATGGTAGGAGGGGGAGCTACTTTCTGATTTCTTATTTATCCCATGAAGCTGGAAGGGAAAGGGAAGGTATCTAAAACTAACCTTGCACACGAATGTTTAATTGAACAACGCTTAAAGAGATTGGGGGTCCGGGGTCAGGTTATATAATGGGTAGTTGTCAGTTACCCATCCTATATGTGGTTATCCATAGGATATTAGCTTTAGGTTTTGCTTCGTAATTGATAGTGTTTATCCGTTAATGGGTTGGGAAAGTTTCTTGGGAAATATGAGAGAGTGGGATTGAGTTTTTGTTATGTTTTTGGTAAGGTACTGGACCTAAGGATTGATTGATATGAAGGTACTGGACCTAGGGTTTTTGATTAGTATGAAGGTACTAGACCTAGAGTTTTTGATTAGTATGCTCGCTAAGATTTCGCAATCTTATGCCTACGTATTCCCGTTTAAATGAAACAGGGAAATCAGAGCAATCGTAGTTCCTCCTATTCTAAGGGAGGAAAAATATATTTGGTGTCTTGTTCAAAGCCCAAGATTGAAGCTAAAAGGTTTATTTGTGTCTTGTTCAAAGCCCAAGATTGAAGCTAAAAGGTTTGATTGAGAGAGAACTTATCATCTCTAAAGAGGTATTGTTGATTTTTGTGTGCCTTGATCAAAGCCCAAGGCTGAAGCTAAGAGGTTGATTGACTCTACTGGGGAAATCCTTACCCACAGCCTAAGAGGAGGTTGGATAAGACCAACTCAACAAGAGAGGGTATATATTGGTGTCTTGTACAAAGCCCAAGATTGAGGCAAAAAAGAGACCGACTCTTTGGGGGATATCATGATACAAAGCCTAAGAGGAGGCTGGAAGTTCGACTTTTCCAGGGAAAATGTTCTATCTGTCTTGTACAAAGCCCAAGATTGAGGCTAAAAGGATTTTGACTCCGCCGGGGAGGTTTGTATGTATCTTGTACAAAGCCCAAGATAGAAGCTAAAAATAAGACTGGCTCTGCGGGAAAGAAATCTTTATCTGTCTTGTACAAAGCCCAAAATTGAGGCTGAAAGAGACTTTACTGACTCGGCTGAGGATATTTTAAGTGTCTTGTACAAAGCCCAAGATAGAGGTTGAAATGAGTTTGACTCTACGGGAGAGTATTATATGTCTTGTACAAAGCCCAAATTGAGGTGGAAACGAGTTTGACTCTGCTTAGGAAATCATTCCTCGAAGCCTAACATAAGGCTGGGAGGAATTGACTCTGCTGGGGAAGTTATTTGTCCCGAGCTTAAGATAAGGTTATGAAGATTTATCTCTTGTACAAAGCCCAAGATTGAGGCTAAAAGGGTTTGACTCAACAAGTGAGTACTTTTATCTGTCCTGTATAAAGCCCAGGATTATGGCTGAACAAGCCGGAGAAATCATTATACAAAGCCTAAGAGAAGGCTAACTTGTGTTAGGGGAAATATTTTTACCAAGCCAAAGGGAGGCTGGAAAAGATTGACTCAACAAGAGAGTATTTTTATCTATCTCATACAAAGCCCAAGATTGAGGCTAAAGGGTTGACTCAACGAGAGAGTCTGGAACGTGATTAACTTAACAAGAGAGTCTGAAAAGTGGTTGACTCAACAAGAGAGTCTGAAAAGGTGATTGACTCAACAAGAGAGTTTGAAAAGTGGTTGACTCAACAAGAGAGTCTGAAAAGGTGATTGACTCAACAAGAGAGTCTGAAAAGTGATTTACTCAACAAGAGAGTCTGAAAAGGCTAGCTCTGTTGGGGAGAATCATTGTACGAAGCCCAAGAGGAGGCTGACTATACTGAGGAAAGATCATTATACAAACCTAAGAGGAGGCTAACTTCTTCTGGGAATTATTGAGATTCTGAGGTAGGGCCAAGTGGGGAATCAACTATTGCTGAGGGTTACAAAAGAGTTGAGATATCAGATGCCTTGAGGTTCTGATTTGGGATAGTGTTATACTAGTGATAAACTGACGTTGGCTGGGGGATTTTAGGAGAGAGACTGGGTTTTAGAACCCACAAGTTTTAACTCTGCTGGAGATTAATCCAGAATCCGGGGTTTCTTCCTATGTTTGGAGGGAACTTGAGAATGTCTTTGAGACTCAAGAGGGGATCTAGAGTGTCCAAGTCTATTGGTGTGGAAGAGTTTTATCTTTTGTATGATGCCCAAGAGGAGGCCGAATCTTTTAAGGGATGAGTATCAACCCTAAAATTAGTCTGAGGTTTTGACTCCTTTTTAGAAAGACAGCTCTAACGAAGGATGACTAAGTTCTGTCCTATACCTTTAGAAGGTCTTCAGGGTCCTTGTATTAAGCCCAAGAGAAGACATGAGAACTTCTAAGAAGCCGGAGGGTCCTTGTACAAAGCCCAAGAGGAGGCGGGGATGCATTTAGGAAGCCTGTGGGTCCCAAACCAAGAAAAGTTCAAGAAATACTATTCATCGAGAATAGATCATTTAGTGAAAATTCTGAGGTTTGAAGAAACTCAAGAGATGCTATTCACCGAGAATAGATCAACTCTGGGGAGTAGAATTTCTTTGACAATTTCTAGGGGTGACAATCTGAGAAAAGGTTCATGAGGAATACTGCCTTTCTCTTTGTTCCATATTGTTTAAGCCAAAGAGAAGGCAAGACTGTATCTGGAAATCCTATGGGGATCTAGTTTTGACTGTATTTAAGAGTGACCAACATGACTTTACCTAGTTCTAGACCTAGTTGTCGGGGAAAACTCTAAATAACTATACTAGTATATATACAGTTGATATATGACAAGTATTTAAAAGGGTATGAAAGAAGATTAACCATGCGCAGCTTCCCACAATATAGTTATATATATTTGACATGTATTTAAAAGGATGAGAGAAGACTCACAGTGTGCAGCTTCCCACAATATATATATATATATATATATTAAAGCAGGTAAATGAAAGCGGATAAAAACTTACAGGTGAGCAAGCTTCCATGCTGTATTGTTAGTTGTTCAAAGAAATTAAAGAAAGTTTTGATAACAACTGTATATTTGAACCTAAATCAAAAGGGAAATTGTTTTGATAAGATTGTACTGGGACTTATGCAATGACTGAGGCCCAAAAGGTTTTCTATACAAAGGTTTGGGTCTTACAACTCAAGGAGAGGCACAAAGAGTTTGAAAATGAATAAAGATGGGTCTTATAGGTCAAGGAGAAGCCTAGATGATTTTGTTTTAAAAGGCGACGATCGCGCCGTTGTTTTGAAAATGTACAGAGGGACTTATATAATAAGTGAGGCCCAAAATTGTTTATTTACAAAGGGGTTGGTTCTTACACTCTATTAGAGGCCCAAGGATGTTTTGAAAAAAAGATGGGACTTACAACACGAGGGGAGGCCCAGGTTATTTGATTTTGAACTGGCGATCGCGCCGAGGTCTTTTGAAAATGTGTTGGGACTTATACAATACCTGAGGCCCAAAAATGGTTTTGGTTAAAAAGGGATTGGGTCTTACACTCTATCAGAGATCCATGAGTGTTTGAAAAAGATTGATGAGGGTGGAATCAACCAAAACCCTAATTTTGTTTAAAGATGGAATTAATTTTGTTAAACAATTAATAAAAATTATTGAAAACATGTAAAAAATGAGTGGTGATCTTGGATCAATGTTTCTAAAATCATGTTTTTGTCCACAAAATGATTGAAAACCATTTAAGTTTGGAAAATCAAGAGAAAGAAAATTTTCAAAATGTTGAAAAATAAATAAAAATTAATTCTTTTCAAAAATATCAAATATATGAAATAAATAATATTTTTGGGAAATTTTTGTAAAAATAAAATATTTTAACATTTTTGCGAATTTTGAAAAAAGGAATCAACTCAAAATCATTAAAATTCAGAGAGAAATTAATTTTTGAATCAATTAAATAAAATAACAAAATTAAAATATTCAAATTTTCAAAAAAAGGCGCCAAGAACACACCAAGAACACGCGCGTGTTCTGATTTTTGCCTGATTTGCATTTTCTCATCAATCTCACTGAATACTTGATGAAATCACACAATCCACATGTCAATCAGCTCGTTTTCATGTCACGATCATGTCTATGGTCTTTAATTTCATTTGTTTTAAGTATGGAATAAGAAATCAAAGAGAAACTTCAAGAACCCTAATTTCTGCATGAAAGCTCAGAAATTTCATACACGATTCATACAAAGCAATTGATTGAGGGAAAACACTCCATACATGATTATGAACATATGGCAAAATTATTGTGTGAGGAAATATGCATGAATCATGGAGTTTGAGGAGTTCAGGCTTACCTCTTGCAGCTGGTGATCATGTTTTGTGTTAGAGGTGTTGCAAGCTGGTTCCAATGATCTGGACAACTTCCTTAGGTGCCAAGTGATGTGTCTGAATGCTTGGAGTGGTTTGAAACAAGCTGGAACTTGAGATGGTACCTCAACTGCAACTCTGTCAAGAACTTGAGAAGTTGAATGGTGATTTCATGAATTTGGTGTTCCAGTTGTTGGTTTAGTGTTTGATCAGCTCACATATGATGTTTATGAGGTGTGTGTGTGATTGGTTTGGTTGGAAACGCATTCTAATTCAAAACACGATAGTAGCTTGCATTAGAAGGCATTTTTGGAAGTGAGAGTGTGATTTTGAGAAAGGCAAGTGTTATAGGCCTTTGGTGTACTCAAACTGATAAAAAATGAGGTTAATTTATAGTGTGTCAAGTTTGTTTTGGCATCAATAGGGAATGGCAACTGCAGCAGGTCTTTTGCCAATGTGGATCAAATGGAATCTCAAGTCTCCGCTAGCCATTGACTTGAGGTTAGAGCACAGGCCTATTGTTCTTTGATTCAGAGCCTATCCTTGACTCATTCAGTTAGGAATGCACCAGTCCATGCCACCTTGGTGTATCCATTGAATGCTTGGAAACAAAATTGGATATTTGGCATCTTTGTAGTTCTTTAGGTTTGCCATGCTACTTGTGGAATCTTGGACTTGGGAGGCTGATAGATCAGTGCTTGTCCCTTGGTTGTTCCCCCTTGAGGTGTGCAGATGGATAACCATGCTTGTTGTTACACAATTTGATCAAATCAAGCCCTTATGCACAAATCTGCCTTGCCAAGACAGTTTGCAGCAAGGCATGTTGCAGCTGTCATAAACCCTAGCTCAGGTGGAGTTTGATGGAGTTCTTGGGCATTTTGGAAAGCCCTCATATGACACAACACATGTGTGATATTAGTTTGTCTTGAAACTTTTTGGATCCGAGTGAAAAATGCCCCTACATTTTGAAAAACGTTAAACAGATTCTGACTTAGTGAAAATTTCACTAAGTGTTGGAAAAAGTGGCATTTCATGTTTTAAACCATTTTGATCACTCCATAACTGAAAATCCATGAGGAATTGGAATGAGATGTAGTTGACACTTTTAAAGTATGCCATGAGGGCTACAAATCCATCTTTGGATCATCCCAAATGGTTGCTTGGATCTCAAGTTATGATCCTTGGAAGTTGGTACCTTAGCCACTTGGTTTCATAAATTAGAAAAATTCTAAGTTTTTTATGGTTACCCCTTTTACAAGTTAACTCACTTTTCTTGATTTTTCTTGATGAATGATGATTCCAATCACACATTAACATTATTTTAGGGTTGAGGAATCTTGGTTGACCAAAAAAATCAAAAAGTCAAACTTTGACTTTTTGTACAGTTGATTTTTTATCAGATGAAATCCAAACTGTGCGATCCTTCGTGAAATTAGGTCCTTGACCTAAATCAAACTTAATGGAAATATTACATAGGTGATATAGGGTGTATTGAATCATGTCCCAAGGTTTGGGAGCATGTCTTGGTCAAAAGTCAAAGGTATAGTTGACTTTTCCCTCACAACCCTAATTGTGGTCCGGATGAAAATGAAACTTGTGAATCAAGTTTCCTGGGTTAATCCATTGTTGAAAATGGATCAATGTAGTGTATTAGAGACCCTCAAATCATGTCTTGAGGTCTTGGCTGATGTTTTGTCCCAAAAGTCAACTTAGGGGTGAATTAGGTCAAGAAACCCTAATTCCTGATTTTTGGTGAATGCATCCCCTGAGGCTAGAGTGACTTGATGATTGGGTACATAAGGTCCCTTGGAGTATCTTGAGTTATGTTTTGAAGCATTGGCTCATGCCCAGAGGAAAATTTCAACCTGGAGGCCTTGGTCGACCAAAACCCTAATTTGGTGACACTAGCGATCTTGAGGCTTAATCCAGTTGGAATGTAGCAACTTTGTGTTTGGTTCTTGATGTGGGAGTCCTCTTTATCCTTTATGGGTGTTGGAGAGTTTATACAAGTTGAAGATCATGTCAATTCTTGATTGATCCTTTGTCTAAGTGCTCCGATAGGGCTCAGAACCCAAATTCTTGGTTGTGGTGAATACTCACCCCTCTTTGAAGAGATTAGTGAGGCATGATGGTTCATCCATATTATGATGATGATTTACACAATGATGGGAAATCTTGGTGGTCAAAATTTGGGGTATGACAGATGCCTCTATTTAATCTTCTTGGACCCGAAGGTGTGAATGGCAAAGGTATTTGGGCATTCGGGGTGCAAGATGATTAAATATCGGAATACGCAAAATTTTGACGGTGGTTATGAATGGCAGTTTGCTCATCCATCTTCTTTTGCTAAGCGATGATGCTTAGAAAAGGTAAACTTCCCCTCTATCCTGGTCTTCAGCCAAGGAACTGGTATCAGTTTTCTTTTGAACTAAACTTCCCCTCGATACTAGTTTTCTACCAAGAAACTGGTCTCAGTTTCTAATATAAACTTCCCCTCGATCCTGGTGTCTTACCAAGGAACTGGTCTAAGTTTCTGAAATAAACTTCCCCTCGATCCTGGTTTCCTACCAAGGAACTGGTCTCAGTTTCTAGAATAAACTTCCCCTCGATCCTGGTTTCCTACCAAGGAACTGGTCTAAGTTTCTGAAATAAACTTCCCCTCGATCCTGGTTTCCTACCAAGGAACTGGTCTCAGTTTCTCTTGTCAATAAACTTTCTTGACAAGGGACGCTATTCGTAGCGGTTTTCCTCAAACTTCTCACCGAATTTTCCTAGGGAGATGCCATTTGATGATAAAAAGTTTTGATGTCAGACTTTCTGGGGAACCCATTCGTCTGAGTTGTAGAGGTGCACAGACTTCCCTGTTTGGAGATGCCATTTGTCGACTCTACTGGGGAAAACGAGTCTCTTGAGAGACTGTTTTCTGCTTGGGGATATTACATCATACTTTTCTTTGAGATCTTCTCGGAGAAATGCCATGTGATGCAATCTCATTTTGAGGTGCTGATGACTTCATTATCATTGACTCTCTTGGGGAGAAAAATCAATGTGTTGCTGAGAGTCTTTAGTTTTGAGGCTTTCTCTAGGGATTTTCCTTAATCCAGGAAAGCGAAAATATCATCTTCAATGGTGAAGAGTGACGTTTGTGGAATGCCTTTTTGCTTTTTAGAGGTTCAAGTTATCAAAGTGGTCAAGGGCCGTCTCCAATCCAGAAATAAACTGAAGGAGAGATCACTCAGATGATTTGCTTCCTTACGAGGAAAGAACTGTCAACTCGATTGAGAGGACTTTTATCACTAGGGGACAAGACCTACTAGAGTGATAGTGATGCAATATGAATATGAATGTAAATCAATAATGCATGATGTATGTATATTTATGCTGACAAAACTGACGTGACATACAAACTAATAGATGAACATGACTGGATACTCGGCCACTGCAGGGGATGGAAAGTATCATCTGGTCCAAAAATAGCAATTCTGCCTTGCTTAGGAGAGATAGTCCCTGTGGGGAACAACCGTTGGTCGAACTTAGGAAGTAAGAACTCTGTCGGGGATGTCAGATGAAATATTTGCATCTGACATAACTGATCCTTCATTCAGGCGCACTGGTTTAGAAGAAGTACTTTGATTCTGCACTTTGAGGTTCAAACACCTTTGGAGAAGCGATCGAGGTTCTTTCGATGTTTAACAGTAAAAAGAATTGCCATCTTTATTTAAAAAGCAGAAAAAGTTTGACAAGTAAATTCATTTTTGTTAAATTTCAAGAATCGTTAATCATGTTAAAATGTCGTTCTGTAAAGCTAAAAAAATAGGAATTACAAACAAAAGCACTAGGGCTCAAATTTTATTGATAGGATGGAAATCAGCCAAGCGCGTGATTCCATAGAGCATTTACAAAGTTAGAAAATGATAATTTAAGGGAAAAGGGCTACATTGAAACATAATGACTGTTATCCTTCTACCAACTTTGAATTCAGGACATCTTGAGCTTTAGTCGAAGGTGACCTTGACTGGAGTTTTCTTATGGATGGCGTGACTGCTGAGGAGTTGAACTAATCAGACGTAGTTACTTGCCATTAATCCCTAACTTTTGCCTGGATTGTACTTTGAGATTTCCAATCCATCGGGATGATTTTTTATTATGTCTCTAATTTTTGCCTGGACCGCCCTTTCGGGTTTTCAATCCACCGAGACGTTTTTTTTAATATTTAGGTGAAGTATTTCTTGACTACATCAACATTCGTGGGGTAGGCAAATTCTTCTCCATCCATGGTCTCGAGTCTCAAGGCGCCGCCTGAGAAAGCTTTCTTGACCACATAGGGGCCGTCATAATTCGGAGTCCACTTGCCCCGAGAGTCAGTGAGGAATGATTGTATCTTTTTGAGCACGAGGTCTCCTTTCCTGAAGGCGTGAGGTTGGACCTTTTTGTCAAACGCCTTCTTCATCCTTTGCTGATACAACTAACCATGGCATAGAGCCGTTATTCATTTTTCTTCAATTAGATTAAGTTCTTCGTGCCGACTTTGACACCATTCAGCCTCTGTTAGCTTAGGTTCCATTAATGCCCTAATTGATGGGATCTCTACTTCGATGGGGAGCACTGCTTCCATACCATATACTAGAGAGAAAGGGGTTGCCCCTGTTGAAGTGCAGACAGATGTACGATAACTGTGAAGAGCAAAGGGTAGAATCTTGTGCCAGTCTTTGTAGGTTACGACTATCTTCTGAACAATCCTCTTGATGTTCTTGTTAGCCGCTTCGTTCATCTTAGGTCGATAGGGAGATGAGTTATGGTGTTCGATCTTGAACTCAACGCATAACTCTTTCATCATCTTATTGTTCAAGTTGGATCCATTATCCGTAATGATCTGGCTAGGAACACCATAACGGCAGATGATATTATTTTTGATGAATCGGACCACAACTTGTCGGGTTACATTGGCGTACGATGCTGCTTTGACCCACTTGGTGAAATAGTCAATGGCTACCAGGATGAACTGATGTCCGTTTGAACCCTTGGGTTCGATCATGCCAATCATGTTGATTCCCCATATGGAAAAAGGCCATGGGGAAGAGAGAACTTTGAGATGCGTTGACGGTAAATGGATTTTGTCAGAGTATATCTGACACTTGTGACACCTTCTCATGTACTTGTAGCAATCAGATTCCATGGTTAACCAGTAGTACCCTGCTCTCAGAATTTTTCTCGCCATTGTGTGTCCGTTAGCATTAGTGCCAAAGGATCTTTTGTGAATTTATTTTATGAGCATGTTTGCTTCTGGTCTATCTACGCATTGAAGCAAGACCATGTCAAAGTTTCTCTTATAGAGTGTATCACCGCTCAAAAAGAAGCTGCCAGCTAGTCTTCTGAGGGTCTTTCTGTCTTTTCTTTATGCCCCAGGTGGGTACTCTTGTTTCTAAAGGAAGCATTTGATATCGTGATACCAAGGTTTGTCGTTTATGACTGCCTCAATCGTGAAGATGTAGGCGGGCCTCTCAAGGCGCATTATGTCGATCTTAGGTATGCCATTCCATTGACCTACACTAATCATGGAAGAGATAGTGGCTAATGCATCAGCCATGTGATTCTCTTCACGAGGGATATGATGAAACTCGATTCTGTTGAAGAATGGTAACAACCTTCTCGCGTAGTCCTTGTAAGGAATTAGTCCAGATTGGTATGTGTTCCAATCTCCTTTGATCTGATTGATAACCAGGGCTAAGTTGCCATATACATCCAAGTTCTTGATCCTTAAGTCGATCGCTTCTTTGAGACCCATTATACAAGCTTCGTATTCGGCCTCATTGTTCGTACACTTGAATGCCAGTCGGGCGGTAAAATGAATGTAGGTACCCTGAGGTGTTATGATGATTGCCCCAATTCCATTTCCGTAATGATTGACAGCTCCGTCAAAGATTAGTCCCCATCAGGAACCTGGTTCTGGCCCTTCACTAGGTAGCGGTTCATCGCAATCTTTCATTTTCAAATACATGACATCTTCGTGTGGGAAGTTAAATCCGACTGATTCCTGATCGTCAATCGGTTGATGAGCCAAATGATCGACTAAAATACTCCCCTTGACGGCTTTATGAGCATGGTACTCAATGTCGTATTCTGATAACAACATCTTCCAACGGGCAATCCTTCCCGTGAGAGTAGGTTTTTCAAAGACGTACTTGATTGGATCCATTTTTGAGATTAACCAAGTAGTGTGATGAATCATATACTGGCGAAGATGTTTGGCTGCCCAAGCCAAAGCGCAGCAAGCTTTTTTAAGCATAGTGTACCGAGTCTCGTAGTCTGTGAATTTCTTGCACATGTAGTAAATGGCAGACTCTTTCCTTTTTGTTTCGTCTTGTTAGCCAAGCACACAACCCATGGAGTCTTCCAAGACTGATAGGTAGATGATCAGTGGTCTTCCTTCCACTCGAGGTGACATAATGGGTGGATTCAACAGGTATTCCTTGATATTGTCGAAGGCGGTTTGGCAGTCTTATATGTAAACACAGTCCTGATTCTTTTTGAGTAATTTGAAAATCGGCGCACATGTCGCGGTCATGAGGAATATAAATCTGGAAATGTAGCTCAGACGTGCCAGGAAACCCCTGACTTGTTTTTCAGTCTTTGGAGAAGGCATTTCTTGAATGGCCTTGACCTTGTCAGGATCAACCTCAATTCCTTTCTGGCTGACGATAAACCCTAGCAGTTTCACTGAACGGGCACCAAATGTGCACTTATTGGGATTCAAGTGTAGTTTTTACTTTCTCGACCACTCGAATAACTTTAGTAGGTGGGTCACATGCTCCTCTTCTGTCTTAGATTTGACAATCATAACATCGACATATACCTCGATTTCTTGGTGTATCATGTCATTAAAGAGAGTAGTCATGGCCCTTTGATAGGTTGCCCCGGCGTTCTTCAAATCGAATAACATTACTTTGTAACAAAAAGTGCCCAACGGGGTGATGAATGAAGTTTTCTCCATGTCTTTCGGCGCCATTTTGATTTGATTATAGCCCGAGAATCCATCCATGAAGGAGAATACTTTTAATTTTGTTGTATTGTCTACCAGCATGTCAATGTGTGGTAAGGGAAATCATCCTTTAGACTGACCTTGTTTAGATCCCTGTAGTCCACACACATTCTGAACTTTCCGTCCTTTTTTGGAACTGGTACTATGTTGGCTAACCATTGAGGATATTCTGACGTGGTGAGGAAACCCGCGTCAATCTGTTTCTGCACTTCCTCTTTGATTTTGATGGCCATGTTTAGGTGAGTTCATCTCAACCTTTGCTTTATTGGCGGACATTCTGATCGTAATGGTAGATGATGTTCCACAATGCTGGTATCCAACCCTGGCATGTCCTGATAGGACCAAGCGAATACATCGGGAAATTCTTTGAGAAGCTTTATCAAACTTTCTTTGACAGTTGGACTGAGCAGTGCCCCAATCTTAACTTGTTTCTTTTCTTCTCCTGAACCTAAATTGACCATTTCCAATGATTCTTTGTGAGGTTAATTAGACCTTTCCTCTTGTCTGAGTAATCGGGAGATCTCTTCTGGAATTTCCTCGCCATCTTCTTCTTCAGCCTCAAATACCGGGAATTCAAAGTTGGGAGAAGGAATTGGGTCGTGTGTTTCAATGGGGTTTTAAACAAGCAATCTGCATGACATGATGATTTGTTTTTAGACGAGATAGAGAGAATCCAAGAGTGTGTGCAGTGTATTTTTTGATAACTGCTTGTTTTTATTATTTGAGTTGTTTTTTAGGATTACCATTTTCTGAAAAAGCGAAAAGAGAAAACAGCAATAAATGCGAAAATTACAGAACGACGTTATTTTATTTATGATCTTGTCGATTCTTGAAATTACAGCCCTATAAAACAAAACTCTGTCGCTTTGGACAAAGTGAAGAGGTACATTTACAGAAAGTGAGCCCTATCAAAACATCCGTTTCACCTAGGCAGGGTGAAAGGTAAAAATAAAGACGGCAATTACATAGACTTATGAACGACTTTTGAAACGTTGACAGCAACCCATTGGCGGTGAACTCATCGGTGAATCACAAAGTTTGGTACCTTCTTTCTTGACTTGTCTTCAGAAATGACGTTGATTTCTGGCGGAGCAGGATAGTTGGAATCTGTTTCCAAGGCAGAGTTGTCATAGACGAACTCTTCTGTTGCATCTTGCACAGTATTTGTACTCTTAAGTGGATCTCCCCATCCAGTTGGCTGGATGTCTTCGAGCCTGATACGAGAGCTTTCAAGAGCAGTGTACTTAACCAAGTAGTCGAATTTGCCACTCGGTTGTCCTAAGGTGTCCCACACTTCTTTGGAACTAGAGGGTTCATCCCTTTCGATGACGTTGACCTCGGGAAAAGCATATTTGATGAATTCTAGTCCTGCAAGCTTTGCAAATTCATCGTCGTGCTGGATACTTTCTAAATACCCTGAATAATGATCCCATGACATAGTGGGGACACATGTATTCTTTTCTATGATGCTTAGCTGGTAAGCATCGTTCAGCTGACTCTCTTGCCCCAAGTCTCCTGGGTACGGCTGCTAGAAAGGTAGGAAATCCATTGGGCCATAATAGTCATGGTCAAAGTTATCTTTCATCGAGGTGTCTTCCTCTAATGAGTTTGGTGGAGCACGACATCCTTCTGGATCACAATCTCCGTATATCATTTTGACATCTGACCTAGATATAAATCTTGGACTCTGTGTGGGATAGAAAAATGGTGTAGGAACCTCTTCCTGAGACATATAACCATCCTCGTTAAGATAAGACTTCCACTCTTCATCTGTATCAGAGGAATCCCCCTCGTTGATGGTATGTACTTCTTGAGACACTGGGTGAAGGAAGCCTCCACTATGGAAGAAATCCTGAATGGGATGAAGACTTTCATCGTTAATAGCAGTCTGGGTACAAGTTGAGGAAAAACCAAGACCCTTCTTTGCTTTGTTATCAGTAGGAATGACAAGTTGTCCCCATCCTTTTGCATTGTTACTTTTGATCACTTCGAGAGCATCTTTGTACGAGGAAATTGATGTTCCCTTTTCATATTTGTCATTGTTCACCGAAAGCTCTTGGAACTGGGTTCCAACAGCCTCTTCTGGCTCTACTCAAGTGGACGATGATAAGTTACTCACGATCAAGGCTTGTTCTCCCCAGACTGTGACTAGTTGGTCGTTCTTGATGAACTTCAGCTTCTGGTGAAGTGTTGAAGTGACTGCCCCAACCTCTTGGATCCAAGGTCTTCCTAACAAACAGTTGTATGCTACCCAGATGCCCATGACTTGGAAAGTGACTTGGAAAGTGTGAGGACCGATACTTATAGGAAGGTCGACTTCGCCGATAACTGTTTTTTGAGATCCGTCAAATGCTTTGACGATGACCTCACTGCCTCTCATCGGAGATCCTTTGAATGATAGTCGCATTAAAGTAGATTTTGGCATAACATTTAGAGTCGATCCCATGTCTACCAGTACGCTGGCTAAAGCATCGTCTTGGCAGTTGACTGTAATATTGAGCGCCATGTTGTGACTTTTGCCTTCTTCTGGAAATTCCTCATCACTAAACCCCAAGTTGTTGTAGGAAGTGATGTTAGAGATGATGCTGTCGAATTGTCTTTTTGTTACATCTTGTTCCACAAAGGCTTGCTCTAATACTTTCTGCAGAGCTTCCTTGTGAGCTTCGGAACTGAGTAAAAGAGATAACACAGAGATTTTTGAAGGAGTTTGCAATAGTTGATCAACGATGTTGTATTCACTCATTTGGATGAGCTTCAGCATCTCATCATTGTTCTTTGAAAGGTCGGGATCATTGGATTGACCGACTGGCTGATCAGGAACTTCTGTTTGAGGTTCCTTTTTTCTGGTAGGTTCTCCAACTCCTCGGTTGAAGATTCGACCGCTCCGTGTTACTCGACTAATGTCTGCAATATTCACGACAGAGGGTAATGGAACTTCTTTTCCATTCTCAATTGTTGTTGCACCTACTTGTAAGGGATAGCTTTATCAGACATGTACGGTACTGGTCCCGGCAGATAGATAACTACAGGAGCCTTCTGATTTTTCTAACCGTCATAACCGACCTCAATTGGTTCGAGATTGAGAACCTTTCACCATCAAGATAAACTCTTGATTCATGGAGTAAAGGGATTATGGCGCATATATCTTTGGCCACTTCTCGCTTAGGGATTAAGACAACATCTATGCTTTGATCAGGATGGTAGTTTGATATTGAACCAGAGCTTGACCATGGTTGAATCTCCTTATGGTCCAACTGAATTTGGAGGGCTGCTCGCACGAGGTAGCATCCTTGATTATTCTCCGAGCAGACTCTACAGCACTCATAATTGTGTGGTGGCACCCGGCCACGTCCGCTTTGAATGCAGTGTAACCTCACTAGGTCGGTTTTCATTGATCGAACATCCTGACTTTGATTCCTAGTAGGGTTCTCGTTAGTCATGCTGACTTTTTGTGTGTCTTCATCTAGATATATTGGAAGCCACCAGTGGTTTAATTCTTTGAACGAGTGCACATCCTTGGTCACTCTCCCGACACACTTTACAGTTCTGATACTTGTGCAAAGTCAAAAAATTGAGCTGGACTTGCTTAGCGTGTAATTCCACCAAGCTGGTATTCATCAAGCGAATATCGAAGATTTGAATCATATTAACTTGATAGTGACTTTTATCACGGTAATCCTAGATCCATCCAAGATCCATCTGACGCGGGAGGGCCTCTTGTACAAAAAGAGCATCCCAGATTGTTTACCGAGCAAATCAGACAGGAATCGTAATCGTGTCGTGGTAGATCATGATGTTGACTTTGCCTTGAGTGCATTGCCACAAATTTGACATTCATCGCCAGAATGTTGTTGTTTTGAATGATGTTGGAATTCGTATATGACATGTTGACTTCACGAATTTAGT
Source organism: Lathyrus tuberosus (assembly GCA_022829125.1). Taxonomy (NCBI): domain Eukaryota; kingdom Viridiplantae; phylum Streptophyta; class Magnoliopsida; order Fabales; family Fabaceae; genus Lathyrus; species Lathyrus tuberosus. The sequence continues at coordinate 5,545,898 of JALAZF010000215.1, forward strand.
GGTCTTGGATCCATCCGAGATCCCTCTGTTCCTGTAGAGCGGATTGCACCATAGAACATCCTTAATTGTTTTTAGAGAAGATATCACACTGGTGATAATTACGAGACGGTACATGACCATATCCACTCTGTCTGCAATGCATCTTAACCAGGTTGGTTCCCAATAAGAGTACATCATGAATTTTATAGTTGTGCTTAGACTCTTCCTTTATCAAATTTATCGCAGCTTTCTCGTGTTGAGGCAACGAGTTCATCTAAACATTTGGATTTGTATCCTTGAAGGATAAGACCCTGCTCCTGTCAAGCTTCTGTACATCGGATTTGAAGCTGAGACAATTTTTTATGTTATGCCCTGGTCCTCCTTGATGGTGAGGACAAGTCTGATCCGTTTTGAACCAAAAAGGTGGATTCTCCGGTATTGAAAGAGGATACCTGGTATGGACGTGGCCCTTGACCAGTAGTAACGGAAACATTTCTGCGTACAACATTGGTATTGGGTCGAACCCCGATGGTCGCGTTGTACGATTATTGCTGTACTGAGGATGAGCCTGCTAAGAGGCTATTGTATCCTTTTCAGATATTGTTGTTGATTCGGTTGGCTCTGAGCAACCTGAGGTTGATACGTAGGAACAGGTGCAGGGTTAATAGTAGGAGTTACAGCTGCTACTGGTTGGTAACGTCGCCTTTGCTTTTCGAGAGAGATATTACCAATATCTTGCTCTTTTTTCTTAGGAAAAGCACTACCGTATCTTTTGGTACTGCTTGATGGTCCAACATCTTTAATTAAACGTCTTTCTCGGACTGCTTCTTTAAGACAAACTCCCATGTTCACCATCTCGGTAAAGTCGCTGGGTGCACTGGCGACCATTCTGTCGTAGTAAAATGAGCTCAAGGTTTTCAAGAAGAACTTTGCCATCTCCTTTTCTTCAAGAGGTGGATAAATCTGAGCGGCAATTTCACGTCATCTCTGAGCATATTCCTTGAAGGTTTCCTTGTCCTTCTGTGACATGGCTCTAAGTTGATCTCTGTCCAGTGCCATGTCTAGATTATACTTATACTGTTGAACAAAGGCAGCGCCAAGATCTCTAAAAGTGACGATCTTGGTGCAGTTTAAACCCATGTACCATTTGAGTGCGGCACCGATTAAACTATCTTAAAAATAATGGATCAGTAGCTGTTGGTTCTCTGTCTGTGTTGACATCCTCCGAGCGCACATCACCAAATGACTCTGAGGGCAAGAGTTACCCTTGTAATTTTCAAACTCGGGCACCTTGAACTTATGCTGAATTTTCACATTGGGGACCAAACAAAAGTCTGCGGTGTCCTTTCCAAATAGATCCTGACCGCGAATGGCTTGTAGTGCCTTCTGCATCTCCAAAAATTGTTCCTGGAACTCCTTCCTTTTGTCGTTCATACTTTCATTTCCACCAGAAGGTATCTGTGGAATCTGTCCTTCCGGGACAGTGTGTACCACGGGTGGTGGTATAGTCATTACGGCAGTGACTCTAGGTGCTTCCCTCTCCCAAAGTTTGTAACCTTCAGGAGTTGCTGTCATTCCCCTTGCATCTTCGCTTTCCCAAAGTTTGTAACCTTTAGGCCCAGCGGCTCCTGCTGCAGTTTTCGGATCTTCCATGATCGGCAGAATATATCCTTCTGGGATATAGTTGGGTGGAATGCCCCAGGGACGATCTTTAGCCATGTTGTACTGAGGATCATACTTTTCCACTATGGGCGTAGATGTGATCTCTGAGATCACAATCCTTTGTTGTTGTATCTGGGCTGCTGCCAGAGATTGCATGTCATTGTGAAGTTTCCTCAAATCTTCTTTTAGAGTGTCCATTTCTTCTCTCAACTCTCTGTTCTCTTCCTCGAGATCATCCATTTTCTTTTGTCGATTGGCCTGAGTATTGTACGAATGAGACAGTTTGACTCTAGAATCGAGACACAAATGTGAGATTCATAGGGAAGAAGAATGCGTTAGGTGAGAATGATGAATGATATGCAATGATTAATTAATTAAATTTTTTGTTATTTAATCAAAAGAAACTTTGACAATTGGATTGCAAATATCATACAGTGGGGAAACCCCATTTTATTGAATTCAAAGATTGCGGAAATGGAAATACAGTAATTTACAAAGTGCTGTAAAAGGAAATGGCTAAACTTATAGATTCTTAGTCCTCTCTGGAGAGAGCTCAGGTGCTAGTTCTGGTATTTTCCTTTTCTTTGACCGGGGCTCTTGAGCCGTTGTCGGGTTGTCATTCCTTTGCCAAGTGAAAGGAGCGAGCAAATTCCTTTGGTCTTGATTTTCTACAGCATGTTGCTCTAAAATCTCGATCAGAGCATCCTTTTCTTTTAACAGTTGTTGTATCTTGTTACACTCCACATTGAGAATGCAGTACTTGTTCTTCCAAGATTTCTTCTCCTGTTGAACTTTGTTGAGAGTAACCTGAAGTTTTTCTAAATCAGACATAAAATAAAGGACAGGTTCCTTTAACAGAAGAACTTCTTGATGAGGGTAAGGCATCCTCAACCTGAGAGCCCTAGTTTGTACTCAGTGGAGATACGGTTCTACAGAGACATGGTCTGGTTTTCCTAGAGACTCTATTCCCTTCCTGTGAACATGTTTCCAGGCGTGCACTATTTCTGTCTTTAGTGCCCTGTCATTTTCTCCTTCCTTGAAGAAAAGACCTTCCAGATGAACATTACGTGGGATATGTCTCATCGGGTATCCAAATTGACGACGAACTAAAATTGGATGATAATTGATTCCTCCTTTAATTCCTATGAGGGGTACATTAGGGAAGTTTCCACAACAATTAATGATTATGATCCTGTCATAGATTCGATTCTACCAGTCTATGTCAGAGTTGGTAAGAGACATGATTCTCTACGACCAACGTAGAGTACTTTTGTGATCCCAGAAAGCAGCAGACTTTGGCAAATGGAAAGTGAACCGTTTGTATAGCAGGGGTACATAGCATGCGATCATTCCTCCGCTGTATAAATTCCTTAAGTGTACAGAATGATAAGCATCTGCGAGCAAGGTTGGCACAGGGTTTCCAATCAGAAATATCTTAATGGCATTGATATCAACAAAGCTATCAATGTTGGGAAACAGAAATAACCCGTAGGTGAGTAGTACAAATATGCTCTCGAAAGCAGTCACGTTCCCTATACTAGCAAAGTACAGAGTTTTCTTTACCAAAAACTGGGCTGGTAAACCTTGGATTCCACCCTTAGTGGTCATGTGAGCCCTGACTTCTGACTCGTCCAAATAGATTGCTCTTGCAATGGTTTGATCTTTCGGAATTTCTTCCAGTCCAGAAAAGGGGGCATGGTCAGTAATGGGTAAATCAGTCAGGTGAGAGTACTCCTCCAGCGTTGGTGCTAGTTGATAATCTGGGAATGTGAAGCAGTGATAAACTGGATCGTAGAACTGAATGAGTGTGGACAGGATTCCTTCAATTACATGGACCCTTAACAGAGACAACAGTCCGCCGTACTTAGCTCTGAAAGCATCAGGGTTGGTGATCATCCTTGCCAATCCTCTCAAATCCTCTAGTTTTGGAACCTTGAAGGTGTACTTGTGAGTCTTCCTTCTACCGAAATCCATAACGCAATCTTTCTCTCTGACATTTGTAATCATTGTCTCAGTTTAATTTGAAAAAGAGAGAGTAGAAGAGAAAAATTTTCTTTGTTTTAATTTTTTTTAATGAAATGAATGCATGAATGCAGCACACAAAAACATAGAAAAAACATGGGGTCAAAGGTGCGGTGTCATGAAGTCATGGCTCTACCCATTCCCAAAGGTTATACTAGTGATTTTTGTACCTGTCTGCAAAATCATTGACCCCTCTTGGGATAACAACAGCAGGCTGGTTCACCCGAGCGAGCTGATGTATCTTAGAGTGATCTCAAATGAGGGTAGTATCACGTGACAACTATTTCCGATAGCTTCTGCACTATAAAATGGTAACATGGTCTCAGCCTACTAAATCCTCATTTTCATGGACAACCACAATCGAATAATCTGCTTTCAACAACCGAAGTCGTATAGGCATTGAATTCACAAAGGGTGTCTCCACTGATTCGTTGGTCGACCGGGGTCTCTTATTTGGGAGTCACTCCCTGTAAGATTACCCGTCTAGTGCCATCACTTATCTTAGGTGTCACTCAAACTTTCCAGATGCGGCATCACCCGTAGTCCCATTAGCAGAAAAATTAACACGGATATCAAGTAGGAAAAGCGATATATATTTATTCCTAAAACTAACATCCTAGACCTCTTAAGAGCTATAATTCTAGTCCTAACAGACAATGACTCCCCAGTAGAGTCGCCATTTTTCTGTAGCGAGCGATTTTTTTCGGTGACGCGACCACCTTATCGTTGGGTTTTCCTCACTGCAATGGTAGGAAGGGGTGCTACTTTCTGATTTCTTATTTATCCCATGAAGCTAGAAGGGAAAGGGAAGGTATCTAAAACTAACCTTGCACGCGAATGTTTAACTGAACAAACGCTTAAAGAGATTGGGGGTCTGGGGTCAGGTTATACAATGGGTAGTTGTCAGTTACCCATCCTATATGTGGTTATCCACAGGATATTAGCTTTAGGTTTTGCTTCGTAATTGATAGTGTTTATCCGTTAATGGGTTGGGAAAGTTTCTTGGGAAATATGAGAGAATGGGATTGAGTTTTTGTTGATGTTTTTGGTAAGGTACTGGACCTAAGGATTGATTAGTATGAAGGTACTAGACCTAGGGTTTTTTATTAGTATGAAGGTACTGGACCTAGAGTTTTTGATTAGTATGCTCGCTAAGATTTCACAATCTTATGCCTACGTATTCCTGTTTAAATGAAACAGGGAAATTAGAGCAATCGTAGTTCCTCCTATTCTAAGGGAGGAAAAAGATATTTGGTGTCTTGTTCAAAGCCCAAGATTGAAGCTAAAAGGTTTATTTGTGTCTTGTTCAAAGCCCAAGATTGAAGCTAAAAGGTTTGACGGAGAGAGAACTTGTCATCTCTAAAGAGGTATTGTTGATTTTTGTGTGCCTTGATCAAAGCCCAAGGTTGAAGCTAAGAGGTTGATTGACTCTACTGGGGAAATCCTTACCCACGGCCTAAGAGGAGGCTGGATAAGACCAACTCAACAAGAGAGTGTATATATTGGTGTCTTGTATAAAGCCCAAGATTGAGGCAAAAAAGAGACTGGCTCTTTGGGGATATCATTATACAAAGCCTAAGAGGAGGCTGAAAGTTTGACTTTTTCGGGGAAAATGTTCTATCTATCTTGTACAAAGCCCAAGATTGAGGATAAAAGGATTTTGACTCCATTGGGGAGGTTTGTATGTATCTTGTACAAAGCCAAAGATAGAAGCTGAAAAGAAGGCTGACTTTGCGGGAAAGAAATCTTTATCTATCTTATACAAAGCCCAAGATTGAGGCTGAAAGAGACTTTACTGACTCGGCTGAGGATATTTTAAGTGTCTTGTACAAAGCCCAAGATAGAGGCTGAAATGAGTTTGACTCTACGGGAGAGTATTATCTGTCTTGTTCAAAGCCCAAGATTGAGGCGGAAACGAGTTTGACTCTGCTTATGAAATCATTCCTCGAAGCCTAACATAAGGCTAGGAGGAATTGACTATGCTGGGGAAGTTATTTGTCCCGGGCTTAAGAGAAGGTTATGACGATTTATGTCTCGTACAAAGCCCAAGATTGGGGCTAAAAGGGTTTGACTCAACAAGAGAGTGCTTTTATCTGTCATGTACAAAGCCCAGGATTGTGGTTGACAAGCTGGAGAAATCATTATACAAAGCCTAAGAGGAGGCTAACTTGTGCCAGGGGAAATCTTTTTACCAAGCCAAAGGGAGGCTGGAAAAGATTGACTCAACAAGATAGTATTTTTATCTATCTCGTACAAAGCCCAAGATTGAGGCTAAAGGGTTGACTCAACGAGAGAGTCTAGAACGTGATTTACTCAACAAGAGAGTCAGAAAAGTGGTTGACTCAACAAGAGAGTCTGAAAAGGTGATTGACTCAACAAGAGAGTCTGAAAAGTGGTTGACTCAACAAGAGAGTCTGAAAAGTGGTTGACTCAACATGAGAGTCTGAAAAGGTGATTGACTCAACAAGAGAGTATGAAAAGTGATTGAATCAACAAGAGAGTCTGAAGAGGTTAGCTCCGTTGGGGAGAATCATTGTACGAAGCCCAAGAGGGGGCAGACTATGCTGAGGAAAGATCATTATAAAAATCCTAAGAGGAGGCTAACTTCTGCTGGGAATTATTGAAATCCCGAGGCAGGTCCAAGTGGGGAATTAACTCTTGCTGAGAGTTACAGAAGAGTTGAGATATCAAATGCCTTGAGGTTTTGATTTAAGATAGTGTTATACTGGTGATAGACTGACCCTGGCAGGGGGATTTTAGGAGAGAGACTGGGTTTTAGAACCCATAAGTTTTAACTCTGCTGGAGATTAATCTAGAATCCGGGGTTTCTTCCTATGTTTGGAGGGAACTTGAGAATGTCTTTGAGACTCAAGAGGGGATCTAGACTGTCCAAGTCTATTGGTGTATAAGAGTTTTATCATTTGTATGATGCCCAAGAGGAGGCAGACTTTTTAAGAGATGAGTATCAACCCTAAAATTAGTCTTAGGTTTTGACTCCTTTTTATAAAGACAACTCTAACGAAGGATGACTAAGTTCTATCATATACCTTTAAGAGGTCTTCAGGGTCCTTGTATTAAGCCCAAGAGAAGGCATGAGAACTTCTAAGAAGCCGGAGGGTCCTTGTACAAAGCCCAAGAGGAGGCGGGGATGCTTTTAGGAAGCCTGTGGGTCCCAAACCAAGAAAAGTTCAAGAAATGCTATTCACCGAGAATAGATCATTTAGTGAAAATTCTGAGGTTTGAAGAAACTCAAGAGATGCTATTCACCGAGAATAGATCAACTCTAGGGAGTAGAATTTCTTTGACAATTTCTAGGGGTGACAGTCTGAGAAAAGGTTTACGAGGAATACTGCCTTTATCTTTGTTCCATATTGTTTAAGCCCAAGAGAAGGCAAGACTGTATCTGGAAATCCTATGGGGATCTAGTTTTGACTGTATTTAAGAGTGACCAACATGGCTTTACCTAGTTCTAGACTTAGTTACCGGGGAAAACTCTAAATAACTATACTAGTATATATACAGTTGATATATGACAAGTATTTAAAAGGGTATAAAAGAAGACTAACCATGCGCAGCTTCCCACAATACAGTTATATATATTTGACATGTATTTAAAAGAATGTGACAAGACTCACAGTGTGCAGCTTCCCACAATACAGATATATATATATATATATATATATATATATATATATATATATATATATATATATATATATATATATATTAAAGCAGGTAAATGAAAGCAGATAAAAACTTACAGGTGAGTAAGCTTCCATGTTTTATTGTAAGTTGTTCAAAGAAATTAAAGAAAATTTTGATAACAACTGTATATTTGAACCTAAATCAAAAGGGAAATTGTTTTGATAAGATTGTACTAGGACTTATGCAATGACTGAGGCCCAAAAGGTTTTCTGTACAAAATTATGGGTCTTACAACTTAAGGAGAGGCCCAAAGCATTTGAAAATGAATAAAGATGGTTCAGTTTCCTGGTCTTCAGCCATGGAACTGGTCTCAGTTTCCTTTGAAACAAACTTCCCCTCGATCCTGGTCTTCAACTACGGAATTGTTCTTAGTTTCCTTTGAAATAAACCTCCCCTAAATCCTGGTCTAAATAACTATACTAGTATTACACAGTGGATATGTGACAAGTATATAAAAAGATGTGAAAGAAGACTTACAGTGAAGCAGCCCCACAATACAGTTATATACATATGAAAGCAGTAAATGAAAGTAGATAAACACTTACCCGTTGTAGAGCTTCCATGCTGTTTTGTTAGTTGTTCAACAAAGAAAGTTTTGATAACAACATATATTTGAATTCAAAATCAAAGGAGAAAGTGTTATGAAAAGATTGTTGGGCTTACAGCTCAAGGAGAGGCCGAAGTTTTAACGATGATCGCACCGTTGTTTTGAAAATTGTACAAAGGGACTTATACGATATGTGAGGCCTAAAAAGTTTTTATGTATAAGGGGATGGGTCTTACACTCTATTAGAGGCCCAAAGATTTATTTTTTTGTACAAGAGATGGGACTTACAACTCAAGGAGAAGCCCAGGGTTAACGGCGATCGCGCAGAGGTTTTGAAAACACAGTGGGTCTTATACAATATCTAAGACCCAAATCATTTTTGTTTCAAAAAGGGGTTGGGTCTTACACTCTATTAGAGGCTCAAAGAAATTTAAAGTAAAGAAATGGGGCTTATAACATGAGGGTAGGCCCAGATGATTTGATTTTTGAACTGGCGATTGCGCCGAGATTTTTCTTTTAACGCAGAGGGACTTATACAATATCTGAGGCCCAGAATTTTGTTTTGGTTAAAAGGGGAATGGGTCTTATACTCTATTAGAGGCCCACGAGTGTTTGAAAATGATTGATGAGGGTGGATCAATCAAAACCATAATTTCATCATTTTTAAAAGTAAATTCTCAAAGAAAATCATTAAAAAATGATAAAACACCAAATAAGCTGGAATAAACAACTTGTGATTTTTGGTTAAGGTTTGAAAAATGAGGTTTTAATCACAAGATGAATTAAAACTCATTTGGTTTTGATTTTTCAAGGTGAATATTCACTTTTAAAATGTTTAAAACAATTAAAAATGAATTTATTCATAAAAATAACAACTATATTAAATAAATAATATAAATTTGATTTTTTTTGGGGAATAAAATATTTCAACATTTTTGTGATTTTTTACAAAAAGAACCAATCAAAAATAATTAAAATTGAGGGAGTTATTAATTTTTCAAATCATTAAAAATAATAAGAAAAATAATAAAATATGAAAAAGTGGTAAAAAAGAGGATCTTGGGCGAGGGGGATTCGTACCCCAGACCTCTTGTGTGTAGTGCACGCGTCCTACCACTAGGGTGGTGATACATTAGTGTATTAAACCCCAGCCACAAATATACAAGGCTTGCCTTGTTTTTGGCCTGGCCAAGGCAAGGCAAGGCAAGATTTTGGCCAAAAACGTGAAGCTTATAACTTTCTCATTTCTCCATGGATTGGGACAAAATTTAGGTCTATCCTGCCTAGAATTTCACAAGGAATCCAATGGTGGTGGTGGTTTTTTGAGAAAATCAATCCTCCTCAAAACCCGATAGTGGTTTTGAAATAGGCCATAATGTGGATTTTCTGTGCTACCTCTTGGTACAAGCATGGATTACATGATAAATTGGTCCAAACACAACACATATAACATGTATGAGATGTGTATGATCAATGGACCTCAAAGCAATGCATATTTTCAAGAGTTCAAGTTGAGATGCTTACCACTTTAGGAGCTTTTTGGGCAATCTGTCAAGTGCTTTGTTCCAAAAATGTTTTGATGCTTTGAACACCCTCAAATGATCCCTTGGAAGCTTTTAGGATGATTGGAGAAAGCTGGAAACCTTAGGAATGGAAACTGGCCCTTTCTTGCAAAAGGGGCAAAAGTGGCCAAAATAGCAACTCTCTCAAATGGTGTTCCAAATGTGGGGAACCATTTGGGATAGTTCAAGGATGACATTTGGAGTGTGTTTGAGGGTTTATCTAGTTTTGAAAGTGACTGAATCAACACATGGCTTGAAAAATGCAAAAAAGTCCAATTTTGAGATTTTGAGAAGGGACTTTGAGATTTTGGTGTTACAGGTCACTTGTGAGAGTTTGGACAGCTTAGATATGACATATTGGATGTGTTTGGATCATGATCTGTGATGAAATTGCTCTCTAACTCAAAAACTCAGAGTTACCTTGCTAAAGAAGGCATTTTTGCCTAGAGAAAGAGATTTTGAGGAAAGCAAGTGTTGTAGTGCTTTGGTGTAGTTAAGCTGAGCACAAATGAGCTCTATTTATAGTAGACTAAGTTTGTTTTGGCTGCAATAGTGAATGGAAACTGCTGCAGAGGTTTGTCAAATGTTGATCAATAGGAATCCAAGTCTCCTCTTGCCATTGACTAGAGGTTAGAGCAAAGGCCTATTGTCCCTTGGTTCAGAGATCATCCTTGACTCGTTCAGTTGGAAATGGCTCAATTCATGCCACCTTGGTGCATCCATTGAATGCTCCAAAACAAAATTGGAGTCTTGTCCCCTCTTTAGGGGTTTTTAGGTTTAGCATGCTATTTTTAGTTCCAAAGACTTGGGAGGCTTATGGATCAGTGTTTGTCCCTCCTTGGTCCCTTCCTGAGGTGTTCAGATGGATAAACTTGTTTGTCATTTTCACAAATTGCTCAAATCGAGCAAAATGCACAAATCTTCCTAGTTATGACAGTTGCAGCAAGGCATATTGCCACTGTCATAACTCTTAGATCAAATGGAATTTCATGGGGTTCTTGGCCATTTTGGAAAGCCCTCATATGATACAACATATGTGTGATCATAGTTTGTCTTGACACTTTTTGGATCCAAGTGAAAAATTCCCTTACATTTTGGAAAAAGTGATACAGATTATGACTTAGTGGAAATTTCACTAAGTGTTGGAAAAAGTGACATTTCATGTTTTCAGCCATTTTGATCCAACCATAACTCAAAATCCATGATGAATTGGAATGAGGTGTAGTTGACACTTTTAAAGTATGCCATGAGAGCTATAAATCCATCTTTGGATAAGCCCAAATGGTTGCTTGGATCTCAAGTTATGATCCTTGGAAGTTGGCACCCTAGCCAGTTTGTTTCATAACTTAGAAAATTTCTAAGTTTTTTATGGTTACCCCTTTTACAAGTTATCATACTTTTCTTGATTTTTCTTGATTACTGATGATTAAAATCACACATTAACATCATTTTAGGGTTAGGGGACCAATATTGATCAAAAAATAAAAAAGTCAAACTTTGACTTTTGGGCACAGTTGACTTTTTATCAGATGAATTCCAAACTGTGCGATCCTCTATGAAATCAAGTCCTTGACCTAAATCAAACTTGATGGATTGATTTCATAGGTGCGATAGGGTGTATTGAATCATGTCCTAGGGTTTGGGAGCATGTCCTGGTCAAAAGTCAAAGATACAGTTGACTTTTCCTTCAAAACCCTAATTGTGGTTCAGATGAAATTGAAACTTGTTGATCAAGCTTCTTGGATAAATCCATTGTTGCAAATGGATCAATGTAGTGTGTTAGAGACCCTCAAACCATGTCTTGAGATTTTGGCTCATGATTTGTTCCTAAAGTCAACTTAGGGGTGAATTAGGTCAAGAAACCCTAATTCTTATTTTTAGTGAATGCATCCCCTGAGACTAAATTGACTTGATGATTGGGCCCATGAGAACCCTTGTAGTATCTTAGGTTATGCTTTGAAGCATTGGCTCATGCCCAGAGGAAAATTTCCACCTAGAGGCCTTGGTCGACCAAAACCCTAATTTGGTGACACTGGCGATCCTGGGGCTTAATCCACTTGGAATGTTGCAACCTTGTGCCTAATCCTTTATGTGGGAGTCCTCTTGATCCATTGTAGATGTTTGAGAGGTTTAGACAAGTTGAAGATCATGGCATTCCTTGATTGATCCTTTGTCTAAAGCTTAGAGAGGGCATGAAACCCTAATTATTGTTTGTGGTGAATGCTCACCCATCTTTGGGGAGACTGATGAGGCATGATGGTTCATCCATATTGTGATGATGATTTGCACATTGATGGGAAATCTTAATGGTCAAAATTTGGGGTATGACAGATGCCCCTATTTAATCTTCTTGGACCCGAAGGTGTGAATGGCGAAGGTATTCGGGCATTCGGGGTGCAAGAGGATTAAATATCGGAATACCCGAAATTTTGATGGTGGTTATGAATGGCAATTTGCGCATCCATCTTCTTTTGCTAAGCAATAATGCTTAGAAAAGGTAAACTTCCCCTCGATCCTGGTTTCCTACCAAGGAACTGGTCTCAGTTTCTCAAACAAACTTCCCCTCAATCCGGGTTTTCTGCCAGGGAACTAGTCTTAGTTTCTGAAATAAACTTCCCCTCGATCATGGTTTTCAGCCAGGGAACTGGTCTTAGTTTCTGAAATAAACTTCCCCTCGATCCTGGTTTCGTACCGAGGAACTGGTCTCAATTTGTGAAATAAACTTCCCCTCGATCCTGGTTTGCTACCAAGGAACTGGTCTCAGTTTCTTTTGTCAATAAACTTTATTGACAAGGGACGCTATTCGTAGTGGTTTTACTCAAACTTCTCGCCGAATCTTCCTGGGGAGATGCCATTTGATAGAAAGAATTTTGATGTCAGAGTTGCTGGGGAACCCAGTCGTCTGAGTTGTAGAGGTGCGCAAACTTATCTGTTGGAGACGCCATTTGTCGACTCTACTGGGGAAAACGAGTCTCTTGAGAGACCGCTTCCAGCTTGGGGACATTACATCATAGTTTTCTTCGAGACCTTCTCGGAGAAATGCCATACAATGTACCCGAATTTTGAGGTGACGATTACTTCATTAACATTGACTTTCTGAAGAGAAAAACCAACGTGTTGCTGAGAGTCTTTAGTTGGGAGGCCTCCTCTGGGGATTTTCCTTAATCCGGGAAAGCGAAGATATCATCTTCAATGGCGAAGAGTGATATTTGTCGAATATTTTCTGGTTTTTCAGAGGTTCAAGTTATCAACGTGGTCAAGGGACCAACTTCATCCCAGAAATAAACTGGAGGAGAGATCGTTTAGATGGTTCACTTCCTGATGAGGAAAGAACTGACAACTCGATTGAGAGGACTTCTATCACTAGGGGACAAGACCGACTAGACTGATAGTGATACAATATGAATATGAATGTAAATCAATAATGCATGATGTATGTATGTTTATGCTGACAATACTAACGCGACATACAGACTATTAGATGAACACGACTGGATACTCGGCCACAGTGGGAGATGAAAAGTATCACTGGTTCACGATAGCAATTCTACCTTGCTTAGGAGAGATAGTCCCTGTGGGGAACAACCGTTGGTCGGGCTTAGGTGGTAAGGACTCTACCGAGGAGTGTTAGACGAAAAAATGGTCTCTGACACAACTGATCCTTCATTCAGGCGTACTGGTTTAGAAGGAGTACTTTGATTCTGTACTTTGAAGCTCGATTACTTTTGGAGAAGCAATCAACATTCTTTCGATGTTCAACAGTCAAAAGAAATTGTCATCTTTATTTTAAAAGCAAAAAATTTGACAAGTAAATTCATTTTTGTTTTATTTCAAGAATCGTTAATCATGTTAAAATGTCGTTCTGTAAAGCTAAAACAAATAAGAATTGCAAACAAAAGCACAAGGGCTCAAATTTTATTGATAGGATGGAAATCAGCCAAACGCGTGATTCCATGGAGTATTTACAAAGTTAGAAAATGGTAATTTAAGGGAAAAGGGCTGCATTGAAACATAACGACCACTATCCTTCTACCAACTTTGAATTCTGGACATCGTGAGCTTCCGTCAGAGATGACCTTGACTGGAGTTTTTCTCGGATGTTGTAACTGCTGCGGAGAGATTTGCCCCTGTTGGACGTAGTTACTTGCCATTATCCCTAACTTTTACCTGGATTGCACATTGAGATTTCCAACCCACTGGGATGATATTGTTTTTATTATGTCTCTAATTTTTACTTGGACCGCCCTTTCGGGTTTTCAATCCACCGAGACGTTTTTTTTTTTAGTTTAGGCGAAGTATTTATTGACTACATCAACATTTATGGGGTAGGAAAATTCTTCTCCATCCATGGTTGCGAGTCTCAAGGTGCCTCCTGAGAAAGCTTTCTTAACCACATAGGGGCCGTCATAATTCGGAGTCCATTTGCCACGAGAATCAGTGAGAAATGATTGTATCTTTTTTAGCAGAAGGTCTCCTTTTCTAAAGACGCGAGGTCGAACCTTTTTATCGAACGCCCTCTTCATTCTTTGCTGATACAGCTGACCATGGCATAATGCCGTTATTCTCTTTTCTTTGATCAGATTCAGTTCATCATGTCGAATTTGACACCATTTAGCCTCTGTTAGCTTAGCTTCCATCAATACCCGGATTGATGGGATCTCCACTTCGATGGGGAGCACTGCTCCCATGCCATACACTAGAGAGAAAGGGGTTGCCCCTGTTGAAGTGCAGACAGATGTGCAATAACCGTGAAGAGCAAAGGGTAGCATCTCGTGCCAATCTTTGTAGGTTACAACCATCTTTTGAATGATCTTCTTGATATTCTTGTTAGCCGCTTCTACCGCTCCATTCATCTTGGGTCGGTAGGGAGATGAGTTATCGTGTTCGATCTTGAACTCTGCGTATAACTCTTTCATCATCTTGTTGTTCAAGTTAGATCCATTATCAGTAATGATCTAGCTAGGAACACCATAACGGCAGATGAGATTGTTTTTGATAAATCGGACCACCACTTGTCGGGTTACATTGGCGTACGATGCTGCTTCGACCCACTTGGTGAAGTAATCAATGGCTACTAGGATGAACCGATGTCTGTTTGAAGCCTTGGGTTCGATCATGTCAATCATGTCGATTCTCCATATGGAAAAAGGCCATGGGGAAGAAAGAAATTTGAGATGCATTGGCGGTACATGGATTTTGTCTGAGTATATCTGACACTTGTGACACTTCCTCATGTACTTGTAGCAGTCAGATTCCATAGTCAACCAGTAGTATCCTGCTCTTAGAATTTTTCTCGCCATTGTGTGTCTGTTGGCATGAGTGCCAAAGGATCCTTCGTGAATATCTTTTATCAGCATGTTTGCTTCTGGTCTGTCTACGCATCAGAGCAAGACCATGTCAAAGTTTCTCTTATAGAGTGTGTCATCGCTCAGAAAGAAGCTGCCAGCTAGCCTTCTGAGGGTTTTTCTGTCTTTCCTTAGTGCCCCAGGTGGGTATTCTTGTTTCTGAAGGAAGAATTTGTTATGGTTATACCAAGGTTTGTCGTCTATGACTGCTTCAATCGCGAAAATGTAAGTGGGCCTTTCTAGGCGCATTATGTCAATCTTAGGCAGGTCATTCCATTGACCTACACTAATCAGGGAAGAGAGAGTGGCTAACGCATCAGCCATGTGATTTTCCTCACGAGGGATGTGATGAAACTCGATTCTGTTGAAGAAGGGTAACAACCTTCTCGCATAATCTTTGTAAGGAATCAGTCCTGATTGGTATGTGTTCCAATCTCTTTTGATCTGATTGATAATCAGGGCTGAGATGCCATAAACATCAAAGTTTTTGATCGTTAAGTCGATCGCTTCTTCGAGACCCATGATACAAGCTTCGTATTCGGCCTCGTTGTTCGTAGACTTGAATGTTAGCCGGGCGGTGAAAGGAATGTGGGTACCCGGAGGTGTTATGATGATTGCCCCAATTACGTTTCCGTAATGATTGACAACTCCGTCAAAGATAAGTCCCAATTGGGAACCTGATTCTAGCCCTTCACTGGGTAGTGGTTCATCGCAATCTTTCATTTTCAAGTACATGACATCTTCGTCTGGGAAGTCAAACTCGATTGATTCCTGATCGTCAATCGGTTGATGAGCCAAATGATCGGCTAAAATACTTCCTTTAACGGTTTTTTGAGCATGATACTCGATGTCGTATTCTGATAACAACATCTGCCAACGGGAAATCCTTCCCGTGAGAGCAGGTTTTTCAAAGACGTACTTGATTTGATCCATTTCTGATATTAACCAAGTAGTTTGACGAATCATATACTGGTGAAGACATTTGGCCGCCCAAGCCAGAGCACAGCAAGTTTTCTCAAGCATATTGTACCGCTCAAATAGTTTCGACAGGTGGGTCACATGCTCCTCTTCCGTTTTAGATTTGGCAATCATATCATCGACATATACCTTGATTTCTTTGTGTGTCATGTCGTGGAACAGAGTAGTCATGGCCCTTTGATAGGTTGCCCTGGCATTCTTCAAACTGAACGGCATTACCTTGTAACAAAAGGTCCCCCATGGGGTAATGAATGAAATTTTTTCCATGTCTTTCGGCGCCATTTTGATTTGATTATAGCCCGAGAATCCATCCATGAAGGAGAATACTTTGAACTTTGCTGTACTGTCTACCAGCATGTCAATGTGTGGTAAAGGAAAGTCATCCTTTGGACTAGCCTTGATCAGATCTCTGTAATCCACACACATTCTGACCTTTCCGTCCATTTTCAGAATCGAGACTATGTTGGCTAACCATTGAGGATACTCTGATGTGGTGAGGAAACCCGCATCAATCTGTTTCTGTACTTCCTCTTTGATTTTGATGGCCATATCCGGATGAGTCCGTCTCAACCTTTGTTTTAGTGGCGGACATTCTGATCTTAACAGTAGATGATGTTCCTTGATGCTGGTATCCAACCCTGGCATGTCCTGGTAGGACCAATCAAATACATCGGGAAGTTCTTTGAGAAGCTTTGTCAAAGTATCTTTGGCAGTTGGACTGAGTAGTGCCCAAATCCTGACCTCTTTTCTTTCCTCCTCTGAGCCCAAGTTGACAGTTTCCAACGGCTCCTTGTGGGGTTCAATGGACTTTTCCTCCTGTTTGAGTAGACGGGAGATCTCTTCTGGAATTTTGTCGTCAACTTCTTCTTCAGCCCCAAATACTGGGAATTCAAAGTTGGGAGAAGGCATTGGATCGTATGTTTTAATGGGGTTTAAAACAAGCAATCTGCATGGCGTGATGATTGTTTTTAGAAGAGATAGACAGAATGCAAAAGTGTGTGCAGTGTATTTTCTGATAACTGCTTGTTTTTATTATTGAGTTGTGTTTTTTAGGATTACCATTTTCTGAAAAAACGAAAAGAGAAAACATCAATAAATACGGAAATTACAGAACGATGTTATTTTATTTATGATTCTGTCGATTCTTGAAACTACAGCCCTATAAAACAAAACTCTGTCGCTTTGGGCAAAGCGAAGAGGTATATTTATAGAAAGTGAGCGCTATCAAAACATCTGTTTCACCTGGGCAGGGTGAAAGGTTAAAGACGACAATTACTTTGACTTATGAACAATCTTCGGAACATCGACAACAACCCATTGGTGGCGAACTCCTCGGTGAATCACAAAGTCTGGTACCTTCCTTGATTTGTCTTCAGAAATAACGTTGATTTCTAGTGGAGCAGGATTATTGGAATATGTCTCCCAGGCAGAGTTGTCGTAGGAAGATTCCTTTGTTATATTTTGCATAGTATTTGTGCTCTCAGATAAGTCTCCCCATCCAGTTGGCTGGATGTCCTCGAGCCTAATACGAGAGCTTTCAGGAGCAGTGTACTTGACCATATAGTCGTATTTTCCACTTGGTTGTCCTAAGGTATCCCGTACTTCTTTGGAACTAGAGGGGTCATCTCTTTCGATGACGTTGACCTCGAGAAAAGCATAGTTGATGAATTCTTGTCCTGTAAACTTTGCGAATTCATCATCGTGCAGGATGTTTTCTTAATGACCTGAGTGTTGGTCCCATGACATGGTGGGGACGCAGGTATTTTTCCCAATGACGCTCAGCTGATTTTCATTGTTTGGCTGATTTTCTAGCCCCAAGCCTCCAAGGTACGGCTGCCAGATAGGCAGACCATCCATCGGGCCATAATAGTCGTGGTCAAAGTTGTCTTTCATCAGAGTGTCTTCCTCTAATGAGTTTGGTGGAGCACGACATCCTTTTGGATCACAATCTCCGTATAGCGTTTTGACGTCTGATCTCGGTATAAATCTCGGACTTTGTGCCGGATAGCAAAGTGGCATAGGCATTTCTCCGTGAGAGATATAACCATCCTCATTAAGATAGGACTTCCACTCTTCATCTATATCGGAGGGATCACCCTCGTTTATGGTATGCACTTCTTGAGGCAATGGGTGAAGGAAACCTCCACTGTGGAAAAAATCCTGAATGGGATGAAAACTTTCATTGTTAGTAGCTGTCTGAGTACAGGTTGTAGAAAAACTAAGACCCTTCTTTGTTTTGTTGTCATTAGGAATGACAAGCTGTCCCCATCCTTTTGAATTGTTATTTTTTATCACCTCGAGAGCATCTTTGTACGAGGAAATCGACGTTCCTTTTTCTGATTGATTCTCATTGCTCACCGAAAGTACCTGGAACTGAGTTCCAACAACCTCCTCAGGTTCTACATAAGTAGACGATGATAGGTTACTCATGATCAAGGCTTGTTCTCCACAGACCGTGACGAGTTGATCGTTCTTGATGAACTTCAGTTTCTGGTGCAGTGTCGAAGTGATTGCCCCAGTCTGGTGTATCCATGGTCTTCCTAATAAATAGATGTATGTTGCTCGGATGTCCATGACCTGGAAAATGACCTGGAAAGTGTGAGGACCGATAATTATGGGAAGATCGACTTCGCCGATAACTGCTTTCCGAGACCCGTCAAATGCTTTGACGATGACCTCACTGCCCCTCATCGGGGATCCTTTGAATGATAGTCGCATTAAAGTGGACTTCGGCATAACGTTGATGGGCGATCCAGTATCTACCAGTACACTGGCTAAGGCATCGTCCTGGAAGTTGATTGTGATATTGAGCGCCATGTTGTGACTTTTGCCTTCCTCTGGAAATTCCTCGTTACTAAACCCCAAGTTGTTGCAGGAAGTGATGTTAGAAATGATGCTTTCGAACTGTTTTATTGTTACATCCTGTTCCACAAAGGCTTGTTCTAAGACTTTCTGCAAAGCTTCCCTGTGAGCCTCAGAACTGAGTAATAGAGATAACACAGAGATTTTTGAAGGAGTTTGTAACAGCTGATCAACAATGTTGTATTCACTCCTTTAGATGAGCTTCAGCATCTCATCATCGTTCTTTGAAAGGTCGGGATCATTGGACTGACCGACCGGTGGATTGGGAGCTTCTGTCTGAAGTTCCTTTTCTCTGTTAGGTTCTCCAACTCCTCGGTTGAAGATTCGACCGCTCCGTGTTACGCGACTGATGTCTGTAATATTCACGACGGAGGGTAATGGAATTTCCTTTCCATTCTCAATTAATGTTGCACCATATTTGTAAGGGCTCGCCTTATCAGATTTGTATGGTACTAGTCCTGGTAGATAAATAACTACAGGAGCCTTCTGATTTTTCTGACTGTTGTATGTAACTTCAATCAGTTCCTGGCTAAGAAAATTTGATTCGTCCAGTAGAGGGATGATGGTACAAATATCCTTGGTCCTCTCAGGATCAGAGATTACAACCACATCTTTGATCTGGTCAACGAAATAGTCTGGCGTCCAGTTAATGGACCCTGAAACTGAATATTGTTGAATCTCTTTGCGGTCTAACTGACTCTGAAGGGCTGCTCGCACGAGGCAACATCATTGATTATTTTCTGAGCGGACTCTACAGCGCTCTTAGCTATGTGGTGGCACCCGGCCACATCCGCTTTGAATGCAGTGTAACCTCACTAGATCTATTTCCATTGATTGAACACCCTGACTTTGATGCCTAGTAGGGTTCCCATTAACCACACTGATTTGTTGCGTGTCTTCATCCATATAGATCCGAGGCCACCAGTGCTTTAACAAGTGTTGCAAAGTTCTTTGCACGAGAGCGCACCCTTGGTTACTCTCACGGCATACTGGACAGTTCTGATAATTATGCGAAGTCAGAAAACCGAGTTGGACTTGTGTAGCATGTAACTCCACTAAGCTGGTATTCATCAAGCGAATATCAAAGATTTGAATCATATTCACTTGATACTGATTTCCATCGCGGTAATCCTGAATCCATCCCAGATCCATCTGATGCTGGAGGACCTCTTGTACAAAAGAGCATCCCTGTTTATTTACCGAGCAAGTCAGACAGGAATTGTAATCGTGCCGTGGCAGATTATGATACTGGCTTTGCCTTGAGTGCATTGCCACCAAGTTGACATTCATCGCACGGACGTCGTGGTTCTGAATGATGTTAGAATTTGCATAAGTCATGTTGACCCCACGAACTCGGAGCTCTTGGAACCATCCAAGATCCAATTGTTCATGTAGAGCCGATTGCACCACAGAACATTCTTGATTGTCTTTAGAGGAGATATCACACTGGTGATAGTTATGAGGTGGTACATGGTCGTACCCGCTCTGTCTGCGATGCATCTTGACCAAATTAGCCCTTAATAAGAGTACATCATGAATTTGATAGTTGCGGTTAGACTCTCCCTCTACCAAATTGACTGCAGTTTTCTCATGTTGAGGCAGCGGGTTCGTCTGAACATTTGGATTCGTATCCTTGAAGGATAAGACCCCGCTCCTAACAAGCTTTTGTACATCGGATTTGAAGCTGAGATAGTTTTCTATGTTATGCCCTGGTCCTCCTCGATGGTATGGGCAAGTCTGATCCGCCTTGAACTAAAAACGCGGATTTTCCAGAATTGTAAGAGGAGACCTGGCTTGGATATGCCCCTTAACCAGTAATACTGGAAACAGTTCTGCGTACAACATTGGTATAGGGTCGAACCCTAGTGGTCGCATTGTACGGTTGTTGTTGTACTGAGGACGAGCCTGCTGAAGAGGCTGTTGTGTCCTTTGCTGATATTGTTGATTTGGTTGACTTTGAGCAACCTGAGGTTGATACGTAGGAACAGGCGCAGGGTTAATAGCAGGAGTTACAGCTGCTACTAGTTAGTAACGTCGCCTTTGCTTTCCGAGAGAGATATTCCCAATATCCTGCTCTTTTTACTTAGGGAAAGCATTACCGTATATTTTTGTACTACTTGATGATCCAGCGTCTTTAACTAAACGTCCTTCTCGGACCGGTTCCTCAAGACGAAGTCCCATGCCCACCATCTCGGTGAAGTCACTGGGCGCACTGGCAACCATTCTGTCGTAGTACAATGAGCTTAAAGTTTTCAAGAAGATCTTTGTCATCTCTTTTTCCTTAAGACGTGGACAAATCTGGGCGGCAATTTCACGCCATCTCTGAGCGTACTCCTTAAAGGTTTCCTTGTCCTTTTGTGACATCGATCTGGGTTGATCTCTGTCCAGTGCCATGTCCAGGTTATACTTATACTGCTGAACGAAAGCAGCGCCAAGATCTCTGAAAGTGCCGATCTTAGGGCGATTTAAACCCATGTACCATTGAGTGCGGCACCGGTTAAACTATCCTGAAAGTAGTGAATCAGTAGCTCGTAGTTCTTTGTCTGAGTTGACATTCGCCGAGCGTACATCACTAAATGCCTTTGAGGGAAAGAGTTACCCTTGTATTTTTCAAATTCGGACACCTTGAATTTGTGCGGAACTTTCACATTGGGGACCAAACAAAGGTCTGCGGCGTCCTTTCCAAATAGATCCTAACCGCGAATGGCTTGCAGCTCCTTCTTCATTTCCAGTAACTGTTCCTGGAACTCATTCATTTTGTTATCCATACTTTCGTTTCCACCAGAAGGTATCTGTGGAATCTGTCCTTCTGGGACAGTGTGTACCATGGGTGGTGGTATAGTCATCATGGCAGAGACCCTTGGTGCCTCCCTCTCCCGAAGTTTGTAACCTTCAGGAGATGTTGTCATGCCCCTGGCATCTATATTTTCCCGAAGTTTGTAACCTTTAGGCCCAGCGGTTCCTGCTGCGGTTCCCTGATCCTCAGTGATCGGCTGAACATATCCTTCTGGGATATAGTTAATAGGCATGCCCCAGGGACGATCTTTCGGCATTTTGTACCTAGGATCATACTTTTCCACTATGGGCGTAGATGTGATATCTGAGATCATAGTCCTTTATTGTTGCATCTGAGCTGCTGCCAGAGCTTGCATATCGTCATGAATCTTTCTCAGATCTTCTTTCAGAGTGTCGATCTCTTCTCTCAACTCTCTGTTCTCTTCCTCAAGATCATCCATCTTTTTCTGTCGATTGGCCTGAGTATTGTACGAATGAGACACTTTGACTCTAGAATCGAGACACAAACGTGAGATTCGTAGGGAAGAAGAATGCGTTTATGCGAGAATGATGAATGCAATAATTATATTTTAATATATTTTTTTGTTTAATCAAAAGAAACTTTGACAATAGGATTGCAAATATCAAACAGTGGGGAAACCCCGTTTTATTGAATTCAAGGATTGCGGAAATGGAAATACAGTAATTTACAAAGTGTTGTAAAAGGAAAAGTCTAAACTAATGGGTCCCGAGTCCCCTCTGAGGAGAGCTCAGGTGCTGGTTCTGGTACTTTCCTTTTTTTGACCGGGGCTCTTGAGCCGTTGCCGGGTTGTCGCTCCTTTGCCAAGTGAGAAGAGCGAGCAAATTCCTTTGGTCCTCTTGATTCTCTACAGCATGTTGCTCTAAAATCTCGATCAGAGCATCCTTATCTTTAAATAGTTGTTGTATTTTCTTACACTCCACATTGAGAATACAGTACTTGTTCCTCCAAGACCTCTTCTCCTGCTGAAATTTGTTGAGAGTAACCTGAAGTTTTTCCGTATCAGACATAAAATAAAAGACAAAGTCCCTTAATGGAAGAACTTCCTGATGAGGGTAAGGCATCCTCAGTTTGAGAGCTCTAGTTTGTACCCAGTGGAGATAAGGCTCCACCGAGACGCAGTCTGGTTTTCCTAGAGACTCTCTTCCTTTCCTATGAACGTATTTCTAGGCATGCACTATTTCTGTCTTTAGTGCTCTGTCATTTTCTCCTTCCTTGAAGAAAAGACCTTCCAGAGGTACATTACGCGGAATATGTCTCATCGGGTATCCAAATTGACGACGAACTAAAATCGGATGATAATTGATTCCCCCCTTAGTTCCTATAAGGGGTACGTTTGGGAAATTTCCACAACAGTCAATGATTCTGATCCCATCATAGATTCGATTGTACCAATCGATGTCATAGTAGGTAAGCGACATGATTCTCTGCGACCAACGTAAAGTATTCTTTTGATCCCAAAATGCAGGAGACTTGGGTAAGTGGGAAATGAACCATTTGTATAGCAGGGGTACACAGCATGTGATCATTCCTACGCTATACAAATTCCTTAAATGTACAGAATGATAAGCATCTGCGAGCAAGGTCGGTACAGGGTTTCTAATCAGAAAAATATTAATGGTGTTGATACCTACAAAGTTATCGATGTTGGGAAACAAAAATAACCCGTAGGTACGCAAAACAAAGATGCTTTCGAAAGCGGCCACGTTACCTATACTAGCAAAGTATAGAGCTTTCTTTATTAAGAACTGGGCTGGCAAACCCTGAATTCCACCCTTAGTGGTCATATGAGTCCTGACTTCTGACTCGTCCAAATAGATTGCTCTTGCAATGGTTTGATGCTTTGGAATTTCTTCCAGTCCAGAAAAGGGAGCTTGATCAGTAATATGTAAATCAGTCAGGTGAGAGTATACCTCTAGTGTTGGTGCTAGCTGATAATCTGGGAATGTGAAACAATGATAGACCGGATCGTAGAACTGGATTAGTGTAGAAGGGATTCCTTCAATTACGTGGACCTGTCATACCCCAAATTTTGACCACTAAGATTTCCCATCATTGTGCAAATCATCATCACAATGTGGATGAACCATCATGCCTCATCAAATGCCTCAAGGGTTGTTGAGCATTCACTACAATCAAAATTAGGGTTTTAAGCCCTCTCTGAGTGCTTAGACAAAGGATCAATCAAGGAATGACATGATCTTCAACTTGTATAACCTCTCAAACATCCACAATGGATCAAAAGGACTCCCACTTCAAGGATTAAGCACAAGGTTGCTCCCTTCTAGGTGGATCAAGTCTCAAGATCGCCAGTATCACCAAATTAGGGTTTTGGTCGACCAGGGCCTCCAGATGAAAAATTTCATCTGGACACAAGCCAAAGATCCAAAACACAACCTAATGTACTCCATGGAACCTCATGGACCCATTCATCAAGTCAATTTTGCCTCAGGGGATGCATACATAAAAAATCAGGAATTAGGGTTTCTTGACTAATTCACCCCTAAGTTGACTTTTGGGACAAATCAAGAACCAAGACCTCAAGAGAGGGTTTGAGGGTCTCTAATGAACTATATTGATCCATTTGGGACAATGGATTGATCTAAGAAGCTTGAGCAACAAGTCTCAATTTCATCTGCACCACAATTAGGATTTCGCGAGGAAAGTCAACTGTAACTTTGACTTTTGACCAGGACATGCTCCCAAGCCCTAAGACATGACTAAATATACCCTATGACACCCATGGAACATGTCCATCAAGTTTGATTTAGGTCAAGGACATGATTTCCTGAAGAATTGCACAATTTGGAATTCATCTGATAAAAAGTCAACTGTGCACAAAAGTTAACTTTGACTTTTTGAGATTTTTCACCAAAATGGATTTTTAACCCTAAAATGATGTTAATGTATGATTTGAATCATCATTCATCAAGAAAAATCAAGAAAAGTTGGATAACTTGTAAAAGGGGTAACCATAAAAACTTAGAAAATTTTCTAAGTTAAAAATAAAGTGACAAGGGTACCAACTTTGAAGGATCATAACTCCTAAACCACAAAGCCATTTTTTCTCATCCAAAGATGGATTTGTATCCCTCATTACCCTCTACAAAAACTTCAACTAGACCTAAGTCCAATTCATTAAGGATTTTGAGTTATGGAGTGATCAAAATGGCTGAAAAGTGAAAATGTCACTTTTTCCAACACTTAGTGAAATTTTCACTAAGTCAGAATCTGCCTTCACTTTTTGCCAAATGTAGAGGGATTTTTCACTTGGATTCAAAAGAGGTCAAAACCAAATATGTTTAAACAGTTGTTATATCATGTAAGGGCTTTCCAAAATGGCCAAGAACATTGCCAAATTCCATTTGAGTCATGAGATATGACATTGGAAAGTTGCCTTGCTGAAATCTGTCAAAGGCAAGGCAGAATTTGCAACTTTGCTCGATTTGCCAAAATCAGCCAAATTCAAATACTCCTATCCACTTGGACACATCTTAGGATTGAATCTAAAGGGGACAATTACTGAGCCAAGCCTCCAAAGTCCATGGAACAAGAAATAGCATGTTGAACCTAGAATGGCCAAAATAGGGACAAGACTCCAAATTTGGATTAAAGCATTCAATGGAAGCATCAAGGTGGCATGGACTGAGCCTTTCTCATCTAAAATTAGTCAAGACTTATCCAAGACCAAGGGAACCACAGCTCTGTGCCCTAACCTCTAGTCAATGGCTAGAGGAGACTTGCATTTCCATTGGCCAACATTGAACAAACACCTGCTGCAGTTGCCATTCACTGTTGATCCCAAAACAAACTTACTCTACTATAAATAGAGCTCAATTGTGATCAGTTTGAGTACACCAAAGCCATCTAACAGATGCTTTCCTCAAAATCTCTTTCTCTTGGCAAAAATGCCTTTCTTAGCAAGGTAGCTATCGGGTTTTGAGTTTGAGAGCTTTTCCAATCAAACCAATCACTCACACACCTCACATACATCATATAGAAGTGATCCAAACACTCACATAACATCTGGAACACTGATTTCACAAAATCACCAGCCAATTGCTCAAGTTCTTGACAGTTTTGCAGTTGAGGTGCCATCTTCAACTCCAAACCATTTCAATCCATTCCAAGCACTCAGACACATCACTTGGTACCTAGGGAAGCTATCCACATCATTGGAACCAAGCTGTAACACCTCCAACACAAATCACGATCACCAGCTGCAAGTGGTAAGCATGAGCTCTTCTTACTCTATGATCCATGCAATTTTTGCTGCACAATAATTTGGCCATATGTTCATAATCATGCATGGAATGTTTTCCCTCAATTAATTGCATTGTTTGAATCGTGTATCAAAAATCCTAGCCTTCATGCAGAAATTAGGGTTCTTGAGGATTTTTCATGATTTCTTGTTATATGTTTAATTTAAATGAAATTAATGGACATAGACATGATCGTGAGGTTGAGACGAGCATAATGATATGTGAATTGCATGTTATAATCAAGTATTCAGGGAGATTGGATAGAAAATGCAAATCAGCCAAACCCAAAACACGCGCGTGTTCTTCAGCTTGTTCTTGGCGCCATTTCTTTCAAATTCAAATATTTGAATTTTGTGATTTTATTTAATTGATTCAAAAATTAATTTCTCTCTGAGTTTTAATGATTTTGAGTTGATTCTTTTTTTAATAATTCACAAAAATGTTAAAATATTTTATTTTATCAAAAAATCCCAAAAATATTATTTATTTCATATAATTGATATTTTTGCAAAGAATTAATATTTTAATTGTTTTTGACATTTTAAATATTTTTTCTACATTGATTTTGCAACTTTTAATGCTTTCTAATTATTTTTTAGGTCAATACTTAATTTTTGAAGCATTAATCCAAAATCACAATTTGTTTTTCATATGTTAAACAATTTTGATCATTTTTAATTGAATTTTTATTCAATTAAATACATTTTTGAAAACAAATTAGGGTTTTTGGATTAATTCAACCCTCATAAGTCATTTTCAAATCACTTTGGGCCTCTTGAGAGAGTGTAAGACCCAACCCACTTGTACAGAAATATTTTGGGCCTCATTCGCTGTATAAGTCCCTCTGTACATTTTCAAATAAACGGCACGATCATCGCCTTTTGAAAAATAACCTTGGGCCTCTCCTTGAGCTATAAGACCCATTCAAAAACACTTTGGGCCTCTAATTGAGTGTAAGACCCAATCCCCTTTTAACCAAAACATTTTGAGCCTCACTTATTGTATAAGTCCCTTCGCGTTAAAAGAAAATCTCGGCGCGATCGCCATTTCAAACGAAAAATCATCTGGGCCTACCCTCGTGTTATAAGCCCCACTTTTTTTCTTTAAACCTTTTGGGCCTCTTGAGAGAGTGTAAGACCCATCCCTTTGTACAGAAAACCTTTTTGGGCCCCAGTCACTTGTATAAGTCCCTCTGTACAAATTCAAACAGTGCACTCACTGATAAAACCCTGGGCCTCTCCTTGAGCTGTAAGCCCCAAATCTTTCTTTTTCAAAGCACTTTATCCTTTGATTTTGAAATATACTATTATTTTCAATCTTTCTTTGTTGAACAACTAACCAAACAGCATGGAAGCTCTACAACCGAGTAAGTGTTTATATGCTTTCATTTACCGCTTTCATATACATATAATTGTATTGTGGGTCTGTCTCGCTGTAAGTCTTCTTTCATAAACTCATATCAACTGTGTAATAATAGTATAGATATTTAGAGTTTCCCCGGCAACTACGTCTAGCATTAAGCCCGTTGATCACTCTTAAATAGTCAAAATTAGATCCCCATAGGATTACCAGACACAGTCTTCCCTCCTCTTGGGGTTAAACAATATGGAGACATGAAAGGCAGTATTCTCGGTGAACCCTTTCATAGACTGTCACTTGTAGAAGTTGTCAAAGAAACTCTATTCCCAAGAGATGATCTTTTCTCCGTGAATGGCATCTCTTGAGTTTCTTCCAAATTCTCGAACTTTCCTGGCTTGATCTATTCTCGGTGAATGGCATGTCTTGAATTTCTCGGGGTTTGGGGACCCATCGGCTTCTTAAAAGCATCGGCCTCCTCTTGGGCATTGTACAAGGACCCACAGGCTTCCTAAAAGCAAACCTGCCTCCTCTTGGGCTTAGTACAAGGACCTCTCGGCTTCTTAGAAGTATACACAGCCTCCTCTTAGGCTTCGTATAATGATCTCTTCCTTCGGGAATGACGGCCTCCTCTTGGGCATTATACAAGGACCCACGGGCTTCCTAAAAGCAACCCCGCCTTCTCTTGGGCTTAGTACAAGGACCCTACGGCTTCTTAAAAGTATTAACAGCCTCCTCTTAGGCTTCGTATAATGATCTCTTCCTCCGGGAATGATAGCCTTCTCTTGGGCTTAGTACAAGGACCCTGCGACTTCTTAGAAGTATTCACAGCCTCCTCTTAGGCTTCGTATAATGATCTCTTCCTCCGGGAATGATAGCCTTCTCTTGGGCTTAGTACAAGGGCCGATCGGCTTCTTAAAAGTTTCCAGCCTCCTCTTGGGCTTCGTACAAATTGTCCCGACGACCTCCTAGAGGTATAGGAACAGAACTTAATCATCTGCATAGAACAGTCCTTTCAAAGAGTCTACTACTGTTTCTCAAAGCATAGTACAAAAGATGAAACTCTAGACTTGGACAGTCTAATATCCTTGAGTCTCGAAGACATTCTCAAGTGACCCCTTAGTTAAATAGGAAGGAAACCCGCAGACTCGGACAGTCTTAATACCCTTTGGATTTCCCGCTTCCTTAAAGAACAGGAATAACCTAGATCCTTGAATCAAATCCCTAAGTACAGTGTTGCTCATATAAGAACTGATTTTCTCTTTCAAAATCAGTATACTGGACCTGTCACTCAACTGAAATAGTCACCCTAGCTTCCTCTTGGGCTTTGTACAATGATTCTCCTCAGCGGAGTCAAACAATGTTTAGCCTCTCTCTCGGGCTTTGTACGAGACACATAAGAGACTCCCTCGTTGAGTCAATCACCTTTTCGCCTCCATCTCGGGCTTTATACGAGATACAAAAAGGCTCTTATTGAGCCAAACAAATTTTAGCCTCCATCTCGGGCTTCGTACGAGATACAAAAAACTCTCTTGTTGAGTCAAATAGCCTCCATCTCGGGCTTTATACGAGATACCAAAAGATTCCATCGTTGAGTCAAAACCTTTTAGCCTCTCTCTCGGGCTTTGTACGAGACACATAATAGCCTCCTCTTAGGCTTTGTATAAGAAAACCACTGGGTTAATCCAATTAACCTTTTAGCATCAAAGCTGTGCCTCGTTCACAGTACACAAACATCAATAACTTCTTCCTCTTCATCTAATCGTTGTAAGCAGCAAGCCTCTGGATCATCTACATCCATGCCACTATCCCTCTTTTAGCATGAGAAATTCCTAAGGAAAGATAGCATTGCTCTACACTGCGTTAAAGTCTTCCCCTTCAGGTTAAAACCCCATATAAAGGAAATTATGGCATTGCCGGATTCACAAATCCTGGTTAAAGTAATTCTCCTTTATAAAACAGTTGTGACATACAACCCCCTCTTTAGAGATGACAAATTCTCTCTAAAGTTGGGACCTTCAGCTTCACATCTTGGGCTTTGAACAAGATACAAATAGACCTTTCAGCTTCACATCTTGGGCTTTGAACAAGATACAAACCACCTTTTCGCTTCACGTCTTGGGCTTTGAACAAGACACCAAAACAACCATTTCCTCCCATAGAATAGGAGGAACTACGAACGCTATGATTTCCCTGTTTCGGTAAACGGGAATACGTAGGCATAAGATCGAAAGAAAAGATCTTAGCGAGCACAATCAACAAAAAACCCAAATCCCATATCTCCATCAATCAAAAGCAGTAATTCAAAAAGCATCAGTCCTAACATCCAAATCCTTGTTCCCCGCCAGAAACCTTCTGTCTAGATAAAAACTAGTATTGGCGAAAATAAAAATAACCAGTACAAAGGCCCCCCCACATTGATAGCATCCGTAACCTAACAGACCGCTGTTTAAACTCAGTATGCAAAGCAGGGTTAATTGGAGACATCTATTTCCCTTCCTTCATCAGCTTTAATAGGATAAAAAATGAATCGACCTGTAGTTTTAAGCTCAACTGCAGAGAGCGACCAGCGCTTAAGAACCGCGTCCAAAATCGCTCGCTACAGAAAAATGGCGCCCACCGTGGGACCTATCAAAGTTAGATCTAGGCACGGACTACCTTTTCACCTCTTGTGTGGAAACCACAGATTAGGGCTTCCGCCGGGGAACCCATTTTCTGTCAGGAACTTAGGATTCATAGCTTTAAAGGTCTAGGATGTTTAGGACAAATATATATACTGCTTTTCCTAATTGCTATACATGTTTATTTTTCTGCTAATGGGAATGCGGGTGATGCCGTATGTGGAAAGATTGAGTATACACTTAAGATAAGTGATGCGACGGGGTCGACCATCAACCTCAGTGGAGGCTGACCAATGCAACCCGTTCTCTCACCTAGACAATGGGCCGGTTGTTAAGTCTGAGAAGCTGAGGAGCCAAACCCTTTCGTAGTGCGGAAACTATCGGGAATAGTTGTTACGCGATACTACCCTCATTTGAGGCTAGTGATCTATTCTCGGTGAATGGCACTTACTCTAAGATTGCTCTACAACTCGCTGGCGATCCGCTTGTTGTTTTGCTTTCCTGGGAGGAGCTGATGATAATGAGTACAGGTACAAAAATCACCCTAGTATAAACCTTTGGGGATGGGTAGAGCCTTGACTTCATGACAACGACCCTTTGACCCCATGTTTTTTTATGTTTTTGTGTGCTGCATTCATGCATTCATCTAAAAAACATTAAAACATTCAAAAAAAAATTCTCTTCTAGTCTCTCTATTTTTCAAATTAAACTGAGACTGTGATTGCAAATATCATAGAAAAGGATTGCACTAATGGATTTCGGTAGAAGGAGAACTCATACGTACACCTTCAAGGTTCCAAAACTAGAGGATTTGAGAAGGTTAGCGAGGATGATCACTAACCCAGAGGCTTTCAGAGCCAAGCACGGAGGTCTGCTACCACTGTTAAGAGTCCATGTGATTAAAGGAATCATGGATGCGCTCATTCAGTTTTATGATCCGGTTTATCACTGTTTCACATTCCCGGATTACCAGCTCGCACCCACACTGGAGGAGTATTCTCACCTGATCGATATACACATTACAGATCGAGCTCTATTTTCTGGACTGGAAGAAATTCCAAAGAATCTGACCATTGCAAGAGCAATTCATTTGGACGAGTCTGAGGTCAGGACTCACCTAACCACTAAGGGTGGCATCCAAGGTTCGCCAGCCCAGTTCTTGACAAAGAAGGCCCTGTATTTTGCCAATATAGGAAACATGACTGTTTTTGAAAGCATCTTTGTCTTGCTCACCTATGGGTTATTTTTGTTTCCCAACATTAATAACTTCGTCGATATTAACTCTATTAAGGTTTTTCTCATTGGAAATCATGTGTCGACTTTGCTCGCAGATGCGTATAATTCTGTACACTTGGGAAATTTGTACAGCGGAGGGGAGATTACATGTTGTGTACCTCTGCTTTACAAATGGTTTATCTCTCACTTGCCCAAGTGTGCTGCTTTTTGGGATTGTAAAAGTGCCCTACGCTGGTCGCAGAAGATCATGTCTCTTACCAACTCTGATATAGATTGGTGTAATAGGATTTATGATGGAATCAGGATCATTGATCATTGTGGAAACTTCCCCAACGTACCCCTTATAGGAACTAAGGGAGGAATCAACTACCATCCAGTATTGGTTCGCCGTCAATTTGGATACCCGATGAGACGCATCCCACTGGGTGTTCATCTAGAAGGTCTTTTCTTCAAGGAAGGAGAAAGTGACAGAGCACTAAAGATAGAAATAGTGCACGCTTGGAAACACGTTCATAAGAAAGGACGAGAGTCTCTGGGAAAACCAGACTGTGTCTCGGTGGAGCCTTATCTCCATTGGGTACAAACTAGAGCTCTCAAGCTAAAGATGCCTTATCCTCGTTACGGAATTCTTCCGCCGAGGGAATCTGTCATGTACTTCATGACGAAAACTGAAAAGCTTCAGGTTGCTCTCAACAAAGTTCAAAAGGAGAGAAGGTCTTGGAAGAACAAGTACCGCACCCTCGACGTAGAGTACATCAAAATACAGCAATTACTGAAAGAAAAAGATGCTCTGATTGAAATTTTGGAGCAACATGCTGTGGATAATCAGGATGACCAAAGGAATTTGCTCGCTCCTTTCACTTGGCAAAGGAATGACAACCCAACAACGGCCCAAGGGCCCCGGTCAAAGAAAAGTAAGATACCAGAATCAGCACCCGATTTCTCTTCAGAGAGGACTCGGGACCCATTAGCTTAGGTTTCTGTTTCTGTACTTTGTAATCTACTGTATTTCCATTTCTGTAATCCTTTGAATTCAATAAAAAGGGGTTTCCCCACCGTTTGATATTTGCAGTCTAATTGTCGAAGTTTATTTTAATTAAACCTAAAACAATTAATATAATCATTGCATTCATCATTCTCACATCGCGTATTCTTCTTACCTACGAATCTCATGTTTGTGTCTCGGTTCTAGAGTCAAACTGTCTCATTCGTATAATACTCGGGCCAATCGTCAGAAAAAGATGGATGATCTTGAGGAAGAAAATAGAGAGTTGAAAGAAGAGATCGACGCTCTAAGAGAGGATATGAGAAAGCTTCGTAACGACATGCAAGCCATGGCAGAAGCTCAGCTACAAAGAACTGTGATCTCAGAGATCACCTCAACGCCCGTAGTGGAGAAGTATGATCCTAGGTATCAGATGCCGAAAGATCGTCCTTGGGGCATGCCTGTTAACTATATCTCGGAAGGATATGTTCCGCCGATCAGTGAAGATCAGGGAATCACAACAGAAGCCGCTGGACCTGAAGGTTTCAAACTTCGGGAAAGCGAAGATGCCAGGGGCATACTGAAGACTCCTGAAGGTTACAAACTTCGAGAGACGCCAAGACTCACTACCGTAGTCACGGTACCACCTCCTGTGGTGCACACTATCCCGGAAGGACAGATTCCACAGACACCTTCTGGTAAGAAGGAAACTATGTTTGACAGAATGGAGGAATTCCAGGAACAGTTCTTGGAAATGCAGAAGGAACTGCAAGCCATTCGCGGTCAGGATCTATTTGGAAAGGACGTCGCAGATCTCTGTTTGGTCTCCAATGTGAAAGTTCCGCACAAATTTCAAGTGCCCGACTTTGAAAAATACAAGGGTAACTCTTGCCCTCAGAGCCATCTGGTGATGTACGCTCGGTGGATTTCAGCTCAGACGGAGAATCAGGACCTACTGATTCACTACTTTCAGGATAGTTTAACCGGTGCCGCGTTAAAATGGTACATGGGTTTAAACCGTACTACGATCAGCACATTCAGAGATCTTGGTACTGCCTTCGTCCAACAATACAAATATAATTTGGACATGGCACCCGACAGAGATCAACTCAGATCGATGTCGCAAAAGGACAAGGAAACCTTTAAGGAGTATGCTCAAAGGTGGCGTGAAATTGGCGCTCAAATTTGTCCACCTCTTGAGGAAAAAGAGATGACAAATATCTTCTTAAAGACCTTAAGCACATTTTACTATGACCGAATGGTTGCCAGTGCGCCCAGTGATTTCACCGAAATGGTCGGCATGGGCGTACGTCTTGAGGAAGCCGTCCGAGAAGGACGTTTGGTAAAAGACACTGGATCGACGAGCGGTACTAAAAAATACGGTAGTGCTCTCCCTAAGAAAAAAGAGCAAGATATTGGGAATATCTCTCTCAGAAAGCAAAGGTGACATTATCAACCGGTAGCAGCTGTGACTCCTGCTATCAACCCTACGTCTATTCCTACGTATCAACCTCAGGTTGCACAGAGCTAGCCTGATCAACAAAGGACACAACAGCCTCTTCAGCAGGCTCGTCCTCCATATAACAACAACCGTACAACACGGCCACCAGGATTTGATCCTATACCCATGACGTACGCAGAACTGTTTCCATTACTACTGGCTAAGGGGCACATTCAGACTAAATCTCCTCTTACAGTATCGGAAAATCTGCCTTTTTGGTTTAAGGTGGATCAAACATGCCCTTATCATCAAGGAGGTTCAGGGCATAACATAGAGACTTGTCTCAATTTCATGTCCGACGTGCAAAAGCTTGTTAGGAGCGGGGTCTTATCCTTCAAGGATACGAATCCCAATGTTCTCACGAACCCGCTGCCTCAACACGAGAAAGCTGCAGTCAATCTGATTGAGAAAGAGACTAACAATGTCTATCAAATTCACAATGTACTCTTGTTAAAAACCAATCTGGTAAAGATGCATTGTAGACAGAGTGGATATGGCCATGTGCCACCTCATAACTATCATCAGTGTGATATCTGCTCTAAAGACAATCAAGGATGTTCTGTGGTGCAAGCAGCTCTACAGGAACAAATGGATCTCGGATGGATCTAAGAGCACCGAGTTCGTGGAGTTAACATGGTCTACACGAATTCTAACACCATTCAGAACCACGACATCCGTGCAATGAATGTCAACTTGGTGGCGATGCACTCAAGGCAAAGCCAGTATCATAATCTGCCACGGCACGATTACAGTTCCTGTCTGACTTGCTCGGTAAACAAACAGGGATGCTCTTTCATACAAGAGGCCCTCCAGCGTCAGATGGATCTTGGATGGATCCAAGACTACCATGATAGGAACTCTTATCAAATCAACATGGTTCAGATCTTCTATATTCGCATGATGAATACCAACCTGGTAGAGTTACATGCTGAGCAGGTCCGACTCGAATTCTTAATATCACATGACTATCAAAGCTGTAAAGTGGGTTGCAAAAACGATCGAGGTTGTACCCTTGTCCAGGAGGCACTTCAGTACTTGTTAAATCACTGGTGGATGCCAATCTATATGGATGAAGATACTCAGCAGATTAGTATCAGTAATAGAAACCCCACTCGTCGTCAAAGTCAGGATGTCTGATCTGTGGAAGCTAACCTAGTAAGGTTACATTGTATTCAAAGTGGGCGTGGCCAGGTGCCACCACACAACTATGACAGTTGTAGCATCTGTTCGGAAGGTAACCAAGGGTGTTACCTTGTGAGAGAAGCTCTTCAGAGTCAGGTCGATCGTGGAGAAATTCGTCCATATCCGGGTTCTGGACCCATCAACTGGACGCCGAACTACCTTGCCGATCAAGTCGAGGATGTTGTCCCAATCTCTGGTCATCACAGGACCAGGGATGTTTTTGCCATCATCCCTCTACTTGACGAGTCTAAGGTTCCCAACCGGGAACGAATTGAGATTGCTTACGATGGTCAGAAAAATCAGAAGGCTCCTGTAGTCATCTATCTACCAGGACCGCTACCGTATGAATCAGCTAAGGCGATCCCTTACAAATACGGTGCAACAATAATTGAAAATGGAAAGGAAATTCCATTACCCTCCGTTGTGAATATTGCATACATCAGTCGAGTAACACGGAGTGGTAGAATCTTCAACTGAGGGGTTGGGGAAGTTAACAAAGAAAAGGAACTTCAGACAGAAGCTCCCGATCCACCAGTCGGTCAATCCAGTGATCCTGACCTTTTGAAAAACAATGATGAGATGCTGAAGCTCATCCAAAGGAGCGAGTACAACATTGTCGACCAACTGTTACAAACTCCTTCAAAGATCTCGGTGTTATCACTGTTACTCAGTTCAGAAGCGCATAAGGAGGCTCTACAGAAAGTCTTGGAGCAAGCCTTTGTGGAACAAGATGTAACAATTAGACAGTTCGATAGCATTGTCTCTAACATCACTTCCTGCAATAATTTGGGATTTAGTGATGAGGAATTACCTGAAGAGGGTCGCCGTCATAACACGGCGCTCAACATTATAGTCAACTGCCAGGACGATACTTTAGCCAACGTACTGGTAGACACAGGGTCAGCCCTGAATGTTATGCCAAAGTCCACTTTGATGCAATTATCATTCAAGGGCCCTCCGATGAGAATCAG
Organism: Lathyrus tuberosus; assembly: GCA_022829125.1. Lineage (NCBI taxonomy): Eukaryota > Viridiplantae > Streptophyta > Magnoliopsida > Fabales > Fabaceae > Lathyrus > Lathyrus tuberosus. Next base: position 5,581,489 of record JALAZF010000215.1, read on the forward strand.
CGAGGTCGTCGTCAAGGCATTCGACGGATCCAAAAAAACTGTTATCGGCGAAGTTGATCTTCCCATAACTATCGGTCCTTACACTTTCAAGTCACTTTCCAGGTCATGGACATCTGGGCAACGTACAGTTGTTTATTAGGAAGACCTCGGATACATCAGGCTGGAGCGGTTACTTCGACCCTCCACCAAAAGCTAAAGTTCGTCAAGAATGATCAACTTGTCACGGTTTGTGGGGAACAAGCCTTGCTTGTAAGCAACTTGTCATCATCTACTGATATAAAACCCGAGGAGGTTATTGGAACTCAGTTCCAAGCATTTTCGGTGAGCAAGGACAATCAATCCCAAGGAGGAACCTCGATTTCCTCATACAAAGATGCTATCAAGGCGGTCGAGTGTACCGACACAACTGGATGGGGACAGCTTGTCATTCCTATTGACAATAAAACAAAGAAGGGTCTTGGTTTTTCTGTAACCTGTACCCAGACAGCTGCTAAAGATGAAAGTTTTCATCCCCTTCAAAACTTCTTCCAAAGTGGAGGTTTCCTTCACCCAGTGTCTCAAGCAGTACATGTTATCAATGAGGAAGATCCCTCTGACACGGATGAAGAATGGAAGTCCTATTTGAATGAGGACGATTATATGTCTCAGGAAGAGGTGCCTATACCATTTTGCTATCCCGCACAGAGTCCGAGGTTTATACCAAGGTCAGATGTCGAAATGATATACGGAGATTGTGATCCAGAAGGATGCCGTGCTCCGTCAAATTCATTAGAGGAGGACACTCTGATGAAAGACAACTTTGACTACAATTACTATGGCCCAATGGATGGTCTGCCAATGTGGCAACCTTACCCAGGAAGCTTGGGGCAAGAAAGTCAGCCGAACAATGAAAATCAGCTGACCGTCATTGAACAGAATACCTGTGTCCCCACCATGTCATGGGAGCAACACTCAGGTCATTCAGAAACTACTCAACATGAAGATGAATTTGCAACATTTGTAGGACTTGAATTCATCAACTATGCTTTTCCCAAGGTCAACGTCATCGAGAGAAATGACTCCTCTAGTTCGAAAGAAGTGTGGGACACCTTGGGACAACCGAGTGGAAAATACGACTATATGGTCAAGTACACCGCTCCCGGAAGCTCTCGTATCAGGCTCGAAGACATTCAGCCAACTGGATGGGGAGATACAGCTGAGAGCACAAACGCTATGCAAAAAGCAACAGAGGAATTCTCCTACGACAACTCTGCCTAGGAAATAGATTCCAATGATCCTGCTCCACCAGAAATCAGCGTCATTTCTGAAGACAAATCAAGGAAGGTGCCAGACTTTGTGATTCACCGAGGAGTTCGCCGCCAATGGGTTGCCGTCGAGGTTCCGAAGGTCATTCATCAGTCAAAGTAATTGCCATCTTTAACCTTTCACCCTGCCCAGGTGAAACGGATGTTTTGATAGGGCTCGCTTTCTGTAAATTTCCCTCTTCGCTTTGCCCAAAGCGACAGAGTTTTGTTTTATAGGGCTGTAGTTTCAAGAATCGACTTGTTCATTAATAAAATAATGTCGTTCTGTAATTTTCACATTAATTGCTGTTTTCTCTTTTTGCTTTTTCAAAAAATGGTAATCCTAAAAAATAATTCAAATAAAAACAAGCAGTAAAATAAATACACTGCACACACTTGCATTTTCTCTATCTCTTCTAAACACGAATCATCACGTCATGCAGATTGCTTGTTTTAAACCCAGTTGAAACATACGATCTGATGCCTTCTCCCAACTTTGAGTTCCCGGTATTCGAGGCTGAAGAAGAAGTTGACAATGAAATTCCAGAAGAGATCTCCGGATTACTCAGACAAGAGGAAAGGTCCATTGAACCTCACAAAGATCCGTTGGAAACGGTAAACTTGGGTTCAGAAAAAGAGAGAAAAGAAATCAGGATTGGGGCACTGCTCAGTCCAACTGCCAGAGAGAGTTTGATAAAGCTTCTCAAAGAATTCCCTGATGTATTCACTTGGTCCTATCAGGATATGCCAGGGTTGGATACCAGCATCGTGGAACATCACTTACCGTTGAGATCGGAATGTCCTCCAGTAAAGCAAAGGTTGAGACGCACTCACCCGGACATGGCCATCAAAATCAAAGAGGAGGTACAGAAACAGATTGACGCGGGTTTCCTCGCTACGTCTGAATATCCTCAATGGTTAGCCAACATCGTACCCGTCCCCAAAAAGGACGGAAAGGTCAGAATGTATGTCGACTACAGGGATCTAAACAAGGCTAGTCCAAAGGACGACTTTCCTTTACCACACATTGACATGCTGGTAGACAGCACAACGAAGTTCAAAATTTTCTCCTTCATGGATGGATTCTCGGGCTATAACCAGATCAAAATGGCGCCGAAAGACATGGATAAAACTCCGTTCATTACCCCATGGGGTACCCTTTGTTACAAGGTAATGCCGTTCGGTTTGAAGAACGCCGGGGCAACCTATCAAAGGGCCATGACTACTCTGTTTCATGACATGATACATAAGGAAATCGAGGTATATGTCGATGATATGATTGCAAAATCAAAAACAGAAAGTCAGCACGTTGAACATCTGTCAAAATTGTTCGAACATTTAAGAAAATTCAAGCTCCGCTTGAATCCCAACAAGTGCACCTTCGGTGTCCGTTCAAGGAAACTACTAGGGTTCATCGTCAGCCAGAAAGGAATTGAGGTTGATCCTGACAAGGTCAAGGCCATTCAAGAAATGCCTTCGCCGAAAACTGAAAAACAAGTCAGAGGATTCTTGGGACGTTTGAACTACATCTCCAAATTCATATTCCTTATGATCGCCACATGTGCGCCGATTTTCAAATTACTCAAAAAGAACCAGGATTGTGTTTGGTCAGAAGATTGCCAAACTGCCTTCGACAGTATTAAGGAATATCTGTTGAATCCTCCGATTCTATCACCTCCATTGGAAGGAAGACCACTGGTCATTTACCTCACAGTCCTAGAAGACTCAATGGGTTGTGTGCTTGGCCAACAAGACGAAACAAAAAGAAAAGAGTCTGCCATCTACTATTTGAGCAAGAAATTCACCGACTGCGAGACTCGGTACACGATGCTTGAGAAAACTTGTTGCGCTTTAGCTTGGGTAGCCAAACGTCTTCTCCAGTACATGATTCATCACACTACTTGGTTGATCTCAAAAACGGATCCAATCAAGTATGTCTTCGAAAAACCTGCTCTTACGGGAAGAATTGCCCGTTGGCAGATGTTATCAGAATATGACATAGAGTACCACGCTCAAAAAACTATTAAGGGAAGTATTTTAGCCGATCATTTGGCTCATCAACCGATTGATGATCAAGAATCAATCGGGTTTGACTTCCCAGACGAAGATGTCATGTATCTAAAAATGAAAGATTGCGATGAACCGCTACCCAGTGAAGGGCCAGAACCAGGTTCCCAATGGGGACTTATCTTTGACGGAGCAGTTAATCATTACGGAAATGGAATTGGGGCAATCATTGTTACCCCTCAGGGTACCCACATTCCTTTCACTGCCAGACTTACGTTCAAATGTACGAACAATGAGGCCGAATACGAAGCTTGTATTATGGGTCTCGAGGAAGCGATTGATTTAAGGATAAAAAACTTAGACGTATACGACGACTCAACCTTGGTTATCAATCAGATAAAAGGAGATTGGAACACATACCAATCAGGATTGATTCCTTACAAAGACTATGTAAGAAGGTTGCTGCCTTTCTTCAACAGAGTTGAGTTTCATCACATCCCTCGTGATGAGAATCACATGGCTGATGCATTAGCCACTATCTCTTCCATGATTAGTGTAGGTCAATGGAATGACATACCTAAGATCGACATAATGCGCCTTGAACGGCCCGCTTACGTCTTCACGATTGAAGTAGTCATAGATGACAGACCTTGGTATCATGATATCAAATGCTTCCTTCAGAAACAAGAGTATCCACCTGGGGCATCCAGGAAAGACAGAAAAACCCTCAGAAGATTGGCTGGAAACTTCTTCTTGAGCGGTGACACTCTCTATAAGAGAAATTTTGACATGGTCTTGCTCCGATGCGTAAACAGACCAGAAGCAGACATGCTTATGAAAGAAATTCATGAAGGATCCTTTGGCACTCATGCCAACGGACACACAATGGCGAGAAAAATTCTGAGAGGAGGTGTCACAAATGTCAGATATACTGGTTGACCATGGAATCCGACTGCTACAAGTCATGAGGAGGTGTCACAAATGTCAGATATACTCCGACAAAATTCATGTACCGCCATCACATCTCAAAGTTCTCTCTTCCCCGTGGCCTTTTTCCATATGGGGAATCGACATGATCGGCTTGATCGAACCTAAGGCTTCAAATGGACATCGGTTCATCCTGGTAGCCATTGACTACTTCACCAAGTGGGTCGAAGCAGCGTCGTACGCTAATGTAACCCGACAAGTGGTGGTCCGATTTATCAAAAACAATATCATCTGCCGTTATGGTGTTCCAAGCAAGATCATTACTGATAATGGATCTAACTTGAACAATAAGATGATGAAAGAGTTATGCGCAGAGTTCAAGATTGAACACCATAACTCATCTCCCTACCGACCCAAGATGAACGGAGCGGTAGAAGCGGCTAACAAGAACATCAAGAAGATCGTTCAAAAGATGGTTGTAACCTACAAAGACTGGCACGAGATGCTACCCTTTGCTCTTCACGGTTATCGGACATCTGTCCGCACTTCAACAGGGGCTACCCCTTTCTCTCTAGTGTATGGCATGGAGGCAGTTCTCCCCATAGAAGTAGAGATCCCGTCAATTCGAGTATTGATGGAAGCTAAGCTCACCGAAGCTGAATGGTGTCAAAGTCGACACGACGAACTGAATCTGATCGAAGAAAAGAGAATCACGGCACTATGCCACGGTCATTTGTATCAACAGAGAATGAAGAAGGCGTTCGACAAAAAGGTCCGACCTCGTGTCTTCAGAAAAGGGGACCTCGTGCTCAAGAAGATACAATTTTTTCTCACTGATTCCCGGGCAAGTGGACTCCGAATTATGATGGCCCCTATGTGGTCACAAAAGCTTTCTCAGGCGGCGCCTTGAGACTTGCAACCATGGACGGAGAGGAATTTGCCTACCCCACGAATGTTGATGTAGTCAAGAAATACTTCGCCTAAACTAAAAAAAAAACGTCTCGGTGGATTGAAAACCCGAAAGGGCGGTCCAGGCAAAAGTTAGAGACATATAAAAAAAATCATCCCGATGGATTGGAAACATCATAGTACAATCCAGGCAAAAATTAGGGATAATGGCAAGTAACTATGTTTAACAGAGGCAAGTCCCTCAGCAGCAGCAGTTACATCATCCATCAGAGGAAAACTCCAGTCAAGGTCATCTTCGACAGAAGCTCAGGATGCCCCCGAATTCAAAGTTGGTAGAAGGATAATGGTCGTTACGTTTCAACGTAGCCCTTTTCCCTGTAAATTACCATTTTCAAACTTTGTATATACTCTTTGGAATCACGCGTTTGGCTGATCTCCATCTTATCATTAAAATTTGAGCCCTTGTGCTTTTGTTTGTAATTCTTATTTGTTTTAGCTTTACAGAACGACGTTGTTAACATGATTAATGACTCTTGAAATAAAACAAAAATGAATTTACTTGGTAAAACTTTTTCTGTTTTTAAAATAAAGATGGCAATTTCTTTTGACTATTGAACATCAAAAGAACATCAATCGCTTCTCCAGAAGTAAGCAAACTTCAAAGTGCAGAATCAAAGTGCTCATTCTAACCCAGTGCGCCTGAATGAAGGGATCAACTATGTCAGAGACCTTGTTTCGTCTGACACCCCTCGGCCGAGTTCTTATCTCCTAAGCCCGATCAACGGTATTCCCCGCAGGGACTATCTCTCCTAAGCAAGGTGGAATTGCTATCTTGAACCAGCGATATCTCTACACGCCCCGCGATGGCCGAGTATCCAGTCATGTTCATCTTTTAGTTTGTGTGTCGCGTCAGTTTTGTCAGCATAGACATACATGCATTATTGATTTGCATTCACATTTCATATTGCATCACTGTCACTCTAGTCGGTCTTGTCCCCTAGTGATAAAAGTTCTCTCAATCGAGTTGTCAACCCTTTTCCTCGTCAGGAAGTGCGGTGTATGAACAATCTCTCTCCTCCAGTTTATTTCTGGAATGAAGTTGGCTCCTCGACCACTTTGATAACTTGAACCTCTGAAAGACCAGAGGAACCTTCAGTCAGCATCACTCTTCGCCATTGAAGATGATATCCTTGCTTTCCCGGATTAAAGAAAAATCCCCCAGAGAAAGCCTCCTAAGCAGAAATTTGGCAATACAGCTGCCATTCTCCGAAAAGATCGTTGATGAAAAGGTCATCGGAACCTCAAAAATTGGACCCCATCACATGGCATTTCTCCGGGAAGATCCCGAGAAAAGTATGATGTAAGATCCTAAGTGGAAACAGTCTCTCAAGAGACTCGCTTTCCCCCAGTAGAATCGAAAATGGCATCTCCAAACAGAGAAGTTTGTGTACCTCTACAATTCAGACGATTGGGTTCCCCAGCAAGTCTGACGTCAAAACTTTTTCCGTCGGATGGCATCTCCCCAGGAAAATTCGGCGAGAAGTTTGAGGGAAATCGCTACGAATAGTTTCCCTTGTCAAAAAGTTTATTGACAAAAGAAACTAAGACCAGCTCCTTGGTAGGAAACCAGGATCGAGGGGAAGTTTAAAAAAGAAACTAAGACCAGTTCCTTGGTAGGAAACCAGGATCGAGGGGAAGTTTAAAAAAGAAACTAAGACCAGTTCCTTGGTAGGAAATCGGGATCGAGGGGAAGTTTACAACAGAAACTGAGACCAGTTCCTTGGTAGGAAACCAGGATCGAGGGGAAGTTTGTTTCCATAACTAAGACCAGTTCCTTGGCTGAAGACCAGGATCGAGGGGAAGTTTACCTTTTCTAAGCATCATTGCTTAGCAAAAGAAGATGAATGCGCAAGCTACCATTCATAACCACCATCAAAATTTTGGGTATTCCGATATTTAATCCTCTTGCACCCCGAATGCCCGAATACCTTCGTCATTCACACCTTCGAGTCCAAGAAGATTAAATAGGGGCATCTGCCATACCCCAAATTTTGACCACTAAGATTTCCCATCATTGTACAAATCACCATCACAATGTGGATGAACCATCATGCCTCAAATGCCTCAAGGGTTGTTGAGCATTCACTACAATCAAAATTAGGGTTTTAAGCCCTCTCTGAGTGCTTAGACAAAGGATCAATCAAGGAATGACATGATATTCAACTTGTCTAATCTCTCAAACATCCACAATGGATCAAAAGGACTCCCACTTCAAGGATTAAGCACAAGGTTGCTCCCTTCTAGGTGGATCAAGTCTCAAGATCGCCAGAATCACCAAATTAGGGTTTTGGTCGACCAGGGCCTCCAGATGAAAAATTTCATCTGGACACAAGCCAAAGATCCAAAACACAACCTAATGTACTCCATGGAACCTCATGGACCCATTCATCAAGTCAATTTTGCCTCAGGGGATGCATACATCAAAAATCAGGAATTAGGGTTTCTTGACCTAATTCACCCCTAAGTTTACTTTTGGGACAAATCAAGAACCAAGACCTCAAGAGAGGGTTTGAGGGTCTCTAATGAACTATATTGATCCATTTGGGACAATAGATTGATCTAAGAAGCTTGAGCAACAAGTTTCAATTTCATCTGCACCACAATTAGGGTTTCGCGAGGAAAGTCAACTGTAACTTTGACTTTTGACCAGGACATGCTCCCAAGCCCTAAGACATGACTCAATATACCCTATGATACCCATGGAACATGTCCATCAAGTTTTATTTAGGTCAAGGACATGATTTCCTGAAGAATTGCACAGTTTGGAATTCATCTGATAAAAAGTCAACTGTGCACAAAAGTCAACTTTGACTTTTTGAGATTTTTCACCAAAATGGATTTTTAACCCTAAAATGATGTTAATGTATGATTTGAATCATCATTCATCAAGAAAAATCAAGAAAAGTTGGATAACTTGTAAAAGGGGTAACCATAAAAACTTAGAAAATTTTCTAAGTTAAAAATAAAGTGACAAGGGTACCAACTTTGAAGGATCATAACTCCTAAACCACAAAGCCATTTTTTCTCATCCAAAGATGGATTTGTAGCCATCATTACCCTCTACAAAAACTTCAACTAGACCTAAGTCCAATTCATTAAGGATTTTGAGTTATGGAGTGATCAAAATGGCTGAAAAGTGAAAATGTCACTTTTTCCAACACTTAGTGAAATTTTCACTAAGTCAGAATCTGCCTTCACTTTTTGCCAAATGTAGAGGTATTTTTCACTTGGATTCAAAAGATATCAAAACCAAATATGTTCGAACGGTTGTTATATCATGTAAGGGCTTTCCAAAATGGCCAAGAACATTGCCAAATTCCATTTGAGTCATGAGATATGACATTGGAAAGTTGCCTTGCTGAAATCTGTCAAAGGCAAGGCAGAATTTACAACTTTGCTCGATTTGCCAAAATCAGCCAAATTCAAATGCTCCTATCCACTTGGACATATCTGAGGATTGAATCTAAAGGGGACAATCACTGAGTCAAGCCTCCAAAGTCCATGGAACAAGAAATAACATGTTGAACCTAGAATGGCCAAAATAGGGACAAGACTCCAAATTTGGATTGAAGCATTCAATGGAAGCATCAAGGTGGAATAGACTGAGCCATTCTCATATGAAATCAGTCAAGACTTATCCAAGACCAAGGGAACCACAACTCTGTGGCCTAACCTCTAGTCAATGGCTAGAGGAGACTTGCATTTCCATTGGCCAACATTGAACAAACACCTGCTGCAGTTGCCATTCACTGTGGATCCCAAAACAAACTTACTCTACTATAAATAGAGCTCAATTGTGATCAGTTTGAGTACACCAAAGCCATCTAATAGATGCTTTCCACAAAATATCTTTCTCTTGGCAAAAATGCCTTTCTTAGCAAGGTAGCTATTGGGTTTTGAGTTTGAGAGCTTCTCCAATCAAACCAATCACTCACACACCTCACATACATCATATAGAAGTGATCCAAACACTCACATAACATCTGGAACACTAATTTCACAAAATCACCAGCCAATTGCTCAAGTTCTTGACAGTTTTGCAGTTGAGGTGCCATCTTCAACTCCAAACCATTTCAATCCATTCCAAGCACTCAGACACATCACTTGGTACCTAGGGAAGCTATCCACATCATTGGAACCAAGTTGTAACACCTCCAACACAAATCACGATCACCAGCTGCAAGTGGTAAGCATGAGCTCTTCTAACTCTATGATCCATACAATTTTTGATGCACAATAATTTGGCCATATGTTCATAATCATGCATGGAATGTTTTCCCTCAATTAATTGCATTGTTTGAATCGTGTATCAAAAATCCTAGCCTTCATGCAGAAATTAGGGTTCTTGAGGATTTTTCATGATTTCTTGTTATATGTTTAATTTAAATGAAATTAATGGACATAGACATGATCGTGAGGTTGAGACGAGCATAATGATATGTGGATTGCATGTTATAATCAAGTATTCAGGGAGATTGGATAGAAAATGTAAATCAGCCAAACCCAGAACACGCGCGTGTTCTTCAGCTTGTTATTGGCGCCATTTCTTTCAAATTCAAATATTTGAATTTTGTGATTTTATTTAATTGATTCAAAAATTAATTTCTCTCTGAGTTTTAATGATTTTGAGTTGATTCTTTTTTTAATAATTCACAAAAATGTTAAAATATTTTATTTTATCAAAAAATCCCAAAAATATTATTTATTTCATATAATTGATATTTTTGCAAAGAATTAATATTTTAATTGTTTTTGACATTTTAAATATTTTTTCTACATTGATTTTGCAACTTTTAATGCTTTCTAATTATTTTATAGGTCAATACTTAATTTTTGAAGCATTAATCCAATATCACAATTTGTTTTTCATATGTTAAACAATTTTGATCATTTTTAATTGAATTTTTATTCAATTAAATACATTTTTGAAAACAAATTAGGGTTTTTGTATTAATTCAACCCTCATAAATCATTTTCAAATCACTTTGGGCCTCTTGAGAGAGTGTAAGACCCAACCCACTTGTACAGAAATATTTTGGTCCTCATTCGCTGTATAAGTCCCTCTGTACATTTTCAAATAAACGGCACGATCATCGCCTTTTGAAAAATAACCTTGGGCCTCTCCTTGAGCTATAAGACCCATTCAAAAACACTTTGGGCCTCTAATAGAGTGTAAGACCCAATCCCCTTTTAACCAAAACATTTTGGGCCACACTTATTGTATAAGTCCCTTCGCGTTAAAAGAAAATCTCGGCGCGATCGCCATTTCAAACGAAAATTCATCTGGGCCTACCCTCGTGTTATAAGCCCCACTCTTTTTCTTTAAACCTTTTGGGCCTCTTGAGAGAGTGTAAGACCCATCCCTTTGTACAGAAAACCTTTTTGGGCCTCAGTCACTTGTATAAGTCCCTCTGTACAAATTCAAATAGTGCGCTCACTGATAAAACTCTGGGCCTCTCCTTGAGCTGTAAGCCCCAAATCTTTCTTTTTCAAAGCACTTTATCCTTTGATTTTGAAATATACTATTGTTTTCAATCTTTCTTTGTTGAACAACTAACCAAACAGCATGGAAGCTCTACAACCGAGTAAGTGTTTATATGCTTTCATCTACCGCTTTCATATACATATAACTGTATTGTGGGTCTGTCTCGCTGTAAGTCTTCTTTCATAAACTCATATCAACTGTGTAATAATAGTATAGATATTTAGAGTTTCCCCGACAACTACGTGTAGCATTAAGCCCGTTGATCACTCTTAAATAGTCAAAATTAGATCCCCATAGGATTACCAGACACAGTCTTCCCTCCTCTTGGGGTTAAACAATATGGAGACATGAAAGGCAGTATTCTCGGTGAACCCTTTCATAGACTGTCACTTGTAGAAGTTGTCAAAGAAACTCTATTCCCCAGAGATGATCTTTTCTCCGTGAATGGCATCTCTTGAGTTTCTTCCAAATTCTCGAACTTTCCTGGCTTGATCTATTCTCGTTGAATGGCATGTCTTGAATTTCTCGGGGTTTGGGGACCCATCGGCTTCTTAAAAGCATCGGCCTCATCTTGGGCATTGTACAAGGACCCACAGGCTTCCTAAAAGCAAACCTGCCTCCTCTTGGGCTTAGTACAAGGACCTCTCGGCTTCTTAGAAGTATTCACAGCCTCCTCTTAGGCTTCGTATAATGATCTCTTCCTTCGGGAATGACGACCTCCTCTTGGGCATTATACAAGGACCCACGGGCTTCCTAAAAGCAACCCCGCCTTCTCTTGGGCTTAGTACAAGGATCCTACGGCTTCTTAAAAGTATTCACAGCCTCCTCTTAGGCTTCGTATAATGATCTCTTCCTCCGGGAATGATAGCCTTCTCTTGGGCTTAGTACAAGGACCCTACGGTTTCTTAGAAGTATTCACAGCCTCCTCTTAGGCTTCGTATCATGATCTCTTCCTCCGGGAATGATAGCCTTCTCTTGGGCTTAGTACAAGGACTGATCGGCTTCTTAAAAGTTTCCAGCCTCCTCTTGGGCTTCGTACAAATTGTCCTGACGACCTCCTAGAGGTATAGGAACAGAACTTAATCATCTGCATAGAACAGTCCTTTCAAAGAGTCTACTACTGTTTCTTAAAGCATAGTACAAAAGATGAAACTCTAGACTTGAACAGTCTAATATCCTTGAGTCTCGAAGACATTCTCAAGTGACCCCTTCGTTAAATAGGAAGGAAACCCGCAGACTCGGACAGTCTCAATACCCTTTGGATTTCCCGCTTCCTTAAGGAACAGGAATAACCCAGATCCTTGAATCAAATCCCTGAGTACAGTGTTGCTCATATAAGAACTGATTTTCTCTTTCAAAATCAGTATACTGGACCTGTCACTCAACTGAAACAATCACCCTAGCCTCCTCTTGGGCTTTGTACAATGATTCTCCTCAGCGGAGTCAAACAATGTTTAGCCTCTCTCTCTCGGACTTTGTACGAGACACATAAGAGACTCCCTCGTTGAGTCAATCACCCTTTCGCCTCCATCTCGGGCTTTATACGAGATACAAAAAGGTTCTTATTGGGCCAAACAAATTTTAGCCTCCATCTCGGGCTTCATACGAGATACAAAAAACTCTCTTGTTGAGTCAAATAGCCTCTATCTCGGGCTTTATACGAGATACCAAAAGATTCTATCGTTGAGTCAAAACCTTTTAGCCTCTCTCTCGGGCTTTGTATGAGACACATAATAGCCTCCTCTTAGGCTTTGTATAAGAAAACCACTGGGTTAATCCAATTTACCTTTTAGCATCAAAGTTGTGCCTCGTTCACAGTACATAAACATCAACAACTCCTTCCTCTTCATCTAATCGCTGTAAGCGACAAGCCTCTGGATCATCTACATCCATGCCACTGTCCCTCTTTTAGCATGAGAAATTCCTAAGGAAAGATAGCATTGCTCTACACTGAGTTAAAGTCTTCCCCTTCAGGTTAAAACCCCCTATAAAGGAAATTATGGCATTGTCGGATTCACAAATCCTGGTTAAAGTAATTCTCCTTTATAAAACAGTTGTGACATACAACCCCCTCTTTAGAGATGACAAATTCTCTCTAAAGTTGGGACCTTCAGCTTCACATCTTGGGCTTTGAACAAGATACAAATAGACCTTTCAGCTTCACATCTTGGGCTTTAAACAAGATACAAACCACCTTTTCGCTTCACGTCTTGGGCTTTGAACAAGACACCAAAACAACCATTTCCTCCGATAGAATAGGAAGAACTACGAACGCTCTGATTTCCCTATTTCGGTAAACGGGAATACGTAGGCATAAGATCAAAAGAAAAGATCTTAGCGAGCACAATCAACAAAAAACCCAAATCCCATATCTCCATCAATCAAAAGCAGTAATTCAAAAAGCATCAGTCCTAACATCCTAATCCTTGTTCCCCGCCAGAAACCTTCTGTCTAGATAAAAACCAGTATTGGCAAAAATACAAATAACCAGTACAAAGGCCCTCCCACATTGATAGCATCCGTAACCTAACAGACCGCTGATTAAACTCAGTATGCAAAGCAGGGTTAATTGGAGACATCTATTTCCCTTCCTTCATCAGCTTTAATAGGATAAAAAATGAATCGACCTGTAGTTTTAAGCTCAACCGCAGAGAGCGACCAGCGCTTAAGAACCACGTCCAAAATCGCTCGCTACAGGACCCTTAATAGAGACATCAGTCCTCCATACTTGGCTCTTAAAGCCTCAGGGTTAGTTATCATCCTCACCAACCCTCTTAAATCCTCTAATTTTGGAACCTTAAAGGTATACTTGTGAGTTTTCCTTCTACCGAAATCCATTATCAATTTCTTTACCTGACATTTGCAATCATTGTCTTAGTTTAATTCGAAAAAAAGGGGCTAGAAGAGAAATTTTTCTTTGTTTAAATGTTTTTTAAATGAATGTATGAATGCAGCACACAAAAACATAGAAAAAACATGGGGTCAAAGGGTCGGTGTCATGAAGTCAAGGCTCTACCCATCCCCAAAGGTTTATACTAGTGATTTTTTGTACCTGTTCTCAAAATCATTGACCCCTCATCGGATGACGGCAGCTAGCAGATCACCAAGCGAGCTGGTTCATCTTTAGAGTAATCTCAAATGAGGGTAGTATCGCGTGACAACTATTCCCGATAGCTTCCGCACTACTGGTTTCAGTCTACTAAAATCCTCAGCTTCTCAGATAACCCAATGGAACAATCTGCTTTCAACAACCGAGGTCGTATAGGCATTGAATCTGCAAAGGGTATCTTCACTGATTTGATGGTCGACCGGGACCTCTTATCTGGGATTTACTCCCCATAAGATTACCCGTATAATGCCATCCCCTATCTTAGGTGTATACTCAATCTTTCCACATGCGGCATCACACGCATTCCCATTAGCAGAAAAATAAACACGGATATCAATTAGGAAAAGCAGTATATATATTTGTCCTAATATCCTAGACCTCTATTCTTATGATCCTATACAGACAATGACTCCCCAGCAGAGTCGCCATTCCTGTAGTATTTGGTGAATTTAAGGCCTTCACCCTAAAAGAGGCCAGAAAGAATGGCTCCTACTGTGGTCGCCATTTTTCTGTAGCGCGGTTTTTATGTTTTCGAATCACTATCGCTTTGGTACTACATTTTGATTCATTTTTTATCCTGTTCAGCTGATTAAGGAAGGGAAATAGATGTCTCCAATTAACCCTGCTTGCAAACTGAGGTTAAACAGTCAAAACTATTGGTTTACAGATGCAATAAAAATAGGGGGGTTCGTTTTTTAGGGTTATTTGCTTAAAAATAGTGTCTAGACTATGGGCTAGGTTTTTGGTAAGGTGTTTAGATTTGATGCTTTAGGGTTGATTAATGGAGGTACTGGATTTTGAGTTTTTTTATTAGTGTGCTCGCTAAGATTTTTGCAATCTTATGCCTACGTATTCCCGAAACAGGGAAATAAGAGCGATCGTTGTTCCTCCTATTCTATGGGAGGAAAAAGGTTGTTTTGGTGTCTTGCTCAAAGCCCAAGACATGAACCTAAAGGTGGTTTTTATCTTGTTCAAAGCCCAAGACATGAACCTAAATGTGGTTTTTATCTTGTTCAAAGCCCAAGATGTGAAGTTAAAGGGTTCTGTATGAGAGAGAGTTTGTCATCTCTAAAGAGAAGTTGCTGATGTTTGTATGCTGTGAGCAAGGCACAAATTTGATGCTAAAAGGTTGATTGACTCAATCGGGGTTTCCTTATACAAAGCCTAAGAGGAGGCGGGAAGTTTGACTTTTCTGGGGCAAACGTTCTTTCTGTCTTGTACAATGCCCAAGATTGAGGCTAGAAGGGATTTTGACTCCTTTGGGGAGAATGTATCTTGTATAAATCCCAAGATGGAGGCTGAAAAGGTTTGACTCAACAAGAGAGTACTTTTATCTGTCCTGTATAAAGCCCAAGATGGAGGCTAAAAGGGTTGACTCAACAAGAGAGTCGGACAAGTTGATTAACTCAGCAAGAGAGTCTTTTATACTCAACAAGAGAGTGATTTGCTGTCTCGTACGAAGCCCGAGATAGAGGCTAAAAGGAAAGTGACTCAACAAGAGAGTCTTTTATACTCAACAAGAGAGTGTTTTGCTGTCTCGTACGAAGCTCGAGATAGAGGCTAAAAGGAGACCGACTCAACAAAAGAGTCTTTTATACTCAACAAGAGAGTGTTTTATATGTGTCTTGTATGAAGCCCAAGACGGAGGCTAAAGGTTGACTCAACAAGAGAGACTTTTATACTCAACAAGAGAGTGGGTTTTTTTATGTCTTGTACCAAGCCCAAGACAGAGGCTAAAAGGAAGACTGACTCAACAAGAGAGTCTGAAAAGGTCAGCTCCGCTGGGGAGAGTCATTGTACAAAACCCAAAAGGAAGCTATCTACTGCTGAGGATTAGATCCATAGGCAGGGCCAAGGGTGGGGAACTCTCATGAGAGAGACCGGGTTTCAGAGTGATAAGTGTTTTTTCCTATGTTTGAAAGGAACTTGAGAATGTCTTTGAGATTCAAGAGGGTTTAGATAGTCCAAGTCTAGAGTTTTATCTATTGTACAATGTCCAAGAGGAGGCACAGGCATAAGGGATGAGTATCAACCCTAGAATGGCCGGATTTTTGACGCTGGAAAGACTGCTCTAGCAAAGGATGACTAAGTTCTGTCTTATACCTTTAAGAGATCGTCAGGGTCCTTGTATTAAGCCCAAGAGAAGGCATGAGAACTTCTAAGAAGCCGAAGGGTCCTTATACAACGCCCAAAAGGAAGCGGGGATGCTTTTAGGAAGCCTGAGGGTACCAAAATCAAGAGAAGTTCAAGAAATGTAATTCACAGAGAAGAGATCATTCCAGGAAAGTTCGAGAATTTGGAAGAAAC
The DNA here is from genome assembly GCA_022829125.1 of Lathyrus tuberosus. NCBI lineage: Eukaryota > Viridiplantae > Streptophyta > Magnoliopsida > Fabales > Fabaceae > Lathyrus > Lathyrus tuberosus. Next base: position 5,597,576 of record JALAZF010000215.1, read on the forward strand.
TCAAGAGATGCTATTCACGGAGAATAGATCAACTCTGGGGAGTAGAGTTTCTTTGACAATTTCTCAGGGTGACAGTCTGAGAAAAGGTTCACCGAGAATACTGCCTTTCTCTTTGTTCCATATTGTTTAACCCCAAGAGAAGGGAAGACTATATCTAGAATCCTACGGGGGATCTAGTTTTGTTTGTATTTAAGAGTGACCAACAAGGCTTTACCTAGTGCTAGACGTAGTTGCCGGGGAAAACTCTAAATAACTATACTAGTATTACACAGTGGATATGTGACAAGTATATAAAAAGATGTGAAAGAAGACTTACAATGAAGCAGCCTCACAATACAGTTATATACATATGAAAGCAGTAAATGAAAGCAGATAAACACTTACCCGTTGTAGAGCTTCCATGTCGTTTTGTTAGTTGTTCAACAAAGAAAGTTTTGATAACAACATATATTTGAATTCAAAATCAAAGGAGAAAGTGCTTTGAAAAGATTGTTGGGGCTTACAGCTCAAGGAGAGGCCCAAGTTTTAACGATGATCGCACCGTTGTTTTGAAAACTGTACATAGGGACTTATACGATATGTGAGGCCCAAAAAGTTTTTATGTACAAGGGGATGGGTCTTACACTCTATTAGAGGCCCAAAGATTTATTTTTTTGTACAAGAGATGGGACTTACAACTCAAGGAAAAGCCCAGGGTTAACGGCGATCGCACCGAGGTTTTGAAAACACAGTGGGTCTTATACAATATCTGAGGCCCAAATCATTTTTGTTTCAAAAAGGGGTTGGGTCTTACACTCTATTAGAGGCCCAAAGAACTTTAAAGAAAAGAAATGGGGCTTATAACACGAGGGTAGGCCCAGATGATTTGATTTTTGAACTGGTGATTGCGCCAAGATTTTTATTTTAACGCAGAGGGAATTATACAATATATGAGGCCCAGAGTTTTGTTTTGGTTAAAAGGGGATTGGGTCTTACACTCTATTAGAGGCCCACGAGTGTTTGAATATGATTGATGAGGGTGGAATCAATCAAAACCCTAATTTCATCATTTTTAAAAGTAAACTCTCAAAGAAAATCAATAAAAAAATGATAAAACACCAAATAAGCTTGAATAAACAACTTGTGATTGTTGGTTAAGGTTTGAAAAATGAGGTTTTAATCACAAGGTGAATTAAAACTCAGTTGGTTTTGATTTTTCAAGGTGAATATTCACTTTAAAAATGTTTAAAACAATTAAAAATGAATTTATTCATAAAAATACCAACTATATTAAATAAATAATATAAATTTGATTTTTTTGTAGAATAAAATATTTCAACATTTTTGCGATTTTTTGCAAAAAGAACCAATAAAAAATAATTAAAATTGAGGAAGTTATTAATTTTTCAAATAATTAAAAATAATAAGAAAAATAATAAAATATGAAAAAGTGGTAAAAAAGAGGATCTGGGGCGAGGGGGATTCGAACCCCAGACCTCTTGTGTGTAGTGCGCGTGTCCTACCACTGGGGTGGTGATACATCCGTGTATTAAACCCCAGCCACAAATATACAAGGCTTGCCTTGTTTTTGGCCTGGCCAAGGCAAGGCAAGGCAAGATTTTGGCCAAAAACGTGAAGCTTGTAACTTTCTCATTTCTCCATGGGTTGGGACGAAATTTAGGTCTATCCTGCCTAGGATTTCACAAGGAATCTAATGGTGGTGTTGGTTTTTCCAGCAAATCAATCCTCCTCATAACCCGATAGTGGTTTTGAAATAGGCCATAATGTGCATTTTTTGTGCTACCTCTTGGTGCAGGCATGAATTACATGATAAATTGGTGCAAACACAACACATATAACATGTATAAGATGTGTATGATTAGTAGACCTCAAAGCAATGCATATTTTAAAGAGTTCAAGTTGAGATGCTTACCTCTTTAGGAGCTTTTTGGACAATCTGTCAAGTGCTTTGTTCCAGAAATGTTTTGATGCTTTGAACACCCTCAAATGATCCCTTGGAAGCTTTTAGGATGATTGGAAATAGCTGGAAACCTCAGGAATGGAAACTGGCCCTTTCTTGCAAAATGGGCAAAAGTGGCCAAAATAACAACTCTCTCAAATGGTGTTCCAGATGTGGGGAACCATTTGGGACAGTTCAAGGATGATATTTGGAGTGTGTTTGAGGATTTATCTGGTTTTGAAAATGACTTAATCAAGACATGGCTTGAAAAATGCAAAAAAGTCCTATTTTGATATTTTGAGAAGGGACTTTGAGATTTTGGTGTTACAGGTCACTTGTGAGAGTTTGGACAGCTTAGATATGACATATTGGATGTGTTTGGATGATGAGCTGTGATGAAATTGCTCTCTAACTCAAAAACTCAGAGTTACCTTGCTAAAGAAGGCATTTTTGCCTAGAGAAAGAGATTTTGAGGAAAGTAAGTGTTGTAGTGCTTTGGTGTAGTTAAACTGAGCACAAATGAGCTCTATTTATAGTAGAGCAAGTTTGCTTTGGCTGCAATAGTGAATGGCAACTGCTGCAGAGGTTTGGCAAATGTTGATCAATAGGAATCCAAGTCTCCTCTAGCCATTGACTAGAGGTTAGAGCACATGCCTATTATCCCTTAGTTCAGAGATCATCCTTGACTCATTCAGTTGGAAATGGCTCAGTTCATGCCACCTTGGTGCATCCATTGAATGCTCCAAAACAAAATTGGAGTCTTGTCCCCTCTTTAGGGTTTTTTAGGTTTGGCATGCTATTTTTAGTTCCAAAGACTTGGGAAGCTTATGAGTTAGTGTTTGTCCCTCCTTGGTCCCTCCCTGAGGTGTTCAGATGGATAAACTTGTTTGTCACTTGCACAAATTGCTCAAGTCGAGAAAAATACATAAATCTACCTAGTTATGACAGTTACAGCAAGGCATATTGCCACTGTCATAACTCTTAGCTCAAATGGAATTTCATGGGGGTTCTTGGCCATTTTGGAAAACCCTCATATGATACAACATATGTGTGATCATAGTCTGTCTTGATACTTTTTGGATCCAAGTGAAAAATGCCCTTACATTTTGGAAAAAGTGAAACAGATTCTGACTTAGTGGAAATTTCACTAAGTGTTGGGAAAAGTGACATTTCATGTTTTCAGCTATTTTGATCCAACCATAACTCAAAATCCATGATGAATTGGAATGAGGTGTAGTTGAAACTTTTAAAGTATGTCATGAGAGCTACAAATCCATCTTTGGATCAGCCCAAATAGTTGCTTGGATCTCAAGTTATGATCCTTGGAAGTTGGCACCCTAGCCACTTTATTTCATAACTTAGAAATTTTCTAAGTTTTTTATGGTTACCCCTTTTACAAGTTATCCCACTTTTCTTGACTTTTCTTGATGAATGATGATTCAAATCACAAATTAACATCATTTTAGGGTTAGGGGACCATAATTGATCAAAAAATAAAAAAGTCAAACTTTGACTTTTGGGCACAGTTGACTTTTTATCATATGAATTCCAAACTGTGCGATCCTCTATGAAATCAAGTCCTTGACCTAAATCAAACTTGATGGATTGATTTCATAGGTGTGATAGGGTGTATTGAATCATGTCCTAGGGTTTGGGAGCATGTCCTAGTCAAAAGTCAAAGATACAGTTGAATTTTCCTTCAAAACCTTAATTGTGGTTCAGATGAAATTGAAACTTGTTGATCAAGATTCTTGGATCAATCCATTGTTGCAAATGGAACAATGTAGTGTGTTAGAGACGCTCAAACCATGTCTTGAGGTTTTGGCTCATGATTTGTTCCAAAAGTCAACTTAGGGGTGAATTAGGTCAAGAAACCCTAATTCCTGATTTTTAGTGAATGCATCCCCTGAGACTAAATTGACTTGATGATTGGGCCCATGAGGTCCCTTGGAGTATCTTAGGTTATGATTTGAAGCATTGGCTCATGCCCAGAGGAAAATTTCCACCTGGAGGCCTTGGTCGACCGAAACCCTAATTTGGTGACACTGGCGATCCCGAGGCTTAATCCACTTGGAATGTTGCAACCTTGTGCCTAATCCTTGATGTGGGAGTCCTCTTGATCCATTGTGGATGTTTGAGAGGTTTAGACAAGTTGAAGATCATCTCATTCCTTGATTGATCCTTTGTCTAAAGCTCAGAGAGGGCTTGAAACCCTAATTATTGTTTGTGGTGAATGCTCACGCATCTTTGGGGAGACTGATGAGGCATGATGGTTTATCAATATTATGATTGTTAGTTCTTGTATTGGCTGGAATTTTGGTAAAACAAAGTTGAACAATGTTGATGTCATTTGTCTGATGTCTTAACATTGGTTCCTAACATTAGTTGTTGCAGGGTTGAAGTTGTATATGCTGATGTTAAACTTGATGTCTTGACATCAGTTATCAGAACATCAGGTTGTGATGTTTTAGGGCTGCGCGTGTTAGTTTGTTTTGAGGAGATCTGTTAGAGAGATTGGATACGAATTTCTTGGAGAAGATATTTATATTTTCAATCAGATATGGAGTAGATCATGTAACTAACATTAGGGCTGATTTGAAAAGATTTAAAAAGATTAGAAGATCAAATATGTTTTAAATTCTGATTAATAACAAATCAAATCATATTTTTTGGAGGAGGTCCAAGCCCAAGTCAGAATGATATTTAAAAGCAGCCTCAACCCTTGTTGGAAGAGAACGAAGACAGAGAGCATAGACTGAGAGTCAATTTGAGTTTTCGTGTGTGTTTTTGTAAACCATTCATGTTTGAATTGGTGTTACTATTTTGAGTTTTAATTGGGTTCTCTAGAGCTGTTAAGCAAGAGAGAGTTGTTCTTGATCAAAGTTGTTAAGCAGGATCAAGGTGGGTTTCAATTTGTAATCCTTGAATTATATCACTGAGGTGATTTAGGGAGTGAGTGGTTTCTCATACCTAAGTGGTTTCTTAGGTAGAAGTGTCATTGAGTAGTGATTAAGTTAGGTAGATGTCAACTGGGATTGTTGAGTCTGAATTTAATACTACTAATAGTGAATTTCCTACCTGCCTTGATAGCCCCCAGACGTAGGTAGTTAGACCGAACTGGGTGAACAATTCATTGTGTTATTTACTGCTTGTTATTGCCTTGTTCATATTAGCAGTGTGTGTTGTTGTGACATCGCACTTAACATCACACATCTGATACCAGAATTTCAATTGGTATCAGAGCAGGCATCCTGCTCTGCATCTGGGTGAGATCTGGGGCTGATACTTTCTGGTGCAATGGACAAGGAGTGTGGTGGATTTGTGAATAAACCCCCTATTCTAGATGGCTCAATTTATGACTATTGTAAACCTCGTATGGTTACATTATTGAAGTCATTAGACAGCAGAGCCTGGAAGGCTATTTTGAAAGAATGGAAACATCCTGTTATTGTGGAAAAGGATGAGAATGAAAAGGAAGTAGATGGTAGCTCAAAACTGAAACCTGAAGAAGAATGGACCAAGGAAGAAGATGAGCTTGCCCTTGGGAATTCTAAAGCATTGAATGCCATATTCAATGGTGTTGATAAGAACATCTTCAGGTTGGTCAACACTTGTGAAGTAGCTAAGGAAGCATGGGATATCTTGAAGACTACCCATGAAGGAACCTCCAAAGTCAAGATGTCAAGACTTCAACTTTTGACAACAAAATTTGAAAATCTGAAGATGAAGGATGATGAGACTATCCATGATTTCCACATGAACATCCTTGAGCTGTCAAATGCTTCCAGTGCCCTAGGAGAGAGGATGACTGAAGAGAAGCTGGTGAGGAAAATTCTTAGATCTCTTCCCAAGAGATATAAAATGAAGGTGACAGCTATAGAAGAAGCCCAAGACATCAGCAAGATGAGGGTTGATGAGTTGATAGGTTCTCTTCAAACCTTTGAATTAGGAATAGAAGAGGAACCTAGAAAGAAAACCAAAAGTATAGCTTTGGTATCTAGTTCTGAAGATTCTAAGAAAGAAAATGGTGTTGAGTCTCAGGAGGAGCTGTCCCATGCCATTGTTTTGCTGGGAAGACAGCTTAATAAGGTTATGAAGAGGATAAATAGGAGTTATAATCCTAATGTCAAGAACATCACATCTGACACCAACAGATCAGGAGATTAGGGGAAGAAAACTAGAGATGAAGAAAAGTCCAATAATGACAAAGGAGCCCAATGCTATGAGTGTGAAGGGTATGGTCATGTCAAGAAGGAATGTCCTACTTATCTCAAAAAGCAGAAAAAGGGGTTATCTGCTTCCTGGTCTGATAGTGAGAGTGAATCTAAAGAAGAATCAGCTAAGCTTGTTAGAGCTATGATTGGGGTTTATGAGTCAGATGATGATTCTTGTGATGATGAGGTTACTTATGAAGAGCTTGCTGCCTCTTATAAAGAACTGTGCATGAGAAGTGAACAAGTGTGTCTTGAAGGAGAGAAGCTGAAGAAAACCATAGTGTAGTTAGAAACTGAAAAGACTGAACTTGAAAATGAAGTCAGTATGCTTAACTCTAAACTGGATTCTATGACCAAAACTGTCAGAATGTTGAACAATGGTACTGATGCTCTAGACAACATTCTTAGTATTGGGAAAATTGCTGGAGACAAAAGTGGTTTGGGATTCAACAATGTTGCAGCCTCTAATGATGTTATTACCAGTTCCAAACTAGTGATGTTAAAACAGATGTTTAAACATCCTGACAGGATTCCTTCTAGGAAGAAATTCAGGCGCTGGAGATGTCATCACTGTGGGTGTTTTGGACACATAAAGGCCTACTGTTATAAGCTACATGGGTATCCTCAAAGGCACATCAGTTTGTTCCCAGACAGAACTTTCACAGAGGTAGTCAGGTCACCAAGTCTAAGAAGCAATGGGTTCCAAAAGGTAAAATTACCAGCTTAATAGCTCACACTTCTCTTAGGGTTTCTACCAAAGAAGACTGGTATTTTGATAGTGGGTGTTCAAGACACATGACAGGAGTTAAGAATTTGTTGGTAGACGTTAAGCTTCAGTCTTCAGGTCATGTAACATTTGGTGATGGTGTCAAAGGAGAAATCAAGGGGATGGGAAAGTTGAATTGTGCTGGTGCTCCTAGACTGGATGATGTTCTACTTGTCAAAGGGTTGACAACAAATTTGATCAGTATTAGTCAACTTTGTGATCAAGGATTCAAAGTAGACTTTAAAAAATCTAAGTGCAATGTCACAAATGAGAAAGGAGAAGTCATCATGAAGGGTGTTAGGTCTAAGAACATCTGTTATCTATGGGTGCAACAAGACTCAAGTACCTCAACATGCGTGTTTGCTAGAGATGATGAAGTCAAAATTTGGCATCAAAAGTTGGGACATCTTCATCTGAAGGGAATGAAGAGAATAATATCTTCAGAAGCTGTCAGAGGAATTCCTAAACTCAATATTGAAGAAGGAAGAGTTTGTGGAGATTGTCAAATAGGGAAGCAGACCAAGATGTCACATCAGAAGCTTCAACATAACACCACCTCCAAAGTTTTGGAACTTCTTCATATGGACTTGATGGGACCTATGCAGGTAGAAAGTCTAGGTGGGAAGAAGTGTGTTTATGTTGTTATAGATGACTATTCTAGGTACACCTGGGTGAGCTTCATTAAAGACAAATCAGAGGTGTTTGATGTTTTTAAAGATCTTTGTCAAAGACTCCAAAGGGAAAAGGAGAGTAATGTTATTAGAATAAGGAGTGATCATGGAAGAGAGTTTGAAAATAGCAAGTTTGCTGAATATTGTTCTGCTGAAGGCATAAGTCATGAGTTTTCTTCTCCAATTACTCCTCAGCAAAATGGAGTTGTTGAAAGGAAGAATAGAACTATTCAAGAGTCTGCTAGGGCAATGATTCATGCCAAAAAGCTTCCTTACCATTTCTGGGTTGAAGCCATGAACACTGCTTGCTATATTCACAACAAAGTTACTTTGAGAAGGGGCACTTCAGCTACTCTGTATGAACTGTGGAAAGGGAGAAAGCCAACTGTGAAGTACTTTCATGTTTTTGGATGTAAATGTTACATTTTTTCAGATCGTGAACAGAGGAGAAAATTAGATCCTAAAAGTGATGAGGGAATCTTTCTAGGCTACTCTACAAATAGCAGAGCTTACAGGGTTTTCAACTCCAGAACGAAGGTTGTGATGGAGTCTATAAATGTGGTAATTGATGACATTGATAAGCAGGAAGATGCTGATGTCCTGGATGATGTTGAAAGATCAGTTGAAGAAGTCACAGTAGAAACTGAAGACAGAAGTGGGTCTCCCAGTCCTGTTGATGCTGAGCCTGAACCTGGACAATCTAATAAAGAACCATCTATTAGAGTGCTAAAGGACCATCCAAGGGAGCTTATCATAGGTGATCCTAAATCAGGGGTTAGCACTAGATCAAGAGTGGTTGTGTCAAATTCTTGTTTTGTTTCAAAAATTGAGCCCAAGAATGTCAAAGAAGCTTTGACTGATGAGTTTTGGATTAATGCCATGCATGAAGAGCTGGAACAATTCAAAAGGAATGAAGTGTGGGATCTTGTACCAAGGCCTGATGGAGTTAATGTGATTGGCACCAAGTGGATCTACAAGAACAAGTCTGATGAACAAGGAGTGGTCACTAGAAATAAGGCAATATTAGTTGCTCAGGGATACACTCAGGTTGAAGGAATTGATTATGATGAAACCTTTGCTCCTGTGGCAAGACTGGAATCTATCAGATTACTCTTAGGGGTGGCTTGTAATTTCAAATTCAAGCTTTTTCAGATGGATGTTAAGAGTGCCTTCTTGAATGGTTACTTAAATGAAGAGGTGTATGTTGATCAACCAAAAGGATTTATCGATCCAACATTTCCTGACCATGTTTACAAACTAAGGAAAGCTCTCTATGGTTTGAAGCATGCACCAAGAGCTTGGTATGAAAGGCTTACTGAATTCCTGGCTGTGAATGGCTACAGAAAAGGAGGGATTGACAAGACTTTGTTTGTTAAAGAGGAAGGAGGAAAACTAATGATAGCTCAAATATATGTTGATGACATAGTATTTGGTGGGATGTCAGATGCAATGGTGAAAAATTTTGTGGAACAGATGCAGTCTGAGTTTGAAATGAGTCTTGTTGGAGAGCTTAGCTATTTTCTTGGTCTACAAGTTAGACAAATGGAGGACTCCATATTCATTTCTCAGAGCAAGTATGCAAAGAACATAGTGAAGAAGTTTGGTCTAGAGAATGCTAATCACAAAAGGACGCCTGCTCCTACTCATTTAAAGCTGTCCAAGGATGAACAAGGTGTTAGTGTGGATCAAAGTTTATACAGAAGCATGATTGGAAGTCTATTGTATCTCACAGCTAGCAGACCTGATATTTCTTTTGCTATTGGAGTTTGTGCCAGATATCAATCTGAGTCTAAAGTTAGTCACTTGAATCAAGTGAAGAGGATTCTGAAATATGTGAATGGGACTAGTGACTATGGAATGCTTTACAGTCATGGATCAGGTACTGAGTTATGTGGTTTTTGTGATGCTGATTGGGCAGGGAGTGCTGAAGATAGAAAAAGTACTTCAGGATGTTGCTTCTTCTTAGGGAATAATTTGATATCATGGTTTAGTAAAAAGCAGAACTGTGTGTCTCTTTCTACTGCTGAAGTTGAGCACATAGCAGCAGGGAGTAGTTGTTCTCAACTTGTTTGGATGAAGAAGATGTTAACAGAATACAATGTCAAGCAAGATGTCATGACATTGTACTGTGATAATCTGAGTGCTATCAATATCTCTAAGAACCCTATTCAACATAGCTGAACTAAGCATATTGATATAAGGCATCATTTTATAAGAGATTTGGTTGAAGACAAAGTAGTTGCTTTGGAACATGTTGCTACAGATAAACAATTAGCTGACATTTTTACTAAAGCATTAGATACAAATCAATTTGAAAGTTTAAGAAGCAAACTGGGAATTTTCATTTATGAGGATTAGGTGTGCTGGAAGGAGTATTTGTGCAGTTGTGATTTTGCACATGTTTAAAGTAAACAACTTTTTATTCAAATGCTGAAAGCATACAAGATTGGTTTTTAGTACATCAAAAGAAACATATAAAGGGTCTAAAGATTATCCCAACCCCCTGTATCAAGAAAATTTTTCCAATCTTCATCCCATTCATCTTCAGAAGCATGGAGTTGCACTGGAGGTTTTTTGATGTTTTTTGTCTCTGATGGTTTTCTTGCTTTTGAAGAAGTCCCAGCGGCTGTCCTTGTTGTGTTCTTGTTCTTCAGTGGATCTGGTTTATTGACCTCCTACATGTGTTGCTTTCCTGCATCTTTATTAGACTGACTCATACTTGTTTGTTGTCTGGTGCTGTTAGAAGGAAGAAGGCTTGGATTTTATAGTTCTATAAGAATCCATTGGTTGTATCGCCTGACCAGTCAAAGTTTTTGGAATTTGTGTTCCTTGGGAAGCTTGTTATTTGACCATGTCTTAATGGCTGTCAGATCTTTGTGTTTGATGTGGTAGTTGTCCAATTATGGCTAAAAAGGGGGAGAGTTAGCCTATATGCCTATGTGTTGCCTAGGTGTCTGATGTGATTCTAGGCTTGAGGGGGAGTGTGCATGTTTGAACAGCTGGTATGCTGGTTCTTGTGATTGAGGGGGAGTTTAGCTCTGTGCAGATTTTGGATGTGATAAAATGTGATTGCTGCAGATTGTTTTGGAATGTTAGGAGTATGAAGTTTTTCCGCTGCAGGTACCTCTGATGTTGGCAGAGATTGTTTTAGCCAAAATTAGCCAAAGGGGTAGATTGTTAGTTCTTGTATTGGCTGGAATTTTGGTAAAACAAAATTGAACAATGTTGATGTCATTTGTCTGATGTCTTAACATTGGTTCCTAACATTAGTTGTTGCAGGGTTGAAGTTGTATATGCTGAAGTTAAACTTGATGTCTTGACATCAGTTATCAGAACATCAGAACATCAGGTTGTGATGTTTTAGGGCTGCGCGTGTTAGTTTGTTTTGAGGAGATCTATTAGAGAGATTGGATGCAAATTTCTTGGAGAAGATATTTATATTTTCAATCAGATATGGAGCAGATCATGTAACTAACATTAGGGCTGATTTGAAAAGATTTAAAAAGATTAGAAGATCAAATCTGTTTTAAATTCTGATTAATAACAAATCAAATCAGATTTTTTGGAGGAGGTCCAAGCCCAAGTCAGAATGATATTTAAAAGCAGCCTCAACCCTTGTTGGAAGAGAACGAAGACAGAGAGCATAGACTGATAGTCAATTTGAGTTTTCGTGTGTGTTTTTGTAAACCATTCATGTTTGAATTGGTGTTACTATTTTGAGTTGTAATTGGGTTCTCTAGAGCTGTTAAGCAAGAGAGAGTTGTTCTTGATCAAAGTTGTTAAGCAGGATCAAGGTGGGTTTCAATTTGTAATCCTTGAATTGTATCACTGAGGTGATTTAGGGAGTGAGTGGTTTCTCATACCTAAGTGGTTTCTTAGGTAGAAGTGTCATTGGGTAGTGATTAAGTTAGGTAGATGTCAACTGGGATTGTTGAGTCTGTAATTTAATACTACTAATAGTGAATTTCCTCCCTGGCTTGGTAGCCCCTAGACGTAGGTAGTTAGACCGAACTGGGTGAACAATTCATTGTGTTATTTACTGCTTGTTATTGCCTTGTTCATATTAGCAGTGTGTGTTGTTGTGACATCGCACTTAACATCACACATCTGATACCAGAATTTCAGTGATGATGATTTGCACAATGATGGTAAATCTTAGTGGTCAAAATTTGGGGTATGACAACCTTGGCATGATGTTAAAGGATGAACCTGTGTCTACCAGTACATTGGCTAAAGCATCGTCCTGACAATTGAATGTGATATTGAGTGCCATTTTATGATTCTTGCCTTCCTCTGGAAGTTCTTCATCACTGAAACCCAAATTGTGACAGGAAGTGATGTTGAAAATAATGTTGTCAAACTGACCTACTGTCATATCCTGTTCTATAAAGGCATGTTCCAAGACTTTCTGTAGAGCTTTTCTGTGAGCTTCTGAATTGAGCAGGAGAGATAACACGGATATCCGAGAAGGAGTTTGTAATAGTTGGTCCATAATACTGTATTCACTTCTCTGGATGAGATTTAACATTTCATCGTTATTTTTCACAGACTCTGTGTTGCTGGATTGACCAATTTGCTGGTTAGGAACTTCAGCTTGAGGTTCCTTTTCTTTTGTAGGTTCTCCAACTCCTCTATTGAAGATTCGACCGCATCGGGTGACTCGACTGATATCAACAATGTTGACAACAGAAGGTATTGGGATTTCTTTTCCATCTTCTATTATGGTTGCACCGTATTTGTACTGAATAGCTTTTTTTTATTCGTATGGCACCGGGCCTGGTAAGTAGATGGCTACAGGGGTTATTTGGGTCTTTCAACTGTCAAAAGTAACCTCAATTGGTTTTAGCTCGGGACTGTTTGAAATTTTTCCACTGTCGAAATGGATTCCTGAGTGCTTTGGCTCGTTGAGCATAGGGATTATGGTGAAAACATCCTCGTTAATTCCATAATTAACAGACTCTTTTTCATTGAAAACCGTGATGGTTCTTTTGTCCAACAACTCTTGAATCTCATTCTGGACAAGGAGGCAACCATGTTGACTCTTGCGGCATTTTCTGCAAGCCGAATGATTGTTGTGATTCGGACCAAAATAATCAAGTCCGCACAGGCATTTATGAAATTTGACCAATGATGTTTCAATGTTTTTAATGTCATAAACTGTGTGCTGCCCTGGGCAACCTTGCACCATATTGATGGACCAAGAATTTAGGCACAGTTGGGTTTCCCCTTGGTCCACTTGATTCTGGAGAGGTCCTCTCACGGTGTAGCACCCTTGGCTATTCTCTAAACATATTTGACAGCATTCATAATTGTGAGGTGGCACCCGGCCGTACCCGCTCTGTATGCAGTGCATCTTTACCAAATCTGTTTACACCAAGCAGATGTCACAGCTTTGGTGTCTACCTAGATTTCCATTAGTTATGCTAACTTGTTGTGTGTTTTCATCCTGGTAGATTGGAAGCCACCAATGGTTCAACAGATATTGAAGAGTTCTTTGTACAAGTGCACAACCTTGATCGTTTTCGGAGTAGTCTTTGCAATCCTGATAATTAAGGGCTGACAGATAACCGAGCCTGACTTTCTTGGCATGCAACTCTACCAAACTGGTATTCATTAAATGAATTTCCAAAATCTGAACCATATTGACTTAGTGATTACTACCTCCATGGTAGTCTTGGATCCATCCAAGATCCATTTGACACTAAAGTTCCTCTTGTACAAAAGAACATCCTTGATTGTCTTTTGAGCAAATTGGGCAAGTGTTGTAGTCGTGCAGCGGCAAATTATGATACTGACTTTGTCTTGAGTGCATTACCACTAGTTTGACATTCATCACGCGGATGTCGTGATTTTGAACAATGTTCGAAATTTGATAGGTCATATTTATTCCACGAACTCTGTGATCTTGGATCCAGTCTAGATCCATTTTCTCTTGACGAGATACTTGTACAATGATGCACCCTTGATTGTTCTTGGAACAAATGTCGCATTTATGATAGTTGTGAGATGGCACATGGCCATGCCCGCTTTGCCTGCAATGCATTTTTACCAAATTTGTTCCTAGTAGGCATGTATCGTGAATTTGATAATTGTTGTCGGATCCTTTATCTACCAAGTTTACTGAAGATTTTTCATGTTGTGGCAATATGTTCGTTTGAACATTCGGATTCGTATCTTTGAAAGATAAAACTCCATTTTTGACGAGTCCTTGCACATCAGATTTGAAGCTGAGGAAGTTCTCAATGTTATGCCTCGGTCCTCCTTGATGATAAGGGCAAGATTGATCATCTCTGAACCAATAAGGGGGATTGTCCGGCATTGTGAGAGGAGTCCTGGTTTGGACGTGCCCCTTGGCCAACAAAAGTGGGAATAGATATGCATATAACATTGGTATGGGGTCAAACTCTGGTGATCATGGAAAACAATTGTTGTTATTGTATTGTGGGCAAGACTGCTGAAGAGGTTGTTGCTACCTTTGCTGATATGGTTGTTGATATGGCTGCCTCTGAGCAACCTGTGGTTGATATACCGAGATTGGCGCGGGATTGACAACAGGAGATATCGTTTCTACCTGTCGAGGTTGATACCTTCGCCTTTGCTTAATCTGCGAGATATTACTGATTTCCTATTATTTCTTCTTTTGGAAAGCATTCTTATATCTCTTGCTACTACTGGATGGTTATGAGTCTTTAACCAATCGACATTCTCGGACTGCTTCTTCAAGGCGTACCCCCACGTTTACCATCTCGGTAAAGTCACTAGGTGCACTGGTGACCATCCGGTCATAATAAAATGAGCTTAATGTTTTCAAGAAGATTTTTTTCATTTCTTTCTCCTCAAGAGGAGGACAAATCTGGGTGGCGATTTCACGCCATCTTTGAGTGTACTCCTTGAAGGTTTCTTTACCCCTTTAGGACATAGCTCTGAGTTGATCTCTGTCGGGTGCCATATCCAAATTATATTTGTACTGCTGAACAAAGGCTGCCCCAAGATCTCTGAAAGTACTAATCTTGGTATGGTTTAATCCATCCCATATACCAATTGAGTGCAACACTGGTCAAATTGCCTTGAAAGTAATGGATTAGCAGCTGTTGGTTTTCTGTCTGGGTAGACATCTTTCGAGCGTACACTACCAAGTGAATTTGAGGGCAAAAGTTTCCTTTGTATATGTCAAAGTCGGGCACCTTAAACTTGTGTAGTATTTTGACATTTGGGACCAAACAGAGGTCAGCGTCATCTTTGCCAAACAAGTCATGTCCGTGAATGGCATGCAGTTCTTTCTGCATTTCCAAGAACCGTTCTTGGAATTCATTCATCCTTTCGTAAACTTCTTCATCTTTGCCAGGGGTGGCATGAAGGATCTGTACCTCTAGGATAGTATGTATCATATGTTGTGGTATAGACATTACTGCGATAACTCTTGGTGCTTCGGTGACCTGAAGTTTTTAACCTTCAGGTACAGGAATCTCTGTTGTAGCCCTTGCATCTTCGTTCACCTGAAGTTTGTAACCTTCAGGTCTGGAGGTTCTGGCTGTGGCTCCTAGATCTTTAGTGACCGATGGTATATAACCCTCAGGTATGAAATTGAAAGGCATGCCCCAGGGAAAACCTTTAGGCATGTTATACTGCGAAAGATTGACGGGTATCTCAAACACTGGTGTAGACACAATTTCTGAGATTGCAGTCTTTTGAAGTGGTTGATACTGAGTTGCTTCCAGGGATTCAATCATGCTGTTGAGTCTTTCCAGACTTTCCTTCAATGTTTTGACTTTCTCTCTTAGCTCTCTGTTTTTCTCCTCAAGATCATCCATTTTATTTTGTCGATTGGCCCGAGTATTGTATGAATGAGACAGTTTGACTCTAAAGTACGACACATGTGTGAGACTTTATGACAAAGAAGTGTAATGCAAGAATGATGAATGATATGCAAAGAATGAGAATGATCTTTTTATTTTCAAAATAACTTTTAACAATTGTATTGCAAATATCATATAGCGGTGGAAACATTTTATTGGATTCAAAGGATTACAATATCTTACAGGGAAAAGTACATTATTTTACAAAGTGCAGGAAGGAAAACTAGGCTTGTGAATCCTTAAGGAATCTTTGACAAAGGTGTAGATGCTGGCTGTTGGTCCACTTTCCTCTTCTTTGACCGGGTTTCCTCAACCGTTTTTGGGTCGATGATCCTTTTCCATGTGAAAGGAGAGAGTAAACTTTTCTGTTCCTCTTGACTTTCCACAGCATGCTGCTCTAGTATTTCAATTAGAGCATCTTTCTCCTTTAGTAACTCTTTGAATTTTTGCGCAATCCAAGCTGACAATCTGATACTTGCTCCTCCAAGAGTTCTTTCCACGTTGAGTTTTATTAAAAATGAACTGCAATTTCTCTGTGTCACTCATGAAGTAGAGGACATATTCTTTTAAGGGAAATACTTCTTGACGAGGGTAAGGCATTTTTAACTTGAGGGCCCTAGTTTGTACCCATTGGAGATAAGGCTCTACGGAGATGCAGTTTGGTTTTCCCAGAGACTCTCTTCCTTTCTTATGAACATGATGCCAGACATGCACAATTTCTTCTTTGAGTGCTCTGTCATTTTCTCCTTCTTTGAAGAAAAGACCTTCCAGATGAACATTGTAAGGTACATTCTTCATCAGGTATCCAAGCTAACGACGGGCTAAAACTGGATGATAATTGATCCCTCCCTTGGTACCAATGAGGATACATTGGGGAAACTTCCATATTTGTCAATGATCTTTATTCCTTCATAGACTTGATTGTACCAATCTATGTCAGAATGAGTGAGAGACATAATCGTCCGCGACCATCGCATACCACTTTTGAGATCCCAAAACGCAGCAGATTTGGGTAAGTGAGAAATAAACCATTTGTAGAGTAATGGTACACAACATGTAATCATCCCTCCGCAATACAAGTTCCTTAAATGTACTGAATGGTAAGCATCTGCCAGCCAAATTGGGTGTAGGTTCCCAATTAAGAATATCTTGATAGCGTTGATGTCGATGAAATTGTCAATGTTAGGGAAAAGGAATAATCCATAAGTGAGTAAAACAAAGTTATCCTCAAAAGCAACTATGTTTCCTATGCTGGAAAAGTAGAGGGCTTTTTCCAATAGGAACCTAGCTATAGTAGACCTTGAATTCCCCTCTTAGTGGTTATGTGGGTTTTGATATCTGATATTTCCAAAGAGGTGACTCTTGCAATGACCTGATCCTTAGGAATCTCTTTCAGTCTATAGAATGGATCTTGATCAGTGATATGTAAATCAATCAGATGAGAGTGCTCTTCTAATGTTGGTGTGAGCTGATAATCGAGAAACGTAAAGTAGTGGTACACCGGATCATAGAACTGAACCAGTGTAGCTAGGACTCCTTCCACCATGTTGACTTTCAAAAGAGACAAAAGTCCTCCGTACTTAGCTCTGAAAGCTTCTAGATTGGTAATCAACCTTCCCAATTTTCTCAGGTCTTCAAGTCTTGGACTTTTAAAGGTGTACTTCTGGGTTTTTCTTCTACCAAAATCCATAACGCGGTTTCTGATATTTGCAACACCCTCTTATTTTAGTTCTTTTGAAAATTTTTGAGAAAATATTTTTTTGAAAGTTTTTTATGAATGCATGAATGCAGCAAACACAAGTATATGAAAACATGGGTTTAAGGGTTTATCGTCAAGAGCATGGAGCCATGGATCTACCCAATCCCAAAGGGTATGTACTAGGGGTTCTTTATGTACTTGTAGAACGGGTTCTTACAAGGTTCTCAAAATCATTGAACCCTCTTTAAGAATATTACCAGCAAACTGACTGACTCATGAGAACTGTAATATCCTTAAGATGAATCTCATTTGAGCGTAGTATCACGTATCAACTATTCCCGATAGTCACTACACTACATCCTAAAAGAATGGTCAAGTTTAAATGTTTACTAATCCTCAGTTTCGCGGGTGCCCAGTGGAAAAAGTAATGTTTTCACGACTTGCTCGTTTAACATCAGTAATTCCAAAAGGATACCTCCACTGATTTGGTAGACTTTCAAGTTAGCTTGGTCGGTATTCACTCCATAGAAGCCTTCTTGATTCTGCGACCTCCTATCTTAAAATATGCTCTCAAGCCCACTGAGGTCTTTTTGACTCACCACATGTGTATTAATCACATTCCCAGATAACAGTAATTTAAACAAGTATGGCAGATAAGCAGATAGTATGATGGAAAATAGTAAATAATATCAAATAAGAAAGCAAATAAAAAATATGAAATACAAGGCTTAACCCTCCTAGAAAGGAAAATTAAAGTCCCTAGCAGAGTCACCATTTTTCTGTAGCGTCAATTTTTGTGACGCGACCGTAACCGCTTTTGGTGCTACTTTATAATTTCTTTATTTATCCTATGAAGCTTAAAAGGAAAGGGAGGATATCTTAAACTAACCCTGTGTGCAAATCTTTTCTTTAACAAATGCGAAGAGATCGGGGATCGGGGGTTGGTTATACAAAGGGAAGCTATTAACACCCAAAGTATCTATAGTAATCTATAGGAACCCTTATTTGCATATGTTTCTACTGTTGAATTGCTTGGTTGCCTAAATCCATTTACTGTTGAATAGGGAAATTTTCTCCTTTGGGAACGCTAAGGAAATGTTTTTGTTTTTTTTGGGATTTCTATTGTTTTTGGGAAGGTACTGGACCTAAAGTTTTAATTAGTGCTCTCGCTAAGATTTCTCAATCTTATGCCTACGTATTCCTGTAAAGAGATCCGAGGAAATCAGAGCGTTCGTAGTTCCTCATATTCTATGGAAGGAGGAAAATGTTTGGTGTCGTGTTCAAAGCCCAAGATTGAAGCTAAAAGAGTATTTGTGTCTTGTTTAAAGCCCAAGATTGAAACTAAAGGGGTATTTGTGTCTTGTTCAAAGCCCAAGATTAAAGCTAAAGGTTTGACTGAGAAAGAATTTGTCATCTCTAAAGGGAGATATCTCACCTATTTATCATAAATATTGAGGAATTGATTTAAAGGAAGTTGCTTTAACAGGGATGCGTGGAATCCAGCAATGCCACATCTTCCTTTTGTGAGTCTTTGCATGCTAAGAGAGGGACATTGACATGGATGTGTAGAATCTAGAGGCTTGCCACTTACATCACTTAGATGAAAGAGAAATTTTAGCCATGATAAAGGAGGGACTCCAGCTTGGATTTTGAATTAACAAGTGTGCCACTTACATCAATTATCTTGAAAAAGGTATTTTGAATATTTGTTTTGAAATGTGATGTATAGAGGGGATATCCTCCTACAGAGAAGACTCCTGGTCTCATCTATGGGGATGTTGGATTTTGTGCCTTGATCAATGCCCAAGGTTGAAGCTAAAAAAAAGGTTGAAGCTAAAAAAAAGGTTGAAAACAGACTCAATTGAGGAGTATTATATTTGTCTTGTACAAAGCCCAAGATTGAGGCTTACTGGAAAAATCATTATTTGAAGCCTAAGAGGAGGCTGACTCTTACTGAGGATTATTTAAATCCAAAAGAAGGTATGAATTATGTGAAGGAATCAAATTGAAGAACTAACTCTTGCTGGGGATTTAGAGAAGAGTTGAATTATCAGATGCCATGAGGCTCTGATACTTTGGGGATTTGTTGATGGTATCCTGATCATGGCTGGGGATTTTAGAGATGAAAGCCAAACTTTGATGAGGATCAGAAGAGACTTAAAAGGACAAGTCTGAATGCCTTAGTGTTTTTGACTCTCTTGGGGACTGGTGTATTGACAAAGATGACTAAGATCTATCTTATGCTTTTAAGAAGCCTGAGGGTCCTTGTATGAAGCCCAAGAGGAGGCTAGGGATGCTTCTAGGAAGCCTGTGGGTCCTTGTATAAAGCCCAAGAGGAGGCTAGGTGTTGAGACTTTCCAAGTCTAGGAAGAGCTCACGAAAGGTTTCACTGGGAAATAAGCTTTTCTTTGTTGAACTGTTCTAGAGTTAAAGGGATTAAAGAAGAGGTTTCACCAGGAAATAATCCTCTATTTATATTGAACTATTTCAAGGTTGATCAAATTGAACAAAGCCCAAGAGGAGGCTATCTTTTGGGGAGATTCATTGTATGATGCCCAAGAGGACGCAATGATGCTTGGATAAAGCCCAAGAGAAGGCTAACTGTATTCCTTTGTACAGGGGGAACTAGTTATTTGAACTAAGTTGTTGCTAACTGAAAGGATCCTATTGTTTGAACTAGTTTAAACTAAGGGTGATTTACATGTTAAGAGAATCTTAACAAGATATGAACAAGTATATATACAGACATATGAATAAGTATATAAACAAGTATTGAATTGAAAAAGGTGGTGGGTCTTATTCTCTAGATAGAAGCCCAAGTGCATTGTGATTGATCAGATATTCTATTCAAAATTGGATTAGGGTTTTGAAGAAATTGAAGAAAGTTTTGAATTTGAAGATGATTTGATCTCAAGTAGAAGAGAAGCAAAGGTGTTGGGTCTTACACTCTAGATAGAGGCCCAGGTGTATATTTGTATCCTATACAAAGCCTAGGATGAATGAGGCTAAAAGATTTCCTATTTTAGAAGGGTGTCGGGTCTCACACTTTATCAGAGGCCCAATATTATTGTTTAAAACAAGGTTTATGTACAAAGGGATATGACTTACACTCCTAACAGAGGCCCAAAGATTGTTGTGAAAACAGTGATCGCACCGTGATTTTTGAAAGCGTGATGGGGTTTATTTTGAAAATAAATTTATGATGCATGGATCATAGAGTTTAAGAGATTGAGGCTTAGTTGTGCAAGAGGAAATCAAACTTTGATGTAGATGTGTTACAGATGCCAAGTGATGATCTGGATAGCTTCCTTGGACCTGAAGGAGTGTGTTGAGATGCTTGGAAGGGATTGAGAACCTCTGGATGGGTGGGCTCGAATCCAACTGCAGGTGGCTTGAGGTGAGATATGAACTTGATAAATCATGTGTTACAGATGTTGTTCAAGGGTTTGGATCACTCATATATGATGTATGTGAGGTGTTATGACCATTGGTTTTAGTTGAATTGCTCCCTATTGCAAAAATTCGATTCTCACACCTCATGAACTTGAAAATTTGAAATGATGAGTGAAATGGTGGAAAACAAGTGTTGTTATGTTTTGGTGTGTTTTGATCAACCAGAAATAACCTCTATTATAGTAGAGGAAGTTTGTTTTGTAAGGAATAGTGAATGGGGGCTGGATCATCCGTTTACCAAATGGATATGGCTAGGTGTTCCAAGTCTCCTCTAACCATTGACTTGAGCTGAACTTGCAGGTTTTAGGTCTTTTGATTCTTGGATAAGGCTTGACTCTTTTGGACTGGTATGATCTGATTCATGCCTCCTCAATGCACTACATCAATGTTAAATGACAAAGTTGGAGTTTTGGATTTGCAAACTTAAAGATCACATGCCAAAGGATAATGTTCTTGACTTATAGGTACCTACGCTATGATTCCTCTGTAGATAGCAAGTGCATTGTATCTTATATGTTTGTCTTACATGGTGGCAAGGCTTGCAAAGTCACCAAAATAAAAAAAATCGTGTGTTGTTGCTAAATCTGCCTTGGAAAACCAGGGTAGAAAATGGCATTTTACAAGGTTCATAACTTCTTGCCCAAATTGAATCAAGGAATGCTCTTGTACTTTTTGGAAAGCTTGTATATCATACTTCAACTATGATGTTTACATTTGGTCTTGATTCATCTTGTATTATAATGAAAAATACCTCCAAAGTTGGGCAAAACATGAGACATATTCTGTTTAAAAAATTTCTAAGAGTCAAAGTCAAAATCTCATGAAACCCTAACTTTATGGCCTTATAACTCAAAATCTAGGCATTTTTTTGGGGTACCCCTATTGGACAATCTTGTTGTATGTAAGATGAGCTATCATTTGAGCTTTGGATGGGAGAAAATGGTTACTTGGATCACAAGTTATGGCCTTGCAAAGTTGGGTAAAAACCATTATTTTCCATAGCTTAGTGAAATTTCAAGTTTCTCAAGGTCCTTTTTGCAAGTAACCTCACTTTTCTTAATTTTTCTTGATTGATGATGATCCAAATCACAAGTTAACATTGTTTTTGTCTTAAAGAAGCCATGTTTGTCAAAAAATTCCAAAAGTCAAACTTGATTTTGGTCACAGTTGACTTTTTGTATCAGATGAAACTTGAACTTTGTGATCCTTTATGAAATCAAGTCCTTGGGCTAAATTGAACCTAATGGATGGATTACAAAGGTGGTTTTGAGTGTCTTGAATCATGTACCAAGGTTTGAGGTCAGGCTTTGCTCAAAAGTCAATGGTATGGTTGACTTTTTCTCAAAAACCCTAGTTTGTGGTCCAGATGAATTTGAATCCTTATATTGCTTATGAACCAAGTTATTTGAATCAATTTAATCTTGTGAATGGATCAATATGATGTATTTGAGGTCCTTAAAGTATATCTTGAGGTCTTGGCTCATACCTTGCTCCAAAAGTCAACTTAGGGACTGAATTAGGTCAAAACCCTAATTCCTGATTTTTTTTATAGATGCATCCCCTGAGGCTATTTTGAACTTATAGATAGACTCATGAGGTTTTTTTGAGCTTCTTGAATCATCTGTTGAAGTATTGGCTCATGCCCAGATGAAAATTTCTCTCTGCAGGCATTGGTCGATAAAAAACCTAATTTGGTGACACTGATGATCTTGAGGCTTGATCAGCTTGAAATGTTGCAATCTTGTGCTTGATTCTTGGTAAAGGAAACCTCTTAATCCTTCATGGATGTTTAAGAGGCTTGACAAGTTAAAGATCATGTCAATTCTTGATTGATCCTTTGCCTGAGTGCTCTGAGAGGGATCAAAACCCTAATTCTTGGCTAGAGTGAACACTCAACAATCTTTGAGAGGATTGATGAGGTATGAAGGTACATCCATATTGTGGTGATGATTTGCATAATGATGTGGACCCTTGTGGTTAAAATTTAGGGTATGACAAATAGTATTACAAAAATTGTCATGTTCGCATTGCGAATTCCCTCTTCGCATTGCGAAGACCACTTTTAGGCACTTCAAGTCCCTTAGGAACAGTTAAACCACCCTTGGAAATATCTAAGTTCGCAATGCGAACTCATTCTTCGCAATGCGAACGTCTTCCCTACAGCTTCACATAGCGAACTTTGGGTCATTTTCCTACTTCCATCCAAAGTTTTCAGCTCTCCTGGACTTCGTTGTGACCTCGCACAACAAATATTCGCTTTGACCTCGCTGCTGTTCGAACTGCGAACTTGTTGATTCTGCTTCATTTCTTTGGCTTCCTTGTTCAATCCTTTGTGTCTTAATCATTCATGTTTTATGCCTATATTCTGCACAATAACATACATATCAAAGCATCCAAAGGTATTTGAAATATAATTGAAGAATCATACAAGAACAAGAAATAAATCCATTAAAACATGAGAAATGGGTTGAAAAATGCCAAGAAAGATGGGTCAAAATAAGTCATATTTGGCATTCAACAACTTGCAAAGTAAAGAGTTATTTTTGTCTAGAGATGTGTCCTTCTTTGAACATCATTTTCCATATAAACCTCAATCTGCTACTACCACTGATCCTAATACAACAACGCAAGTTTCCAATGACAGTTACTTAGATGATCTACTAAGTTATTCCTATACATCTACCACTCTTGGCACTCATCCCACACCTACTTCTGTCCCTCAAACTTCACCAGTTACACATGATATACCAGCCATTAGTACACATGTTTTAAATCCTATTTCATATCCTATTGCAAACCCAACTTCAACCTCTGTACCACAGGTTCCATTACCTACCAGGAAATCCACCAGGAAAATCAAACCCCCTTCATATCTTCAAAATTACCATTGTAATCTCATGTCCAATACAATCCTCACTTCAGAAGTAGCTACTATAAATTCCTCTTCTCAATGTAAGTATCATATCTCATCTTTCATATCATATGATGCTCTTTCCCTTTCACACAAAAACTTTATTCTCAACTTATCTGCCATAAGTGAACCTACTTCATATGAAGCTGCCATTTGTAATGATAATTGGAAAGAAGCTAATCAAATTGAGTTGAATGCCTTGATTAACACCAATACTTGAACCCTTGTTCCTTTACCATTGCACAAGAAAGCCATTGGATGCAAGTGGGTTTTCAAATTGAAAATGCATTCCAATGGAACTGTTGAGAGATATAAGGCTCGTTTAATTACCAAGGGCTTCACTCAAACTGAAGGGTTAGACTACATGGATACTTTCAGCCCCGTGGTTAAAATGACCACCATTAGAATGCTTATGGCTATTGTTGCTATTCACAACTGGCCTTTATTTCAACTTGATGTCAACACAACATTTCTCCACCGAGATCTAAATGAAGAAGTGTACATGAAGCCACCACCTGTCCTGCAACTACCTCGTCCTAATCTTGTGTGCAAACTTCAAAGATCCTTGTATGGCTTAAAGCCGATAAGTCGACAATGGAATACCGAACTAACTGATGCACTTATTGCCAGTCACTACATTCCGTTAAAGGCTGATTATTCACTCTTTATAGAATCTTCACCAATTGGATTAACAGTTATCATTGTCTATGTGGATGACTTAGTCCTAAGAGGGACTGGCCTGGTAGAAATCACACAGCTCAAAGAACTTCTCCATGCCAAGTTCAGTATCAAAGATCTAGGATTTTTGAAATACTTCTTAGGCTTTGTGGTAGCTAGGAATGCACAAGGTATTTCATTGTGTTAGCGCAAATATGCACTAGATCTCATCAATGATGCAAGCCTCATTGGTGCTAAGCCATGCAATACACCAATGCAACCTCACTTGCAACTTCACCAAACTCCTGGCAAAACTATTTATGATTCCACTACATATTGAAGTCTCATTGGTCGATTATTATACCTCACTCATTCTCAACCTGACATTGCTTATGCAGTAAGTAAACTTAGTAAGTTTCTAAATGCTCCAATTGATCAACACATGCTGGTTGGTCTTCATGTTCTTCGATTTCTCAAAAATAATCCTGGCCAAGGATTATTCTTCAGCATTTCCAACACCCTTTGCCTCAAGGGTTTCTCTGATTCTGACTGGGGTGCTTGCCCAGATTCAAGAAGATCTACAACTGATTTTTGTTTTTTCTTAGGCAAACCCCTCATAAGTTGGAAAAGTAAGAAGCAAGTTGTTGTTTCTCGGTCATCTTCAAAAGCTGAATATCGTGCATTGGCTTATACTACTTGTGAAGGCATCTGGCTGCTTTCTTTACTTGATGACTTCAAGGTTCCACATCAACTTCCATTCATCATTTATTGTGACAACAAGTCGGCCTTGCATATTGCAGCAAATACAGTGTTCCACGAAATAACCAAGCACATCGAGATTGATTATCACGTGGTGCGTGACAAGATCCTAGCTGAAATAGTACACCTCATGCCAGTCACCTCAAAAGAACAAGTTGCGAACATTCTTACTAAACCTCTCCATTTGGGGCCATTCTCAAGTCTTCAAGACAAATTAGGAATAATTGACACCCATTCTAGCTTTAGGGGGGTTGTTGAATGTCATGACAAGAGTAGTGTTAATTTGCTAGATCACAAGATAGAAAACTATGACATAACTAACTCTAACTAACTTCTAGTTAGTTATGAAGTTGTTAATAGACTGTTAGAAGTAGTTAGCCATTACTTACTATATAAGCAACTTTCACTTTTGTAATTGCCATGATGATGAGTATTGAATAATTCAACATACTTCTTTCTTTCGATCCAATCTTCTTCTTCCATTCAATAAGTACAAAGCTTGAAGCTTAACAAGTAAATTTATTTGATTATATTGTATTTAGATATACCTGCAAATATGAAATGGTATATTTAATTATAATATGTAATGAAAAATAATCATATAATATGTAATGAAAAATAATCATATAATATAATTGTATTAGAATAATCATACAAATACAAATGTGTACTAATTTGACCTTATAAATGCAAGGTAAATTCAAAAGAGTTAAATATATAGTTGATACTAAGACACATTTCGCTGATTTGTTTGTCATTTAACACTTTCTTTCCATGTTGATTCACTACAACATTTATTATCTCTAGCAACACTTTTTTAGGCAATATGTAAAACATGTTGCCTAAAAGTATCTAAAAGTATTTCTGGCAACATTTTATGCCTGATGCCAACAACTTTTTAGCAACAGCGTAGACATGTTCCCTAAAATCTCTATGGGGACGATTTTGAAGCGTAAGTATGTCACTTTTTTTACAATACTTGATAAATGACCCCTTAAATATATGTAGGAACATTTTTTTATTGTTCTTTTTTCTTTTAACAAAAAGCAACAATTTTTAAGTGTTGCATACAAATTGAACATTAATTAAAATTTTGGTGGCAATTTTTCCTCCAAATATACACAAATTTAATATTTATGTTTTTTGAATTTAATTTAAGAATATTTTAACAAAAATAATTTATCTAAATTATATAAAAAATAGTTTAAGTGTTACAATATAATTTATATAATTTATATTGTATAAACTTTATTTTACAAAACAAATTAATAATAATTATATAATTTATATTTTTTCGGTCAAGATAATATAATTTATATTAATAATATTAGTAGTGATAAATTTTGTTTAAAGAAAAACCATAGTTAGCAGAAACATATACTTTAACTTAAAAATAAAAACTGAATGGCAACTTGAAAATACAAACTTTATTGATAAAAAAAACCTAATAATAAAGTTATACTTTCACATAACCTCTTCTTCTACATCTCGTAACACAATCTTCTCTTTCCGATTCAGTTTTTTCATTTTTGATTTCTTATTTCATTCTCGTTTCCTATCATAACCCTAATTCAAATAAATTTTGATTTCCACCTAATAATCTGAATCGATTTCTAATGTCGAAACCCTAATCGATTTAGACATTCACGATTGAAATTGATTTTGACTTTCACCACAAAAATTGCTTTTAAACTTAACTCTGAGACAGAAAGCGATTTCTACTTTCATCTCTAAAATCCTAATCAATTTCTCTCATAACCGAAATCAAAATTGTCGAGATTGAAATCATGGTTCTTTCCTCTTTCCAACTCTGGTAAGAATCCAAAACATTTGATTTTTCATTTATATAGTTTTGTATCATATTTATTAATGTTATTCTATTCATTTTGAAGTTGGAAGAGTGAACGTTCAATGTTATTGTAAGTTTTTCATTTGTTTGCTCATATGTATCTAGAATTAAGCTTATTTCAATGTAATATTTAACTTTTTTTTTGTTTCAACTGGTTTTGAAGAGTGTTCTAGTTAATCTTCATGTTAAAGAATATTTATATTTATTTTATACAAATAGAAGGTATTCATAAATCTAAAACCTCTCTAGTTAGTAAAATTAAGGTATTTGTCTCTGCTATTTTTACTGCTTAATATCATGTTAAATGAAACTCTTATGGGATGGTTTAGTTGAACATGACTAAGCTTGTATAAAGCTTTTTGTGGGTTTGAGCTACATAAGAATACTGATGCATAAATTTTGATCGGACTTGCAGCGCTTTGGAAAACAAAAGTTTCTAGTGAAATTCATTTATTTGGGTGGAGATTAGTTTTGAACAGGGTGTCGACGAGATTCCAATTGGTAAAACGCGGCATTATTCAAGGTACTCTTAATCTTGTTTTTCCCCTTTGTCATTTGGTTGAAGAAACTGCCAACCATTTATTTATTCATTGTTGGGTGGTTTGTGAGGTCTGGAGAAATATTTGTGATTGGTTACAGTTGAATCGGGTTAAAAATTCTAATTCGGTGGTGGGTCATTTAACGGATTTTAAACGTCGGTCCAATTCTAAGTTTCAGGATAAACTTTATTGTATTTTCTAGATGGTTGTTTGCTGGGTGATTTGGATTTCTCGAAATTCAATTTTGTTTAAGCAAGCCGAATTGAGAAATTTGGACTTAGTAACGCAGAGTAAAAGTTTGGTTAGGGAGTGGATTTTAGCTAATATGAAGGGTGCATTGGAATTATGTTGGTTTTCCCTCTTTGTAAGAGCCAAGTATCCCGTGTGCTTTTGTTAATACAAATCTTTTGTTTATAAAAACAACATGAGAAATTCCAAGGTCTTGAATAAGCATCAATATGATTTTATTAAAGAATATCCGTATATGTGATTTGGTAGTATTATGTATTTTATATTGACCTCAAAATCACTAGTATTAATATATTGTAGTGTTTACTGTGTTGGTCCCTTATTTTAGGCAATGTTTACTATGTATTTTCTCAATTTGTTGATAAACTTTATAGTTTTTCTATTTGTAGTTCATCGTTGTTGGCCACAATGGAGATTGGATTATATTCCTTTGATCTATATCAAATCATCTTCAATGTCTTGGAAAGGTGTTTATATATAACAATTTTCTTGTTTTATCTTATTTTATTAGACCTTCATTTAAATTCTTGTTGTTAAAAGTGAAATAATATTTAACTTTAGACCTTTAACATTCTTGTTAAAAGTGAAATAATATTTAACTTTAGACCTTTAACTCTCTAGTAATAATGTATGCATAAAGTATTTTAAGTAGTGACATCACATGACCGTTTAGAATCAAGTTTCGTTACACTATTGTCAGAAAGATTGATTATGTTTATAGCTTAATTGAATAGCATATTTTAAACCTAAATTGTATTCTTTTCAATGTGATAAATATTTTGTTTATTTTTATATATTTAAGTTTTCTGGATAGCATAATGATGTAATTTTTTTTTATCTTCTAGATTTTCTTGACTAACAAAGTTGCATAAACAAAAATAGGGGCTGATTTTCTTGTGTTGAAAATATCTGGTGTTTTAGGTATGTTTTAAGTAAAATGGTGATGCAGAGGATTAATCATTTCAAGAAGTTTTATTTATTGAATTTCTAAAGGACAACGTTGGTGATGATTTTCAGGAGGACGGCGTGGAAGATGATGACTCCCAAGACGAAATTAAATGAGTTGGATGATTTTACTTTTGCAAGATGTTTATGTAGGCTTGTATTAGACATTAAATTTTCAAAAAAAATTGTCTTTTTATCATTTTACTAGATGGGCTCGTACATTAAATTATTAAATAATGTTACATATTTTACTTACAAATATGTATTTGAGTTTGTGTGAACTCAACTTTGTTAATAGAAATCTTGTGACATATTTTTAGTCTGATTTATACTTGATTATATTTACAGAGCAAAAAATATTATAACTATAAATATTGTAAAAAAATGTTTTTTATATAGCAGCGTTAGAATGGAAAAAGTTTCTTATGTTGCAACACCCAAAAAGTGTTGTCTTAAATGTCTTATTAATAAAGGGAACGATTTGCAATTGTATTCAAATATAGCAACACTTATAGAATGTTGCTTTAAATGCCACACAAAAGAGACCCTTATTCGTGTAGTTTAGGCAACGCTTGTAAATAGTGTGTCCAAAGAGTGAAAAGTACGTTGCCATAAACAATAGTGTCATACCCCAAATTTTGACCACTAAGATTTACCATCATTATGCAAATCATCATCACAATATGGATGGATCATTAGTCTCCCCAAAGATGGGTGAGCATCCACGACAATCAAACTTAGGGTTTCAAGCCCTCTCAGAGCTCTTAGACAAAGGATCAATCAAGGAATGACATGATCTTCAACTTGTATAAACCTCTCAAACATCTACAATGGATCAAAAGGACTCCCACACCAAGAATCAAGCACAATGTTGCAGCATTCTGAGTGGATTAAGCCTCACGATCGCCAGTGTCAACAAATTAGGGTTTTGGTCGACCAGGGCCTCCAAATGGGAATTTTCCTCTGGGCATGAGCCAATACTTAACATCATATCCTAATATGCTCCATGGAACATCACGAACCCAATCATCAAGTCAATTTAACCTCAGGAGACGCATTCACAAAAAATCAGGAATTAGGGTTTCTTGACCTAATTCACCCCTAAGTTGACTTTTGGGGCAAAACAGGAGCCAAGACCTCAAGGCGTGATTTTAGGGTCTCTAATACACCACATTGATCCATTTGCAACAATGTATTGATCCAAGAAGCTTGAGCAACAAGTTTCAATTTCATCTGAACCACAGTTAAGGTTTCACGGGAAAAGTCAACTGTAGCTTTGACTTTTGACCAGGACACGCTCCCAAACCCTAGGACATGATCCAATACACCCTATAACACCTATGGAACATGTCCATCAAGTTTGATTTAGGTCAAGGACATGATTTCATAAAGGATCGTACAGTTTGGAATTCATCTGATAAAAAGTCAACTGTGCACAAAAGTCAACTTTGACTTTTTGAGATTTTTCACAATTATGGTTTTTTAACCCTAAAATGATGTTATTGTGTGATTTGAATCATCATTCATCAAAAAAATTCAAGAAAAGTGGGATAACTTGTAAAAGGGGTAACCATAAAAACTTAGAAATTTTTCTAAGTTATGGAATAAAGTGGCTAGGGTACCAACTTTGGAGGATCATAACTCCTAAACCACAAGGCCATTTTCCCCCATCCAAAGCAGGATTTGTAGCCCTCATGGCCCTCTAAAAAAGCTTCAACTACACCTCATTCCAATTCATCATGGATTTTGAGTTATGGAATGATCAAAATGGCTGAAAACATGAAATGACACTTTTTCCAACACTTAGTGAAATTTTCACTAAGTCAGAATCTGCCTTCACTTTTTTCCAAATGTAGGGGGATTTTTCACTTGGATCCCAAAGGTATCAAAACCAATTATGATCAAACAGTTATTGTATCATATGAGGGCTTTCCAAAATGGCCAAGAACTCCATCAAATTCCACTTGAGCCATGAGATATGACAATGGCAATATGCCTTGCTGAAAACTGCCAAGGCTAGGAAGAATTTTGTACTTTTGCTCGATTTGGAAAAATCAGATAATTCCAAGCCTTGTCATCACTTTGGACACATCTGAGCATCAAATCTAAAGGGAACAAACACTGTTCCAAGCCTCCAAAGTCTTTGGAACAAGAAGTAGCATGCCAAACCTAGAAATCCCTAAAAGAGGGACAAGACTCTAATTTTAGATTGGAGCATTTAATGGATGCTTAGAGGTGGCATGGACTGACACATTTGCAACTTAATTCAGTCAAGATTGATCCAACAACTAGGGAACCACAGTTCTGTGCCCTAACCTCTAGTCAATGGCTAGAGAAGACTTGGATTCTCATTGCTCAACATTGGCCAAACCTCTGCTGTGGTTGCCATTCACTATTGATCCCAAAAAAAACTTGCTCTACTAAAAATAGAGCTCATTTGTGCTCTGTTTGAGTACACCAAAGCCATCAAACAGATGCTTTCCTCAAAATCCCTCTCTTTAGGCCAAAATACCTTCTTTAGCAAGGTAACTCTGAGTTTTTGAGTTAGAGAGCAATTCCACCACAGCTTATGATCCAAACACATCCAATATGCCATATCTAAGCTGTCCAAACTCACACAAGTGACCTGTAATTCTTAAATCACAAAGTCACCTCTCAAAACCTCAAAATAGTACTTTTGTGCATTTTTCAAGCCATGCCTTGATTCAGTCACTTTCCAAACCAGATAAAACCTCAAACACACTCCAAATATCATCCTTAAATTGTCCCAAATGGTTCCCCCCATCTGGAACACCATTTGAGGGATTTGCTATTTTGGCCATTTTTGCCCCTTTTGCAAGAAAGGGCCAGTTTGTGTTTTTGCAGGTTCCAGCTGATTCCAATCATCCTAAAAGCTTCTAAGGGATCATTTGAGAGTGTTCAAAGCATTAAACCATTTCTAGAATAAGGGGATTGGCAGATTGCACAGAAAACTCCAAAAGCTCAAAAAGAGGTGAGCATCATGACTTGAACTTCCCAAAATATGCATTGCTTTGAGGTCCACTGATTATACACATCTTATACATGTTATATATGTTGTGTTTGAACCAATTCACCATGTAATCCATGCATGTACCAAAGTGTAGCATAGAAAATGCAATTATAGGCCTATTTCAAAACCCCTATTGGATTTTGAGGAGGGAGCATGATTTGGAAAAAATACCATCACCATTGGATTCCTTGTGAAATTCTAGGCCAGATGCATATAAATTTTGTCCCGACCATGGAGAAATGAGAAAGTTATGGACCTTCCCGTTTCTTGCCAAAACTTGCATTGCCTTGCCTTGGCCAGGCCTAGAAAACAAGGCAAGCCTTGTATATTTGTTGGTTTGTTTTAATCAATGGATGTATCACCACCCCAGTGGTAAGGCGCACGCCCTATAACCTTGAGGTCGTGGGTTCAAACCCCACCCATGCCATTTTGTGTTTTTTCACATTTTGCTATTTTTTTCCCCATATTTTCATGTTTTGTTAATTAATTGGAAAATTAATAACTCCTTCAATTTTAATTATTTTTTATCGGTTCCTTTTGCAAAAAATCACAAAAATGTTAAAATATTTTATTCCACAAAAAAATTAAGTTTATATTAGTTATTTAATATAATTAGTGTTTTTGTGAATAAATTCCCTTTTTAATTGTTTTTAAACATTTTAAAGTGAATATTTACTTTGAAAATCAAAACCAAATGAGTTCTAAATCATCTTGTGATTAAAACCTCATTTTTAAAACCTAAAACAAAAATCACAAGTGGTTTATTCAAATTTATTTGGTATTTTTATCATTTTTATTTGATTTTCTTTAAATATTTACTTTTAAAGAAGATAAAATTAGGGTTTCTTTGATTTTCACCCTCACAGATCATTTCCAAACACTCATGGGCCTCTAATAGAGTGTAAGACCCAACCCTTTGTAAATACAACCTATTTTGGGCCTCACTTATTGTATAAGTCCCGTTGTATTTCAAAAGTTCGGCGCGATCATCGCCGTTTTAAAACAAACCATCTGGGCCTCTCTTCGAGATATAAGACCCATTCAAAATCACCTTGGGCCTCTAATAGAGTGTAAGACCCAACCCCCCTTTTAACAAAAACCTTGTTGGGCCTCAGATATTGTATAAGTCCCTTTGCGTTAAAAGAAAATCTCGGCGCGATCGCCATTTCAAAACAAATCCCTGGGCCTCTCCTTGAGCTATAAGACTCATCTTTGTTCACTTTCAACCCTTTTTTGGGCCTCTTGAGAGAGTATAAGACCCACCCCCTTGTACAGAAAACCTTTCTTGGGCCTCAGTCACTTGTATAAGTCCCTGTACAAAACGACAATGCGATCACTGATTAAACCTTGGGCCTCTCCTTGAGCTATAAGCCCCAATTTTCCTTTCAAAAGGCACTTTCTCCTTTGATTTTGTAATATACTGTTATTTTCAATTTCTTTGTTGAACAACTAACCAAACAGCATGGAAGCTCTACAACCGAGTAAGTGTTTACCCGCTTTCATTTACTGCTTTCATATGTATATAACTGTATTGTGGGGCTGCTCACTGTAAGTCTTCTTTCACAAACTTTTATATACCTGTCAAATATCAACTGTGTAATACTAGTATAGTTATTTAGAGTTTTTCCCGGCAACTACGTCTAGCACTAGGTAAAGCCCCGTTGATCGCTCTTAAATACAGTCAAAACTAGATCCCCATAGGATTACCAGACACAATCTTCCCTTCTCTTGGGGTTAAACAATATGGAGATGTAAAAGGCAGATTCTTTTTGAACCCTTTCTCAGACTGTCACCCTTAGAAGTTGTCTAAGAGACTCTACTCCCCAGAGTTGATCTATTCTCCGTGAATGGCATTTCTTGAGTTTCTTCCAAATTCTCGAACTTTCCTGGCTTGATCTATTCTCAGTGAATAGCATGTATTTAACTTCTCGGGGTTTGTGGACCCACAGGCTTCTTAAAAGCACCCCCACCTCCTCTTGGGCGTTGTATAAGGACTCGTCGACTTCTTAGAAGTTTTCACAGCCTCCTCTTAGGATTTGTATAATGATTCTTTCTCCGGGAAGATAGCCTCCTCTTGGGCTTAGTACAAATTATCCCTTGGCTTCTTAAAAGTTTTTCTCGCCTCCTCTTGGGCTTCGTACAAATTGTCCCGATGACCTCCTAGAGGTATAGGAACAGAAATTAGTCATCTTAATAGAACAGTCTTTCAAAGAGTCTAGATCTCACTACTACTGTTTCTTAAGCATAGTACAAAAGATATAACCCGTAGACTCGGACAGTCTAAAGCTCCTTTGGATTCCCCGTTTCCTTAGAGAACATGAAATAATCCCGATCCTCAGATCAAATCCCTGAGTACAACATTACCCATATAAGAACCGATTTTCTCTTTTAACCAACATGTTGGACCTGTCGCTCAACTGAAACAGTTACCCTAGCCTCCTCTTGGGCTTTGTACAATGATCCTCCCCAGCGGATCTAACCTTTTCACACTCTCTTGTTGAGTATAAAAGACCCTCTTGTTGGGTCACAAACATCTTTAGCCTCCAGGCTTCGTACGAGATACAAAAACACTCTCTTGTTGAGTATAAAAGACTCTCTTGTTGAGTCAATCTCCTTTTAGCCTCCATCTCGGGCTTCGTATGAGATACAAAAACACTCTCTTGTCGAGTATAAAAGACTCTCTTGTTGAGTCCATCTCCTTTTAGCCTCCATTTCGGGCTTCGTACGAGATACAAAAACACTCTCTTGTTGAGTATAAAAGACTCTCTTGTTGAGTCAATCTCCTTTTAGCCTCAATCTCGGGCTTCGTACGAGACACCAAATCACTCTCTTGTTGAGTATAAAAGACTCTCCTGTTGAGTCAAACAACTTTTAGCTTTCGTCTTGGGCTTCGTACAAGACACGCAAAAAAACTCTCTTGTTGAGTCAAACCCTTTTAGCCTCAATCTTGAGCTTTGTACAAGACGGAAAGAACACTTTCCCCGGAAAAGTCAACTTTTTAGCCTTCTCTTAGGCTTTGTATAAGAAAACCCCGGTTGATTCAATCAACCTTTTAGCATCAAAATCTGTGCCTAGCCCACAGTATACAAACATCAAACAACTCCTTTCCTCCATCTAATTGTTGTAAGCGGCAAGCCTCTGGATTATTTACATCCACGCCACTGTCCCTCTTTTCGCATGAGAAATTCCTAAGGAAATATGGCATTGCTCTACACTGAGTTAAAGTCTTCTCCTTCAGGTTAAAAAACCCCTATAAAGGAAGTTATGCCATTGCTGGATTCACATGTCCAGTTAAAGTAATTCTCCTTTATAATCAGTCACCCAACAGTTGTGACAAACAGACCTCTTTAGAGATGACAAATTCTCTCTAAAGTCAAAACCCTTTAGCTTCACATCTTGGGCTTCAAACAAGATACAAATAGACCCTTCAACTTCACATCTTGGGCTTTGAACAAGATACAAACCATTTAGCTTCACGTCTTGGGCTTTGAACAAGACACCAAAACACCATTTCTATAGGAGGAACTACGATCGCTCTGATTTCCCTGTTTCGATAAACGGGAATACGTAGGCATAAGATTGAAAGAAAAATCTTAGCGAGCACACTAATCAAAAGCCCAAAATCCCGTACCTTCACACATCAATCAAAAAGCATCAGTCCTAACATCCTACCAATAGCATAGTCCCATCATTTCAGTCTTAACAAAATAAGAAGAAAGAGGCCCCACATCCATATAGCATCTGTAACCTAACAGACCGCTGTTTAAACTCAGTATGCATGCAGGGTTAGTTGGAGACATCTATTTCCCTTCCTTCATCAGCTTCAATAGGATAAAAAATGAATCGACCTGTAGTCCCCCCAAGAGCGACAGTGCTTAAGAACCACGTCCAAAATCGCTCGCTACAAAAAAGTGGCGCCCACCGTGGGGCTTTCTCGTTCTTTCTTACAGTTTTAGGTAGAATCCTTGGACAAGTCATTTTCATGGCGGTGGCCACTACAGAAAAGTGGCGCCCACCGTGGGGCAATTATTTCTTTCTTACAATTTAAGGTGAAAACCTTGGACAAGTTATTTTCATGACGTTTCCATCGGGGAATGTCATCATTGCTAGGATCGGCCCTCACTAGGATCTTAGGTCAAAACCTTTAAATTGGGAAGGTACCACAGAATGGCGACTCCGTCGGGGAGCCATTTTTTGTCAGGATCATAGGATTCATAGCTCTTAAAAAGTCTAGGACATTAGGATAAATATATATACTGCTTTTCCTAATTGATATATGTGTTTATTTTTCTACTAATGGGAATGCGTGTGATGCCGCATGTGGAAAGATTGAGTATACACCTAGGAAAAACTTCTTTCAGTAATGCGGAAGCTATTGGAAATAGTTGTCACGCGATACTACCCTCTTCTGAGATTCTTTGAAATACATCACCTAGCACGGTTCCCGGCCCGCTGATGTTATCTCGACAAGAATCAATGATTTTGAGAGATAGGTACAAAAATCACTAGTATAAACCTTTGGGATGGGTAGAGCTTTGACTTCATGACACCGACCCTTTGCCCCCATGTTTTTTCTATGTTTTTGTGTGTTACATTCATGTATTCATTAAAAAAAACATTAAGCAAAATTTATTTTTCTCTTTTAGTCTCTCTTTTTCAAATTAAACTAAGACAATGATTGCAAATGTCAGAAAAAAAAGATTGCGCTCATGGATATCGGTAGAAGGAAAACTCATAAGTATACCTTCTAGGTTCCAAAACTAGAGGATTTGAGAGGACTAGTAAGGATGATCACTAACCCTGACGCTTTCATAGCCAAGTACGGAGGTCTGCTACCTCTGTTAAGGGTCCATGTAATTGAAAGAATCATGGAGGCACTCATTCAGTTTTACGATCCGGTTTATCACTGTTTCACATTCCCGAATTACCAGCTCGCACCAACGCTGGAGGAGTATTCTCATCTGACTGATATACCCATTACTGATCAAGCTCCCTTTTCTGGACTGGAAGAAATTCCAAAGGATCAGACCATTGCAAGAGCAATTTATTTGGATGAGTCAGAAGTCAAGACTCACATGACCACCAAAGGAGGAGTCCCGGGTTTACCTGCCAAGTTTCTGGTAAAAAAGGCTATATACTTTGCTAGTATAGGGAACGTGGCCGCTTTCGAGAGCATCTTTGTTTTGCTCACCTACGGGTTATTTTTGTTTCCCAACATCGATAACTTTGTAGATATCAATGCCATTAAGGTTTTTCTCATTGGAAACCCTGTACCAACCTTGCTCGCAGATGCGTATCATTCTGTACACTTAGGGAATTTGTACAGTGGAGGGGTGATCACCTACTGTGTACCCATACTATATAAGTGGTTTATTTCCCATTTGCCTA
Source organism: Lathyrus tuberosus (assembly GCA_022829125.1). Classification (NCBI taxonomy): domain Eukaryota; kingdom Viridiplantae; phylum Streptophyta; class Magnoliopsida; order Fabales; family Fabaceae; genus Lathyrus; species Lathyrus tuberosus. Next base: position 5,634,502 of record JALAZF010000215.1, read on the forward strand.
AGTCTGCCGCTTTTTGGGATCATAAGAGTGCTTTACGTTGGTCGCAGAAAATTATGTCTCTTACCAACTCTGGCATAGATTGGTGCAATAGGATTTATGATGGGATCAGGATCATTGACCGTTGTGGAAACTTCCCCAACGTACCCCTCATAGGAACTAAGGGAGGAATCAACTATCATCCGGTGTTAGTTCTTCGTCAATTTGGATACCCGGTGAGGCATGTCCCGCGTAATGCTCATCTGGAAGGTCTTTTCTTCAAGGAAGGAGAAAATGACAGGGCACTAAAGATGGAAATAGTGCACGCTTAGAAACATGTTTATAAGAAAGGACGAGAGTCTCTAGGAAAACCGGACTGTGTCTCGGTGGAGCCTTATCTCCACTGGGTACAAACTAGAGCTCTCAAGCTAAAGATGCCTTATCCTCATCACAGAGTTCTTCCGCCAAGGGAATCTGTCATGTACTTCATGAATGAAGCGGAAAAACTTCAGGTTACTCTCAACAAAGTTCAACAGGAGAGGAGGTCTTGGAAAAATAAGTACCGCATTCTCAATGAGGAGTGTACCAAAATACAGCAACTGCTGAAGGATAAGGATGCTCTGATTGAGATTTTGGAGCAGCATGCTGTAGAAAATCAGGATGACCAAAGGAATTTTCTCGCTCCTTTCACCTGGCAAAGGAATGACAACCCGACAACGGCCCAAGAGCCCCGATCCAAGAAAAGGAAAGTACCAGAATCAGCACCCGAGTTCTCCTCAGAGAGGACTCGGGACCCATTAGCTTAGGTTTCTGTTTTCGCACCTTGTAATTTACTGTATTTTCATTTCCGCAATCCTTTGAATTCAATAAAATGGGGTTTCCCCACTGTTTGATATTTGCAATCTAATTTTCGAAGTTTATTTTGATTAAACCAAAAAAACAATAAATATAATCATTGCATTCATCATTCTCACGTCACGTATTCTTCTTACCTACGAATATCACGTTTGTGTCTCGGTTCTAGAGTCAAATTGTCTTATTCGTACAATACTCAGGCCAATCGTCAGAAAAAGATGGATAATCTCGAGGAAGAGAACAGAGAGTTGAAAGAAGAGATCGATGCTCTGAGGGAGGATATGAGAAAGCTTCGTAACGACATGCAAGCCATGGCAGAAGCTCAGCTACAAAGAACTGTGATCTCAGAGATCACCTGAACGCCCATAGTGGAGAAGTATGATCCTAGGTATCAAATTCCAAAAGATCGTCCCTGGGGCATGCCCGTTAATTATATCCCGGAAGGATATGTTCTGCCGATCACTGAAGATCAGGGAATCATAGCAGAAGCCGCTGGGCCTGAAGGTTACAGACTTTGGGAAAGCGAGGATGCCAGAGGCATATTGAGGACTCGCGAAGGTTACAAACTTTGGGAAACGCCAAGATTCCCTGCCGTAGTAACGGTACCACCCCCTGTGGTGCACACTGTCCCAGAAGGAAAGATTTCGCAGATACCTTCTGGTACAAAGGAAAGTATGTTCAATAGAATGAATGAATTCCAGGAGCAGTTCCTGGAAATGCAGAAAGAACTGCAAGCTATTCGCGGTCAGGATTTATTTGGGAAGGACGCCGCGGACCTCTGCTTGGTCCCCAATGTGAAAGTTCCGCACAAGTTCCAAGTGCCCTACTTTGAAAAGTACAAGGGTAACTCTTGCCCTCAAAGCCATTTGGTGATGTACGCTCGGCGAATGTCAGCTCAGACAGAGAATCAGGATCTATTGATTCACTACTTTCAGGATAGCTTAACCGGTGCCGCATTAAAATGGTACATGGGTTTAAACCGCGCTACGATCAGCACTTTCAGAGATCTTGGCACCGCCTTTGTCCAACAATATAAATACAATCTGGACATGGCACCAGACAGAGATCAACTCAGATCAATGTCGCAAAAGGACAAGGAAACCTTTAAGGAATACGCTCAGAGATGGAGTGAAATTGCCGCTCAAATTTGTCCACCCCTTGAGGAAAAAGAGATGACAAATATTTTCTTAAAGACCTTGAGCTCATTTTACTACGATAGAATGGTTGCTAGTGCGCCCAGTGACTTCACCGAAATGGTCGGTATGGGAGTGCGTCTCGAGGAAGCCGTTCGAGAAGGACATCTAGTCAAAGACACTAGGTCGACAAGCGGTACTAAAAAATACGGTAGTGCTCTGCCTAAGAAAAAAGGGAAAGATATTGGGAATATCTCTCTCGGAAAGCAAAGGCGACGGTACCAACCAGTAGCAGCTGTAACTCTTGCTGTCAACCCTACGCCTGTCTCTACGTATCAACCTCAGGTTGCTCAAAGCCAACCGTATTCACCGCAATTTCAGCAAAGGACACAACAGCCTCTTCAACAGGCTCGTCCTCCATACAACAACAATCGTACAACACGGACACCAGGATTTGATCCTATACCCGTATCGTATGCAGAACTATATCTGTTACTGCTGGTCAAAGGGCACATCCAGACCAAGGCTCCTCTTACAGTACCGGAAAATCTGCCTTTTTGGTTCAAAGCGGATCAGACTTGTCCTTACCATCAAGGACGACCAGGGCATAACATAGAGAACTGTCTCAGTTTCAAATCCAACGTGCAAAAGCTTGTTAGGAGCGGGGTCTTATCTTTTAAGGATACGAATCCAAATGTTCTCACAAACCCGCTGCCTCAACACGAGAAAGCTGCAGTCAATCTGATAGAGGGAGAGTCTAGCGACATCTATTAAATTCACTATGTACTCTTATTGAGGGCCAACTTGGTCAAGATACATTGTAGACAGAGTGGATATGACCATGTGCCACCTCATAATTATCACTAGTGTGATATATGCTCTAAGAACAATCAAGGATGTTCTGTGGTGCAATCAGCTCTACAGGAACAGTTGGATCTCGGATGGATCCAAGAGCACCGAGTTCGTGGAGTTAACATGACCTATACGAATTCCAACATCATTCAAAACCACGACATCTGTGCGATGAATGTCAACTTGGTGGCGATGCACTCAAGGCAAAGCCAGTATCATAATCTGCCGCGGCATGAGTACAATTCCTGTCTGACTTGCTCGGTAAACAAACAGGGATGCTCTTTTGTACAAGTGGCCCTCCAGCGTCAGATGGATCTTGGATGGATCCAAGACTACCATGATAGGAATCATTATCAAATCAACATGGTTCAAATTTTCGATATTCGCTTGATAAATACCAGCCTGGTGGAGTTACATGCTAAACAGGTTCGGCTCGGGTTCCTGGTATCACATGATTATCAGAGCTGTAAAGCGGGTTGCGAAAATGATCAAGGTTGTGCCCTTGTCCAGGAAACGCTTCAACACTTGTTGAACCATTGGTGGCTTCCAATCTATATGGATGAAGACACCCAGCAAATTAGTATCACTAACGGGAATCCTACTAGATATCAAAGTCAGGATGTTCGGTCAATGGAAACAGACCTCATAAGGTTACATTGTATTCAAAGCGGACGTGGCCAGGTGCCACTACACAGCTATGAGCTGTGTGGAGTTTGCTTAGTGGATAATCAAGGATGCTACTTCGTGTGAACAGCCCTTCAAAGTCAGTATGACCACAAAGAGATTCAACCATGGTCAAGTTCTGGATCAGTCAACTACCTCGCTGATCAAATCGAGGACGTTGTCGTAATCTCTGATCATCAGAGGGCTAGGGATGTTTGTGCCATCATCCCTCTACTTGACGAATCGAGAGTTCCCAACCGGGAACGGATCGAAATTATGTACGATGGTCAGAGAAATCAGAAGGTTCCCATAGTCATCTATCTACCAAGACCACTATCATATGAATCAACTAAGGATATCCCTTACAAATACGGTGCAACAACAATTGAGAACGGAAAGGAAATTCTGTTACCCTCCGTCGTGAATATTGCAGATATCAGTCGAGTAACACGGAGTGGTAGAATCTTCAACAGAGGAGTTGGAGAACCTAACAGAGAAAAGGAACCTCAGACAGAAGTTCCCAATTCACCAGTCGGTCAGTCCAGTAATCCCGACCTTTCGAAAAACAAAGATGAGATGCTAAAGCTCATCCAAAGGAGTGAATACAACATTATTGATTAGCTGTTGCAAACTCCTTCAAATATCTCGGTATTATCATTGTTACTTAGTTCAGAAGCGCACTGGGAGGCTCTACAGAAAGTCTTGGAGCAAGCCTTTGTGGAACAGGATGTAACAACCAGACAGTTCGATAGCATTGTCTCTAACATCACTTCCTGCAATAACCTGGGATTTAGTAATGAGGAATTACCTGAAGAAGGTCGCCGTCATAACATGGCACTCAATATTACAGTCAACTGCCATGATGATGCTTTAGTCAGCGTACTGGTAGACACAGGGTCATCCCTGAATGTTATCCCGAAATCCACTTTGATGCAATTATCATTTAAAGGCCCTCCGATGAGAACCAACGAGGTCGTAGTCAAAGCATTTGACGGATCCATAAAAGCAGTTATCGGCGAAGTCGACCTTCCCATAACTATCGGTCCTCACACTTTCCAAATCACTTTCCAGGTCATGGACATTCGGGAAACATACATTTGTTTATTAGGAAGACCTTGGATACATCAGGCTGGGGCGGTCACTTCAACCCTCCACCAAAAGCTAAAGTTCGTCCAGAGCGACCAACTCGTCATAGTCTGTGGAGAACAGGCCTTGCTCGTAAGCAACTTATCGTCATCCACATATGTAGAACCGGAGGGGGTAATCGGAACCCAGGTCCAAACGCTTTCGTTACACAAGGACAATCATTGCGAAGGGGGAACTTTGATTTCCTCGTACAAAGATGCTATCAAAGCGGTCGAGAGTGCCAATACAACAGGATGGGGGAAGCTTGTCGTTCCTACTGATAATAAAACAAAGAAGGGTCTTGGTTTTTCTGCAACCTGTACCCAGACAGCTGCTAACGATAAAAAATTTTCATCCCATTCGGAACTTCTTCCACAATGGAGGCTTCCTTCAACCAGTGACTCAAGAAGTGCATACCATCAATAAGGATGATTCATCCGATACGGAGGAAGAATGGAAGTCCTATCTCAATGAGGACGGTTATATGTCTCAGGACGAAATGCAGACTCCCTTTTGCTTTCCTACACAAAGCCTGAGATTTATACCCCGGTCAGATGTCGAAATGGTATATGGAGATTGTGATCCGGAAGGATGTCGTGCTTCGCCAAACTCATTAGAGGAGGACGCTCTGATGAAAGACAACTTTGATCACAGCTATTATGGCCTGATGGATGGCTTGCCAATGTGGCAGCCTTACCTAGGAGACTTGGGGCAAGAGAGTCGGTCAAACGATGAAAATCAGTTGAGCATCATTGATAAGAACACATGCGTCCCCACCATGTCATGGGATCAACACCCTGTGTATCCTGAAAATACCCATCACGACGATGAATTTGTAACGTTTGCAGGACTAGAATTCATTAACTATGCTTTTCCCGAGGTCAACGTCATCGAGAGGGATGACTCCTCCAGTTCCAAAGAAGTGTGGGATACATTGGGACAACCGAGTGGAAAATTCGACTTCATGGTCAAATACACCACTCTTGAAAGCTCTCGTATCAGGATCGAAGACATCCAGCCAACTGGATGGGGAGATACAACTGAGAGTACAAATACTACGCAAAATACATCTGAGGAATCCTCCTACGACAACTCTGCCTGGGAGACAGATTCCAATGATCCAGCTCCACCAGAAATCAGTGTCATTTCTGAAGACAAATCAAGGAAGATACCAGACTTTGTGATTCACCGAGGAGTTCGCCACCAATAGGTTGCAGTCGATGTTCCGAAGATTATGCATAAGTCAAAGTAAATGCCATCTTTACTTTAACCTTTCACCCTACCCAAGTGAAACAGATGTTTTGATAGGGCTTGCTTTTTGTAAATATCCCTCTTCGCTTCGCCCAAAGCGATAGAGTTTTGTTTTATAGGGCTGTAGTTTCAAGAATCGACTTGTTCATTAATAAAATAACGTCGTTCTGTAATTTCTGCATTAATTGATGTTTTCTCTTTTCGCTTTTCTCAGAAAATGGTAATCCTAAAAACAATTCAAAATAAACAAGCAGTAAAAAAATACATTGCACAAACTTGCATTCTCTCTATCTCTTCTAAACACGAATCATACCTTCATGTAGATTGCTTGTTTTAAACCCCGTTGAAACATACGATCTGATGCCTTCTCCCGACTTTGAGTTCCCGGTATTTGGGGCTGAAAAAGAAGTGGACAACGAAATTCCAGAAGAGATCTTCCGACTACTCAGACAAGAGGAAAGATCCATTGAACCTCACAAAGAGTCGTTGGAAATGATCAACTTGGGTTCAGAAAAAAAGAGAGAAAATAAATCAGGATTGGGGCATTGCTCAGTCCAACTGCCAAAGAGAGTTTAACAAAGCTTCTCAGAGAGTTTCCCAATGTGTTCGCTTGGTCCTATCAGGATATGCCAGGGTTGGATTCCAGCATCGTGGAACATCACTTACCATTGCGGCCAGAATGTCCTCCAGTAAAACAGAGGTTGAGACAGACTCACCCGGACATGGGCATCAAAATCAAAGAGGAGGTACAAAAACAGATTGATGCTGATTTCCTCGCCACGTCAGAATATCCTCAATGGTTAGCCAACATCGTACCCGTTCCAAAAAAGGACAGAAAGGTCAGAATGTGTGTCGACTACAGAGATCTAAACAAGGCTAGTCCAAAGGACGACTTTCCTTTACCACACATTGACATGCTGGTTGACAGTACAACAAAGTTCAAAGTTTTCTCCTTCATGGATGGATTCTCGGGCTATAATCAAATCAAAATGGTGCTGGAAGACATGGAGAAAATTTCGTTCATTACCCCATGGGGTACCTTTTGTTACAAGGTAATGCCATTCGGTTTGAAGAATGTCGGGACAACCTATCAAAGGGCCATGACTACTCTGTTTTATGACATGATACATAAGGAAATCGAGGTATATGTCGATGACATGATTGCAAAATCTAAGACAGGAGAGGAGCATATGACCCACCTGTCAAAGCTATTCGAGCGGTTGAGAAAGTAAAAAATCCTCTTGAATCCCAACAAATGCACCTTCGGTGTCCGTTCAGGGAAACTCTTAGGGTTCATCGTCAGCCAGAAAGGAATTGAGGTTGATCCTGACAAGGTCAAGGCCATTCGAGAAATGCCTTCTCCGAAAACTGAAAAATAAGTTAGAGGATTCCTGGGACATTTGAAATACATCTCCAGATTTATATTCCTCATGACCGCGACATACGCGCCGATTTTCAAATTACTGAAAAAGAACCAGAACTGCGTTTGGACAGAAGATTACCAAATCGCCTTCGACGATATCAAGGAATACCTGTTGAATCCGCCGATTTTATCACCTCCAGTGGAAGGAAGACCACTGATCATTTACTTAACAGTCTTGGAAGACTCCATGGGCTATTTACTTGGCCAACAAGACGAAACCAAACGGAAAGAGTCTGCCATCTACTATTTGAGCAAGAAATTCACCGACTGCGAGACTCGGTACACTATGCTCGAGAAAACTTGTTGCGCTTTGGCTTGGGCAGCCAAACGTCTTCGCCAGTACATGATTCGTCACACTACTTGGTTGGTATCCGAAATGGATCCAATCAAGTATGTATTTGAAAAGCCTGCTCTCACGGGAAGAATTGCCCGTTGGCAGATGTTGTTATCAGAATATGACATAGAGTACCATGCTCAAAAAGCCGTTAAGAGGAGTATTTTAGCTGATCATTTGGCTCATCAACTGATTGACGATCAGGAATCAATCGGGTTTGGCTTCCCAGACGAAGATGTCATGTATATAAAAATGAAAGATTGCAATGAACCGCTACCCAGTGAAGGGCCAGAACCAGGTTCCCAATGGGGACTAATCTTTGACGGAGCTGTCAACCATTATGGAAACAGAATTGGGGCAATCATCATAACACCTCAGGGTACCCACATTCCTTTCACCGCCAGACTTACATTCAAGTGTACAAACAACGAGGCTGAATATGAAGCTTGTATCATGGGTCTCGAAGAAGCGATCGATTTGAGGATCAAGAACTTGGACGTATATGGCAACTCAGCCCTGGTTATCAATCAGATCAAAGGAGGTTGGAACACATACCAACCAGGACTGATTCCTTACAAAGATTATGCAAGAAGGTTATTACCCTTCTTCAACAGAATCGAGTTTCATCACATCCCTCGTGATGAGAATCACATGGCTGATGCATTAGCCACTCTCTCTTCCATGATTAGCATAGGTCAATGGAATGACATACCTAAGATTGACATAATGCGCCTTGAACGGCCCGCCTACATCTTCATGATTGAAGCAGTCATAGACGACAAACCTTGGTATCACGATATCAAATGCTTCCTTCAGAAACAAGGGTACCCACCTGGGGCATCCAGAAAAGACAGAAAAACCCTCAGAAGGTTGGCAGTCAGTTTCTTCCTGAGTGGTGATACACTCTATAAGAGGAACTTTGACATGGTCTTGCTTCGATGTGTCGACAGACCAGAAACAGACATGCTGACAAAATTTATGTACCGCCAACGCATCTCAAAGTTCTGTCTTCCCCTTGGCCTTTTTCCATATGGGGAATCGACATGATCGCCGTGATTGAGCCCAAGGCTTCGAACGGACATCGGTTCATTCTGGTCGCCATTGACTACTTCACCAAGTGGGTCGAAGCAGCGTCGTACGCTAATGTAACCCGACAAGTGGTGGTCCGATTTATTAAAAACAATATCATCTGCCGTTATGGTGTTCCAAGCCAGATCATTACGGATAACGGATCAAACTTGAACAACAAGATGATGAAGGAGTTGTGCGCTGAATTCAAGATCGAACACCATAACTCATCTCCCTACAGACCCAAGATGAACGGAGCGGTAGAAGCGGCTAACAAGAACATCAAGAAGATTGTTCAAAAGATGGTTGTAACCTACAAAGACTGGCACGAGATGCTACCCTTTGCTCTTCATGGTTATCGCACATCTGTTCGCACCTCAACAGGGGCAACCCCTTTCTCTCTAGTATATGGCATGGAAGCAGTGCTTCCCATAGAAGTAGAGATCCCATCAATCTGGGTATTGATGGAAGCTAAGCTTGCAGAACCTGAATGGTGTCAAAGTCGACACGACGAACTGAATTTGACCGAAGAAAAGAGAATAACGGCATTATGCCACGGTCAGTTGTATCAGCAAAGAATGAAGAAGGCGTTTGACAAAAAAGTCTGACCTCGCATCTTCAGGAAAGGAGACCTCGTGCTAAAAAAGATACAATATTTTCTCACTGATTCTCGGGGCAAATGGACTCCGAATTATAACGGCCCCTATGTGGTCAAGAAAGCTTTCTCAGGTGGCTCCTTGAGACTTGTAACCATGGACGGAGAGGAATTTGTCTACCCCACAAATGTTGATGTAGTCAAGAAATACTTCGCCTAAAAAAAACGTCTCGATGGATTGAAAACCTGAAAGGGCGGTCCAGGCAAAAATTAGAGACATGAACAAAAATCATCCCGGTGGATTGGAAATCTCAAAGTACAATCCAGGAAAAAATTAGGGATAATGGTAAGTAACTATGTCCAACAGAGGCAAGTCCCTCAGCAACAGTTACGTCGTCCATCAGAAAAACGCCAGTCAGGGTCATCTTCAACAGAAGCTCAGGATGCCCCGAATTCAAAGTTGGTAGAAGGATAGTGGTCTTTATGTTTTAATGTAGCCCTTTTCCCTTAAATTACCATTTTCTAACTTTGTAAATACTCTATGGAATCACGCTTTTGACTCATTTCCATCCTATCAATAAAATTTGAGCCCTTGTGCTTTTGTTTGCAATTCTTATTTGTTTTAGCTTTATAGAACGACTGTTTTAACATGATCAACGATTCTTGAAATAAAACAAAAATGAATTTACTTGATAAAATTTTTCTGCTTTAAAATAAAGATGGCAACTTCTTTTGACTGTTGAACATCGAAAGAAGATAAATTGCGTCTCCAAAGGTGTTCGAGCCTCAAAGTGCAGAATCAAAGTGCTCCTTCTAAACCAGTGCGCCTAAATGAAGGATCAGTTATGTCAGATGCGAATACTCCGTCTGACATCCCCGGCAGAGTTCTTACCCCCTAAGCTCGACCAACGGTTGTTCCCTGCAGGGACTATTTCTACTAAGCAAGGTAGAATTGCTATCGTGAACCAGTGATACTATTCGTCTCCCACCGTGGCCAAGTATCCAGTCATGTTCATCTATTAGTCTGTATGTCGCGTCAGTTTTGTCAGCATAAACATACATACATCATGCATTATTGATTTACATTCGCATTCATATTGCATCACTATCACTCTAGTCGGTCTTATCCCCTAGTGATAAAAGTCTTCACCATCGAGTTGTCGGTTCTTTCCTCGTCAGGAAATGGTGCGCCTGCCCTACATCTCTCCTCCAGTTTATTTATGGGATGAAGTCGGCCCTTGACCACTTTGATAACTTGAACCTCTGAAATAACAGAGAAAATGTTCGAAAAATGTCACTCTTCGCTATTGAAGATGATATAGTCGCTTTCCCAGATTATGGAAAATCCCCCAGAGAAAGCCACGCGACTAAAGACTCTCGGCAACACATTGGTTTTTCTCTCTAGAAAGTCAATGTTAATGAAGTCGTCGGCACCTCAAAATTGGATCACATCACACGGCATTTCTCCGAGAAGGTCTCAAGAAAAGTATGATGTAATATCCCCAAGCGACAGCCGTCTCTTAAGAGACCTACTTTCCCCAGTAAAGTCAACAAATGGCATCTCCAACAGAGAAGTTTGTACCCCTCTACAACTCAGACGACTGGGTTTCCCCAGCAAGTTTGACATCAAAACTTTTTCCCATCAAATGGCATCTCCCAAGGAAAATTCGGTGAGAAGTTTGAGGAAAACCGCTACGCATAGCGTCCCTTGTCAATAAATTTTATTGACAAAAGAAACTGAGACCAGTTCCTTGGTAGGAAACTAGGATCGAGGGGAAGTTTATTTCAGAAACTGAGACCAGTTCCTTGGTAGGAAACCAGGATCGAGGGGAAGTTTATTTCAGAAACTGAGACCAGTTTCTATGTAGAAAACCAAGATTGAGGGGAAGTTTTACCTTTTTTAAGCATCATTGCTTAGCAAAAGAAGAAGGATGCATGAACTACCATTCTTAACCATCATCAAAATTTCGGGTATTCCGATATTTAATCCTCTTGCACCCCGAATGCCCGAATACCTTCGCCATTCACACCTTCGGGTCCAAGAAGATTAAATAGGGGAATCTGTCATACCCCAAATTTTGACCACTAAGATTTCCCATCATTATGCAAATCATCATCACAATATGGATGGATCATTAGTCTCCCCATAGATGGGTGAGCATCCACTACAATCAAACTTAGGGTTTCAAGCCCTCTCAGAGCTCTTAGACAAAGGATCAATCAAGGAATAACATGATCTTCAACTTGTCTAAACCTCTCAAACATCTACAATGGATCAAAAGGACTCCCACACCAAGAATCAAGCACAATTTGCAGCATTCTGAGTGGATTAAGCCTCACGATCGCTAGTGTCACCAAATTAGGGTTTTGGTCGACCAGGGCCTCCAGATGGGAATTTTCCTCTGGGCATGAGCCAATACTTCAAAGTATATCCTAATATTCTCCATGGAACATCATGAACCCAATCATCAAGTCAATTTAACCTCAGGAGATGCATTCACAAAAAATCAGGAATTAGGGTTTCTTGACCTAATTCACCCATAAGTTGACTTTTGGGGCAAAACAGGAGCCAAGACCTCAAGGCATGATTTGAGGGTCTCTAATACACCACATTGATCCATTTGCAACAATGGATTGATCCAATAAGCTTGAGCAACAAGTTTCAATTTCATCTGAACCACAGTTAGAGTTTCGCGGGAAAAGTCAACTATAGCTTTGACTTTTGACCAGAACACGCTCCCAAACCCTAGGATATGACCCAATGCATCCTATAACACCTATGGAACATGTCCATCAAGTTTGATTTAGGTCAAGGACATGATTTCATAAAGGATCGCACAGTTTGGAATTCATCTGACAAAAAGTCAACTGTGCACAAAAGTCAACTTTGACTTTTTGAGATTTTTCACAATTATGGTTTTTTAACTCTAAAATGATGTTATTGTGTGATTTGAATCATCATTCATCATGAAAATTCAAGAAAAGTGGGATAACTTGTAAAAGGGGTAACCATAAAACTTAGAAATTTTTCTAAGTTATGGAATAAAGTGGCTAGGGTACCAACTTTGGAGGATCATAACTCCTAAACCACAAGGCCATTTTCCCCATCCAAAGCTGGATTTGTAGCCCTCATGGCCCTCTACAAAAGCTTCAACTACACCTCATTCCAATTCATCATGGATTTTTAGTTATGGAATGATCAAAATGGCTGAAAACATGAAATGCCACTTTTTCCAACACTTAGTGAAATTTTCACTGAGTCAGAATCTGCCTTCATTTTTTTCCAAATGTAGGGGGATTTTTCACTTGGATCCCAAAGGTATCAAAACCAATTATTATCAAATAGTTATTGTATCATATGAGGGCTTTCCAAAATGGCCAAGAACTCCATCAAATTCCACTTGAGCCATGAGATATGACAATGGCAATATGCCTTGTTGAAAACTGCCAAGGCTAGGCAGAATTTTGCACTTTTGCTCGATTTGGCAAAATCAGATAATTCCAAGCCTTGTCATCACTTTGGACACATCTGAGGATCAAATCTAAAGGGAACAAACACTGATCCAAGCCTCCAAAGTCTTTGGAACAAGAAGTAGCATGCCAAACCTAGAAATCCCTAAAAGAGGGACAAAACTCCAATTTTGGATTGGAGCATTTAATGGATGCTTAGAGGTGGCATGGACTGACACATTTGCAACTGAATTCAGTCAAGATTAATCCAACAACTAGGGAACCACAGCTATGTACCCTAACCTCTAGTCAATGGCTAGAGAAAACTTGGATTCTCATTGCTCAACATTGGCCAAACCTCTGCTGTGGTTGCCATTCACTATTGATCCCAAAAAAACTTGCTATACTATAAATAGAGCTCATTTGAGCCCAGTTTGAGTACACCAAAGCCATCAAACAGATGGTTTCCTCAAAATCCCTCTCTTTAGGCCAAAATACCTTCTTTAGCAAGGTAACTCTGAGTTTTTGAGTTAGAGAGCAATTCCACCACAGCTTATGATCCAAACACATCCAATATGTCATATCTAAGCTGTCCAAACTCACACAAGTGACATGTAATCCTTAAATCACAAAGTCACCTCTCAAAACCTCAAAATAGTACTTTTGTGCATTTTTCAAGCCATGCCTTGATTCAGTCACTTTCCAAACCAGATAAAACCTCAAACACACTCCAAACATCATCCTTAAACTGTCCCAAATGGTTCCCCCATCTGGAACACCATTTGAGGGAGTTGTTCTTTTGGCCATTTTTGCCCCTTTTGCAAGAAAGGGCCAGTGTGTGTTTTTGCATGTTCCAGCTGATTCCAATCATCCTAAAAGCTTCTAAGGGATCATTTGAGAGTGTTCAAAGCATCAAACCATTTCTGGAACAAGGGGCTTGGCAGATTGCCCAGAAAACTCCAAAAGCTCAAAAAGAGGTGAGCATCATGACTTGAACTTCCCAAAATATGCATTGCTTTGAGGTCCACTAATTATGCACATCTTATACATGTTATATATGTTGTGTTTGAACCAATTCACCATGTAATTCATGCTTGTACCAAAGTGTAGCATAGAAAATGCAATTATAGGCCTATTTCAAAACCCCTATCGGATTTTGAGGTGGGAGCATGATCGGGAAAAAAATACCTCCACCATTGGATTCCTTGTGAAATTCTAGGCCAGATGCATATAAATTTTGTCCCCAACCATGGAGAAATGAGAAAGTTATGGATCTTCCCGTTTCTTGCCAAAACTTGCATTGCCTTGCCTTGGCCAGACCTAGAAAACAAGACAAGTCTTGTATATTTGTTTGTTTGTTTTAATCAATGGATGTATCACCACCCCAGTGGTAAGGCGCACGCCCTATAACCTTGAGGTCGTGGGTTCAAACCCCACCCATGCCATTTTGTGTTTTTTCACATTTTGCTATTTTTTCCCCATATTTTCATGTTTTGTTAATTAATTGGAAAATTAATAACTCCTTCAATTTTAATTATTTTTTATCGGTTCTTTTTGTAAAAAATCACAAAAATGATAAAATATTTTATTCCACAAAAAAATTAAGTTTATATTAGTTATTTAATATAATTAGTATTTTTGTGAATAAATTCCCTTTTTAATTGTTTTTAAACATTTTAAAGTGAATATTTACTTTGAAAATCAAAACCAAATGAGTTCTAAATCATCTTGTGATTAAAACCTCATTTTTAAAACCTAAAACAAAAATCACAAGTGGTTTATTCAAATTTATTTGGTATTTTTATCATTTTTATTTGATTTTCTTTAAATATTTACTTTTAAAGAAGATAAAATTAGGGTTTCTTTGATTTTCACCCTCACAAATCATTTTCAAACACTCATGGGCCTCTAATAGAGTGTAAGACCCAACCCTTTGTAAATACAACCTATTTTGGGTCTCACTTATTGTATAAGTCCCGTTGTATTTCAAAAGTTCGGCGCAATCATCGCCCATTTAAAACAAACCATCTGGGCCTCTCTTCGAGATATAAGACCCATTCAAAATCACCTTGGGACTCTAATAGAGTGTAAGAACCAACCCCCTTTTAACGAAAACCTTTTTGGGCCTCAGGTATTGTATAAGTCCCTCTGCGTTAAAAGAAAATCTCGGCGCGATCGCCATTTTAAAACAAATCTCTGGGCCTCTCCTTGAGCTATAAGACCCATCTTTGTTCACTTTCAACCATTTTTTGGGCCTCTTGAGAGAGTATAAGACCCACCCCCTTGTACAGAAAACCTTTCTTGGGCCTCAGTCACTTGTATAAGTCCCTGTACAAAACGACAGTGCGATCACTGAGTAAACCTTGGGCCTCTCCTTGAGCTATAAGCCCCAATTTTCCTTTCAAAAGGAACTTTCTCCTTTGATTTTGTAATATATTGTTATTTTCAATTTCTTTGTTGAACAACTAACCAAACAGCATGGAAGCTCTACAACCGAGTAAGTGTTTACCCGCTTTTATTTACTGCTTTCATATGTATATAACTGTATTGTGGGGCTGCTCACTGTAAGTCTTCTTTCATAAATTTTTATATACCTGTCAAATATCAACTGTGTAATACTAGTATAGTTATTTAGAGTTTTTCCCGGCAACTACGTCTAGCACTAGGTAAAGCCATGTTGATCGCTCTTAAATACAGTCAAAACTAGATCCCCATAGGATTACCAGACACAGTCTTTCCTCCTCTTGGGGTTAAACAATGTGGAGATGTGAAAGGCAGATTCTTTTTTAACCCTTTCTCAGACTCTCACCCTTATAAGTTCTCTAAGAGACTCTAATCCCCAGAGTTGATCTATTCTCCGTGAATGACATCTCTTGAGTTTCTTCCAAATTCTCGGACTTTCCTGGCTTGATCTATTCTCAGTGAATAGCATGTCTTTAACTTCTCGGGGTTTGGGGACCCAAAGGCTTCTTAAAAACATCCCCCCTCCTCTTGGGCATTGTATAAGGACCCGTCGGCTTCTTAGAATTTTTCACAGCCTCCTCTTAGTATTTGTATAATAATTCTTTCTCCAGGAAGATAGCCTCCTCTTGGGCTTAGTACAAATTGTCCCTCGGCTTCTTAAAATTTTTTCTCGCCTCCTCTTGGGCTTCGTACAAATTGTCCCGACGACCTCCTGGAGGTATAGGAACAGAAATTAGTCATCTTAATAGAACAGTTTTTCAAAGAGTCTAGATCTCACTACTACTGTTTCTTAAGCATAGTACAAAAGATAAAACCCGTAGACTCGGACAGTTTAAAGCTCCTTTGGATTCCCCGTTTCCTTAGAGAACATGAAATAATCCCGATCCTCAGATCAAATACATGAGTAAAACATTACCCTTATAAGAACTGATTTTCACTTTTAACCAACATGCTGGACCTGTCGCTCAACTGAAACAGTTACCCTAGCCTCCTCTTAGGCTTTGTACAATGATCCTCCCCAGCGAAGCTAACCTTTTCACACTCTCTTGTTGAGTATAAAAGACCCTCTTGTTGGGTCACAAACATCTTTAGCCTCCATCTCGGGCTTCGTACGAGATACAAAAATACTCTCTTGTTGAGTATAAAAGACTATCTTGTTGAGTCAATCTCCTTTTAGCCTCCATCTCGGGCTTCGTTCGAGATACAAAAATACTCTCTTGTTGAGTATAAAAGACTCTCTTGTTGAGTCCATCTCCTTTTAGCCTCCATCTCGGGCTTCGTACGAGATACAAAAACGCTCTCTTGTTGAGTATAAAAGACTCTCTTGTTGAGTCAATCTCCTTTTAGCCACAATCTCGGGCTTCGTACGAGACACCAAATCACTCTCTTGTTGAGTATAAAAGACTCTCCTATTGAGTCAAACAACTTTTAGCTTCCGTCTTGGGCTCTGTACAAGACACACAAAAAGACTCTCTTGTTGAGTCAAACCCTTTTAGCCTCAATCTTGAGCTTTGTACAAGACAAAAAGAAAATTTTCTCCGAAAAAGTCAACCTTTTAGCCTCCTCTTAGGCTTTGTATAAGAAAACCCCGGTTGAGTCAATCAACCTTTTAGCATCAAAATATGTGCCTAGCCCACAGTATACAAACATCAAACAACTCATCCCCCCCGCATCTAATTGCTGTAAGCGGCAAGCCTCTGGATTATTTACATCCACGCCACTGTCCCTCTTTTAGCATGAGAAATTCCTAAGGAAAGATGGCATTGCTCTACACTGAGTTAAAGTCTTCTCCTTCAGGTTAAAAAACCCCTATAAAGGAAGTTATGGCATTGCTAGATTCACATGTCCAGTTAAAGTAATTTTCCTTTATAATCAGTCACCCAACAGTTGTGACAAACAGACCTCTTTAGAGATGACAAATTCTCTCTAAAGTCAAAACCCTTTAGCTTCACATCTTGGGCTTCAAACAAGATACAAATAGACCCTTCAGCTTCACATCTTGGGCTTTGAACAAGATAAAACCATTTAGCTTCACGTCTTGGGCTTTGAACAAGACAACAAAACATCATTTCCTCCCATTGAATAGGAGGAACTACGATCGCTCTGATTTCCCTGTTTCGGTAAACAGGAATACGTAGGCATAAGATTGAAAGAAAAATCTTAGCGAGCACACTAATCAAAAGCCCAAAATCCTGTACCTTCACACATGAATCGAAAAGCATCAGTCCTAACATCCTACCAATAGCATAGTTCCGTCATTTCAGTCTTAACAAAATAAGAAGAAAGAGGCCCCACTTCCATATAGCATCCGTAACCTAACAGACCGCTGTTTAAACTCAGTATGCAAGCAGGGTTTGTTGGAGACATCTATTTCCCTTCCTTCATCAGCTTCAATAGGATAAAAAATGAATCGACCTGTAGTCCCCCCAAGAGCGACAATGCTTAAGAACCACGTCCAAAATCGTTCGCTACAAATAGGCAACGCCCGCATAAAAGACATTTGAAAATTGTTCCCTATTATTTTAGGCAACATTTTTTTCATTTCAGGCAACAATTTTTAAGTGTTGCAAGAGGCAATAAATGTTGTAGTGATTTTTATAGCATAAACTAAAACCATTTTCAAAGTCTTTGAATGATTTGTTTTCTATAACATTTACATGACTCCGACTCTAAGTCTCATTTTTTATTAAAAAATAAACACATAAAATCTAAAAGGTCCAGTTAAACCAAAAATGCTAACATTTTAATTAATTATAACATTATAAAGTGAATATTACTTATATAGAAATTGAAATTGAAGACAATTGGGTAGCATTGTTTTAGCTGAATATTTTTTTTCATGCTTCAAAATTTTTCTAATTTATGCATGTGGAATTACCATAGTTATGAAGATTTGGGTGGGATTAAGGCTAAAAAGCTTGTTATGAGCATATGTACTAAACACAAAAGATGCAGAAAGATTATTGTATAGAGATATTACATATTACATATATAGACATGATGTTATGCCAACTTTATTTCCTTTTTTATAGTTATAGCAAGGTTGTTAGTGTTGTTGTTGTAGGCTGTTAGTGTAACTTTAGTAGGAATGACTCTGCTGCAAAACTGTAGGGTCAATTGTTGATAAATCCAATGGAGAACTTGTCAACTTGGTGCAAAAGTTAACACCTAGTTTTGGAAAGAAGGTAACATGATCATCAAGTATGTGATAATGTGATATTGTAAATAAGTTTAGTTATTGTGTGTAATGCTTTACTTAGAGTATTATTACCATAGTTGGACAGTAGAAAAATATCTCCTTCTTCACCTACAAATTTGTTTAATGGTGAATATTAGAATAATCTTAGTTCTCGTGCAAAATTCTTTAGGTGTTGTTCCAATTAGATTTTTCCCATGAAAAATGAAATCAATAAAATGGACATACATTTCTTGCAAATAGGTAATTTTCCCCAACTTCATTGCAAGAAAACCCTTCAACGATGAATATGAGATGTTTCTACAAACATGATTGGAATTAAATTCTTGGACAAAAACAGATAAACTCTCAACAAAATATAGATAGATTAACTGCATTTGAAATAAAACTTCAAAATAGGGTTGGCTGTGTAGAGAGACTAGGTTCAACATATATGGTTTTTTGGCTAATCGTGTAGGGATCGTCTAATAGGCTATGCTGTACATAAACAAATTAGAAAAATAACAACAAATAAGTTATTCAATATTTCACACAATTTAGAAATAGTTCAAAATAATTACACAGTGGCTGAAACATGGAATGACAACATACACTTGACTACAAAGCCTCAGCAGTTGGAAACATCATGTCCTCCTCGATGATAGCAACTTTGGAAGAAAGCATGTTAACTCACATTGAAATATGATAACATGAAAAAAATCTTGTAATGTATAGACACAACTAAGAAAATGAGTTGTCAAAGGATATATATAATGAATATAGCAAAGTAGAAAGAAAGAAAAAAAAAATCAAACTCATTTTTATGGCTCAATGTGAAGTCTACATCATTTCCATGACAACATATAAAACTCATAAGCAAAATGATTTTTAAGAAAAGTTACCATGGAAACACATAAACAAACATATTTTTATGGAAACTCACTATGAAAAACATATGAGCACAAATGATGAAAAACACATAAACCAAACTCATTAAAAAAATAGTTTTATGAGCATAACAAAACATAAATAAATAAAAAAATCAAACTCATTTTTATATAAACTCATTTTACAAAATAAACCCTAACCAAAAATTAAATCATAAAATAATAAAGGGAGAAAGTAAACCATTAAAATTGAAAATACAAATGAAACATATACTCAATATAATATAAAACCTTACCCGTCACAAGATCTAGTTTTTTGTACCATATGTAAGACAAAGAACAATAACAAAATAAATGACTTCAAGAAACAAAATAACCTATTAAACAGTGTAAACAATAGTAACAAGAAGGAAGATAAAAAAACAAGTTATTTTTAATTCCAGTTAACTGTTAGCCCTTTGGTTGATCAGTTTTGGGTTGTCGATTCGATTTTTTGAGTTGCTTTCGATTCCAGTGATTACTTGTTGTTGTTTTGTCGAGTTTGGTGAGTAAAGTTGTTATGCTTTAAGAATTGTTTAATTTTTCTCTGTTGAGATATGAGTAAATTTTTGTTGAATGGTTGTATGATTATGCATTGGTGAGTCATAATTACATAACATGTATATTATGTTGAGGTGGTGGCCTTATTGGCAATGTATGTAGTTTGAAGGGGAATTGATGATGATTATTACATATGTATGTGTTATTTCATTTCATGCATCATGGTGTTCGGACTTCGGTCCGGCATTGTTTCACTGGTTCAAAAAGGGGGATCAATAACGAGTCGTTGATTCAGAATGGGAGATCAATGACATTTTCTGATTCAGAAGGGGGTATTAGTGATACTCATGGTTCAAAGGGGGACCATCAGTGAGTAGACTAAATCAATAGCATACCTCTGATGTCCAAATTGGTACCATATGCATATACAATTGATGCATTGCATACATACCTACTTTACAATTGAGTTATCATTGTGATTGATGCATTGTTGTGAATGGTATCCATGTGATTGGTGATTGGTGATTGCATGAATTATAATATCCTTTATTGTTCATGCACTGCTAAGTTTATTGATTGTATTCTCACCTCTGGTTGTTTTGTTTGTGGTGTTATGTACTCTCGTGGTAAAGATACTTGGGTAGAGGAGCACTAGCTACCATTGAGCTGGAGGATGACATTGAGGCCTATTTGCCTATTTACAAGTTTTTAGTTATTTAGTTTAGGCGTCGCTCGGATATGTAACACTGGGGACATGTTGCTTTGTTACATGTTATATTTCTTGAGGTTTTTGAGTTATTTTATTTAGTAATTTTTATTGAGGTTAATAAATGTTTTCTTTGAAGTTTTGATATTTTATTCCGCTGCATGATTCATGTTATAATTTACGAGAAAGATGTATGTTATGAATGTGTAACACTAAGGTTATGTAATATTAAATGTGTTATTTTTATAAATCAAGGGTGTAGGGTCTTAAGGTGTTACAGAAAGTATATTATCCATGTCATGGTTACTATCGTCCATTTGTTTCCTTACGGCCAACAAAGAATTATTAGTTAAACGCGGTATAACCTGAGGGAGGTATCCAAATCCTCCATAAGATTAACCCATTCGACCAGGACTATTTATAGCAAATCCTGATGCCATGTACGGATGGTAAGGAGATGCAACTGCCATTACATTTTCTTCGTACATAGATGCATTAGTCTATAGGCCTGGCATCATTGTAGTTGACATGCCATATGGATACTTGTTGAAAAGTATTTCGGGGGTGTTTTATCGTCTCCACAGGGATTTTATGTGTATTGCCGCAGTTCTATAGTCGAAATCATTTTAAACTTTTAAAGTAATAAAGAGTTTAGTTGTTTTGTATCGGATCGTTTACATAAGAATTTAGTAGTAACGATAAAGAAATTGGTTTTAAAGATTTTGCAAAAACATGCCAAGATTAGGGTCTGATAATCCGTTTTATACGTATTTACTCAATAAAGGATGTGAACTTGTTAACGATGAATATAACCACATATCCTCTCAACAAGTTTATCTCTAACACTTGTTGTGGGATTTACCATATTGATCCTTAGATGATCTCTCACTCCAACTATCAATATGATAACATTCAAGATCAATATTTATGAACATCAACTTTCAAAACTATCTCTAGCCTCATGATTGTTGATGGATTGAAACTTAGGTCAAGTTATAGAACATATTTCTCAATCATGAACTAAAACAAAATATAAACCATACAAACAAAGTTTTTCACCTATATTTATCATCAACAAAGTTCACACACTACAATCAAGATCAATACATACAAAATGAAAGATTACCTACCACTAGTCTTGACACAAGAGTTGTTAATTAGCTACCCATTGTCATGGTAGCTTGATCAACAAGTAATGGATAAAGCTTTTGTTGCATCAATCTTCAATGGATCAAGGATTGAAACGTAAAAGCTTTGGATTCTAAGAAAAATAATAAAAGATGAAGTTTTAAGCTCCAAATGTGTTTCTAGGTTACAAAGATCTTTCCAAAAAGTGTTATCCCACAAAATATCATCAAAACTACCTAAATACTACTTTCTGCCCAGGAAAATTCGCCGGGCGAGTGCCTTCTTCCGTCGGGCAAAGCCCTCAATTGAGGCCACGTGACAGCTACAGTGCCAGCTGGTCTATCAAAAAATATCTTCCTTCGTCGGGCGCTACATTCCTTCATTGGGAGAATCCAAATTCGATGGGCGAATCACCCAGCAAACCAAAGATGTGAGCTACTGGAACTTGAAATGAAATTAATTAAATCTCTTGCCTCTTCCTCGTCGGGCGAATCCATCTTCGCCGGGCAAAATACCCAGCGAGCCACATCCTTTAGCTACTGGAATTGGACTTTCAAAACACAATACCTCTCGCTGCTGCTTCGCCGGGCGAAGCAACCTTCCTTCGCTTCATGCTCGCCGGACGAAGCTTCTAATAGTTGCAGACACACACATTTTTCGTTCCTTCGATTTTTCTTCCGCAACGTGCTAAAACCTTTTGACATATTTTCACTACAAAATTAACAAACACATCAAACTATCTAATGTTCACAAAAAATGCAAGAATTGCTTAATAGATAAGTCATTTTCTGATTAAAGCAATAAAAATAGCTTAAAGGTGTCGAATTTGGATATAAAAACTAGCATTTCTTGACACCTAACAAACTCTCCCCAACTTGCATCTTTGTTTGCCTTTAATCAAAGGAAATTTTTACAAAAATCACAAGAAAAACATTCACACACCTAAACAACCGATAGCACGCATGGTTCAAACTCGGAAATTTGCACGCACAAGCTACTTCTAAGCACTCATAGGATCAAAACATGAATATAACTTAAATCCTAATCACAAAATTATACAATGCAACATCAAGTACCCTCAAGCTCGAATTGAATCACCTAAATACTTACACGTATTATGCACAATATTATTTACACGGGACAAAACACACTCATAAGTAATAGTGCCACATCCAAAACAATTTATGAAATCACCTTACAATTCATGAAAACTATGGAAACAAAGATCACAAAAGGACTTTTATTGGTTGTAACTTGGCTGGGGTTAGAAACAAGGGATATATGTACACGATCATTGAAACAAGAAAGGGTAAAAACTATTAAGAGCATTTCTTTTTCAAAATTTTCATTCTTGTTCACTCCATATTCCTTTCTTTCACAATACATTCTCTTCATTTGATTTTCTTTTCTTTTTGTGCTTTTTGTTCTTTTTCTTTCTTCTTTTTTTTTTCGATTTCTTTGTCTTAGAATGCATTGTATCACCAATTCCTTTTTCTCTTTTCAAAATAAACCATTCTCCCCAACTTCAACATTGCCATAAACTTAGCTTAAATGCTCTTCAAAATGGGTTAAAATTCGAGTTCATGATTCATAAAAAAAGTTCTTTTAGGCTCAAAAGAGGTTTCAATATGCGTACGCTTAGACGGTGACTTGAGGTGTTTTTGGAATGATGGTTGTACTCAAAGGGCTCAAACATTGCCTTGATCATTTCTACGTTTCCACAATTTCAAAACAAACAAGTAAGATTAAACATTAACTATTCGAGTTAAACAACAACTACTCGAATCCCTCTAGAATTTGTGAACAATGGAGGCAACTCACATTTATAGTAATGTTCTAATTGATTCAAAATGACCATGAGTTTACAAAACTTTGCATTGACCAATTTTTCAAAAAGTATAAATTTCACATTCAAAGTATGATTCTACAAAGTCAATTTCACACCTTGATTGTGTTCTTGCCAAGAAGCTTATCATCGCCACATGCATAAAGGCAAGCAATAAAGTCTCCTTTTTTTCAAACTTCTTGTGCCAACAACTTACTTTCCACACATCAAATGCAAACTAAAAAAAACTTTGTACAAGCAAAGTAAACGCTTAAAACAAAATTATCATTACTAACTTGGTGTTTTCACACCCAAAATGTGCTTTGCCCTTCCGGCATACATCAAAATTCATAAAATTTTCCCCTAAGCGAAGAACAAACTAAACCACTTCTTAAAAAAAAGAAATTAAAAACTGAAATTAAATGACAAAAGCAATCAAAATTCCTTCACTTTGAAGCCTATCTGTAACACCCTTTTTTACCCCACAAATATTGCAGCAGATTATTCATAATATCAGAGTAAAATCAGAACCACCTCAAAAGGGTGCACATTTCTTAATAAATTCAAATAAAACAAGTTGCTCCGTAAACAACGGGTTTTCTCAAAATAAATCAAAAGCCATCAAATAGGCAGCGGAACCACCATAACCACAATAAATCAAAAATAAAAAAAAAGGTTTTAAAAATAAACCATAACCATCAAATGACAACAAATTAACACTCAACATGGTTCGACTCGACGACCCAACCCGATGTTACACTATCAGAGCGAGACCCTCTACATCGACCAAAAGCAAATAAACTCCAAAAGTCCTCGAAGGAATCCACAGCTAAGCCTGATCACCTGTACGTTACCCACGTGGAGGCAACATTCAAATAGGATATGCATAAATAGCGTCATTATCATATACAACATCTTCAGGATCATCACAAGGAAAACATCAAAATCACGTTATCATAAATCACATCAATGCCAAATAAATGCAATGCACAACAAGAATCATGCATGTGGTACCAATCGTCACAGTCGATGGACACTTAGGCCATCACCCTCCAAAGATCCCCGTCATTAGGATCGATTCAACACAAGAACCGAAGCACGTCAAAACCACCTCACATCCACATAATTGGATGGAAGCCTCAATAGACCGAAGTCTAACTCACTGAAATGCTATGAATGCATGATACACAACGTCATAATCATCATCATCAATAAAAGTCATTACGTGCATCATCATCCATCAAAATCTCATGTTAATTATGTCATCAATTATTCATCAAAACATCACGAAATCATCATCTCATAGTCATCAATAACATCATGTTAAATCATCAGAAAAATCACAGCATCAAAACATCAAGACAACACAAGAATCATAAAATAATTCGTGAACAGCAGTCGTTCGCTACCAAGTTCGTCGTGCAAACTCATTCGCTGGGATGTTCGCTTTGCGAGCTTCAAGCGAATCCCAAAATCCCAAACAAAACCAGAAAAACCCCCATTCTGTCTCTCTCTCTCTCTCTCTCTCTCGCTTCAGCCCATTTCTGCTCACCTTGTGAAGTCACTCACTGGGAAGCTCGTCGTGCGAGTCTGGGGCGAGTGTTCGCTTTGCGAAGAAACCATTCGCTTTGTGAACCCGCGATTTCCTGCAATCGCTGCTACGCATTAGTAGCATATCAGTCCCAAAAGCTCTTACGATTTCAGCCTCATTTACCCCAAAAACATCCCCAAAACATTCCTAAGGCATTACGGCAATCAAAGGCACAAAACCTATGACTATTAGGTCGATAAATTATACTATCTTGACCTCAAAATCACCTAAACAATCACAAACCCCAAAGATTCTCATAAACCCCATAAATCCCTTTCTCTACAAGATCCCACATATCATCAACAAAAGGTTTAGCCTTGAAGGCCTACTTTTATCCGATTCAATTCAACCCTTAATAATCAATCCACAAAAATGCCCTAAAGCACTAATTTACTCAAAACCCACAAACCCAAATAAACCTCAAAATCAGCTTTAAACACATCGAATTCCTATATTGAAAACAATGAAAGGCAATACTCCCCATACCTTAGATTGTCGATTCAGAGCTTTCTCTATTGAGTCTTTGGAAACCTTCTCGAATCCTCGTCTTTCCCTTTTTCCTCAGAGCTCTCGCCTTTTCTCTTCTTTTCACGGTATAACCAAATGAATCCTATTCTTCCAAATTCCTTTTTGTTAAACCCTTGGGCTTCTAAAATGGGCTTTCCCAATAATACCCTCACTATAGTCCTCCTCAAAAGTCCATCTTACCCTTAATTCCTCTAATATTATTTAAATTAATAATAATACTAATATATACTATATTATATACTATTATTTAATTAAATAACCAAAACTCCACAAAATGCCAACCTCAACACAAACCACCAAAATTCACCGAAAATCACGAGTATTATATTTAAATAAATTAAATAAATATTCTAACAAATTTGGGGTGTTACAACTCTCCCCTACCTAAAGAATTTTCGCCCTCGAAAATTACCTCAAGGAAATAGAGTCGGATACGACTCCCTCATCTGATCTTCACGCTCCCAAGTCCAACTTTCGCTAGCTGGTCCACCCCGCAACACCTTCACCAAAGCTATGTCTTTACCCCGCAGTTGCTTCAATTCACGACCATCAATCCGCATAGGTAACGCTTCCACGGTCAGATTATCCCTCACTTGTACATCATCCATCTGAATCACATGCGACGGATCGGGAATGTACTTCCTCAACTGAGACACATGGAACACGTCATGCAAATTCGCAAGCGACGACGGTAAAGCAATTCGATAGGCTACCTCTCCTATCCTCTGCAAGATTTGATATGGACCAACAAAATGTGGAGTGGGCTTCTTAGACTTCAAAGCTCGACCCACACCAGTCACTGGTGTCACCCTCAAAAACACGTGATCTCCCTCCTGGAATTCAAGTGTCTTCCTTCTCTTATCATGGTAGCTCTTCTGGCGACTCTGCGACACTTTCATTCTTTCTTGGATCATCTTAATCTTCTCGGTCGTATCTTGTACAATCTCAGGTCCGAGTACAACACTCTCGCCTGACTCATACCAACATAAAGGAGTCTTACATCTTCTTCCATACAAAGCTTCATAGGGCGTCATTCCAATACTAGCATGAAAACTATTATTGTACGTGAACTCAATCAACAGTAAATGGCTATCCCAAGATCCTCTGTGATCCAACACACAAGCCCTCAGCAAGTCATCTAAGCATTGGATAGTCCTTTCGGTCTGACCGTCCGTCTGGGGATGATAGGCATAACTCATCCTCAACTTAGTACCCAAAGCATCTTGCAAACTCTTCCAGAACCTCGATGTAAATCTCGGATCTCTATCCGACACAATACTCAAAGGTATCCCATGTAACTTCACAATCTCCTCAATGTACATCTCGGCTAACTTCTACATAGAATAATTAATCTTCATCGGCAAGAAATGAGCCGATTTAGTTAATCTATCCAGGATCACCCAAATTGAATCATTTCCCTTAGCAGTTCTCGGTAATCCCGACACAAAATCCATGGAAATGCTATCCCATTTCCATTCTGGAATATTCAATGGCTGCATCATACCTAAAGGCTTCTGATGCTCAATCTTTGACTTCTGAAACGTCAAGCACGAATAAACGAACTCGACAATATCCTTCTTTATACCCGGCCACCAAAACAGCTTTTTCAAATCATGGTACATCTTTGTAGCACCGGGATGAATACTCAACCTACTTCGGTGTCCTTCTTCTAGAATACTCTTCTTGATTTCTGGAACATCTGGAACACAAACCCTATCTCGAAATCTCATCAGACCATTCTCATTAATCCAGAATTCTCCTCCGTTATCTTAGTTAATCAAAGTCAACCGGTCAACCAACTTTAAATCAGATTGTTGTCCCACTCGGATTTCTTCCAGAATACCACTAGTCAACTTTAACGTCCCTAACTTCACACTGTCAGAGGTCTCTTCACATACCAAACTCAAATCTCGGAATTACTCAATTAATTTCAATTCTTTCACTATAAACATCGACATATGCAATGACTTTCTGTTCAATGCATCGACCACTGCATTTTCTTTGCTCGGATGATAACTCAAATCAAAATCGAAATCCTTCAACAGCTCTAACCACATTCTCTGCCTCATATTCTATTCTCTCTGATCAAATAGGTATTTTAGACTTTTATAATCACTGAACACTTCAAACTTAGAGCCAAACAGATAATGTCTCCAAATCTTCAACACAAACACCATAGCGGCCAACTCTAAGTCATGTGTAGGATAATTTCTCTCATGAACTCGCAATTGTCTCAAAGCATAGGCAACAACTTTTCCATTCTGCATCAATACTCCACCAAGACCCATCTTCAATCCATCACAGTACACCACAAAAGATTCGCTCGGATTCGGCAAAATCAACACTGGGGCAGTCGTCAACCTCTTCTTCAATTCTACAAAACTCTCTTCACAAGCTAAAGCCCACACAAAAGCTTGACCCTTTCGAGTCAATTGAGTCAAAGGTAATGTCAACTTAGAAAAGCCTTCGATAAACTTGCAGTAATAACCCGTTAATCCCAGAAAACTTTGTATCTCAGTAGTAGACTTCGGAGTCTCCCACTATAACACATCATCAATCTTGGAAGGATCAACATCAATTCCACCACTTGAAATCACATGGCCAAGGAAACTCACTTCCTTCAACCAAAACTCACACTTCGACAGATTTGTATACAACTTCTTCTCCTTCAATACTTACAACACGGTTCTCAAATGCTCAGCATGTTCTTCTTCAAATCTAGAATATATCAAGATATCATCGATAAACACCACCACAAACTTATCCAAATACTCATAAAAAATCTGATTCATGTACTCCATGAACACACAGGTGCATTGGACACACCAAATGGCATCACAGTGTATTCATAGTGACCATACCTCATTCTGAAAGCTGTCTTCGGAATGTCATCGGGGTTTCACACGAATCTGATGGTAACCCGACCTCAAATCAATCTTGCTAAACACACAGGCACCTACTAACTGATCCATCAAGTCGTCGATTCTTGGAAGTGGATACTTATTCTTGATAGTTACTTTATTCAACTGCCGATAATCAACACACAATCTCATACTTCCGTCTTTCTTCTTCACTAACAGCACAGGAGCACCCCACGAAGAAACACTTAGTCAAACAAACCTCTTCTCGAGCAGTTCTTCCAGCTGTTTCTTCAATTCACTTAACTCAGAAGTGGGCATCCGGTAAGGAGCCATTGACACCAGACTCGTACCCGGTATTAAGTCCACTGCAAATTCTACTTCACGTTCTAGAGGCAAATCACTGATGTCATCTGGAAACACCTCTGGAAACTCACAAACAACAGGAAAGTCGACACTCGCAGCTTCAGGATTGATCTGTAACGATGCAAACATTGTAAACACTAGGGCTTTGTCCTCTATAAGTTTGTCTACTTGTCTAGCCGACAAGAACATCGACTCTCCCCCATCACCAAACTCAGGAAACTCTACAGTTTTGTTATAACAGTTGATGTGTACATGGTTGAACACCAACCAGTTCATTCCAAAGATTACATCAATTTGGTGCAAGGGTAAGCACACCAAATCCATCACAAAACTCTTCCCAAAAATCGTCAAAGGACATCTCAAACACACAAAAGTAGTAGTAACAGAACCATTAGCAGGAGTCTCTATTAGCATACTACTATTCATATCAGACAACTTCAAACCCAATCTATTAGCACATTCAAGCGAGATAAAAGAATGAGTAGCACCAGTATCAATAATAGCAACCAACTCGATATTATTAATAAAACAAGTACCTCGAATCAGGTTGTCCTTCTCTGGTACTTCTGCACCACTCAAAGCAAACACTCTGCCGCTAGTCTGAGCAGCAGAAGCCGTCTTCTTTGGTTTCTGACACTTGGTACTGATGTGACCCTTCTCACCACAATTGAAGCAGGTTGGACCATCATCCTTGCAATCAGTAGCTCTATGACCCTTCTTACCACATCTGTAGCACCTCAACACATTATTGGTGCAACCATCAGCACGGTGGCCTTGCTCGCCTCACTTGTAACACTTCCCAAAAGCGGGAGCTGCTCCCCCACTTATCTTTTTCCCATCTGCAGCCTTCTGCTTCCCTTTGTCAGCTGAAGCTGTATAAGGTTTCCCCTTATACTGCCCTTTCTTCTCACTCAACTGCTTGTAGTGAGCAGATCGAGCTCGGTTATCCTCGTCGTAGATTCTACTCTTATCCGCCAGTTCAGCAAACCTGCGAATCTGTTGGTACCCAATACCCTCATTGATTTCCGGTCTCAGTCCATTCTCGAACTTGAGGCACTTAGACATCTCAGCATCAGCACAATTGTAATGCACACAGAACTTCACCAGTGCCTCGACCTTCGCAGTGTACTCCACCACCGTCATATCTCCTTGCATCAGCTCAAGGATTTCTACCTCTCTCTTACCACGAGCATCCTCTAGATAATACTTTCCTAGAAATTCCTGCTTGAACACAACCCAAGTTATCACGGTGCCAACATCTTCTAGTCTCTGACGGGTGTTATCCCACCAATCCTCGGCCTCTTCTGGCAACATATGAGTTCTAAACTGAACTTGTTGCGCGTCAGTACACCCCATCACCCGGAAGATCTTCTTGATCGCCTTCAGCCACTTGTGTGCACTTGCTGGGTCATGAGTACCCTCAAAAGTCGGCGGATTGTTCCTCTTGAACTCCCCCAAAGCACGATACTCCTCCGGAACTCCCATTCTGATTGTTCCGAGCCACTACTTGACCAATCGACTCCAACGCATCAGCAATAGCACGATCATTCCTTCTAGCCATCCTGCACACCACCACAAGGTTAGAAGAAACAAAACATCGACAGTGTACACACACTCGTCGACTGGCAGGGAACTGACATCACGTAAAAACCTGGCCGGACGGACCGACCTGCTCTGATACCACTAATGTAACACCATTTTCTACCCCACAAATATTGCAGCAGATTATTCATACTATCAGAGTAAAATCAGAACCACCTCAAAAGGGTTCACATTTCTCAATAAATTCAAATAAAACAAGTTGCTCCGTAAACAACGGGTTTTCTCAAAATAAATCAAAAGCCATCAAATAGGCAGCGGAACCACCATAACCACAATAAATCCAAAATAAAAAAAAAAGGTTTTAAAAATAAACCATATCCATCAAATAACAACAAATTAACACTCAACATGGTTCGACTCGACGACCCAACCCGATGTTACACTATCAGAGCGAGACCCCCTACATCGATCAAAAGCAAATAAACTCCAAAAGTCCTCGAAGGCATCCACAACTAAGCCTAATCACCTGCACGTTACCCACGTGGAGGCAACATTCAAACAGGCAGGTTGAGTAATCACAATTCATTATAATTAATATAAAAACAGGATATGCATAAATAGCGTCATCATCATATACAACATCTTCAGGATCATCACAAGGAAAACATCAAATCACGTTATCATAAATCACATCAATGCCAAATAAATGCAATGCACAACAAGACTCAAGCATGTGGTACCAATCATCACAATCGATGGACACTTAGGCCATCACCCTCCAAAGATCCTCGTCATTAGGATCTTTAGCGGCAAAATTGTGAGTGTAAGCTATTGATTAATTTAACTCGAAAAGCAAGAGTCCCCACCGCACTTTTATTTTATCCAAAAAAAGGAAAGGAAAAAGAGCGAACAAAACCTACACAAGCTCTACAACAAGAACAAGTGAAGAGAGACTGGATAAGGGGGGTTGGTTACGCAATGGGAAGGTGTTAGCACGCAAAACGTCTATAGCACTCTATAGGAACCCTTTGAAATATCTACCGCTTTTGGTCTGAAAATGGTTTGCTTGAAAAGTGATTGAGGAGATGAGAAGAGAAATTGTTTTTAGGATTTTTGTGTTTGGAGAGACTTGTCGTCTCATGCCTACGTACCCACGATGTGCAATGTAGGATCAAAACCCCGTAGTTTGTGGTAAAAAGAATGAAATTTTTTTGTTTTGGTTGATTTTAAATGTAAATACAATTCGTCATTTCCAAGCGAATAATTCCGCTTAAAGAAATGAATCATGTCTAAACTTACAAAAAAGTTAAAAGAAAAAGTGCACGAGGGCACAAAAAGAGAGTTTGATGTTTTTTTAAGTCTTTTGAAAAAGATGTCAACATGCTTATGTAGTTTAGCATTTTGTTAAGAAATGAAAAGGAAAAAAAAAGTAAAATCACTTGACAAAGTCAATGTTTGATTATGAAATAGATTCAAGTTTTGAAAGCAAGAAAGTTTTGAAAAAGGGAGAGAGTTTTGAAAATTGAAGAATGGGGAGGAGAAGAAGTGACTATCCTAAAGCATAAAGTAAAAGCTAAGGAGAAGAATAGCCTAACCACACAAGCAAGCTCCGTAGTCTTCGAACCATAATTCCAAAGCAAAGGGAGAAAGGTCCTAAGTCTAAGTCCAAGGTTCCAAGAATTGCATTGGATGTCCAAGGTTTAAGTCTAAGGATTCAAGAATAGCATTGAAGTCCAAGGTCTAGGTGCAAAACTCCATGTCCATTGCAAAGGATAGTAGCCATAGTCCAAGATTAGAAGCACAAGTTTTTTTGAGGTTTTGGCCTTTATTAATGTTTTTGGTCCAAGTGGACAAAGTGAAAAAGGCATAAGCTTAAACATATGTCCAACGGACAAAGGAAAAATTGCGGAAGCATAAACATATGTCCAACGGACAAAGGAAAAATTGCGGAAGCATAAACATGATATGAAATGATAAAAATGAAGCATAAAAGTAAAAGAGATAAGGAGCGAGAAAGAATTGTAAATGATTAGTACAATAGTAATGTTAGTAAATTAGTGATTAGTTGTTAGAGTTAGTGATCAATAATAATTGAATAATTGTGCTTAGGTCAAGATTAATGAGAACTCGTTAGAGGATTGATAAGACCAAAGCCTCCTAACAACAAGTTTCATAAGTTTTGAAGCAAAAGACAAATAATCAACTATTCTTGATAGTTTTCCGATGCGGGACAAATATTGCGCTATGTTAAGCAATTGCCGAGTAATTTACGGAGTAATTACCCTACAATGAGGCCGGTCAATAGTTCTTTGTGCTAATGCATGCTAGATGAACGATATGTAAATCGTCATCCGAATGCAATACCGCACGAAAAGAAAAATGGTAACGATCTCGTCTTGATCGAAATTCAACAAAGGAATTCCAAGATCTTTTAGACTTTCATCGATCAAAAAGAAAAAGAATCAAGATGAAGAGAAGTGGATCTAACATTTATGATCCACACAACAAACAACAAAGAGAAATTCAAGAAAATAAAATCAAGACTATTTTTAATAATTTTTCCAAGAAAATGTTTTAGAAACAAAATTTAAAATGTCAAGATCTACAACAATAGTAAATCAATGTTTTAAAATAATAAAAGAGAATTAAGAAGAAAATTGTATAAAAAAATAAAAGAAAATTAAAGAAAGATTTTATGATAAAAAAAATGAAGAGAGGGAGGTATGTTAGAAATAATGGTGGTGGTGTGTAGTAAGATTCAACGTTATTAAAAAATAAAAGAAATAAAAACAAACAATCATATTAAAAGAAAAAAAGAGAAAAAAAAGATCAGAAGATGGATCTAATCGTCTTCTTCAACTTTTCCTCACGGCGGCACTGTTCATCAAGGAACGAATCTTCGCAACTTCTTTCCGCGGCCGTTGCTCCCTCTCTCCCGTCGCCGTGCTTCCCATACCTCACTTTCTCGTTCTTGTTTTTTTTAAATCCTTCATTAATCTTATAAATCGCAAACAAACGACAAGGCGACTACCTTCGAAGATGCTTCGGTAGAGAAATCCAGGTACGAAAACTTCTTTGATTCTGCGTCCTTCTTCTAAGAGTCGTTGTGCGAGAATTGCGAGATGTTGTTGTTGATGTTGATGTTTGCGATGTATGTTGATTTGAGTTGTAACAGAGTCTGCGGTTGGTATTGAGAGGTTGATTGAAGTGTTGATGAAATTATGATTCTCGGAGGATTTGGTTTTGTATGAATGTGAAGATTTGCTGAAGAATCGTTGTTATTACAGGTTGTGTGAATCGAATTTGCAGATTGGAGATGGAGTAAAGTTTTGGAAATTGGAGTGTGTGGGTGAATTGAAGACTTGAGGAAAGGTTGAGGATGGTTCAGAAATGATTTTAGCAGCGTGTTTTTGGCTCTCAAGCTTGATTTGAATGAATGAATCATGTTGTATTTATAGATGAATAATTGGGATTCATTTGCCGTTTTGAAAACTTCTTCTGCGTTTTGATTTTTTTCCTTTTCGTTGTGCAGTTTTGGAACGCTTTGAACTATAGCTTGATGGGTTGGATATTTATTTTGGATTCATTGTGGCTTACGCATCGTGAAGGCTTGGCACGGCGTGAAGTTTTGAAACGGTTTGTAGCTTGTTGTGCTTTGGAAGTTTGGTTGTAGGCTTGGAAGTGGCTTGTGTAACTTGTAAAAAAGTATGGAAATTAGCTTCAAGGCTTGAAGTGTTTGTGCGTGTGACTTGTGAAGCTTGGAAGTAGCTGCTGGTGGTTTGTTCTATTTCGTGACGGCTTCGTGCGACTTGAAGAATAGTTGCAGTATGAAAAAAAAGGCTTGGAAAGTTGCAGCATAATTTCAACGTGTGGGCTCAGTTTATTTCTTTCTTGACCGTCTGCTTCTTCAAGTAGCTTTTTTCTTTTATCAATTCTTTCTCACATTGCCATGTAAATGGGCTCAAGGCAAATGGGCTTTAATGATTTAATTTTTTTTTTTTGGACAATGGCTTAGAAACTAAATGATAAAGAATTTGAAAATTAAAAAAAAAAAAGATAATTGGAAAATGATTTTGGATAGTGAAAAATGGAATATAGAAAAAATTGGTTAAAAAAATGTGGGTAATTGGAATAGTTGGATACGAATATTGAATAATGGATGCTTAAATGGATATTGAGATTAAATTGGATAATGGAATATGGTTTAGAAATTGAATAAAAATGGAGAATGAACGGATAAAAAAAATGGTTATGGATATTGAAAAATAATTTGGACATTGGAAATAGTTATGTGAATTGGAAATTGAAGTGGGTATTAGAAAGTGGATATGAAATGGATATAATTGGACAAATTGGATAATTGGTTATTTGAGAATTGAAACGGGTAATTTGGAAAATAATGGATAGAAATTGGATAGGTAAAAATGGATGAAAGAATTGGTTTAGAAAAAAAATGGTTTAAGGAATGGGAATGAAAATGGATCATGAATAGCAGATCTTCTTTTAGCCCAAAACCAATCTTGACTTTTCCCACAAGCCTTTGATAAAAATATGCCATACAGCAAACCACAACTGAAACAACAGCCATTTGAATCTGTTTGAACTTGTCTGAACCAGTTATCTGGGAAAATAAATACATAGATGAACACAGTTGAACATTTGAACTCAGATGAACCTGATGAATATCACCACACAACTTGACAGTCAGTGCTTTGAGGAACAGCCCACTGAAACAGATATCTTGCAATTGGAACAAATGCTTGATAGTTTGACCAAGATTAGGTCAAACATTCATCTGAACTGAATCACAACTGAATAGCCACAATTGACTTGAAATTAGGCCCTTGCTTTGGCAAACCTGCAAAACACACAGAGGGAGAAACTGCAACATATTTTTGGTTAGAAATTAGTAAACAGAAACAAGTAATAAAGCAAGTAAAAATACACAGATGCCCGGGAGAAACAAAGATTGTGATCTTGTTTGTGGTAATGATATGCAAATGAAATGTGCGAAATCTTAGGGGTAAAAATTAGGGTCTTACAGGATCGATTCCACACAAGAACCGGAGCACGTCAAAACCACCTCACATCCACACAATGGAATGGAAGCCTAAATAGACCGAAGTCTAATTCACTGAAATGCTATGAATGCATGATACAAACGTCATAATAATCATCATCAATAAAAGTCATTACGTGCATCATCATCCATCAAAATCTCATGTTAATCATGTCATCAATTATTCATCAAGACATCACGAAATCATCATCTCATAGTCATCAATAACATCATGGTAAATCATCAAAAAAATCACAGCATCAAAACATCAAGACAACACAAGAATCATAAAACAATTTGCGAACAGCAGTCATTCGCTACCAAATTCGCCGTGCAAACTCATTCGCTGGGATGTTCGCTTTGCGAGCTTCCAGCAAATCCCAAAACCCCAAACAAAACCAGAAAAACCCCCATTCTGTCTCTCTCTCTCTCTCTCTCTCTCTCTCTTCAACCCGCTTCTGCTCGCCTTGCAAAGTCACTCGTTGGGAAGCTCGTCGTGCGAGTCTGGGGCGAGTGTTCGATTTGCAAAGAAACCATTCGCTTTGCGAACTTGCGATTTCCTGCAATCGCTGCTACGCATCAGTAGCATATCAGACCCAAAAGCTCTTATGATTTCAGCCTCATTTACCCCCAAAAACATCCCCAAAACATTCCTAAGGCATTACGGCAATAAAAGGCACAAAACCTACGACTATTAGGTCGATAAATTATACTATCTTACCTCAAAATCACCTAAAACTTCATAAACCCTAAAGATTCTCATAAACCCCATAAATCCCTTTCTCTACAAAATCCCACATATCATCAACATAAGGTTTAGCCTCGAATGCCTACTTTTATCCGATTCAATTCAACCCTTAATAATCAATCCACAAAAATTCCCTAAAGCACCAATTTACTCAAAACCCACAAACCCATATAAACCTCAAAATCAGCTTTAAACACATCGAATTCCTATATTGAAAACAATGAAAGGCAATACTTCCCATACCTTAGATCGCCGATTCAAAGCTTTCTCTATTGAGTCTTTGGAAACCTTCTCGAATCCTCACCTTTCCCTTTTTCCTCAGAGCTCTCGCCTTTTCTCTTCTTTTCACGGTCTAACCAAATGAATCATATTCTTCCCAATTCCTTTTTGTTAAACCCGTGGGCTTCTAAAATGGGCTTTCCCAATAATACCCTCACTAATCCTCCTCAAAAGTCCATCTTACCGTTAATTCCTCTAATATTATTTAAATTAATAATAATACTAATATATACTATATTATGTACTATTATTTAATTAAATAACCAAAACTCCACAAAATGCCAACGTCAATACAAACCACCAAAATTCACCGAAAATCACGAGTATTATATTTAAATAAATTAAATAAATATTCTAACAAATTTGGGGTGTTACATTATCCACCAAACTCATCAAAATCACCTCTCATGTACTCATCGGCGTCATCACCAACAACATTTCCAGCAATATCATCACCACCAGCAGTTCCAACTGTACCTGCCCCCTCCAAAAAGAAAGGACGTCTGTCCCCAGGCCAATTTGCATAAGCGTTGAAGTCCT
This sequence comes from Lathyrus tuberosus, assembly GCA_022829125.1. Classification (NCBI taxonomy): domain Eukaryota; kingdom Viridiplantae; phylum Streptophyta; class Magnoliopsida; order Fabales; family Fabaceae; genus Lathyrus; species Lathyrus tuberosus. The sequence continues at coordinate 5,671,462 of JALAZF010000215.1, forward strand.
CCCTAAAAGGAAACGGAGTGACCTCCAAGGGGTTTGTTTGGTACTGATAAATCTGCTGCATACAATTAAAATTAAATTCATTAGACCTGTGAATTGATGTGCCCATGTCCCACGAGTAATTAAAAGCAACCCTCATCCTAAGGTCCCAAGTAGAAAAATCTATGTCCTCAGTTGGCTCATTTGTTTGAGCCTGAGAACTTTCGCCAACAACCCCTCTCTTCTTTTTCTTGCTCGCAACCAACTTTCCTTTGCAATACTTATCTATATAATCATCGTCAATGAGCCCTCTCCTTTTTTCATTCACAACATTCGGTTCAAGGACCCACTTTTTGTTGCAAAGAGATTGAACAAGGCATGGAAAAATGATTGGGGCAGCAGAGTGAACTCCAGGCCTCCTTGTATTCTCCACAAAAATTTTCATTTCATTTGCTATCACCTAAGCAATGTCAACTTCCAAATTCTCCATAATGCAATACAGGAGTAAGCCGGTCTCGAGAGGCACAGAGGACCTATGAAGTCTTGGCCTAACATTGTACGTTAGCAAGAGCAGTATAGCCTGAGCTTCCGGAGTCATATCTTCTCTATTGTACCGGATAGGCTCACCCTTATCATTCAACTCAACACTCCTTCCCGGATATAAAATTGAACTTGAAATTTTTTCATGGTCAAGAGGTTGCTTGAGCAACTGGGTGAAGGCATCTTTTTCCAGAATTCCCAAAGTACACGGCTTACCCCACAAATTGTTGATTTTATCACAGCTAAAGCAAATTTCTTTTCCCCTCCCATAGGTTTGGAACATGAAGTGTTCTCCCTCCAGCTCAATGCATTTGTATAAAACTCTCTTACCAATTCGTAACTGACACGATCCATCGGGTTCAGCAAAAATCCCCATTTTTTACTTTCAAAAATAGCCTGAACCCTTCGGTAGTCCCCCTCGTGATTCAAGATGAATTTCCTTTCCCAAATGATATGCCTTCCCTCTAGGCTAGCAATTCTGGCTACATGTGCAGCACTCAGAAAACGACGCTGGTCATACTCAGCTGGAGTAGCAGATCCACTTGCAGCTCCCTTTTGTTTCTTGGCAGCGGTGGGTTTCATTCTTGGAGCCATCTGCAAGACAGAACAAAAGAAAACAAACCATCACAACATCAAGAATCACGTTAGACTAACAAACAAATGAAAAGAAAATGAGTTAAAACAGTGAGAACAAAGCAGAACTGAGAATGGTGTCTCGCCGTTGCTTCGCCGAGCAAAGCAGAAGCGAAGCTTCACTGCATGCTCGTCGGGCGAAAACTTGTGAACACAACTTCTTGCAAATAAACACAGTTATACTTTTACCCTCATCTTCTTCATAGTTCCCCCACATAACACAAGACAAACAAGGCAATAACAGCAACATGCAAAGAAATTTACTATTACTACTCCTAAATCTAAATTTTCAAAGGCAAACCCTAACTACATGCTTCTACTATAATAATTAAGAGGAAGAATTTTAACAAAAACAAACCATTAAAGACTAACCTTGAAAGTGATTTGAGAGTTGACCAAAATTGAAAGGGACAAAGAGTTGCAAGAGCGAGACTTAGGGTTTTAGTTTGTGGTGAGAGAGAAAGATACCAAATGAGGAAAAGAAATAAAGTGAACCACAAACCCTTTTATAGTGGGGACACAATCTTATCAATTTTTCCTTTATCCCCTCTTTTTCTTTCTGAAAACACAGTGGTCCCTTAAATTTCATTTTCCACCTCAGCTTGTTTCGTCCAGCCACACAGAAGCGAAGGCTAGGAAAACAAGCTTCGCCGGGTAAAGCTTCCTGTTCACCGGGCGAACTATACCAGAAACAGAAAAATTCTACTTTGGTGAGGGCTGCTAACTCTATAACATCGCTACACTTTCAAACATACTTTCAAACATAATTTCAACATAAAAGCAGTGTAAATACTTACAATGTTGGGGTGCCTCCCAACAAGCGCTTTGTTTAACGTCGTTTGAGCTCAACGGTCCAAGATGACCTCAATGATCATCTAGAAACACTACACAATTTTCTCGATCAATTTCTCCTCCGAGATAGATTTTCAGCTGTTGGCCATTCACGGTCCAACTTTCCTTATTTTGTATGTCCTCTATCACTATGGCACCATAGTGCTTGACATCCTTAATAAAAAACGGTCCAGACCATTTGGACTTCGATTTTCCTAGAAAAAGCTTCAAATGGGAATTGAATAAAGAACCATCTAGCCGACCCGAAATTCTTTCTGAGAAACCTTCTTGTCATGATAACCTTTTACTTTCTCCTTATAGAGCTTACTCGAATGGTACGTATTATTTCTCATTTCTTCCAACTCGTGTAATTGAACCTTCTTTTTTTCGCCGGCCAAGTTCGGATCAAAGTTTAACAGTTTCAATGCCCAAAGAGCTTTGTGCTCCAATTCAACTGGTAAATGACATGTCTTGCCATAAACCATTTGAAAAGGAGTTAAGCCTATTAGAGCTTTGTAAGCGGTGCGATATGCCCACAAAGCCTCATCCAACTTTTGCGACCAGTCCTTTCGAGAGCTTGACACGGTCTTTTCTAAAATCCTTTTTACCTCTTTATTTGACACTTTTTCCTGACCATTGGTTTGCGGGTGGTAAGGAGTTGCAACCTTATGCTTTACACCGTAATGCTCTAAGACCTTTTCGAGCGGTGCATTGCAAAAGTGTGTCCCTCCATCACTAATCAACACACGAGGGGTACCAAAACGGGAGAATATGTTTTTCTTTAAAAATTTCATCGCCATTTTGCCATCGGCCCTCGGTGGCGCAATTGCTTCCACCCACTTGGAAACATAGTCAACCGCAACCAAAATATACTCATTTGAAAAAGATGGGGGGAATGGCCTGACAAAATCAATACCCCAACAATAAAAAACCTCGACTTCCAAAATAGTTTGCAAGGGCATTTCATCCCATTTTCCAATCCCGCCACTTCTTTGGCATATGTCACAACTTTTCGCATGGAGGTTTGCATCTTTAAATAATGTTGGCCAATAAAACCCCTATTGGAGGACTTTTGTTGTCGTTCTAAACCATTGCAATGCCCTTCATATGGAGAGTTGTGACAATGCCAAAGGATACTTTTAGCTTCGTCAAGAGTGACACACCTTCTCAACAAATTATCACCTCCTAACTTAAACAGATATGGCTCATCCCAAACATAAAAGTTAGCATCTGATAAGAATTTTCGTCTTTGGTTCCAAGTTAGATCCTCTGGTATAAATCCGGTTGCTTTGTGGTTAGCAAAATCTGTGAACAAAGGTCTAACTTGTACTCAAAAAAGTTTTTCATCCGGAAACTCTTTTTGGACCTCATTTTCTCGGTGTGTTACCTCTACATTGACTAAATGGGATAAATGATCCGCTACCAAGTTTTCAGACCCCTTCTTGTCACGGATTTCCAAATCAAATTCTTGTAACAAAAGGATCCACCGGATTAGCCTTTGCTTTGAATCCGGCTTCGTAAGCAGATATTTAATGGCCGACTGGTCAGGTAGACTACAACTTTTCAACCAAGGACGTAAGACCGAAATTTCTCGAGAGCATACACAATAGTGAGTAATTCTTTTTCTGTGGTGGCATAATTCATTTGTGCCTCATTTAAAACTTTACTGGCATAATGTATGGCAGGAAAAATTTTGGTCTTTCTTTGCCCAAGCACCGCACCAACGGTATAATCGCTAGCATCACACATCAATTCAAAATTTAAAGTCCAATTAGGAGCAACGATTATGGGTGCGGTGATGAGTTTTTCTTTTAAACTTTGAAAGGTATTTAAACATTCAACATCAAAGAAGAAATACTTATCTTTGTTGAGTAGATTACTCAGAGGTCTTGCAACTTTGGAGAAGTCTTTGATGAACTTCCTATAAAATCCCGCATGGCCTAGAAAACTCCAGATTCCTTTGACATTGGTTATAGGTGGCAACTTCTCTATCACTTCAATTTTAGCTTGATCCACTTCAAGGCCTTAAGAGGAAACTTTGTGGCCGAGCACAATCCCCTCCGTTACCATGAAGTTGCACTTCTCCCAATTTAGCACCAAGTTTGTTTCCACACACCGTTCAAGAACGATCTCCAAAATTTTCAAACATAGATCAAAAGAATCTCTAAACACGAAGAAGTCGTCCATGAACACTTCCATCGTTTTCTTAATAAGGTTGGAAAAATGGCATGTACACACCGTTGAAAAGTTGTCGGTGCATTGCACAAGCCAAAAGGCATTTTTCGGTAAGCAAAAATTCCAAAGGGACAAGTGAACGCCGTCTTCTCATGGTCTTTCGGATCAACCAAGATTTAGTTATAACCGGAATAGCCATCTAGGAAGCAATAAAATTCTTGACCTGACAATCTCTCAAGCATTTGATCCATAAACGGAAGTGGAAAATGATATTTTCTAGTAGCGTTGTTAAGCCTCCTATAATCGATACACATTCTCCAACCTGTTACAGTTCTTGTTGGAATCAACTCATTTTTATCATTTCAAATAACGGTCATTCCTCCCTTCTTGGGCACAACTTGCACAGGACTCACCCACGGACTATCGGATATCGGATAAATCATTCCAGCATCCAATAGCTTAACAACTTACTTTCTCACCACTTCCTTCATAGTCAGATTCAAACGGCGTTGAGGTTGAGCTACCACTTTGAAATCCTCTTCCATTAAGATTTTGTGCATGCAATAGGCCAGACTAATTCCCTTTAGATCGGAAAGAACCCAACCTATAGTTTGTTGATTCTTCTTCAAAACTTGAATCAAACAGTCTTCCTCTTTGTCGGTCAAAATATTGCTAATAATAACCGGTTTGTTACAACCGTCGTCAAGGAACACATACTTCAAATTAGAAGGCAACACCTTCAATTCAAGTTGAGATTTATCATCACTGACCTCTTTCTTCAACACTTTTCCGTTGCATCAATACGTAAACTATCATGTTTACTTAAGAATGCTTCATTGCTTCAAAAAGATTAAAGCACACTTCTTCATTTTGAACTCTTACTTTCATAAGGTCGTCATCAATACATCTTGAGCCAATCCATGAGGATGAGTTGTAGATTTTCGGCCAATTGTAATGTCATTCGAATTGCTTTCATTTCAATATTCCCAAGCCTCTTCACAATAGACAATGGAATTAAGTTGATGCTTGAGCCCAAATCAATTAAGCCTTTTCCAACATACGCATCACCAATTGTTACCGGCAAAGTAACACGCCCCGGATCGCCTTCTTTCTTTGGTAGAGTTCTTTGAATTATAACATTACAACTTGCATCAAGGATAATGGTTTCTGGCTCTGAATATCTTCTCTTCTTTGTAAGAATATATTTCATGAACTTGGCATATTTCGGCATTTGCTCAAGCGCTTCGAAAAATGGAATGTTGATTTGCAATTGTTTGAATATGTCCATGAAACGAGTGTAATGCCATTCATTGTCTTTCTTGGTGGGCACATGAGGGTAAGGTAGATTTTAGATAGGAATAGGATTCACTATCTCCTTCCCCTTTTTGACTCTTCTCTTTTTTTCTTCTATCTTTTCTTTCTCAAGGTTATCTTTTTCAACTAAATTCTCATCTTTATTTTCAACTTCTACCTTATCATTCTTTTCAACTACTACCTCATTATCTTTTTCTTCCTCCACAACCTCCTCAATTATTACATCAACATTTTTCTCATTTTTTTCTCCTTCTCCCAACTCTCTCCCACTCCTAGTAACAATAGCTTTGCAATGCTCCTTCGAGTTGGTTTGAGTATTTGCGGAAAAAGATGGCCCCAATTGTTGATCGGCCATTTGTTTTGCAAGTTTCCAAACTTGATTTTCGAGATTTTTGATCGATTCTTCATTTGTCTTTTGGTTAGCCATGGACATTTGAATGAATTGGTTTAGAGTTTCTTCTAGCTTGGAACACCCACCTTGAGGTTGTGCCGGTTGATAAGGATTTTGTCGGTATCCTTGTTGATTTTGATAATTTCCTCTTGGTTGATATCCTTGTTGATTTTGATAAGGTTGTTGTTGTCTTTGATAACCTTGTTGTTGATTTTGATTATTCATGTAATTTTCTTCTTCATCAACCGGAGGACAAGAAGGACAATAGTCGGTGGGGTGATCTCCTTTACATAGCTCACAAACTGTTATTTGCATATTTTTGTTTGGTAACTCTTGCATCTCTTTAATTTGTTGAGGGAGCTTTGACATTTGTTGCGTTAACAACTCAACTTGTTGAGATAACAATTTGTTCTGAGCAAGAATTGCATCATTTGTCCCTAATTCTAGCACTCCCGGTTTCTTTGAGATTGGCCACGATTATGATTCCCTTGATGGTCGTTTAGTGCCATCTTGTCTATGATAGAGATGCTACGTCGGTGCTTTTAGTCATTAAAGATCCGCCCACGGTAGCATCCAACAATGTTTTGTGAACCATTTGAAGACCATTTCTGAAAATATGCACTTGCGTGAGCTCATCAAAACCGTGCCCTTTGCATTTTCTAAGCATGGACTTGAATCTCTCCCAAGCTTCGTTAAGAGACTCATTTCCACCTTGTGAGAAAACTGCAATTGCCATTTTCGCTTCCATGAAACGATTATGAGGAAAAAAATATTCCAAGAACTTCTCTTCTAACATGTTCCAGTCTGTTATATTAGCAATTGATTGGTCAAGGTACCATTCCTTTGCCTTCCCAATTAGGGAATTCAGAAACAGTCTCTTAAACAAAGACTCTTCTTCAGCTTCAGGCACCCCAATCGCACCCGCAATTTCATAGAATTTGGTCAAATGAGTAAAGGGATCCTTGTGATCCATACCGGTGAATGGATTTTGGTATAGAAGAGCGAGGATGCCCGTCTTCATTTCAGAGTGCCAACCATTATGGAAATTTTGTGCGAACTGAGTTGTATGCCTCGGACTATTAACACAAGGTGTTGAAGCAGGTGGTGGTGGTGGTGGAGCAGCCATGTGTAGCGTGCGATTTTTGTCAGTGATGCTACCACCTTGTCACCATGGGTTTCTCCTTGCCGCAATGGTAGGAGTGGGGTGCTACTTTCTGATTTCTTATTTATCCTATGAAGCTAGAAAGGAAAGGGAAGCTATCTAAAACTAACCTTGCACGCAAATGTTTAACTGAACAAATGCTTAAAGAGATTAGGGAGTTCGGGGTCAGGTTATACAAAGGGAAGTTGTCAATTACCCATCCTATATATGGTTATCCACAGATCGTTTGCAATTATCCTTACTGCTTTCTACTTACTGGTGTTTGCCTGTTGTGGGTTGGGAAAGTTTCTCCTTTGGGAGGTTTTTGCAAGAAAGGGAGAGTTTTTGATGATTTTGGTGAGGTACTGGACCTAAGTTTTTGATTGGTATGAAGGTACTGGACCTAGAGTTTTTGATTGGTATGAAGGTACTGGACCTAGAGTTTTTGATTGGTATGAAGGTACTGGACCTAGAGTTTTTTATTAGTATGCTCGCTAAGATTTCTTAATCTTATGCCTACGTATTCCCGTTAAAGAAAACACGGAAATCAGAGCAAGCGTAGTTCCTCCTATTCTATGGAGGGAAAGATGTTATTTTGGTGTCTTATTCAAAGTCTAAGATTGAAGCTAAAAGAGTATTTGTGTCTTGTTCAAAGCCCAAGATTGAAGTTAAAGGTTTTACTGAGAGAAAATTTGTCATCTCTAAAGGGAAACATCTTATCTGTTTATCACAACTGTTGGGTGACTGATTATAAAGGAGGGTTATTTTAACTGGGATATGAGAATCCAGCAATCCCATAATTTCCTTTATAGGGGATTTGTCCTAAAGGAGAAAACTTTAACTCAGTGTAGAGCAATGCCATTTTTCCTTAGGAGTCTTTCATGCTAGGAGATGGACAGTGGCTTGGATGTAAATAATCTAGAGGCTTGCCACTTACAGCAATTAGATGAAAGAGGAAGTTTACCAGGATAAAAGATGGACTATAACTTGGATATTTAAATCAACAAGTGTGCCACTTATAGCAGTTATCTGGGATTAAGGTTTATTTTGATTTATCTGTTTTGATGTGTAATGATACAGAGAAATATCTTCCTACAGAGAGGTTTTTGATTTCCTCTGAAGGGAATGTTGGTTTTTGTGTTCCTTGATCAAAGCCCAAGGTTGAAGCTAAGAGATTGATTGACTCCACTGGGGAGGTCCTTATACAAAGCCTAAGAGGAAGCTAGAAAAGACTGACTCAAAAAGGGAGTGTTTATCTGTCTTGTACAAAGCCCAAGATTGAAGCTGAAAGAGAATTGACTCTTTTGGGGTCATCATTATACAAATCCTAAGAGGAGGCTGAAAGTTGACTTTACCGGGGAAATATTTTATCTGTCTTGTACAAAGCCCAAGATGGAGGCTGAAAGGGGAAACTGACTCTACTGGTGAGAGGTTTTATCTGTCTTGTACAAAGCCCAAGATTGAGGCTAAAAGAAGATTGACTCTGCTAGAGAGTATGATTTGTCTGTCTTGTACAAAGCCCAAGATTGAGGCTAAAAGAAGATTGACTCTGCTGGAGAGTATGATTTGTCTTGTACAAAGCCCAAGATTGGAGGCTGTGAAGAGGATTGACTCTGCTTAGGGAGATTTATACGTGTCTTGTACAAAGCCCAAGATTGAGGCTAAAGAAATTTGACTGACTCAGCTTAAGATATTTACGGGTGTCTTGTACAAAGCCCAAGATTGAGGCTGAGAAGAGGTTGACTCAACAAGAGAGTGTTTTTGAGGCTAACTCTACTGAGGGAAATCATTATACAAAGCCTAAGAGGGGGCTAAAAAGGGTTGACTCAATAAGAGGGTGCTTTAAGAAAGAAGATTGACTCAACAAGAGAGTGTTTTAAGGTGATTGACTCAACAAGAGAGTGTTTTTAAGGTGATTGACTCAACAACTGAGAGTTTTTAAGGTGATTGACTCAACAAGAGAGTGTTTTTAAGGTGATTGACTCAACAAGAGAGTGTTTTTATCTGTCTTGTACAAAGCCCAAGATTGAGGTTAAAAGTGATTGACTCAACAAGAGAGTGAAGAGAGATCCTTATACAAAGCCTAAGAGGAGGCTAAAAATGATTGACTCAATAAGAGAGTACTTTAAGGAAGAAGATTGACTCAACAAGAGAGTGCTGAAATATCTTTATACAAAGCCTAAGAGGAGGCTAAAAATGATTGACTCAACAAGAGAATACTTTAAGGAAGAAGATTAACTCAAAGAGAGAGTGCTGAAAGATCTTTATACAAAGCCTAAGAGAAGGCTAAAAATGATTATTAGGGATGATTATACAAAGCCTCAGAGGGGAGGATTATTGAGATCCAGAGACAGGTCCAAAGTGAGGAATCAACTCTTGCTGAGGGTTTACAGAAGAGTTGAAATATCAGATGTCTTGAGGTTCTGATAAAGGTTTATTGATAGTTATTTGACCCTAGCCGAGGAAAAGTAAAGTTTAAAGTTTGAGTTCTAGAACCTATGGGGGTTTTAACTCTACTGGAGATTGATTAAATGACCAGGATTTCTCCTGTGTTTGTAGGGATCTTGAGAATGTATTTGAGATCCAATAGGAGATTAGACTGTCCAAGTCTACTGATATGAAAGAATTTATCTTTGTATAGTGCCCACGAGGAGGCAGGTGTTTTAAGGGATGAGAATCAACCCTTAATTGATCTAAGGTTCTGACTCTTTGGAAAGACTGCTCTAACGAAGGATGACTAAGTTCTGTCCTATACCTGTAAGAGGTCTTTGAGTCCTTGTATTAAGCCCAAGAGAAGGCATGAGAACTTCTAAGAAGCCTGAGGGTCATTGTACAAATCCCAAGAGGAGGATGGGGATACTTTTAGGAAGCCTATGGGTCTAAACTTAAGAAAAGTTCAAGAAAGGTTTCACTGGGAATAATCTTTTCTTTAGTGAACAGTTATAGGGTTTGAAGAAATTCAAGAGAGGTTTCACCGGGAATTAATCCTCTCTGGGGGAAATGAATTTTTTTGAAAATTTTCTAATAGTGACAGTCTGAGAAAAGTTTCACCAGGAATAATGCCTTTCTCTTGGTCCTATATTGTATAAGCCCAAGAGAAGGCAAGACTGTATCTGAAAATTCCTATGGGGAACTAGTTTTGACTGTGTTGAAAGAGTGACCACTAGATTTATCTAGCTCTAGACCTAATTATCGGGGAAAACTCTAAGCAGATAATATACAGGCATATATATACAGATGAAATATATATTGTATGTAAAAAGAGGGTAGGAGGACTTATAGGTGAGCAAGCTTCCAGCACCAACAAATATATATATGTGCAAGTATGTAAAAGAAAGTTGTTTAAAACTCACAAGTGAGCAAGCTTCCATTGTAACAACTGTATGGTTAGTTGTTCAAGAAATTAAAGAAAGTTTTGATAACAACTATATATTTGAACCTAAATCAAAAGGGAAATTTGTTTTGAAAAGAAGATTGGGGCTTATACTCAAAGAGAGGCCCAGATGAAAAACAGTAATCGTACCGTTGATCTAAAAATTGTAACGGGACTTATACAGTGACCGAGGCCCAAATTAGGTTTTCTGTACAAAGGGATGGGTCTTACAATTCAAGGAGAGGCCCAAAGTGTTTGAAAAAGAAAAGAAATGGGACTTACAACACAAGGGTAGGCCCATATGATTTTTGTTTTGAAAATGACGATCGCGTCGAGATTTTGAAAACTCAATGGGACTTATACAATGACTGAGGCCCAAATTATTTAAGTACAAAGGGGGTTTGGGTCTTACACTCTATTAGAGGTCCAAAGTGTTTTGAAAAAGATTTGTGAGGGTGAAAATAATCAAAACCCTAGTTTGATTTTAAAATGTATTTTAATTGAATAAAAATTCAATTAAAATGATCAAAATTATCAAACATGCGTGAAAAACAAGTTGGATCTTGGATTAATGTTTGAAAAATCATGTTTCATTCATAGAATGATTTGAAAATCATTTGAATTTGCAAAATCAAGAGAAAGAAATGTTTTAAATGTTTAAAAACAAATAAAAACATAATTCTTTACAAAAATATCAAATATATGAAATAAATAATATTTTTTGTGAAATTTTTGTAGAATAAAATATTTTAACATTTTTGGGAATTTTCAAAAACAGAACCAATAAAAAATATTTAAATTTGAGAGGAGAAATTAATTTTGGAATTAATTAATAAAAACCATAAAAATGTGAAAAATAGCAAAAAAAAATGAGAAATTGCAAAATGTTCTGGGTGGGTGTTGAACCCACGACCTTCCATCCAAACACACATGCGCGCTACCACGGGTGGTGATACATCCGTGTATAAAAACCACCACATGAATATATATGGGATACCTTGTTTTTTAGGCCTGGCCAAGGCGCCATGGCCTGGCCCTTGCCCAAGGAAAGGCCTAATTTTAGGCCTCTTGTGTGAAGGCTCTAACTTCCTCATTTCTCCATGGATTGGGACAAAATTTAGGTGTATATTGCCTAGAATTTCACGAGGAATCCAATGGTGCCCTTGGAATTTTCAGAAAATGTCCCTATTTTAAAATCCGATAGTGATTTCAAAATAGGCCTAGATTTGCATGTTCTATGCTATCTCATCATACAGGCAGCAATAGCATGGTAAATTGGTTCAAACACAACATATATGATATGTGTGAGATGTCCATGATCAATGGACCTCAAAGCAATGCATGATTTAAAGAGTTCAAGTTGTGATGCACTCACCTCTTGGAGCTTCTTGTGCTATCTGTCAAGATCCTTGTACCAGAAGTAATCCAATTCTTTAGACACTCTTGATTGATCCCTTAGAAGCTTTTAAGATGATCAAAACTAGCTTGAATCCTCAGGAACAAGAATTCGCTCTTTCTTGCAAAAGGGGAAAAAGTGACCAAGATAGTAACTCTCTCAAATGAGATAAGGGAAACCAATTGGGACAGTTTGAGAATGATATTTGGAGTGTGTTTGAGGCCTGGTTTGGTTTTGGAAGTGACTGAATCAAGACATGGCTTGAAACATGCAGAAAAGTCAAAATTTGAGGTTTTGGAGGTTGACTTTATGATTTTGGTGTTTCAGATCAAGGGTGAGTGTTTGAACAGCTTAGATATGATATATTGGATATGTTTGGATCATGAGCTGTGGTGGAATTTCTCTCTAACTCGAAAACTCAGAGATGACTTGCAAAAGAAGGCATTTTGGCCTATTGAGAGAGATTTTGAGGAAAGCATCACTTGTAGTGCTTTGGTATACTCAAATTGATCACAAATGAGCTCTATTTATAGTATAGAAAGTTTGTTTTGCAAGCAATAGTGAATGGCAACTTGGACAGTCCCTTGGCCAATTGTAGCATAAAGGCATCTTTAGTCTCCTATAGCCATTGACTTGAGGTTAGGGCACATGCCTATGGTCCTTTGGTTCAGAGCTGAATCTTGACTCATTCAGTTAGGAATGTCTCAGTCCATGCCACCTTGATGCATCCATTGAATGCTTGGAAACAAAATTGGAGTCTTTGAGCTTTTTAGCCATTTTAGGGCATTTATGGCTACATGTAGTTCCTTGGACTTTGGAGGCTTGTGGATCAGATCTTTTCTCTTGGATGTTATCCTCTGATGTGTCCAAATGGATGACAAAGCTTGGAATTTTCCAAATTAGCTAACTCGAGCAAAAATGCACAAATCTGCCTTATAAAAATCAGCCCATGATGCCATGTTTCAAGGGTTGTATCTCCCAACTCAAATTGAATTTGGAGATGATCTGGTACTTGTTGGAAAGCCCTCATGGTGTACTTCAACTTTGATGTTCACCGATGGACCTGGTTTAACTTGGATCAAGGTGAAAAATGTCCCTACAGTATGGAAAAAGTAAAGCAGATTCCGACTTATTGAAAATTTCACTAAGTGTTGGAAAAAGTGGCCATTTTCACTTTTTGTGATTTTGATCAATCCATAACTCAAAATCCTTGGAGATTTGGAATTTCTTGTAGTTGACATATTTGAAGTATGTCAGATGGACTTTCATATGCGCTTTGAATGCGAGAAAAAGGCCTTCTGGTTTAGGAGTTATGACCTTGCAAAGTTGGTACAAAATCACTTTTGTTCCATAACTTCGAAAAATTTTAGTTTTCCATGGTTGCCCCTTTTGCAAGAAACCTTACTTTTCTTGATTTTTCTTAATGAATGATGATCAATATCATACATTAACATTATTTTTGACTTAGGGGAACCAAATTTGTGAAAAATTCCAAAAAGTCAAACTTGATTTTGTGCACAGTTGACTTTTTGTCAGATGAAATCCAAACTGTGCGATCCTTTGTGTAATCAAGTGTTTGACCTAATTCAAACCTAATTGATGGGTTCCATAGGTGTTGTAGGGTGTATTGAATAATGTCCCAAGGTTTGGGAGCATGTCTTGGTCAAAAGTCAAAGACACAGTTGACTTTTTCTTCAAAACCCTAATTGCGATCCAGATGAAAATGAAACTTGTGAATCAAGCTTCTTGGATCAATCCATTGATGTAAATGGATCAATGTGGTGTATTTGAGGCCCTCAAATCATGCCTTGAGTTCTTGGCTCATGTTTTGCTCCAAAAGTCAACTTAGGGGTGAATTAGGTCAAGAAACCCTAATTCGTGATTTTTTATGAATGCATCCCCTGAGGCTAAATTGACTTGATGATTGGGTCCATAAGGTCCTTTGGAGTATCTTGGGTTGTTCTTTGAAGCATTGGCTCATTCCCAGAGGAAAAATTTCCATCTGGAGGCCTTGGTCGATCAAAACCCTAATTTGGTGACACTGGCAATCTCGAGGCTTGATCCACTTGGAATGTTGTAACCTTGTGCTTGATTCTTGATGTGGGAGACCTCTTGATCCTTTGTGGGTGTTTAAGAGGTTTAGACAAGTTGACGATCATATCATTTCTTGATTGATCTTGTGTCTAAGTACTCTAAGAGGGCCCAAACCCTAATTCTTGATTGTAGTGGATGCTCGATAATCCTTGAGGAGATTGATGAGGTATGATGGTACATCCATATTGTGGTATTGATCTTCACAATGATGGGAAATCTTGGTGGTCAAAATTTGGGGTATGACAGATGCCCCTATTTAATTTTCTTGGACCTGAAGGTGTGAATGGCAAAGATATTCGGACATTCAGGGTGCAAGAGGATTAAGTATCGGAATACCCAAAATTTTTACGGTAGTTATGAACGGCAGTTTGCTCATCCATCTTCTTTTGCTAAGCAATGTTACCTAGAAAAAGGGTAAAACTTCCCCTGGATCCTGGTTTTTCAGCCACTGAATTGGTCTCAGTTTCTTTTGAAATAAACCTCCCCTCGATCCGGGTCTTCAGCCACGAAACTGGTCTTAGTTTCTTATAAACTTCCCCTCGATCCTGGTCTTCAGCCAAGGAACTGGTCTAAGTTTCTTATAAACTTCCCCTCGATCCTGGTTTTCAGCTAAGGAAGTGGTCAAAGTTTCTTATAAACTTCCCTTTCGATCCTAGTCTTCAGCCAAGGAACTGGTCTAAGTTTCTTCTTGTCGAGTTTCTTCCTTGACAAGGGACATTATGTGTAGCGGTCTTTATCAAACTACTCGCCGAATTTTCCTGGGGAGATGCCATTTGATAGGAAAAAGTTTTGATGTCAGACTTGCTGGGGAAAACCATTCATTTGAGTTGTAGAGGTGTTCAAACTTCTCTGTTGGAGACGCCATTTTTTGACTCTACTGGGGAAAAACGAATCTCTTGAGAGACTGCTTTTCGCTTAGGGATATTACATCATACTTTCCTTCAAGATCTTTTCGGATAAATGCCATGTGATGTAGTCCAATTTTGAGGTGCTGATGACTTCATTAATATTGACTTTCTTAGGAGAAAAAAACCGATGTATTGCCGAGAGTCTTTGGTTGAGAGGCTTTCTCTAGGGATTTTCCTTAATCCGGGAAAGCAAAAATATCATCTTCAATGGTGAAGAGTCACGTTTGCCGAATGTGTTCTTGCCTTTCAGAGGTTCAAGTTATCAAGGTGGTCGAGTATCGTCTCCAATCCAGAAATAAACTGGGGGGAGAGATTGCCCAGATGATACATTTCCTGACGAGGAAAGAACTGACAACTCGATTGATAAGAGGACTTTTATCACTTGGGGATGAATATGACCAGAGTGATAGCAATGCAATATGAATATGAATGTGAATCAATTATGCATGATGTATGTATATTTATGCTGAAAAAACTAATGCGGCATACAGACTAAAAGATGAACACGACTGGATACTCGGCCACGGCGGGGGATGAAAAGTATCATTGGTTTAAGATAGAAATTCTGCCTTGTTTAAGAAAGACGGTCCCTGTGGGGAGGAAGAATTTGTCAATCGGTCTTAAGAGGTACAAACTCTGCCGGGGAGATTAGATGGGACATTCGCATCTGATGCAGTTGATCCTTCATTCAGGCGTACTGGTTTAGAAGGAGTACTTTGATTCTGCATTTTGAGGTTTAATCGCTTTCGGAGAAACCCTCGATGTTCCTTTCGCGTTTATCAGTCAAAAGGAATTGCCATCTTTATTTTAAAAGGAAAAAAAAATTTGAATATTAAATTCATTTTTGTTTTAATTCAAGAATCGTTGATCATGTTAAAATGTCATTCTATAAAGCTAAAACAAATGAGAATTGAAAATAAAAGCATTAGGGCTCAAATTTTATTGATAGGATGGAAACCAGCCAAGCGCGTGATTCCATAGAGTATTTACAAAGTTTAGAAAATGGTAATTAAAGGGAAAAGGGCTACACTGAAACATAACAACCGTTATCATTCTACCAACTTTGAATTCTGGACATCCTGAGCTTCTATCGAAGATGACCTTGACTTGAATTTTTTTGGCGAATGGTGTTACCGCTAGGGATTTAACCTTGTCGAACGTAGTTACTTGCCTTGAATCCCTAACTTTTGCTTGGATTGTCTTTTGAGATTTCCAATCCATCGGGATGATTTTTGTTTATGTCTCTAATTTTTGCCTAGACTGCCTTTTCAGGTTTTCAATCCACCGAGATGTTTTATTTATTTATTTATTTATGCGAAGTATTTCTTGACTACATCAACATTTGTGGGGTAGGCAAATTCCTCTCCATCCATGGTTGCGAGTCTCAGGGCACCACCTGAAAAAGCTTTCTTGACCACATAGGGGCCGACATAGTTCGGAGTCCATTTTCCCCGGGAATCAGTGAGAAATGATTGTATCTTTTTGAGCACAAGGTCTCATTTTCTGAAGATGCAAGGTTGGACCTTTTTGTCAAATGCCTTCTTTATTCTTTACTGATATAGCTGACCGTGGCACAAAGCTGTTATTCATTTTTCTTCGATCAGATTCAATTCATCGTGTCGATTTTGACACAATTCATCCTCTGTTAACTTAGCTTCCATCAATTATTGATGGAATCTCTACTTCTATGGGAAGCACTGCCTCCATGCCATATACTAGAGAGAAAAGGGTTGCCCCCTGTTGAAGTGCGGACAGACGTGCGATAACCGTGAAGAGCAAATGGAAGCATTTCGTGCCAGTCTTTGTAGGTTACAACCATCTTTTGAACGATCTTCTTGATGTTCTTGTTAGCCGCTTCTACCGTCCCGTTCATCTTGGGTTGGTAGGGAGATGAGTTATGGTGTTCGATCTTGAACTCGGCACGTAACTCTTTCATCATCTTGTTGTTCAAGTTAGATCCATTGTCAGTAATGATCTGGCTTAGAACACCATAACGACAAATGAGATTATTTTTTATAAATTGGACCACGACTTGTTGGGTTACATTGGCGTATGACGCTGCTTCGACCCACTTGGTGAAGTATTCAATGGCTACCAGGATGAACCGATGTATGTTTGAAGCCTTGGGTTCGATCATGCCAATCATGTCGATTCCCTATATAGAAAAAGGCCATGGGGAAGAAAGAACTTTGAGATGCGTTGGCAGTACATGGATTTTGTCAGCGTAAATATGACATTTGTGACATTTCCTCATGTACTTGTAGCAATCGGATTCCACAGTCAACCAATAGTATCCTGCTCTCGGAATTTTTCTCACCATTGTGTGTCCGTTGGCACGAGTGCCAAAAGATCCTTCGTGAATTTCTTTCATCAACATGTTTGCTTATTGTCTGTCTACGCATCGGAGCAAGACCATGTCAAAGTTCTCTTATAGAGTGTATCACCGCTCAAGAAGAAGTTGCCTGCCAGCCTTCTGAGGATCTTCCTGTCTTTTCTGGATGCCCCAGGCGGGTACTCTTGTTTCTGAAGGAAGCACTTGATATCGTGATACAAAGGTTTGTCGTCTAGGACTGCTTCAATCGCGAAGATATAGGCGGGCCGTTCTAGGCGCATTATGTCAATCTTAGGTATGTCGTTCCATTTACCTACACTATTCATGGAAGAGAGAGTGGCTAATGCATTAGCCATGTGATTCTCTTCACGAGGGATATGATGAAACTCGATTATGTTGAAGAATGGTAACAACCTTCTCGCGTAATCTTTGTAAGGAATCAGTCCTTATTGATATGTGTTCCAATCTCCTTTGATCTGATTGATAACCAGGGCTGAGTCTCCATACACGTCCAAGTTCTTAATCCTTAAGTCAATTGCTTCTTCGAGACCCATGATACAAGCTTTGTATTCGGCCTTGTTGTTTGTGCATTTGAATGTTAGTCTGGCAGTGAAAGGAATGTGGGTACCCTGAGGTGTTACGATGATTGCCCCAATTCCATTTCCGTAAATGTTGACAGCTCCGTCAAAAATCACTCCCCATTGGGAACCTGGTTCTGGCCCTTCACTGGGTAGCGGTTCATCGCAATCTTTCATTTTCAAGTACATGACATCTTCGTCTGGGAAGTCAAATCCGACTGATTCCTGATCGTCAATCGGTTGATGAACCAAATGATTGGCTAAAATACTTCCTTTGACGGCTTTCTGTGCATGGTACTCGATGTCATATTCTGATAACAACATCTGCCAACGGGCAATCCTTCCCATGAGAGCAGGGTTTTCAAAGACGTACTTGATTGGATCCGTTTCTGAGATTAACCAAGTAGTGTGGCAAATCATGTACTGGCAAGACGTTTGGCTACCTAAGCCAGAGCGGAACAAGTTTTCTCGAGCATAGTGTACCGAGTTTCACAGTCGGTAAATCTCTTGCTTAAGTAGTAGATGGCAGACTCTTTTCTTTTTGTTTCGTCTTGTTGGCCAAGTACACAACCCATGGAGTCTTCCAAGACTGTTAGGTATATCATTAGTGGTCTTCCCTCCACTGGAGGAGATAGAATAGGTGGATTCAACAGATATTTTTTGATGTTGTCGAAGTTTTTTTGGCAATCTTCCGTCCATACGCAGCTTTGATTCTTTCTGAGTAGTTTGAAGATTGGCGTGCATGTCACAGTCATAAGGGATATGAATATGGAGATGTAATTCAGACGTCCCAAAATCCTCTGACTTGTTTCTCAATCTTTGGAGAAGGCATTTCTTGAATGGCTTTAACTTTGTCAGTATCAACCTCAATTCCTTTCTGGCTGACGATGAACCCTAAAAGTTCCCCTGAGCGGACACCGAACGTGCATTTGTTAGGATTCAAGCGGAGTTTGTATTTTCTCAGACGCTCAAATAATTTTTACAAGTGGGTCACATGCTTCTCTTCTGTTTTAGATTTGGCAATCATATCATCGACATACACTTTGATTTCTTTGTGAATCCTGTCATGAAACAGAGTAGTCATGGCCCTTTAATAGGTTGCCCCGATGTTCTTCAAACCGAACGACATTACCTTGTAACAAAAGGTGCCCCATGGGGTGATGAATGAAGTTTTCTCCATATCTCCTGGCGCCATTTTGATTTGATTATAGCCCGAGAATCCATGCATGAAGGAGAAGACTTTGAACTTTGCTGTACTGTCCACCAGCATGTCTATGTGTGGTAAGGGAAAGTCATCCTTTGGACTGGCTTTGTTTAGATCCCTGTAGTCTACACACATTCTGACTTTTCCGTCCTTTTTCAGAACTAGCACTATGTTGGCAAGCCATTGAGGATATTCTGAGGTGGCGAGGAAACCCGCGTCAATCTGTTTCTGCACTTCCTCCTTGATATTGATAGCCATATCCAGGTGAGTCCGTCTCAATCTTTGTTTCACCGGAGGACATTTTAATTTTAACTGTAAATGATGTTCCAAGATGCTGGTATCCAACCCTGGCATGTCTTGATAGGACCAAGCAAACACATCGGGAAACTCTTTGAGAAGTTTTATCAAGCTTTCTTTGACAGTCAGACTGAGCAGTGCTCCAATCTTAACTTATTTCTTTTCTTCCTCTGATCCCAAGTTGACCGTTTCCAACGGCTCTTTGTAAGGTTCGATGAACCTTTCCTTTTGTCTGAGTAATCGGGAGATCTCCTCTGGAATTTCTGCGTCATCTTCTTCTTCAACTTCAAATACCGAGAATTCAAAGTTGGGAGAAGGCATGGGATCATATGTTTCAACGGGGTTTAAAACAAGCAATCTGCATGACGTGATGATTGTTTTTTTAGAAGAGATAGAGAGAAATACAAGAGTGTGTGCAGTGTATTTTCTGAGAAAATGCTTGTTATTGTTTATTTTTGGTTGTTTTAGGATTACCATTTTCTAAAAAAATAAAAAGTGAAAACAAGAATAAATGCGGAAATTACATAACGACGTTTATTTATTTATGATTTTGTCGATTCTTGAAACTACAACCCTATAAAACAAAACTCAGTCGCTTTGGGCGGAGCGAAGAGGGATATTTACAAAAAAGTGAGCCCTCTAAAAGCATTCGTTTCACCTGGGCAGGGTGAAAGGTTAAAACAAAGACGACAATTACTTAGACTTATGGATGACTTTCGGGACATCGATAGCAACCCATTGGCGACGAACTCCTCGGTGAATCACAAAGTCGGGTACCTTCTTTCTTGGTTTGTCCTCAGAAATGACGCTTATTTCTGGCAGAGCAGGAACGTTGGAGTCTTCCTCCCATGTAGAGTCGTCGTAAATGAACTCTTTTGTTGTATTTTCTCAGTATTTTCACTCTCGAGAGGATCTCCCCATCCAGTTGGCTGGATGTCTTCGAGCCTGATATGAGAGCTTTCAGGAGCAGTGTACTTGACCAGGAAGTCGTACTTGCCACTCGGCTATCCTAAGGTGTCCCATACTTCGGTGGGAGAAGAGGAGACATCCTTCTCGATGACGTTGACCTTGGGAAAAGCATAGTTGATGAACTCTTGTCCTGCAATCTTTGCAGATTCATCAATGTGCTGGATATCTTCAGAATGTCCTAAGTAACGACCCCATGGCTCGATGGGGACACAAGTATTCTTTTCAATGATGCTCAGTTGATAAGCGTTGTTTGGCTGACTCTTTTCCCCCGAGTCTTCTGGGTATGGCTGCAAGATAGGCAAGTCTTCCAGCGGGTCATAGTAGTCATATTCAAAGTTGTCTTTCATCGGAGTGTCCTCCTCTAATGAGTTTGGTGGAGCATGGCATCCCTCAGGATCACAATCTCCGTATATCATCTTGACGTCTGATCTTGGTATATATCTCGGACTCTGCGTGGGATAGAAAAATGGCGTATGCGCCCCTCCTTGAGACATATAACCGTCCTCGTTGAGATATGACTTCCACTCTTCATATGTATTGGAGGAGTCACCCTCATTGATGGTGTGTACTTCTGAGACACTGGGTGGAGAAAACCTTCATTGTGGAAGAAGTCTTGAATGGGACGAAAACTTTCATCTTTCTTGGCAGTTTGGGTACAGGAAGAAGAAAAACCAAGACCTTTCTTTGTCTTGTTATCAGTAGGAATTAAAAGCTGTCCCCATCCTTTTATGTCATTACTCTTGATCATTTCGAGCGCATCTTTGTATGAGGAAATCGACCTCCCTCTTTCTGATCGATTCTCATTGCTCACCGAGAGTGCTTGAAACTGGGTTCCAACAACCTCCTCGGGTTCTACACAGGATAATGATGATATGTTGCTGACGATTAAGGCCTGCTCTCCACAGACTGTGACTAACTTGTCATTCTTGATGAACTTCAGCCTCTAGTGGAGTGTCGAAGTGACTACCCCAGCTTCGTGTATCCAAGGTCTTCCTAATAAATAGCTGTATACTGCCCGGATGTCCATGACTTGGAAAGTGACTTGGAAAGTGTGAGAACCGATAGTTATAGGAAGATCAACTTCGCCGATAACTGTTTTTCTGGATCTGTCAAAGGCTTTGACGATGACCTCGTTGTCTCTCATCGGAGATCCTTGAAATTATAGTCTCATCAGAGTAGATTTCGGCATAACATTCATAGATGATCTTGTGTCTACCAGTACGCTGGCTAGAGCATCGTCCTGGCAGTTGACTGTAATGTTAAGCGCCATATTGTGATTTTTGCCTTCTTCTGGCAGTTTTTCATCACTGAATCCTAAGTTGTTGCAGGAAGTGATGTTGGAAATGATGCTGTCAAACTGTCTTATCGTTATATCTTGTTCCACAAAGGCTTGCTCTAAGACTTTCTGTAGAGCTTCCCTGTGAGCTTCAGAACTGAGCAAGAGAGATAGCACCGAGATTCTCGAAGGAGTTTGCAATAATTGGTCTACAGTATTATACTCGCTTTTCTGGATGAGCTTTATCATCTCATCATTGTTCTTTACCAGTTCAGGATTACTAGATTGTTCGACTGGTTGATTAGGAACTTTTGTTTGAGGTTCCTTCTCCTTGGTGGGTTCTCCAACTCCTCTGTTGAAGATCCGACCGCTCCGTGTGACTCAACAGATATCGGCAATGTTTACGACGGAGGGTAATGGATTTTCCTTTCCATTTTTGATTGTTGTTGCACCTACTTTTAAGGGATAGCCTTATCGGAATTGTACGGTATTGGACCCAGTAGATAAATAACCACAGGAGCTTTTTGATTTTTCTGACCATCGTAGACAGCCTTAATTGGTTCGAGGTTGAGAATCTTTCTACTATCAAAAAGAACTTTTGATTCATCGAGTAGAGGGATTATGGCTCAAACGTCTTTGGCCATTTCGTGATTGGATATTATGACAACATCTTTACCTTGATCAGGAAGATAGTCGGGTATCACGTTGATCGAGCCAAAACTTGAACATGGTCGAATCTCTTTCCGGTCCAACTGATCTTGGAGCACTGCCCGTACAAGATAACATCCTTGGTTATTCTCTGAGTAAACTCTACAGCACTCATAGTTATGTGATGGCACCCGACCACGTCCTCTTTGTATGCAGTGTAACTTTACTAGATCTATTTCTATTGAGCAGACATCCTGACTTTGGTGTCTACTAGGATTCCCGTCAGTTATACTGATCTGTTGTGTAGCTTCATCCAAGTATATTGGAAGCCACCAGTGGTCCAACAGGTGTTGAAGTGTTCTTTGGACAAGTGCACATTCTTAGTCTTCTTTACGACACTGTTCATAGTCCAGATAATTATGTAAAGACAGAAAGTCGAGCCTGACATGCTTAGCATGTAATTCTACCAGACTGGTATTCATCAAGCAAATATCAAAGATCTAAACCATATTGACTTGATGGTTATTTCTCTCCTGATAGTTCTGAATCCATCTGACGTTGGAGGGCCTCTTGTACAAAAGAGCATTCCTGATTGCTTATTGAGCAGATCGGATAGGTATTGTAATCTTGTCATGGCAGATCTTGGTATTGACTTTGCCTTGAGTGCATCGCCACTAAGTTGATATGCATTGCACGGATGTCGTGGTTCTGAACAATGTTGGGATGTACATAGGCCATGTTGACTTCTCGGATTCGGTGGTCCTGGATCCATCCTAGATCTATCTGTTCTTGTAGAGTTGATTGCACTACGAAACATCCTTGATTATTCTTTGAGCATATATTACACTGGTGATAATTGTGAGGCGGTACATGACCATACCCGCTCTGCCTACAATGCATCCTGACCAGATTGGTTCCTAACATGAGTACATCGTGAATTTGATAACTGCACCTAAATTCTTTCTCTATTAAATTTATGGCAGTCTTTTCATGTTGAGGCAAAGGGTTTGTATGAACGTTCGGATTAGTATCCTTGAAGGATAAGACCCCGTTCCTAACAAGTTTCTGCACATCAGACTTGAAACTGATACAATTCTCAATGTTGTGCCCCGGTCCTCCTTGATGGTAAGGGAAAGTTTGATCCGCTTTAAACCAAAAAGGCGGATTTTCTGATACTGTAAGAGGATACCTGGTTTGGACATGCCCCTTGACCAGTAGTAGTGGAAACAATTCTGCGTACAACATTGGTATAGGGTCGAACCCTGATGGTCGTGTCGGACGATTGTTCTTATTGTACTGGGGACGAGCCTACTGAAGAGGCTGTTATGTCCTTTGCTGATAGTGCTATTGATTTGGTTGGCTCTGAGCAACCTGAGGGTGATAAGTCGGAGCCGGCGCAGGGTTGATAGCGAGAGTTACCACCGCTACTGGTTGATACCTTCGCCTTTGCTTTCCGAGAGAGATATTACCAATATCTTGCTCTTTTTTCTTTGGGAAAGCACTACCGTATCTTTTGGTACTGCTTAATGGCCCCGCATCTTTGACCAATCGTCCTTCTCGGACAGCTTCTTCAAGGCGTACCACCCATGTTCACCATTTCAGTAAAATCACTGGGCGCAATGGCGACCATTCGGTCGTAATAGAATGAGCTTAAGGTTTTCAAAAAGATCTTCGTCATCTCTTTTTCCTCAAGAGGGGGATAGATCTGGGCGGAAATTTCACGCCATCTCTGAGCATATTCCTTGAAAATTTCTTTGTCCTTCTACGACATTGATCTGAGTTGATCTCTGTCTGGTGCCATGTCCAGGTTATACTTATACTGCTGAACAAAAGCTGCGCCAAGATCTCTGAAAGTGTTGATCTTGGTGCGGTTCAAACCCATGTACCATTTGAGTGCGGCACCGGTTAAATTGTCTTGGAAGTAATGGATCAGTAGCTGTTGATTTTCTGTCTGATTTGACATCTTTCGAGCGTACATCACCAAATGACTTTGAGGGCAAGAGTTGCCCTTGTATTTTTCAAAGTCCGGCACCTGGAATTTGTGCGGTATTTTCACGTTAGGGACCAGACAAAGGTCTGCGACGTCCTTTCCGAATAAATCCTGACCGCGAATGGCATGCAGTTCCTTCTGCATTTCTAGGAATTGTTCCTGGATCTCATTCATTCTTTGGTACATATCTTCGTTTCCTCCATAAATTACTTGTGGAATATGTTCTTCCAGGAGAGTGTGTACCACCAGTTGTGGTATGGTCATTACGGCAGTGACTCTTGGTGCTTCCATGCCCTAAAGTTTGTAACCTTCAGGAGTTGATGTCATAACTCTTGCATCTTCGCTTTCTCGAAGTTTGTAACCTTCAGGCCCAGCGGTTCCTGCTGCAGTTTCTGGGTCTTCAGCGACCGGCGGGATGTACCCTTTAGGGACAAAGTTGATAGGCATTCCCCAGGGGCGACCTTTAGGCATGTTGTATCGAGGATCGTATGTCTCCGCTACGGGCGTAGATGTGATCTCTGAGATCACAGTCCTTTGTTGTTGCCTCTGAGTTGCTGCCAGGGATTGCATGTCATTGTGAAGTTTTTCCAAACTTTCTTTCAGAGCGTCGACTTCTTCTCTCAGCTCTCTGTTCTCTTCCTCGAGATCATCCATTTTTTTTGTCGATTGGCCCGAGTATTGAGAATGATGAATGATATGCAATGATATATTTTTTTTGTTTTTTAATCAAAAATAAACTTCAACAAATAGATTGCAAATATCATATAGTGGGGAGACCCCTTTTTATTGAATTTGAAAGATTACAGAAAGGGAAAGTACAGTATTTTACAAAGTGCTGTAAAAGGAAATGTCTAAGTTTAGGGATCATGACTCCTTTCTGAAGAGAACTCAGATGCTGGTTCTGGTATTTTCCTTTTCTTTGATCGGGGCTCTTCAACCGTTGTCAGATTGTCAGTCCTTTGCCAAGTGAAAGGAGCGAGCAGATTTCTTCGGTCTTCCTGACTTTCTACAACATGTTGCTCTAATATATTAATCAGAGCATCCTTTTCTTTTAACAGTTCCTGAATTTTGGTACACTCCACATTGAGGATTCGGTATTTTTTTTTCCAAGAGCTTTTCTCCCGTTGAACTTTGTTGAGAGCGACCTGGAGTTTTTCCGTATCAGGCATAAAATAAAGGACAAATTCCTTTAAGGGAAGAACTTCTTGACGAGGGTAAGGCATTCTCAGCTTGAGAGCTCTAGTTTGTACCCAGTGGAGATAAGGTTCCATAGAGGTACAGTCTGGTCTTCCTAGAGACTCTCTTCCTTTCTTGTGAACATGTTGCCAGGCATGCACTATTTCCTTCTTTAGTGCCCTGTCATTTTCCCCTTCCTTGAAGAAAAGACCTTCCAGATGAACATTATGCGGGATATTCTTCATCGGGTATCCAAGTTGACGGCGAACTAAAATTGGATGATAGTTGATTCCTCCTTTAGTTCCTATGAGGGGTACATTAGGGAAATTTCCACATCTGTCGATGATCCTTATGCCCTCGTAAATCCTATTATACTAATCTATGTCAGAGTTGGTAAGGGACATGATTCTCTGTGACCAACGTAGAGTACTCTTACGGTCCCAAAAAGCAGCAGACTTGGGTAAATGGTAAGTGAACCATTTGTAAATCAAGGGTACACAACATGTGATCATTCCTCCGCTGTATAAATTCCTTAAGTGTACAGAATGATAAGCATCTGCGAGCAGAGTCGGTACGGGGTTCCCAATCAGAAATATCTTAATGGCATTAGTATCGACGAAGTTGTCGATGTTGGGAAAGAGGAATAACCCATATGTGAGTAGGACAAAGATATCTTCGAAAGCAGTTATGTTTCCTACACTGGAAAAGTATATAGCTTTCTCCGTCAGGAATTTAGCTGGTAAACCCTGGATTCCTTCCTTAGTGGTCATGTGAGTCCCGACTTCTGACTCGTCCAAATAGATTGCTCTTGCAATGGTTTGTTCTTTTGGAATTTCTTCCAGTTCAGAAAAGGGAGCTTGGTCAATGATGGGTAAATCAGTCAGGTGAGAGTACTCCTTCAGTGTTGGTGCTAGTTGATAATCCCGGAATGTGAAGCAGTGATAGACTGGATCATAGAACTGAATGAACGTAGATAGGATTCCTTCAACTACGTGGACCCTTAACAGAGACAATAGTCCTCCGTGCTTAGCTCTGAAAGCATCAGGGTTGGTAATCATCCTTGCCAACCTTCTTAAATCCTATAGTCTTGGAGCCTTGAAGGTGTACTTATGCGTCTTTCTTCTACCGAAATCCATAACGCAATCTTTCTCTAATATTTGAAATTATTGTTTTAGTTTATTTTGAAAAAGAAGGGAGGAAGAAGAAGGAGATTTTTTTTTGTTTAAGAGTTTTTTAAATGAATGCCTGAATGCAGCACACAAAAACATTGAAAAAACATGGGTTCAAGGGTTCAGCGTCACGAGCATGGAGTCATGGCTCTACCCATCCCCAAAGGTTGTATTCTGGTCAATTTTTGTACCTGTAGAACGGGTCCTAAGGTTCCCAAAATCATTGACCCCCTAGGGATATCAACAACAAGCTGGTTCACCCGAGCGAGCTGTAGCATCCTAGGGTAATCTCAATTTGGGTGTAGTATCGCGTATCAACTATTCCCGATAGTCACCGCACTACCAAGTGGTCATATGGTTAATGTCTACTAAATCCTTAGGGTCACGGGTGTCGCACTGGGATAGCGTCTATTTTCACGACGTTAGTCATTCAACTTAGTATCCACACGGGCTCTCGCCTGATTTGATGGTCTACCAGGATTGCGTATTCGGGAATCACTCCCTGTAAGTCCACCCGTCTATGCCATCACTTATCTTAGGGTTCTCTCAAACTTTCCACATACGTATTAATCACATTCCCATTGACGGAAAAATAAACACAGATATCAAGTAGGAAAAGCAATATATATATTATATAGTATGATTGCTAACAACCTAGACCTCTTAGGAATTCTAATCCTAGTCCTAGACAGATAAAATGACTCCCCAACAGAGTCGCCATTTTCCTGTAGCGTGCGATTTTTGTCGGTGACGCGACCACCTTATCGCCATGGGTTTCTCCTCACCGCAATGGTAGGAGAGGGGTTCTACTTTCTGATTACTTATTTATCCTATAAAGCTGGAAAGGAAAGGGCAGCTATCTAAAACAAACCTTGCACACAAATGTTTAACTTAACAAATGCTTAAAGAGATTGGGGAGTTCGGGGTCAGGTTATACAATGGGGAGTTGTCAATTACCCATCCTATATGTGGTTATCCACATATCGTTAGCAATTATCCTTACCGCTTTCTACTTACTAGTGTTTGTCTGTTATGGGTTGGGAAAGTTTCTCCTTTGGGAGGTTTTTGAGAGAGAGAGAGAGAGAGAGAGAGTTTGATGATTTTAGTGAGGTACTGAACCTAAGTTTTTGATTGGTATGAAGGTACTGGACCTAGATTTTTTGATTGGTATGAAGGTACTGAACCTAGAGTTTTTGATTGGTATGAAGGTACTGGACATAGAGTTTTTGATTGGTATGCTCGCTAAGATTTCACAATCTTATGCCTACGTATTCCCGTTAAAGAAAACAGGGAAATCAGAGCAATCGTAGTTCCTCCTATTCTATGGGAGGAAAAGATGATGTTTTGGTGCCTTGTTCAAAGCCCAAGATTGAAGCTAAAAGAGTATTTATGTCTTGTTTAAAGCCCAAGATTGAAGCTAACGGTTTTACTGAGAAAATTTTGTCATCTCTAAAGGGAAACATCTTATATATTTATCACAACTATTAGGTGACTGATTATAAAGGAGGGTTACTTTAACTGGGATATAAGAATCCAGCAATGCCATAATTTCCTTTATAGGGGATTTGTCCTAAAGGAGAAAACTTTAACTCAATGTAGAGCAATGCCATTTTTCCTTAGGAGTCTTTCATGCTAGGAGATGGACAGTGGCTTGGATGTAAATAATCCAGAGGCTTGCCATTTACAGCAATTAGATGAAAGAGGAAGCTTACCAGGATAAAAGATGGACTACAACTTGGATATTTGAATCAACAAGTGTGCCACTTATAGCAGTTATCTGGGAATAAGGTTTGTTTTGATTTATCTGTTATGATGTGTGATGATATAGAGAAATATCTTCCTACAGAGAGGTTTTTGATTTCCTCTGAAGGGAATGTTGTTTTTTGTGTGCCTTGATCAAAGCCCAAGGTTGAAGCTAAGAGATTGATTGACTCCACTGGGGAGGTCCTTATACAAAGCCTAAGAGGAAGCTAGAAAAGACTGACTCAAAAAGGGAGTGTTTATCTGTCTTATACAAAGCCCAAGATTGAGGCTGAAAGAGAATTGACTCTTTTGGGGACATCATTATACAAAGCCTAAGAGGAGGCTGAAAGTTGACTTTTCCAGGGAAATATTTTATCTGTCTTGTACAAAGCCCAAGATTGAGGCTGAAAGGGGAAACTGACTCTACTTGTGAGAGGTTTTATCTGTCTTGTACAAAGCCCAAGATTGAGGCTAAAAGAAGATTGACTCTGCTGGAGAGTATGATTTGTCTGTCTTGCACAAAGCCCAAGATTGAGGCTAAAAGAAGATTGACTCTGCTGGAGAGTATGACTTGTCTTGTACAAAGCCCAAGATTGGAGGTTGAGAAGAGGATTGACTCTACTTAGGGAGATTTATATGTGTCTTGTACAAAGCCCAAGATTGAGGCTAAAGAAATTTGAGTGACTCAGCTGAAGATATTTGCGGGTGTCTTGTACAAAGCCCAAGATTGAGGTTGAGAAGAGGTTGACTCAACACGAGAGTGCTTTTGAGGCTAACTCTACTGAGGGAAATCATTATACAAAGCCTAAGAGGAGGCTGAAAAGGGTTGACTCAACAAGAGAGTGCTTTAAGAAATAAGATAGACTCAACAAGAGAGTGTTTTAAGGTGACTGACTCAACAAGAGAGTATTTTTAAGGTGATTTACTCAACAAGAGAGTGTTTTTAAGGTGATTGACTCAACAAGAGAGTGTTTTTATCTGTCTTGTACAAAGCCCGAGATTGAGGCTAAAAGTGATTGACTCGACAAGAGAGTGAAGAAAGATCCTTATACAAAGCCTAAGAGGAGGCTAAAAATGATTGACTCAATAAGAGATTACTTTAAGGAAGAAGATTCACTCAATAAGAGAGTGCTGAAAGTTCTTTATACAAAGCCTAAGAGGAGGCTAAAAATGATTGACTCAACAAG
The DNA here is from genome assembly GCA_022829125.1 of Lathyrus tuberosus. Classification (NCBI taxonomy): domain Eukaryota; kingdom Viridiplantae; phylum Streptophyta; class Magnoliopsida; order Fabales; family Fabaceae; genus Lathyrus; species Lathyrus tuberosus. Next base: position 5,700,803 of record JALAZF010000215.1, read on the forward strand.
AGAGTACTTTAAGGAAGAAGATTGATTCAACAAGAGAGTGTTGAAAGATTTTTATACAAAGCCTAAGAGGAGGCTAAAATGATTATTAGGGATCATTATACAAAGCCTAAGAGGAGGCTAGCTTCTGCTGAGGATTATTGAGATCCAGAGACAGGTCCAAAGTCGGGAATCAACTCTTGCTGAGGGTTTACAGAAGAGTTGAAAAATCAGATGCCTTGAGGTTCTGATAAAGGTTTATTGATAGTGATTTGACCCTAGCCGGGGAAAAGTAAGGTTTAAAGTTTGAATTTTAGAACCTATGGGGGTTTTAACTCTACTAGAGATTGATTAAATGACCAGGGTTTCTCCTGTGTTTGTAGGGAACTTGAGAATGTATGTGAGATCCAAGAGGAGATTATATTGTCCAAGTTTACTGGTATAAAAGAATTAATCTTTGTATGATGCCCACGAGGAGGCAGGTGTTTTAAGGGATGAGAATCAACCCTTAATTGATCTGAGGTTTTGACTCTTTGGAAAGATTGCTCTAACGAAGGATGACTAAGTTATGTCCTATACGTGTAAGAGGTCTTTGAGTCCTTGTATTAGGCCCAAGAGAAGACATGAGAACTTCTAAGAAGCCTGAGGGTCCTTGTACAAAGCCCAAGAAGAGGCTGGGGATGCTTTTAGGAAGCATGTGGATCCAAACTTAAGAAAAGTTCAAGAAAAGTTTCACCGGGAATAATCTTTTCTTTAGTGAACAGTTCTAGGGTTTGAAAAAATTCAAGAGAGGTTTCACCGGGAATTAATCCTCTCTAGGGGAAATGAACTTCTATGACAATTTTCTAATAGTGACAGTTTGAGAAAAGTTTCACCGAGAATAATGCCTTTCTCTTTGTTCCATATTGTATAAGCCCAAGAGAAGGCAAGACTGTTTCTGGAAATTCCTATGGGGAACTAGTTTTGACTGTGTTGAAAGAGTGACCACTGGCTTTATCTAGTTCTAAACCTAATTGTCGGGGAAAACTCTAAGCAAATAATATACAGGCATATATACAGATGAAATATGTAATGTATGTAAAAAGATGGTTGGAGAACTTACAGGTGAGCAAGCTTCCAGCACAAACAAATATATATATGTACAAGTATGTAAAAGAAAGCTGTTTAAAACTTACAAGTGAGCAAGATTCCATTGTAACAGTTGTATGGTTAGTTGTTCAATAAATTAAAGAAAGTTTTGATAACAACTATGGATTTGAACCTAAATAAAAAGGGAAAGTTGTTTTAAAAAGAAGATTGGGGCTTATACTCAAAGAGAGGCCCAGATGAAAAACAGTAATCGTACCGTTGATCTTAAAATTGTATCGGGAATTATACAGTGACCGAGGCCCAACTTAGGTTTTCTGTACGAAGGGATGGGTCTTACAATTCAAGGAGAGGCCCAAAGTGTTTGAAAAAGAAAAGAAATGGGACTTACAACACAAGGGTAGACCCAGATGATTTTTGTTTTGAAAATGACGATCGCGCCGAGATTTTGAAAACAAAATGGGACTTATACAATGAATGAGGCCCAAATTATTTATGTACAAAGGGGGTTTGGGTCTTACACTCTATTATATTTTGAGGAAAGAAGGCATTTTGGCCTCTAACTCGAAAACTCAGAGATGACTTGCAAAAGAAGGCATTTTGGCCAATTGATAGAGATTTTGAGGAAAGCATCAGTTGTAGTGCTTTGGTGTACTCAAACTGATCACAAATGAGCTCTATTTATAGTAGAGTAAATTTGTTTTGCTAAAAATAGTGAATGACAACTTGGACAGTCCCTTGGCCAATTGTAGCATAAAGGTATCTTTAGTCTCCTATAGCCATTGACTTGAGGTTAGGGTATAGGCCTATGGTCTTTTGGTTCAGAGCTGAATCGTGACTCATTCAGTTAGGAATGTCTCAGTCAATTCCAACTTGATGCATCCATTGAATGCTTGGAAACAAAATTGGAGTCTTTGAGTATTTTAGCCTTTTTAGGGCATTTATGGCTACATGTAGTTCATTGGACTTGGGAGGCTTATGGATCAGAGATTTTTTCTTGGATGTTATCCTCTGATGTGTCCAAATGGATGACAAGGCTTGGAATTGTCCAAATTAGCTAACTCGAGCAAAAATGCACAAATCTGCCTTGTAAAAATCAACCCATGATGCCATGTTTCAAGGGTTGTATCTCCCTACTCAAATTGAATTTGGAGATGATCTGGTACTTGTTGGAAAGCCCTCATGGCATACTTCAACTTTGATGTTCACCAATGGACCTGGTTTAACTTGGATCAAGCTGAAAAATGTCCCTACATTTTGGAAAAAGTAAGGTAGATTCTGACTTATTGAAAATTTCACTAAGTGTTGGAAAAAGTGGCCATTTTCATTTTTTGTGATTTTGATCAATCCATAACTCAAAATCCATGGAGATTTGGAATTTCTTGTAGTTGATATATTTGAAGTATGTCAGATGGACTTTCATATGAGCTTTGAATGGGAGAAAAAGGCCTTGTGGTTTAGGAGTTATGACCTTGCAAAGTTGGTACAAAATCACTTTTGTTCCATAACTTAGAAAAATTTTGGTTTTTCATGGTTGCCCCTTTTGGAAGAAACCTTACTTTTCTTGTTTTTTCTTAATGAAATATGATCAATATCATACATTAACATTATTTTTGACTTAGGGGAACCATATTTGTGAAAAATTCCAAAAAGTTAAACTTGATTTTGTGCACAGTTGACTTTTTGTAAGATGAAATCTAAACTGTGCGATCCTTTGTGTAATCAAGTGCTTGACCTAATTCAAACCTAATGGATGGGTTCCATAGGTGTTGTAGGGTGTATTGAATCATGTCCCAAGGTTTGGGAGCATGTCTTGGTCAAAAGTCAAAGATACAACTGACTTTTTCTTCAAACCCCTAATTGGGATCCAGATGAAAATGAAACTTGTGAAATAAGCTTCTTGAATCAATCCATTGTTATAAATGGATCAATTTGGTGTATTTGAGGCCCTCAAATCATGCCTTGAGTTCTTGGCTCATGTTTTGCTCCAAAAGTCAACTTAGGGGTGAATTTGGTCAAGAAACCCTAATTCCTGATTTTTTTATGAAAGCATCCCCTGAGGCTAAATTGACTTTATAATTGGGTCCATGAGGTCCCTTGGAGTATCTTGGGTTGTGCTTTGAAGCATTGGCTCATTCCCAGAGGAAAAATTTCCAACTAGAGGCCTTGGTCGACCAAAACCCTAATTTGGTGACACTAGCGATCTCGAGCTTGATCCACTTGGTATGTTGTGCTTGATTCTTGATGTGGGAGACCTATTGATCCTTTGTGGGTGTTTAAAAGGTTTAGACAAGTTAAAGATCATGTCATTTCTTGATTGATCTTTTGTCTAAGTACTCTGAGAAGGCCCAAACCCTAATTCTTGATTGTAGTGGATGCTCGATTATCCTTGAGGAGATTGATGAGGTATGATGGTACATCCATATTGCGGTAATGATCTTCACAATGATGGGAAATCTTAGTGGTCAAAATTTGAGGTATGACACCATGGTTGGCATTAACTGTGGTGTTGGTGTCGAAGTTGAACTTTCTCCTCGTTCTCGTCTTTCCTTAGCAAGTTGCCTCCTCCGCCTAGTTTTGTTATTTAACTTACGCGCAGTTCTTTCAATCTCAGGATCGAAAAGAAGTTGATCTGCGTGTAACTTCCCTCACATAAACAGAGTCTGCACACTTAGCCAAACAAATTAACAAGCACAAGAAAAAGTTATACAAGCTTAAAACTTAACAATTATTGCGATGCTTGCAATATCAAACAACACTCCCCGGCAATGGCCCCATTTTGTTGAAAAGTATTTCGGGGATGTTTTGTCGACTCCATAGGGATTACATGTGTATTGTCGCCGTTCTATAGTCAAAATCGTTTTAAACTTTTAAACTAACAAAGAGTTTGGTTGTTTTGTATCGGATCGTTTGCATAAGAATTTAGTAGTGACGGTAAAGAAATTAGTTTTAAAGATTTGGGAAAAACATGCCAATATTAGGGTCCGATAATCCATTTTATACGTATTTACTCGATAAACGATGTGAACTTGTTAACGATGAATATAACCACATATCCTCTCAACAAGTTTATCTCTAACACTTGTTGTGGGATTTACCATATTGATCCTTAGATGATCTCTCACTCCAACTATCAATATGATAACATTCATGATCAATATTTATGAACATAAACTTTCAAAACTATCTCTAGCCTCATGATTGTTGATGGATTGAAACTTAGGTCAAGTTTTAGAACATATTTCTCAATCATGAACTAAAACAAAATATAAACCATACAAACAAAGTTTTTCACCTATATTTATCATCAACAAAGTTCACACACTATAATCAAGATAAATACATACAAAATGAAAGATTACCTACCACTAGTCTTGACACAAGAGTTGTTTAGCTACCCATTGTCATGGTAGCTTGATCAACAAGTAATGGACAAAGCTTTTGTTGCATCAATCTTCAATGGATCAAGGATTGAAGCATAAAAGCTTTGGATTCTAAGAAAAATAATAAAAGATGAAGTTTTTAAGCTCCAAATGTGTTTCTAGGTTACAAAGATCTTTCCAAAAAGTGTTATCCCACAAAATATAATCAAAACTACCTAAATACTACTTTCTTCCCAGGCAAATTCGTCGGGCGAGTGCCTTCTTCTGCGGGGCGAAGCCCTCAAATGAGGCCACGTAACAGCTACAGTGCCAGCTGGTCCATCAAAAAATATCTTCCTTCACCGGGCGCTACATTCCTTCGTTGGGCGAATCTAAATTCGCAGGGCGAATCACCCAGCGAACCAAAGTTGTGAGCTACTGGAACTTGAAATGAAATTAATTAAATCTCTCGCCTCTTCCTCGCAGGGCGAATCCATCTTCACCGGGCGAATTATCCAGCGAGCCACATCCTCTAGCTACTGGAATTGGACTTTCAAAACACAATATCTCTCGCTACTACTTTGCCGGGCGAAGCAACCTTCCTTCGCTTCATGCTCGTCGGGCGAAGCTTCTAATAGTTGCAGACATGCACATTTTTCGTTTCTTCGAGTTTTCTTCCACAACGAGCTGCAACCTTTTGACATATTTTCACTACAAAATTAACAAACACATCAAACTATCTAATGTTCACAAAAAATGCAAGAATTGCTTAATAGATAAGTCATTTTCTGATTAAAGCAATAAAAAGAACTTAAAGGTGTCAAATTTGGATATAAAAACTAGCACTTCTTGACACCTAACAATACTCCTTACCACTAGGGGAAGTGTAAAACTTTGCAAAAATTGAGGCCTAGAACCTCCAAAAGTGGTTTCTGTAAGCACAAGATTAATAGGAAAACTAGTAGATGGTGGTATCACCATTTATGGTGTTGCAGTCGAACTCAATGTCAGACTCACAATAGAAGCAATTACTCCAACGGTTGTTGAAATGACTGTAACACCAACTGTTGTTCCGAATGGCTGTTCTTCTAGATTTAGAGCATTATTTTGGGGAGGATGAAGTCCCTAAGTGGATGAATCTCCTGATGGTCTAGTCATACTAATGAATTTACCACTCCTGAGACACATAAGCACTCAACATATGACAAAATTTAGATGTGAAGAACACAAACAAATATAAAAGGACAATATACTCTTTGCAAAAAGTTCAAATTTCGCACAAAGATTAACATTGGGAATATTCCCAAAAAATTGTGTGATTAGAAGACCTTTGTGGGAAAACCTCAATATTCTTCAATCTCAATTTAAAATGACTTGGGCCTTCATAGGGGATTTTAACTGCATTTTAGGTTCCCATGAGCATAGAGGTACACATCTTCCTACCAATACCCATATTGAAGATTTTAACCAATGGAAAAATTATAATCTTTTTATTCATTTGCCGACCTTAGGATCTATGTTCACTTTGAGCAATGGGAGGAAAGGTTCCAATCACAATGAAATAAGACTTGATAGGACTATTTGTAATTAACACTAGATTGACTTATAGACAGCCATCTCTGACAAGAATCCTACCAAGAGTATGTCTGGCCATTTTCCCATTTTGTTAGTGTTCTTTAGGAGTAAGGTCAAGGTTGCTTCTCACTTTAAATTTTTTACAAATGTGGATTGCTAATCCCAGTTGTAAAAACATCATCTTTGAGACTTGAAAGACTAGGGTAGTGGGATGTCCAATATTTTTTCTTCAAAGGAAACTTCAAATTATCAAAACTAGGCTCAAAGATTGGAACAAATTATTAACATTTGGAAATGTTCATGACAATGTAAAGCTTGAAGAAGACAATCTGAATAGGATTCAAGCCCAAATAATGATGGGTGGTCACTATGATACTCTAAACAACATTGAGAGAAATGCTCATGCTCACCTAGACTCTGCTCTACATCTTGAAGATATATTTTGGAAGGAAAAAGAAATAGCGAATTGGAACTCATAAGGAGATAGAAATTCAAGGTTTTCCATAGAATGGATAAGATCAAGCAGACCACAAAGAGAACATCTAGTCTGAATATTGATGGGAACACCATCATTGATCAGGGTCAAATTATTGAGCATGTGGTCACATACTATAAGGATCTTTTTAACAAAGTATCTATTTTGTAAGAGGATGTCTTGATTAAAGATCTCATTCCTAAACTAATGAATGAAGAGTCAAATACTATTCTGACCAGGCTACCAACCAGGAGGAAATTTATAACTTTGTCATGAGCTTGGACAAAGAAAGTGCCCCAGGCTCAGGTGGGTTTGGTGGATTCTTTTTTCAAACATTTTGAGAGATTATTAAGGAGTATGTAGTAATGGTTGTCACTCAAATATTTAGGGATGTCTGATTCTACCTAACTATAATACCGATATCTTGATTTTGATTCCCAAAATTCCTAATGTAGAGGCAATTAAGCACTATATGCATATTTCCCTTGCTAACTTAAAGCACGACATTGTGAACAAGATAATTTTTTATAGGTGATAAGTGCCAAAAATATAGTATTTGATCACATTGAAATTTGGCACTTATTGACTTGTTTTGCAAGTTTCTAACATCAAACCCTCAAATTGATTATGGATGTGATAGTCAGAGAATTATGTTTGTTGCTCTTTGTAGCGTGCGATTTTTTGTCGGTGACACGACCACCTTATCGCCATGGGTTTCTCCTCACGACAATGGTAGGAGGGGGTGCTACTTTCTGATTTCTTATTTATCCCGTGAAGCTGGAAGGGAAAGGAGAGTTATCTAAAACTAATCGTGCAGGCGAATGTTTAACTGAACAAACACTTAAGAGATTCGGGGAGTTCGGGGTCAGGTTATACAATGGGGAGTTGTCAGTTACCCATCCTATATATGGTTATCCACAGGTTGTTAGAAATTTTCCTTACTGCTTTCTACTTGCTGGTGTTTATCTGTAAATGGGAAAGATTCTTCTTTGGGAGATGTTTGAGAGAGAGAGAGAGAGTTTTTGTTGATGTCGGGCTTGCCGATGTTTTTGATGAGTATGTGAAGGTACTGGACCTAGAGTTTTTGATATGTGTGAAGGTGTTGGACCTAATGTTTTTGGTTGGTATGCTCGCTAAGATTTCGCAATCTTATGCCTACGTATTCCCGTTAAAGATAAACAGGGAAATCAGAGCAATCGTAGTTCCTCCTATTCTATGGGAGGAAAAGATGTCTTGATGTCTTGTTTAAAGCCAAGATTGAAGCTAAATGGAATATTTGTGTCTTGTTCAAAGCTCAAGATTGAGCTAAAATGGTTTGACTGAGAGAGAGAATTTGTCATCTCTAAAGGGAGACATCTCGTCCATTTATCACAGTTGTTGGGTGACTGATTATATAAAGGAGGATTACTTTAACTGGGATATGAGAATCCAGAAATGCCATAACTTCCTTTATAGGGGATTTATCCTAAAGGAGAAAACTTTAACTCAGTGTTGAGCAATTCCATTTTTCCTTAGGAGTCTTTCATGCTAAGGGGGGGACAGTGGCATGGATGTAAATAATCCAGAGGCTTGCCACTTACAGCAATTAGATGAAAGAGGAGTTTTACCAGGATAAGAGATGGACGACAGCTTGGATTTTTGAATCAACAAGTGTGCCTCTTATAGCATTTATCTAGGATTAGGGTTTATTTTGATTTATCAATTTTGATGTGTGATATATAGAGAAATGTCTTCCTATAGAGGATTTATGATTTCCTCTTAAGGGATGTTGATTTTTGTGTACCTTGATCAAAGCCCAAGGTTGAAGCTAATAGAGTGATTGACTCTACTGGGGAAGTCCTTATACAAAGCCTAAGACGAAGCTGGAAAAGGCTGACTCAAGAAGAGAGTGTTTATTTGTCTTGTACAAAGCGCAAGATTGAGGCTAAAAAGAGACTGACTCTTTGGGGGATATCATTATACAAAGCCTAAGAGGAGGCTAAAAGGTATTGACTTTTCTGGGGAAATATTTTGTCTGTCTTGTACAAAGCCCAAGATTTGAGGCTAAAAGGGGAAACTGACTCTATTGGGGAGAGGTTTCATCTGTCTTGTACAAAGCCCAAGATTGTGGATAAAAGTAGTTGACTGTCTCAGTTGGAGAGTATGATTTGTTTTGTACAAAGCCCAAGATAGAGGCGGACTTTACTGGGGAAAATCATCATACAAAGCCTAAGAGGAGGCTGAAAAGAAGATTGATTATGCTTAGGGAGATTTATATGTGTCTTGTACAAAGCCCAAGATTGAGGCTGAAAAGATGGCTAACTCAACAAGAGAGTGTTTTTATGGTGTCTTGTACAAAGCCCAAGATTGTGGATGAAAAGGGGTTGACTCAACAAGAGAGTGTTTTAGTTTTGTACCATTGACTCATCAAGAGAGTGTGGAAAGGTGATTGACTCAACAAGAGAGTGCTAAAAAGTGATTGACTCAACAAGAGAGTACTTTGTTTGTCTTGTACAAAGCCCAAGATTGAGGCTGAAAAGGTTGACTCAACAAGGGAGTGATGGACTCAACAAGAGAGTGCCATTGAGGCTAACTCTGCTGAGGAAAGTCATTATACAAAGCCTAAGAGGGGGCTGGTTTCTGCTGAGGATTATTGAGATCCAGAGGCAGGTCTAAAATTAGGAATCAACTCTTACTGAGGATTTACAGAAGAGTTGAGGTATCAGATGCCTTGAGGTTCTGATGATAAGCTGACCCTAGCTGGGGAAATTTAGGATGAAAGACGTGAGTTCTAGATCCTGGGAGGGCTTTAACTCAACTGGAGATTGGTTAAATGACCAGGGTTTCTCCTGTGTTTATAGGGAACTTGAGAATGTCTTTGAGATCCAAGAGGAGATTAGACTGTCCAAGTCTACTGGTATGAAAGAGTTTTGTCTTTGTATGATGCCCAAGAGGAGGCTGGTGCTTTAAGGGATGAGAATTAACCCTAAATTAGTCTGAGGTTTTGACTCTTCGGAAAGACTGCCCTAACAAAGGATGACTAGGTTCTATCTTATACCTTTAAGAGGTCTTCAAGGTCCTTGTATTATGCCCAAGAGAAGGAATGATAACTTCTAAGAAGCTGGAGGTTCCTTGTACAAAGCCCAAGAGGAGGCGGGGATGGTTTTAGGAAGCCTGTGGGTCCAAACTTAAGAAGAGTTCAAGAAAAGTTTCACCGGGAATAATCTTTTCTTTAGTGAACAGTTCTAGGGTTTGAAGAAATTCAAGAGTGGTTTCACCGGGAATTAATCCTCTTTGGGGGAAATGAATTTCTTTGACAATTTCTAATAGTGACAGTCTAAGAAAAGTTTCACCAGGAATAACGCCTTTCTCTTTGTTCCATATTGTATAAGCCCAAGAGAAGGCAAGACTGTATCTGGAATTCCTATGGGGAACTAGTTTTGACTATGTTGAAAGAGTGACCACTGGCTTTACATACTTGTCCATATATCTACATATCTACATATATATATATATATATATATATATATATATATATCAGTGTGTGTGTGTGTGTGGAAGTATGTAAAAGAAAGTTGTTTAAAACTTACAGGTGAGCAAGCTTTCATTGTAACAGCTGTATGGTTAGTTGTTCAAGAAATTAAAGAAAGTTTTGGTAACAACTATGTATTTGAATCTAAATCAAAAGGGAAAGTTGTTTTTGAAAAGAAGATTGGGGCTTATACTCAAGGAGAGGACCAGATATAATAGTGATCGCACTATTGATCTGGAAATTGTATCGGGACTTATACAACGACTGAGGCCCAAAAAGGTTTTATGTACAAAGGGATGAGTCTTACAACTCAGGGAGAGGCCCAAAGGTTTCAAAAAGAAAAGAAATGGGGCTTACAACACAAGGGTAGGCCCAGATGAAAATGTTTTGAAAAGCGACGATCGCACCGAGGTTTTGAAAACACAGTGGGACTTATATATTGACTGAGGCCCGAAAAGGTTTATGCACAACAAGGATTGGGTCTTACACTCTATTAGAAGCCCAAAGTGTTTTGAAAAAGATTTGTGAGGGTGGGAATAGTCAAAACCCTAATTTGATTTCAAAATGTATTTTAATTGTATAAAAATTAAATTAAAATGATCAAAATTATCAAACATGTGTGAAAAATAAGTTATGATCTTGGATTAATGTTTGAAAAATCATGTTTCATTCATGGAATAATCTGAAAATTACTTGAATATGCAAAATCAAGAGAAAGAAATATTTTAAAATGTTTAAAAACAAATAAAACATAATTATTTGCAAAAATACTAAATATATGAAATAAATAATATTTTTGTGAAATTTTTATGGAATAAAATATTTTAACATTTTTGGGAATTTTCAAAAAAAAGAACCAATATAAAATAATTAAAATTGAGAAAGAAATTAATTTTGGAATTAATTAATATAAACCATAAAAAATAGCAAAATATGGCAAAATAGCAATAAATAGCAAAATGGTTTGGGTGGGTCTTGAACCCACGACCTCTTGGCTAAACACACATACGCGCTACCACTGGGGTGGTGATACATCCGTGTATCAAAACCACCTCATTAATAGATAAGGGGTGCCAAGTTCTAGGCCTGGCCCTTGCCCAAGGCAATGCCTAGTTTTGGCAATTTGCGTGAAGGCTCTAACTTTCTCATTTCTCCATGGATTGGGACAAAATTTAGATGCATATGACTTGGAATTTCATGAGGAATCCAATGGTGCCCTTGGAATTTTCAGAAAATGTCCCTATTTAAAAACCCGATAGTGGTTTCAAAATAGGCCTAAATTTGCATGTTCTATGCTATCTCATGGTACAGGCAATAATAGCATGATAAATTGGTTCAAACACAACACATATGATATGTATGAGAGGTCCATGATCAATGGACCTCAAAGCAATGCATGATTTAGAGATTTCAAGTTCTGATGCACTTACCTCTTGGAGCTTTTTGTGCTATATGCCAAGTTTCTTGTGCCAGAAGTAATTCAATGCTTTGAACACTCTTAATTGATCCCTAAGAAGTTTTTAGGATGATTAGAACCAGCTGGAATCCTCAGGAACAAGTATAGGCCATTTCTTGCAAAAGGGGCAAAAGTGACCAAGATAGTAACTCTCTCAAATGGTGTTCCAGATGAGGGAAACCAATTGGGATAGTTTGAGGATGATATTTGGAGTGTGTTTGAGGCCTGGTTTCGTTTTGGAAGTGGTTGAATCAAGACATGGCTTAAAAAATGCAGAAAAGTCAAATTTTGAGGTTTTGGAGGTTGACTTTCTGATTTTGGTGTTTCAGATCGCAAGTGAGTGTTTGAGCAGCTTAGATATGACATATTGGATGTGTTTGGATCATGAGTTGTGGTGGAATTGCTCTCTAACTCAAAAAATCATAGATGACTTGCAAAAGAAGGCATTTTGGCCTAAAGAGAGAGATTTTGAGGAAAACATCAGTTGTAGTGCTTTGGTGTACTCAAACTGAGCACAAATGAGCTCTATTTATAGTGCAACAAGTTTGTTTTGCAAGAAATACTGAAAGGCAGATGGTACAGGCCTTTGGCCAATGTTGATCCAAGGGAATCTTTAGTCTCCTCTAGCCATTGACTTGAGGGTAGGGCACAGGCCTATGGGTCTTTGATTCAGAGCTGAATCTTGATTCATTCAGTTAAGAATGTGTCATTCCATGCCACCTTGATGCATCCATTAAATGCTTGGAAACAAAATTGGAGTCTTTTGCACTTTTTAGCCTTTTTAGGTTTGTTATGGCTATGTGTAGATTCTTGGACTTGGGAGGCTTGGGGATCAGATCATTCCCCTTGGATTTTATCCTCTGATGTGTCCAAATGGATGACAAGGCTTGGAGTTGTCCAATTTTTCCAAATCGAGCAAAATTCCAAAATCTGCCTTATACAAGACAGTTGGAAATGGTGATTTTGAGGGAATCATATCTCCTTGCTCAGGTTGAGTTATGGGAGGCTCTTGTGCTTTTTAGAAAGCCCTCATATGATACAATACATGTGTGATCATAGTTTATCTTGAAACTATTTGAATCCAACTGAAAAATCCTCATGAACATTGGTGTCCAAGGCTGGTAACTTAGGCAGATTTTCACTAAGTGTTGGAAAAGTGCCATTTTCTTCATTTTTGTCATTTTGATCAGTCCATAACTCAAAATCCATGAGGAATTGGAGTTTGAGGTAGTTGAAGCTTTTGTAGAGTGTAGGAAGATCCACAAATCAGGCTTTGGGTCACCCAAAATGGTTGCTTGGATCAGAAGTTATGGTCCTTGGAAGTTGGTACCAAAACCATTTTTGTTCGATAACTTAGAAAAATTTTGTTTTCTTATGGTTGCCCCTTTTGCAAGAAACCTCACTTTTCTTAATTTTTCTTAATGAATGATGATCAATATCATACTGTGCGATCCTTTGTGAAATCAAGCCCTTAACCTAAATCAAACCTGATGGATGGATTCCATAAGTGTTATAGGGTGTATTGAATCATGTCCCAAGGTTTGGGAGCATGTCCTGGTCAAAAGTCAAAGGTACTGTTGACTTTTTCTTCAAAACCCTAATTATGGTCCAGATGAAATTGAAACTTGTGAATCAAGCTTCTTGGATTAATCCATTATTGTAAATGGATCAAAGTGGTGTATTTGAGGCCTTCAAACCATGTCTTGAGGTCTTGGCTCATGTATTGCACTAAAAGTCAACTTAGGGGTGAATTAGGTCAAGAAACCCTAATTCCTGATTTTTGGTAAATGCATCCCCTGAGGTTAAATTGACTTGATGATTGGGTCCATGAGGTCCCTTGGAGTATCTGTGGTTGTGCTTTGAAGCATTGGCTCATGCCCAGATGGAAATTTCCATCTGGAGGCCTTGGTCGACCAAATCCCTAATTTGGTGACACTAGCGATCTTGAGGCTTGATGCACTTGGAATGTTGCAACTTTGTGTTTGATTCTTAATGTGGGAGTCCTCTTGATCCCTTATGGATGTTTAAGGGGTTTAGACAAGTTGAAGATCATGTCATTTCTTAATTGATCCTTTGTCTAAGTGCTCTAAGAGGGATGGAAACCCTAATTCTTGATTGTAGTGGATGCTCGACAATCCTTGTGGAGATTGATGAGGCATGATGGTTCATCCATATTGTGGTAACAATTTGCACAATGATGGGAAATCTTGGTGGTCAAAATTTGGGGTATGACAGATGCCCCTATTTAATCTTCTTAGACCCGAAGGTGTGAATGGCGAAGATATTCGGACATTCAGGGTGCAAGAGGATTAAATATCGGAATACCAAAAATTTTGACGGTGGTTATGAATGGCGGTTTACTCATCCATCTTTTTTGCTAAGCAATGATACTTAGAAAAGGGTAAAAGCTTCCCCTCGATCCTGGTCTTTAGCCATGGAACTGGTCTCAGTTTCTATTAAAATAAACCTCCTCTCGATCCCGGTCTTCAGCCAAGGAAATGGTCTTAGTTTCTGAAATAAACTTCCCCTCGATCCTGGTCTTCAGCCAAGGAACTGGTCTTAATTTCTAAAATAAACTTACCCTCGATCCTGGTCTTCAGCCACGGAACTGGTCTCAGTTTCTTCTTGTGGATTTTCTTCCTTGACAAGGGACGCTATATAGCAGTTTTCATCAAACTTCTCGCCGAATTTTCCTGGGGAGATGCCATTTGATGGGAAAAGTCTCGATGTCAGACTTGTTGGGGAAACCCATTTGTCTGAGCTATAGAGGTGTGCAAACTTCTCCATTGGAGATGTCATTTGTCGACCCTACTGGGGAAATACGAGTCTCTTGAGAGACTATTTTTCTGCTTAGGGGTATTACATCATACTTTTCTTCGAGATCTTCTCGGAGAAATGCCATGTGATGTAATCCAATTTTGGGGTGCTGATGACTTCATTAATATTGATTTTCTCAGGAGAAAAAACCAATGTGTTGCTAAGAGTCTTCGGTTGAGAGGCTTTCTCTAGAGATTTTCCTTAATCTGGGAAAGCGAAGATATCATCTTCAATGGTGAAGAGTGACGTTGGTCGAATGTCTTCTTGCCTTTCAAAGGTTCGGGTTATCAAAGTGGTCGAGGTCCATCTCCAATCCAGAAATAAACTGGACAAAAATTGTTTAGACAAAACATTTCCTGACGAGGAAAGAACTGACAACTCGATTGGTAAGAGGACTTTACCACTTGGAGGTAAGACTGACCAGAGTGATAATGATGCAATATGATTATGAATGTGAATCAATAATGCATGATGTCAAAGGATCAGATTCAGTTCATCGTGTTGACTTTGACTCTGGTATATGGCATGGAAGCAGTGCTTCCCATAGAGGTAGAGATCCTTTGTGAAATCAAGCCCTTGACCTAAATCAAACCTAATGGATGGATTCCATAGGTGTTATAGGGTGTATTGAATCATGTCCCAAGGTTTGGGAGCATGTCCTGGTCAAAACTCAAAGGTACAATTGACTTTTTCTTCAAAACCCTAATTGTGGTCCAGATGAAATTGAAACCTATGAATCAAGCTTCTTGGATCAATCCATTGTTGTAAATGAATCAATGTGGTGTATTTGAGGCCCTAAAATCATGTCTTGAGGTCTTGGCTCATGTATTGCATCAAAAGTCAACTTAGGGGTAAATTAGGTCAAGAAACCCTAATTCCTGATTTTTGGTAAATGCATCCCCTGAGGTTAAATTGACTTGATTATTCGGTCCATGAGGTCCCTTGGAATATCTTGGGTTGTGCTTTGAAGCATTGGCTCATGCCCAGAGGGAAATTTCCATCTGGAGGCCTTGGTCGACCAAAACCCTAATTTGGTGACACTGGCGATCTTGAGGCTTGATCCACTTGGAATGTTGCAACTTTGTGCTTGATTCTTAATGTGGGAGTCCTCTTGACCCCTTATGGTGTCTAAGGGGTTTAGACAAGTTGAAGATCATGTCATTTCTTGATTGATCCTTTTTCTAAGTGCTCTGAGATGGATGGAAACCCTAATTCTTGATTGTAGTGGATGCTCTCTAATTCTTGAGGAGATTGATAAGGCATGATAGTTCATCCATATTGTGGTAACAATTTGCACAATGATGGGAAATCTTGGTGGTCAAAATTTGGGGTAAGACACTCTTGATCTACACATTTGCACAAGTTTTTGTGCATAGGCCTAACTGAACTACAAAGCAAGAAAGAAAAGCAATTGCAGCCTCGCTAAGCGAGATGCAACGAGAATACAACGAGGAGAAACATAATGTTTTCACAAATTAGAACTCAACTCTCTCGCTACATCGAGCTTCGACGAGCATCCAACGAGGCTTGACAGAAATTTTATAGATTCAAAAAGTTGAAATTTCGCCTCCAGTAAGGCCAACAAGGAAAAAGCGAGAAAGCTCGCTTAGCGAGCATACTCTCGCTAAGAGAAACAAGGCGATTTGGCCAAGGCAGTTTGAGAAGACTTTAGGCTGAAGAAAGGAAGGCTCCCTTAGCAAACATATCTCACTAAGCAAGAGTATCAGAATAATAAACATTATAAATAGACATTGTCGCATCTCAAAAAAAGAATACGAAATTTGCGGGGCACATCTTACACTCGCAGAATGGCTGACAGAGTTGCCACCGAACTTTATTTATTCTGAAAAAAAGGAAATGCAAAATATTGATAAAATCCCTAAAATAATGATAATGATATGGTCGTCGCAACCAAATCGGGTTTGAGAGTCGATTACGCAAAGGGAATGTATTGGCACCCCTCACTTCTGTTGTACTCAACGAGAACCATTTAGTTAGTTTATCCATAAGTGTTAGCTTCAAAATGTTTGCTTTCCTCATGTTACTAAAAAAAGGAAAAAAAAGGTTGCAAAAAGTTTTTTTATTAATGTGCCTGACAAGTTTCTAGGTCTTGCTTCTACGTTTCTCCGGGTGCGATAGAGAACTCAAGGCTACGTAGTTCTGGGTAGAAAATGTTTGTTTGTTGGTCGATTAGCGAAAGGTATTTTTTCACAATCGACAAAAAAAACATTACTTACTACACAAAACGGTGGAGAATAGGACGTTTGCATCATGACAGAATGGATAGACATATCAACATTCGTGGGAAACGTTGGTAGCTTACTCACACATATAAGTGGATGAAGCCTTGTCTTAAATCGTCTTGAGACGAAATTTCTTTCTTTTGAAAAAAGAGTTTGAAGGTTGTTCCAAGAGGTAAAATGGTTTGAATGTGTTGGATATATTTTTGGGCGGACGATGAATAATCGAGCAATGAAGAGTGCACCAATTATTCGATTATTTGAGGAGCAGGAAAGTGTAAACCTTTTATTCCCTTTTCGTACAAGTTATTTATGAAAATTATTATCAGAAGACAAATACTCAAGCAATATGGTGTGCGCCAACCATTCGATTATTCAAGGAGCTGGAAAGTGTAAACCTCTCATTCCTTTTTCGTCCATGTTTTATTAAATTATTTTAGTCGGATGACAAAAGATCGAGCAGTATGGCGTGCGCCAATCATTCAATCGTTTGAGGAAAAGGAAAGTGTAAGCCTCTCATTCCCTTTTCAACCAGTTTTTATTAAGAAAAAGGTTTTAAGCACTTCAGATGAGTGGAAAAGAAAACTCGATGTTGATAAAGGGTTTATCGCATTAGTCGTAAATGATTCGTGAAAAGGGTTTGAAATTATTTTAAATCAGAATTGATTTTGAAAGTGATTTGAAATGATTTTGAAATTGAATGAAATGTTAGTGAGATGTTGAGTAAACTGATTATATATGTATGTGATGGTAAGGACATGGATAAAGAAATTACCTAATTAAACGGCTAAACACATTGCAATCGACCAAACAAATAATCATATAATCTACTTAACAAATAAAAATATTAAAAATTCACCAATTAAAAAATATTAATTCCTAAATAAACTCACCAAATTGTACATTTAATTAATCAATTAATCAACTTGAATAGAAAATCAAATAATTAACTAATTTATGGAGTAAATCAATTAATTGACTCATTTGTAGAAAAAACAAAATTAATCAAATAGACAATTAATTAATTAAACTAATAAAAAATAATAAATATTACATGAGGGGGTGCATGCATGGACAGGGGTATGATTATGGACTCAAAAATAAAACCTTATTTGGCTCAAAAGCTCATATACTAATATACAAGCCCTAAAAAAGAATAATAATGGCTAAAATACAGTTTTGGTCCCCCTGTTTTTCAAAATTCACAGTTTTGGTCCCCCTGTTTTTTTTTTTAACAGTTTTGGTCCCCCACCCCAATTTTGGCCCAAAAAAAGTGATGAACAGTAACTTGTCCGTACATGTCCGTACATGAACAGTACACGTCCGTACATGAACAGTGAGGGGTGGGGGACCAAAACTGTTAAAAAATAAAACAGGGGGACCAAAACTGTGAATTTTGAAAAACAGGGGGACCAAAACTGTATTTTAGCCAATAATAATAAAAAGAAAAATTAATTAACTCACACAAATAAGGAAGCTTCCCCATTACAGCAAATGAAAAACACTGAGTTGGCTTCCTTTTTTTCAAATTCTCCCATGCTTCCAATAAGGAGGTGACAAGTGGCAATCAATGAAAGTAAACAAACTATACCAGTACCCACGAAATAGAGAAAAACTTGCGTAGGAACGAACTTAAATCCTTAGTGTTACAAACAGCCAATAAGAAAAAGAGAAAATATTAAATTTTTTAAAATTTAATTTATTTTTAATTTGGATTCATGGGTGGTTGTGATTATGGAGGAGAGAGAATATTATTTTTTTATTTTTTAATTAATTGAAAAAATATGATTGGTTGTTTCTAAAATCAAGTGTTAGGTTTGTGTCTACCTAAGTTTTCCTCCATGAAATATGACGAATGACAAAAATATGAAAACCAAATTACCAAACTCTTCCTTTCCAAGAAAAAAAACCCATGCGTAACCTCAAGAGGGGGCGACCGACCGACCAGCTCAACGACAACGACACCCCTTTGCAAACCGTCACCCATTTTAATCTTTACTCTCTTTTTTCTCAAACTCGATCATCTCTCACCAAAGAAAATAACAATGAAACAAATAGCTTTCTTAGATCCGAAAGAAATGTGATGCAAAACATAAGCAAATAAAACTCACGAAAATAGACTAAGGTGTACCGACGACAGGATCTGGGACACATGGAGGTGAGCGGAAGTGACGCGGTGGTGGTTTGTAACGTCTGAGAGAGGCGGAGGGTGAGTGGTGGTGCAGTGGCTCGCCGACAAGAGATATTGATGTTCAGTGGTGGTCTGACAAAAAATCAAAAGGAAGAAGAAAGAAGGAGCATGCGGTCTGTTGTGAGAACAAATGAAGTTCTTCACTTCTTTTTTTCATTCAACAATCGCTGAGAGAGGAGATGAACCTTCCTTTTTTAATTTTTCATCTTTTTTTTTTATATTTTGGTTTTTAGTTTAGTGAGAGGATGAAATGGAAAGTATATGAAGAGTGGTGGGGAGATGTATGTTTGCAATGAGGTGAAGAAGAAGCTTGGGTTAACTTTCTATATATGTGGAGTATGAAGTTGGGTATGACTTTATTAGTTGTAAGGAGTTTATGAGGTGTTGTGTTTGTAGGAAAAAATAGATAATAAAAGGTTGCATGAAAATGGATTTGGGGGGATGTAGTGGTGTGTATATGGTTTTCGGTTTGTGTAGGTGGGGGAGTTTTTGAAGAAGGAAAAGTAGCCGGTTGGTAAAGGCGGCGAGAAACACAAGAAATAGGGGTTTGAATTGGGTTTCTAAAAACGAAAGCTTTTTCAAAACTAACTCAACAAGCAATAACACGAACAATAAAAATAACAAGTAATTTTTATATTGGTTCGCTGTTAATGAAGTTACCTCCAGTCCACCCTACCAAGGTGATTTTTCCTTCTCAATAAGGTCTTACTATAACCGAAACTAATTACAGACACCACAAAGACTAACCATTTTTGTCTTCTCGAGTATATCTGACGAAACCCTACTCACTCAAGGAAAACCACTCAAACAATATTGAGATTTACAGGTTGTGTTTACAAAGAGTGCTTCTTAGAAAGCAAATTAACACAAGTTAATACAATGAAAATCTCACACAAATAACGAGCAAAAACTCTTTGTCTGTTTACAAAGAATATACACAAAAAATAAATATTTACTTCAGAAAAATGTGTATGTTCAATAGCGTAAGAGATGCAATAGCAATTAGCAGTATCTTCCAATCGTCCAAGTCTTCTTTATATAGGTAGATAAAAGATCCGTTGAAGGGTAGAATTGGAATAGCAGAAAGCAGCTGTCTCTTTCATAACGGTTTTCAAATAGGAGGAAAAATGGTACAATAGTATCGTCCTTCACACACAAAATCAGTGTAGTGAAGAGATGGATGGTCTTGTAGTGTGTATAATTTTCCTAACGTAAAACCTTTTGATCTTATCTTCTAATATTCAGAGGCTTCTAATAGAATGATTTTGAAGCATGCTTAGAAGGATCAAGATACTGGTTGAGATAATCTTTAGAACCTTGGCCTTCAGAGTCTAGACACAGTTCCTAAACACCTGGTCTTTAGAGTCTTTAGATCTTGTTCTTTAGAATCTTCAGAACTTGAGCGCAGAATTTTGAAGGTAGATAATCCTTCAGAGGCTCTTCAATTAGAGCCACAGTCAAAAGATTTAGCACATACATTCTTCAGAACCAATGTCTAAGAGCTTTATAGAACTTGACAACATCTTGTAAAGCACTTGTATCTCTTCAGAGTCAGAGTGGGCTGATTTCAGAGTCTGATGATGTCACACATCAAAGTTTCAGAGTCAGGACCTATTAAGCAAAAGCTACACACTAGACACAAAACCATTAGTGTACATAATTGTTCTCTAAGAAACAATGTATTGTTATCATCAAAACTAAAGGCCAGATGCAGGACCAAATCTTGTTCTAACAATCTCCCCCTTTTTGATGATGACAAAACCATGTATTTTGATGAACAATTTTTACTAGGCTTAATCACATAAAAACATCAGAGTGAGGTTTGTAAGCTCCCCCTGAATTTTATACTGTTAAAAATTATTATTCAGATTAGAATGTCAAAGTTAAGTTTGTAAGCTCCCCTTGAATTTAAAACTTAAAATAATCTTAACACATATAAAAATTTGAAAAACAACATGAAAGAAATAACTTCCAATAATACAGAAGCTTGGTTGTTACTACTTTTTCTTCAGACAGAAGCCTGGTTACTCTCTTCCCATAAGGAAGAAGCCTGGTAGGAATGATTGAGGTAACTACCCAGAATGCAACAACTTGCGTACAGAAGTATTTCCTTGAGAGTCCATTGCTTAAGGGTCAGAAGATTTGGTTTCCACTACCTTGTTTCAGATGCCAAAATTGTATAACTTGATTCTGGTGGAAATCGGGACTTGTTCAGGACACATGTTTCAGAACCATATATTGTTCAGAGCTTGTAATCGTCTAGTTTATACACTTGGTTTCTATGTACCTGGTTCACCTTTGATTAAAAGAACACTTGGTTTCTTAAACAAAATTCAGAATCCTATTAACTCTGTTCAGTTAGGATGGAACCTAAAACACTTGGTTAAAATGATGAACTATTGTAACACCTCAAAATTTGTCGTCTCTTTTTTATATCATTTAACATATACTTTCATTGCATTGCATTCCATTCAAGCATAGAAAAATAAAGCATTGCATTGCATTCAGCATAGGGCATATGATCATTGGTTTTCAGAATATTGATCATCCAGAGCAAGGGAACAAGAGCCAAGGCTCTTCAAACAAGCCTCAAAGGTCTCTTTTATCAGATATCATCTCATTTGATCCCACAAGTCATTGGAAGATGTGAATTCATCAAGAAGATTGGACAGTTCATCATCTCCTATCAAAAGCAGTCAAAATTAGGGTTTTGGATTCAAGCACTCTCCTGGTGAAATTTTGGTTCAAACTTGATCTCAATGTTTTCTACATGATTTCAAGTAGCTAAGGATGGAAGATTGCCCATTGGTTCATTTTAGAAGAGGTTCAATTGGCCAGTTGCTTGAGAATCAAGAAATTAGGGGAAAAAGTCAATTGTGCAGAGGAAAAAGTCAACTCCTGACTTTTAAGGTCAAATTCATGAAATTCAAGTCACATATGTTCAATGGACAAGATTTGATCAAGAAATGATGGATGAATCATCAAAAATCAAGAATTGTACAAAGTTTCCATTTTTAGAAACTTAAGGTTTCCAAAAATGGCAAGTTTGGACCATTTTGCACTACACTTTAAAGCATTCTTTCTCCATGATAAAAACTTCAAACTTCAGGCCCAAGTTGAGCCAATTAAAGATCACATTCCAAGCTTCAAATCCATATAAAGAACTCTTCTATTGGATCAAAATTAAGGGAGTTATGATCAATCAAAGTTTGGTAAAATCAAGGCAAAAACCAAGTCATGGCAAGGCAAGTTCAGGCCCCCCAGGCCATAATTTCATCAAGCACTTGGTGTGCCAAATGTCAAGCCATGTTTCTCATGGAAGAAAGCTTCAAATGAAAAAATGTTAAACATCAAAGTTGTTCATCTCAATGCCCTCTTCAACTTTGATGTTGGACATTTTTCCATTTGAACAAGTTATGGAAGAGTTATGATGGTCCAAACATAGGGGTCTCACTCTGAAAATCCACAAGGCCATTGTCATGCACACTATGCAGGTTTCCACGCCCATAAACCAGTTTTTTTGCACTTGAGTTCATGACCAATTTTATGCACCTTAGAGGCTTAAATTCACTTTGATCCAACCATCAAACATGTTCCTTGATAGGTCCTTGATCCATAGGCTTTGGAATAATTCAATTTCATGAGCTATCCATGAAGATATTCCTCCCTAAAGTTCATCAATTTCATTCTGATTTTGCTAATCCAAAAGTGGAATTGTTGTACATTGTTCATGGTTTGATTACTCAATTCACACGCATGCTTCACCATCCACCTTTTGCCTCTTTTGAACCAACATGATCCTACACATACATACATGCCATGCTATCATACATTAAAGAGGAAAACAATGAAACTTGTTCACTAAGTTTCATGCTGCAGAACATAACCTCATCACCCTTCATTCTAATCACCACCCTAGCTGCCATGAGCTCACCCTCACCATAGCCAAACCTTTCCAACTCGTGCATAACAAACCTAACTCAGTTAGTTAACTCAACTCAGTTAACCAACTCACTTAACTCAATTTCCAACTGTTAACCACACTAGTTAACACCTTAACTCAGCCTATATAAGCTAAACTCACATAGATTTTTGGAAACTCTCTCAATTTTGCTACATTTCACAAATCATTCTCACTCTTCTCTTTGAAAATTCTCTCTGCACTCTCTCTCATTGCACGAGTTCTTCATTGTTTCATCATCATCATCATCACCAATAGTTCGTCATGAAGCAAGAACAAGCAGAATCAACATCAATTCCTCAAGTGTAGCTTTATTGCATTTTCGAATCTCCACCTATTTTCTTCAATATTTCAATATTTAGAGCATTTATTTTGCTCTTAGAAGGATAAAGATCAAGTTCTCACCTCTGGTATTCTTGTAGATCCAAGAGTTCTTCAAGTTTCAGGTTCCTATTCCTCAACTTGTTCTTGCAATAAGTAACTGTTTATAGCTTATTTTTTGTTGATTATGGCTTAATAGAAGCAGAGTGAGCAATCTGGCTAGTTGATAGACCTTGTAGAGGTGTAGATCTAAACTTAGGGCAAAATGTTTGTGATTATTTCTTGTTGTGTGTGCATTGTTTGGTGATTTCAGTGTTAGATTCTTGACCTACGTGACTTCCTCTTTCGATTGGTGTATGATTTATTAATTTCTGGAAGTATGTAACAATTACAGTCGCCAGAGGTTGCCGGAGAAGATGACCGGAGGTCCTTCTCCGGCGGGTGAGGGGTTCAACTAGGGTTTAAGGCCAAAACATATCCCAACCGTCTGATCTATTTCATCCAACGCCTGATAATGTGACAATGCATTAATGAGCCAACATCTCTCTCAGGTGCCTCTTCTCTCTCTCTGAATACTATTGTGTGTGTGCATACATGTTTGTTATTGTGTGTGTGCATCTTGAAGCGTTAGATTTGTTTGTTTATTTGATCATCATGCGTTGATTTGATCTAATGGCCACTAATGAGTCAACTGTTGACTGAAGTGCACCCTATCTCACACACACACGCGCTTGTTTTGGGATGAACCAGTTTGCTTTTCACACACCCCACATTGTGAGCCCAATTATTTTCAATGTGATAATTGCGTTATCGGCACCCCTACATGTTTTTATTCTTTTTTAATTTCTTTTGTTATATTGCTTTGATTTTCTTTTATTAAAAATAGTAAATGCATAATAAAAATTCTATAAAAATTCACCAAGCTTTATAATTCATTAAACTAATTTTCCATTTTTTATCGTTTCTGATTTTATTAATTTTTGCATTTATTTTCGTAATTTTCTTTTAATTTCTTTTTGTGTGGTTTCTTCTTTGACACATGAAATTCATCCATTTGTTTTGCATAGTTCTAAAACCATTTTGCATCCAATATTTTTGCTATGATTAAATAACATCTGAAACCATCTAAAAACATTTTTATTTTATTTTTAAAACCATTTTTGCATAGCATTTGGAATTCATTTTGTTCCATCTTTCTTAGTGACCTTTTGTGAGTTAGACATTAATTGAACATGTTTCTGGTTGAATTTTGAGCCATTATTTTGATATGTGATCCCATTCTGACTTAGATGATTGGTGTTATATTTTCACATTTTTTCCAAGTCTCTTTCTATTTTTTCCTTGTTGATTGACTACATGTGCATTTATGTGTCTCATTGTATGCATATGCTATGGTTTTGTGTCATATTGCTTATGGTCTCTTGAGATGATTGATGTTATATTTTGACACATGTTTACTTGGATATTATAGGTCATGTATGTCAAATTATAGGTCTTCCATGTTTCCTTTTGACATGTTTTACAATTGATGTTCATCTTGCATCCATACTTAATTGTGCATCTATCACTTGTTCTTCTTCAATATAGTTTGTATGTATCTCATATTGGTATGCCATCTACATTCATTCTTATATGTCCCTCTACTGTATATAGATCATTTCATCCATTTTCATTGACTCATAATGTCATATCATATGCATTGCAATTACATGAACATTTGAAGCATGTTTCATTTTGTATAAACCTCAAATTGTGTTCTCTTCTTCTTAATTTCTAATGTGAATTGTGTATGAACCAAACTTGTTCATTTGTACATTCTCATGTCATCTTATAATAAGTATGCTACTGATCCATGTGCATTTGCATTCATAATTGTATTTCACCATCATGTGTGACTTGTCTTGTAAGTAACCAAACTTGTGTGCATATTCTTCTATTTCCATTTAATATGATTTTGATAAGGCACTTGTGCTATCTTTTTGCTTGCTTTGTGATCCTTTCATAGGGTTTTCTTAGAGGATTATAGGTCCTCCTTGATTCATTTTTAAATCCTTTTGATTTGGGTTTGCCTTGATGTGTGTTTATGCATTTTAATTTGCATTTTTGACCCAATTCCTCATCTCATTTCTTCTTGTGCTCTATATGATTTGTGTTTGCATTGAGTATGCCATTTCATTCGTGTCATTTGCATATCATCATTTGTATGCTACTGGTACATATGCATTCATACTCATTTCATAGGTTATGCATCTTTAACATGTAAATTTGTGCATCTAATTGAAACTTATTTCTCTCCTTTTCCTTTCTTCTTCATCTATTTTCTATTGCTTGAATCATTTCATCCATGACTTGTATGATTTTTCATATGCATCCATATGCATTATAATATGATGTATTCTTCTAACCTTGACATTTCTTTAAGCATAAATACATGTTCATCTTACACTTTTATTCATGTTTCATCAAATACTTTCATAGTGCTTTCCTTTGATGTTTAAGACATTGTTTGTGCATAGTTTGATTCCCTTAGGTACCATAACCATAATTGAACACCTTTAGACATAGATACTGACTTTAGAAGTCATTTAGTACTTAGAATTCTTTCCTTTTAGGATGGAGCTTTGTTTGATGCTTAATGTCATTTCATAAGTACTTTGATGCTTAATTGTTTTCTTTCTTTTACTTATGCTTTCTTATGGCATTATTGAACTAACCTTTGCTTGTAGGGGCTAATGGTAAGTCATGTGTGTGGGTATGCTCCCACATAGAACTTTCTTCCCTCTTTTTTTTTATGTTTTCAATTTGTGTTTGTGCAAAGCATTTCAATGCTTTCTTTGTTCAATCTCTTCCATTCCCTTTGAGTTCTTAACTTAACTTCCATCTTAGAAGTAAGTTAGAATTCATTCTTTCTTCTCTTTTCTTTTAGAGGTAGGTTTCTAAACCACACTTAACTATTAGGAACATCCATGTATGATAACTTTAGGGTTTGAGTCTTAGCCTCCCTCATTAGATTTTACCTTTCTTAACCCTTTGAGTCTCTCTTCTTCTCATCTCAAAACAAAAGCAAAAATACTTAATAAAGGCATAACACATATTGTATTTGAGCCTTTCATGTGAGAATGAGATAGTGAGGGGTCTTCTGTCACTTTCTTAGAATGTTTAGCATACGTCCCGTCTTGGGTCAATATGCGAGGCATTCGATCCTACGTGAAAGACTTAAATGCAATATGCGTTATACACACCAATAATCAAAATACTTCTTTCTAAAATACAAAAAACAAACCAATTCTCTTCTCATCTCCTTCATTCTATTCCTTAAGGACTCGTCATGTCCGTTCTACCACAAACAGGTAACGCCTAAGTCTCCATACAGCGAGCTGAAACACCTAATTGCTGGGACGTGCACTCTGATGTTTCCACTAAAAAACACAAACAAAGTAACCCTGGCTGAGGGGAACTACATCGCTCTGATTCTCATGTTCCCGATGAGATACGTAGGCAGTGGGGTAGGGCCCATTCGAGCACTTCTTTTATTTTCCCTACATTTGTTTCTCGTTCTCTTTCTATTCTTTTTCCAGTATCTTTTCTATCACCCTTTGATCGAACAGCAAGCGTGGATCCCATCGGGTACGATGGACGCTTGGGGGTGCTAATACCTTCCTCTCGTGTAACCGACTCCCTTACCCTTTCTCTTTGGTTCGCTAGACCTCGTTCTTTCCTTTCTCCCGGGTTTGTGCAGCATTACCTTTCCCATTCTTTGGGATAAAAATGCCTGGCTGGCGACTCTTCTTTCTTCCGCGCCACTTTTGCATTTGTACCAGGATGAAAATCCCGGGAGCGACAACTATCACATAGTTCTCAAAAATAATACCAAGTTAGAAAAACTGTTAAAAACATGTTTGGGTTTTCAGAATGGAAATTAGATATATCAAAATCAATCATTCTTTCTCCCCCTTTTTCATCATTTAAAAAGAAGTAAAAAGACAACGTAAACCAAACAAACTTCATTTCATTAAATAGATAGGCAGATACAGAAGTGAAACAAAAAAAAAACTTCATATCATATGTATGTTTATTAATCACAACTTTATATAATCTAGTTATTCATTATTATCGACGTTATCTTTGTTTTACCATTAACTTTATAGCTTGGAATTGATATTGAGAAATACGATTTGAATCTTGATATAAGAAAATTATATGTTTTAAAACATAAATGCTAGACATAGATTTAGGATTAAACATTCACATTAGGTATCGATTTTTAATACTACCTTATTATTTAATAGAATGAGAAATCGTTGATTAAACAATACGATCGAACTCTCATCAGGGGTTTAGACATAAACATTGTTTATGAGTGATGCGTGATGATATTGATGAATAAATAGGTTATGTATAATTGATTAATAAACTACATACGCAATCGGTGGATGAACCCAATCCTAGCAAGCTATCATATCTCTAAAACTCTATTCATTGTCGTTTTTACATTCCTTTATTTGTTATAATCAAACAACTTAAAGATTCTCTACTTAAAACTGTATTGACTGTTGAACAACATTAATATCGCACCAGTCCTCGTGGATACGATTTAAAAAATACTTACTTTTGATTACTGAACATCAAAATGGCGCCATTGTCGGGGACTGGCGTTAAGATATTATAAGCATTGCGATAGTTTTTATTTTTTTAAGCAATTTTGCATTTGTTAATATTGTACATATATATTCTTTCCCAAGATGTTGCTCACTTGTGTTGGTGAGGTTATAAATTCTGTTTATGCTAGGTAAAACACCAAAAGATCAACTGATTTTTGGTCCAGAGATCGAAAAAACAGTTCGAAGAAACAATAGCAAAACCAAAAAACACAAATAACTCGCCAAGCAAAAAAAGCAACAAGAAATAGCTTCTACTTCAAGTTCTTCCACTTCTCCTCAACTTGAAAAAGATATGGATGCACGACGAGGGTGATCAAGTAATAGATCCACATGGCTAGATTACACAAGATAGGCTAATTTCGTGTCATAATAACCCGAGACGTTTGACTCATATGGCAAAAACTGCTATCAATGTCAGGCAAACCGAGATGAAGACGAGATTGCTTCAGATTATTGATTCAAATCCTTTTGTTGGTCTAGATGATGAAGATTCGTACACTCATCTCACAAATTTCTACAAACTTGTTGGGACTCTTGCAGCCTCTGAAGCAGGGGGAAGAAGATATATTTATGAGGCTATTTCCTCATTCTTTGACCGGTAAAGCGAAAGATTGGTATCTAGACCAACCAATTTAGATAATGACCAATTAGAATATCCTTGAGGAGAAGTTTCTTAACTGTTTCTTTCTGCACAACAAGTTCATGGATGAAAAGACCACGATTATTGTATTTACTCAAGGTTCTACATAAACACTTTGTGAAGCATGGGAGGTTACAAGTCTATGTTAAGAAAATGTCTTAATAATGGTTTCAACGATCTTACACAGATTCACAGTTTCCACAATGAACTTCAGCCACAACCAAAACTTTTGTTAGATGCAACTGCAGGTGGTTCGTTAATGTCCAAGAATGTAGAGGATGCAATAGATATTATTGATCTAATAACACTCAATGATCATCAGGTCCACTACAATAGAGGTTCATCATAACAGAAATTTAGAATTTTTGAGTTAAGGACAAATGATGTGATTTTGGCTCAGAATAAGTTACTTAAACAAACCGTGGAAGAAGTCACCAAGAAACTCTCAAAACTTCCACAACATCTGAAGCAAATGCATGAGGCATTTATTAAAGCTCAACATGTCACTTTTTGTGAACTTTGTATGGTGACAATCCAACTGGTTTTTATCCTCCAGCTAATGAAGAAGTAAACTATATGGGGAATAAGCAGCAAAGGCAAGCATCGTACCAAGGTAACCAAGGCTATCAATGCAGAAACAACACGAATTCTGACCAAGGTTAGAGGTGAGATGAAGAACCGTCAAATAGGAAAAATCCATATCAAAATTTTAATAAGAATCCTCCACAACCAGATAGAACTTCATAGTTGGAAGACACATTGAATCAGTTTATTCAACTGTTAATTGCAAATCAGAAAAATACAGATGCATCGATCAAGAAACTTGAAACGCGAGTGGGGGAATTACAAAGAAGATGGATGAACAACAAGGAGGGACATTCAGCATGAACACTCAAGCCAATCAAAATGAGCATTGTAAAGCAATTACAATCAGAGCGGTAGAGTGATTGAAATAGGAGTTGGTGAGAATTCAAAAAATGAAAGAGATATCATTCAATCGAGACAAAGAAAAGAGGGAGAGAAAGAAGAAAATGAGAAAGATGTAGAAGAGAAACATAATAAGGAAGATTTAGTTGAAAATGAAAAGAAGAAAAAGGAAGATTTAGTTGAATATGAAAAGAAGAAAAATGAGTGGTGAGTGGAAGACGAAAAACCATAAAACAAGAGAAGAGAAAGGAAAATGATTACTCTGTCGGTGCAACATTTATTGTATCCTTATGCTCCTACCAAGAAAGACAAAGGGAGGCAATATACTATGTTTTTAGATATCTTCAAGCGATTACATATAAACATTTCATTCTCTAAAGCTCTTGAACAAATGCTCACATATGCAAAATTTATGAAAGAGTTTCTCACGAAGAAAAAAAAGAGATACACGGATGAAGAAACCATTCATTTAGATGCAAACTGCAACGCCATCATTCAGAGAACACTTCTCCGCAAAAAGAAAAAAGATTTTGGAAGATTTACGTTACTTATTTCCATAGGAAATGTAAATTTTGGAAAAATACTTATTGATTTGGGTTCAAGCATCAATATTGATAGTTCCTGGATTGGTTGGAATTTTGGTAAAACAAAGGTTATTCAATGTTGATGTTAAGGTGCTGATGTTGTAACATTGAAGTCTTAACACTGGGCTGTGTTAAGTAGTTAAGTGCTGAAGTTGGATGTATGATGTCACACAGGTGATGTTGTAACATCAGACCTGCAGAATTAACAACAGCATGACATGTTATTAGGGCACGCGTATTAGCTGGAATTATGGAGAGTGGTTGACTCATTGGATGAGAATATCTTGGGATAGATATTTTCTGTTACATGGGAGATTTGATTGCAGGACTGTTGGAGAATTAAAAGGTTGAAGATTTAAAAAGATTTTGGGGATAAAATTTGTTTTGAAGATTCAGTTTTAATTAACAAATCTGATCAAATATTGTGACAAGTCCAAGCCCATTTCAGGAGCTATATAAAGCGCACAAGACCAAAGGAAAAAGTACAGAAAACATTCAGAAGATCAAGAGCAGAAGGCTTAGTGTCTAGAGTTTGTTTAAAGTGCTTGTATTTACACTATTCTAGGGTTTGAATAGGTGTTGAGTTTCTGTCCTCTCTAGAAGCTGTGAAGCAATAGAGAGTGGTTGATTGATCGAAGCTGTGAAGTAAGATCAAGGGTACTCAAAGTGGTTTCTTTGAGTGTTTGTAAGGGATTGAGTGGTGTTCTCATACCTAAGTGGTTTCTTAGGTAGGAAGTCATTAGTAGAGTATAAGTTTAGGAGATTGTCAACGGGTTGTTGAGTCTGTAAATTATATCTACAAGTAGTGAATTCCATCCCTGGCTTGGTAGCCCCCAGAGTAGGTTGGTTGTAACCGAACTGGGTCAACAATTCTTGGTGTTATTTTATTGTTATTGTTGTCCATTGTGCAGAGTGTGTTGTTGTGACATCACACCTTAACATTACACGTCTGATACCAGAATTTCAATTGGTATCAGAGCAGGCATCCTGTCTGTCTCTGGGTGAGATCTAGGGAAGTTACTTTCTGGTGAAAAGATGGACAAAGAAGTTGGAGGATTCGTCAACAGACCCCCTATTTTGGATGGATCCAATTATGACTATTGGAAGCCAAGGATGACCACCTTCTTAAAATCCTTGGATAGTAGGGCTTGGAAGGCTATTATTAAAGAGTGGAAAGCACCTGTCATGTGTGAGAAGGATGATGCTGGTAAAGATAAAGAAGGCACCTCTAAGCTAAAGCCTGAAGAAGAATGGACCAAGGAGGAAGATGAGCTCGCCCTTGGAAATTCCAAAGCTCTGAATGCTATCTTCAATGGAGTGGATAAGAACATCTTCAGGTTAATTAATACCTGTGAAGTTGCTAAGCAAGCATGGGATATCTTGCAGGCTACTCATGAAGGAACATCTAGAGTCAAGATGTCAAGACTTCAGATTTTAACATCAAAATTTGAAAGCCTGAAGATGAAGGAAGATGAGACTATACATGATTTCCACATGAGTGTTCTTGAGCTGGCCAATGCATCTAGTGCTCTTGGTGAGAAGATGTCAGATGAAAAGCTTGTGAGGAAGATCCTTAGGTCCCTACCTAAGAAGTATAAGATAAAGGTTACTGCCATTGAAGAATCACAAGACATCAGCAAGATGAGAGTTGATGAGCTCATTGGATCTCTTCAAACCTTTGAGCTTGGGTTGAATGAGGAAGAACCAGAAAAGAAGCCAAAGAGTATAGCCCTGGTGACAAATGGTGAAGAAGAGAAAGGGAAGAGTTCTGAATCCCAGGAGGATTTATCTCAGGCCATAGTGATGTTGGGAAGATAGTTCACCAAAGTATTTAAGAGCATGAATAATAACTCCATGCCTAATGTCAAGAACATGACTTCTGACACCAGCAAGAAGGATGAAGAGAAAACTGCCCAAGATAAAGGAGTGCAGTGCTTTGAGTGTGAAGGGTATGGACATGTCAACAAAAGAATGTCCCACCTTCTTGAAAAAGCAGAAGAAGGGCATGACAGTTTCCTGGTCTGACTCTGATAGTGAAAGTGAAGGCGAGTCAACAAAGCATGTGAGAGCTTTAACAGGAGCTGTGGTTTCTGCTGATGATTCTAGTGATGGAGAAGTAACTTATGAGGAGTTGGCATCCACCTATCAAGAGTTGTGTTTAAAGAGTGCTGAGATTTGTCAAGAAAACAAGTGCCACAAGCAACAGATTGCTCAGCTAGAGAATGAAAAGACTGATCTTGAAAATGAAGTGGTGCTAGTTAAAGCTCACCTTGATCATATGACCAAGTCTGTTAGGATGCTGAGCTGTGGTACAGACACACTTGACAAGATACTTCAGTCAGAAAAAGCTGCTGGAGACAAAGCTGGGATAGGTTATGTGGCTGAGGACAAGGGAACTTCAGAAGGAAGCACTTCAGGTTCAAAGAAGGAAGTGTCACAACTTTCATCTCAACATCAGCCAAAGAAGCAGGATCCTACCCCTAAGAAAGCTGATGTTTCACAACCTAAGAAGATTGAGAAGAAGACTGGTCCCTATCAGAAGAGAAAGCAGCCACAGGGAGCTAGCCAATATATGCCCCCAGAATACCATGAGAGCATGCAAGCTGCTCAGTTCAAACATCACATGTCTCATCAGATGTCTCAACATCAGGACAACTGGTATGGTTATGGTTATGGATACACCAATTTTGTTCCTTATATCTATGGAAGAAGAAAGCCACACCATCATGGGAGACAATCCAGGAAGCAGCATTCTCAGCCGTCTTATGGGAGAAGATATCAACATAATAGATGGCAGGGCAGTTATGGTAGGAGGAGATCACATTATGGATGGCAGCATAAGCAATCTCATCATGGCAGAAGATCCAGAGATGAAAGGGTGAGATGTTATTACTGTGGAAGGTTTGGACATATGCAGTACTCTTGCTACAAGCTGCATGGATACCCTCAACCTCAAAACAGATGGAGAGAGCACAGGCCCAAAATTGTTAAACAATGGGTACCTAAGGAGAAGGTGAAGTGCTTATTGGCTCACATGAGTGATAAAGAAGGAACATGGTATTTTGACAGTAGGTGTTCCAAGCACATGTCTGGATGTAGATCCATGTTTGATAATCTTAGACCTTGCCCTTCTCATGAGGTCATATTTGCCAATGAAGAAAAAGGTGTTGTTGCAGGAGTTGGGAAAGTGCAAGGTGATGGTAGACCTGAACTTGACAATGTTATGTTTGTCAATGGCTTAAGTGCAAATTTGATCAGCATAAGCCAGTTGTGTGATGAAGGTTACAAGGTAAACTACACTAAGCATGAGTGTGTGGTTTCTGATGAGTATAATCAGATTGTTATGAAGGGTGCCAGAACTAAAGACAACTGTTATCAGTGGACCTCTCTTGAAGGAGATTCAACTAGTGATGTTCTAGTTGATGTTATAACATCAGACTATGGCATCAGGATGTTGAAAGGTCACTCATAGTCAACAAGTTCTGATGTGAGTGTTTTAAAAGGAAAGTTTTTGTGGAGGGAAAAAGTCATTGACACTCCAAATCAAGCTCCTAGCCTCAGAACCCCCTTTCCCGGTACTACAACATCACGCGTCTTCAAAGCTCTGCTCTCGCAACGAATCAACTCCTTCGACTTCAAGAATCAACTCTCACTGAAAAGAGTCATGGCGTCTCCATCCAAGAAATTTGAGTGTCAGAGTTCCACAAAAGAAGGAGCTAGGGTTTCCCCTGACGAAGGTACAACATTCAATCCCATGGACGTTGAGCCCCTCTCAACCATTCTTCCTGAATCAGGTAAATCTTGACCTTCCAAACTTGTTCCAAAAAGGGATGGGACTATTTTTAGAGATAATGAAACGAAAAAGCTTGTTACGAGTGTGCTATTTAGTAATAAAATAGCACCTAGGTCATCCACTTCTCAAACTGGTGAGGAAAGGGTAGACGTGGATAAAAGCTTAGGTATATCTAGACCACTGAGACAAATGCCTGCGGAACATTCTGAAAGGGAAAAGAGCGACATGCAAAGTGCAGCTACAAATCTTCATAGACTTGCTATGTCTGTTGTTGAGGATTCTGAAGTAAGAATAGAAGAAGATGATGTGCAGGAGGAATCAAATGTTAAGGAAGATGTTGGAACTTCACCTGCTGGGGAAGAAAAGAATGAGGATGTGATCAATGTGGTTGACTTATCTGATGATGAAATCATTGGAAAAGCTGTCCCAAGTATTGCTAAGAGACTGAAGACAAGGAAAGGAAAGACCGTTGAATCCTCTCCAAAGAAGTCTGAAGGCAAGAAGAAAACTGCTGTTGGTCCAACCAAGCCATGAAGCAAAGTGGCTGTGAAATCCAAAAAGAGGAAAATAAGGGAAGACTCTAATTCTGACCGTGATGATGAGGATGATGTTCATAACATCACACCTATCAGAAGGACAATTTTGAAGAAAATCTCTGACAAAGTTCCTGAAGTTCCAGTCGACAACATTTCCTTTCATTATGCCAGTAGTGCATCATTATGGAAATATGTTTGTCAGAGAAGACTGGCCCTAGAGAGGGAGCTTGGGAAAGAAGCCTTAGAAATGAAGGATATCATGGAGCTGATTAAGGAAGCTGGATTGGTAAAGATTGTGACCAAGTTTCCTAAGTGCTATGAAAGTCTTGTCAAAGAATTTGTTGTCAACATTTCTGGAAATATTACTGATAAAAAGAGCACTGATTTCATGAAAGTTTATGTGAGAGGAAAGTGCATTAATTTCTCTCCTAGTACTATCAATAAGTATCTAGGAAGAGATGATAAAGAGTATAGTGAACTTGAGATGACTGATAATGATATATGTAAAAAGATTACAACTGGTCAAATAAGGGTTTGGCCATTGAAAAAGAAGTTGCCAGCCAGTAAACTTAGCATCAAGTATGCAATTCTTCACAGAATTGGTGCTGCCAACTAGGTGCCAACAAACCACAAGACAACAATTGTCGTTGGATTGGGCAGGTTTGTCTGTACTATTGGGAAGAAGATTAAGTTTGACTATGGCAGCTACATCTTTGAGCAAGTGGTGAAACATGCTGGAACAAACGTTATCAAGTTACCCATAGCATTCCCATCTCTTGTGTGTGGTATCATCTTGGAGCAACATCCTGAAACTTTAACAAGCTCAGACATAGCGTTCCAGAGGAAGACAGCCTTGTCCCTACACCCTAAACTATTTTCAGGACATCATGTTCCAGACATTGTTCTAACATCAACTGCTGAAGTCAAGAAGAAGACTACAAAGGCTGAACTGATCGAAGAATTGAAGACCATGTGCAAAGACCTTGATGAAGTCATCAGTACCAGTTTGGTTAGAAAAGAGAGACTTGAAAACCTGATCCAGCAGTTAGAACTGAACAGTGGTGATGATGATGTTGATGGCTCTGAAGTTGATAAGTGTGGAAATGCCAGTGGGGATAGCTCAGAGGAGGAGGAAGAGAATCCTGGAGAACAAGCAAGCTCAGAAGAAGACTAGCTTATCTTCTCTTGCCTTTTATAGTTTTGTTAATAGTTTAGTTTTTGCTATGCTTGGTTTGTAATTTGAATATTGTGCTGGTTTATGCACTGTTTATGCTTTTAGTTTCCTTCTATGATTTATTTTGCCTGTTTACTAACTGAGAGGCTAACAATGAGAGCTAGGGTATACTGACTATAGTTAATAGGGCTTCTAACTGAAGTTTGCCTAATTGTGGCTAAAAAGGGGGAGAACATAGGCAAGATAGTCAAGAGTATTATTGCCATATGCTGCTAATGTGATGCAGATATTAGGGGGAGATAAGCTGTTGCTGGTAAAAGGTGTTTAGTTGAAAAGTGGTAATGCAGTTATTGAGGGGGAGTTTTGAAGATATCATGACATGTGAAGAGTGCAGCCATGCAAATAAATTGTTGCACGTTATGAGCTACTGAACAGCTGTGATGCTGGTTCATGTTTTCAAGGGGGAGCACCAATTGGCTGTTGTCAATAATGAAGATGGTGCTGCAGCAGATCAAGTAATGAAGACTATGAAGATTTGTCAAACTTCTGCTGGTTATGAGTTTCAAATTTCTGAAGATTAATCCGCTGCTGAAATCTCTGAAGGTGCAGAGTGCAGAAGTTGATTGCAGAGTGCAGAGATTGTTTTAGCCAAAATTAGCCAAAGGGGGAGATTGATAGTTCCTGGATTGGCTGGAATTTTGGTAAAACAAAGGTTATTCAATGTTGATGTCAAGGTGCTGATGTTGTAACATTGAAGTCTTAACACTGGGCTGTGTTAAGTAGTTAAGTGCTAAAGTTGGATGTCTGATGTCACACAGGTGATGTTGTAACATCAGACCTGTAGAATTAACAACAGCAGGACATGTTATTAGGGCACGCGTATTAGTTGGAATTGTGGAGAGTGGTTGACTCATTGGATGAGAATATCTTGGGATAGATATTTTCTGTTACATGGGAGATTTGATTGCAGGTCTGTTGGAGAATTAAAAGGTTGAAGATTTAAAAAGATTTTGGGGATAAAATCTGTTTTGAAGATTCAGTTTTAATTAACAAATCTGATCAAATATTGTGACAAGTCCAAGCCCATTTCAGGAGCTATATAAAGCGCACAAGACCAAAGGAAAAAGTACAGAAAACATTCAGAAGATCAAGAGCAGAAGGCTTAGTGTCTAGAGTTTGTTTAAAGTGCTTTTATTTACACTATTCTAGGGTTTGAATAGGTGTTGAGTTTCTGTCCTCTCTAGAAGCTGTGAAGCAATAGAGAGTGGTTGATTGATCGAAGTTGTGAAGTAAGATCAAGGGTACTCAAAGTGGTTTCTTTGAGTGTTTGTAAGGGATTGAGTGGTGTTCTCATACCTAAGTGGTTTCTTAGGTAGGAAGTCATTAGTAGAGTATAAGTTTAGGAGATTGTCAACGGGTTGTTGAGTCTGTAAATTATATCTACAAGTAGTGAATTCCATCACTGGCTTGGTAGCCCCCATAGTAGGTTGGTTGTAACCGAACTGGGTCAACAATTCTTGGTGTTATTTTACTGTTATTGCTGTCCATTGTGCAGAGTGTGTTGTTGTGACATCACACCTTAACATCACACGTCTGATACCAGAATTTCAAATATTATACCACTATCAGTGATCAAACAGATAAGTGATTTGGATATGAAACATACGAATATGACATTACAGTTAACTATAAATCCATCACATGTCCATATGGAATAGCTGAAGATATTCTAGTTATAGTGGATAAATTTATGTTTCCAATTTATTACATGGTAATGGATATAGAAGAGGATGATGATGTGCCTCTAATCTTGGACCAACCATTCATGTAAACAACAAGGATGATGATTGACGTTGATGATGGATTGATGAAGGTCCGAGTCTAAGATGAAGAGGTGAGTTTCAACCTATTTGAAGCAATGAATCATCCAAAAGACAAGGAAGTGTGTTTTAAAATGGAGGTTACTGATGAAGTTATCATGGATGTAAAAAGCAAGAGCGTACACCACATCTTATAGAACATTAGTTCAATGTCATTAATGTGGAGGACACAATAGCGATTAAGGAGTGCTTAAAGGAACATAACACATCAAAATAAGTTCTTATTCTAGAAGATAAAACAGAAGAATTGAAAAATAAAGCACAAAAGTTCTCCAAGCAATTCACCAAAGAGTTTTCCAAGATTACCAAGTCATTAAGAAACCTGTTTAACAAAATGACATTGTGTCGTGCAATTAAGTTGGCAGAAATAATTTCAAAGGATGACTGGACTGCAAAAGAACAATGGTTGAAATAGTGTCTAAGTGGTGAAATTGATCATATCACCACCAAAATTCCACTTCTTAAAAATTAAAACACTAAACATGATTACTCCAGGATTCAAAGCTAAAAACAGAACCTCACATAACAATTCACAATAATTTTCTTGAACAAAACACGATTTAAGAAGAAAAAAACATTTTAAGCTTCTAGAAAAAAATCATAGTATGAAGAAACAATAGGATTTCTGGTTATTTTAAAAAGCTTCTGAATAGCATGGAATAAAATAAAAACTATAAACTACTTTTTAAACTTCAAAAATTATCTTCTATAATAAAAATAAATGAAAAATCAGCTTATGTTTTACTTAAAATATCTAAATAATAGATATCATTATTTAAAACAACTTAAAAAAAAAATTAAAGCTTAAACAAATGATCATTTAAGCACAAATATATAGCTTCCAAGTGGAAGTAAACCAGCAGCCATAGATGAAGAAGAATGCATTCGCTTGTTTTGTAATTCTGAGTTTGGCAAAGGCTCAGTTTATGAAGTAGTAAACCTCCAGCCACTAACTCTTGCTTGGGATAAGTTCTACCAAATCATAATCATCGTGCATTCAATCAACAATTAGTATACATTTGCAATAATTCTAGTAACTACAGTCTCATCAAATCATTTTATTTTTGTTGCAAGGGTCAAATGACAAAAACCCGAATGTACTATCATTAACAAAAAGTAGCAACTCATTTATAGTTTTATGCAAGCGAATTATTTCTAATTTGTATTTATATTGCTTTATAGTCACATGGGGTGCGTATACACATTAAGTACAACTCAGTCAAGGATCCCTAAATCACAAGAAAATCAGATTGTAGCGTAAAGGTCATTCAATCAAGGCAGCCTCACTTTCATGCCATCTATACTTTAAAATATCAATATCATTTTTCACATTTACAAACACATATCACTTCATCATGTTCTTTATATCGCTGCCTCCTCAATTTTAACCATAGTTAATAATTTCCCCTCCTAAATTACCAAATATAAAGTTTCACTTAGTGAAAACACTAAAACAAATTGATCATACTAGACCGGCTCACCTAGTGCAAGAAGGGACATAAAGTAACAACAAATATTCACAAGTATTCTAATCAAGACACAAAGGTAAATTATCAAAATCAAATGGAGGACTCATAAGTGCAAATTGTAGCTATTTTTGTATATAAGTTTTGTTGCATTTATCGATACTTTTTGTTAAAAACGTTTAAATAAACCTCGATTTGTTTATAAATACGTTTACTTTACTGTTTAGTGTATATATTGCGTATATTGTAAATATCATTGAGATTAATTAATTTTATCTCATTTTTTGTAGGTATCTAATCAAGGATGTCTTGCCATTGTTGTATAGAGAATTGAATAAGCTTTCCAGCGCTTCAAACCGGGCGAAAAACGGAGTTACGGTTCAAAAGTTACGAATAAAACAATACAGATTTTTTGCTGTCATGCTGCGCCTTAGCAGCGCCGGGCACTCCAGAACAACACTGGAACTTACAAAATAAGCCGCCTTTCGCCGCCGGGCGCCCCAAAACACCGTCGGGTGAAGCTGTGCGGGCAGAAACACCATTTAAAGCCAAAAACACTATTTTTTTTAGGATGGTTTTGGGGTTTTGTGATCCGAATTCCATCAAACTTCATTATTCAGTAGATTAGCTTAGAAAACATCATGGAAGCTTGTACATGGATGATCCGAGGTGGATTTCTCATCGATCGGCTCTGACAATCCGTGAAGTGTTTGGTTCATTTCTGATTTTCTTCATGTCTTTCTTCTTTGTTGGGTTTGTATATGTTTGTACTTTGATCATATTTACATTTGTCGCCCATGGCGTTATATTTAATTTGCTTTACAAATATCTATTGGTGATTGTTCTTGATTTTTGCTTAAATGCGCGGGGTTTGAGTCGTGTTAGAGATAAACTTCACAAACTTCGATTAAGGATAATCATCTGTTAGTTTCTAAACTCTAGAGATAGATTTAGGGCTAACAATCTGTATGGGTGTCAAAACTTAATGCCTCCGTGTCTTGAGTCGGGTGCGAGAGTGCCGATGAGGGTAGCATGGTTGAGTGTGCCAGAGATGAACATGTGCTGTGAATGATACCGGGTGATATTGAGGAGTATTATAAGTTGAGTGTAACTGGTCGATAGGTTTAAGTTTGTGATGAGTGGAATATATAAATGCTTGATAAGTCTTTTCTCTCTGATGAATGAATTTTCTTGTGTTAATATTTACTTTTCTGTTTGTATACTTTAAAACCATTCTAAACCCAAACTCATTAACAATTAAATCGTCGAATGGTAGTTCAATTCCAATCTCTTTGGACACGATAAATTCCTGGAAAAATACTTTCAAAATGTTTGTTGCTTGCCCTATTCCGCTTCAACAAAATGGCGTCGTTGTCGGGGATTGGTTTATTGTTCTTGCATCGTGATTATTTCGTTGTTTTTGAGTTTTGTAGATATCGCACATATTGTATATTTTCACTTGTTTATATTTATACTTGTATATTTTTAATGTTTGTTCAAGTGTTTAGTTAGGACGCTTGCTTTTGGTTGCACGGTGAGACATCACCATGGCATGAAGAGAGGAAGCTTCTAGCTAAGCATTGTAAAGGCGTCGAGCTTACGACGTAAAACAAGCATGTTTTATTTCTTTTGTTGTTGTTATGTTTAGTAGATAGTATGGTGCTATTGTCTAAACAAATTTAGATCGGACCAGTTCTTAAATTTCAAATCTTCACTTTTAAATTTGTTTAGACAATCTTTGCCGGTTTTTAGTTTGTTTATATTAATAGTTTTTGTGTTTGCCTTTGAACTTGTTTTGAGTAGCTTGAGGAACTTTTGGTGATGTTCCAAGTTTTATCGTTTCAACTTGCGGATGTATGGTAATGATCTTGTTAAGTTTTGTACACGTCCAAGGTATGTATTTATCGCTTTCTTGACTTTAGCTTATTCATGATACTTAGGCATTTTACAAACTTCTATGCCATTCATTCTTTTGTATACTTGTTCTTATTGTGAATCACTTTAGTTTTCAACCTTTTTGTGAGGTGGCTTTCCATTGTTCATATATGCGCGGAGTACCAACATTCTTGTTCTAACTGGATTTTATTATGCTTAATCTTTTGTTTGTGTTGATTATATGAAAGCATGAAAAGGATCAAGGCATTTTTGTTTCATTTTGAGCACAACTACCTAGCCAAATAGTCATTCACCTTGTGAGCGTGTGATAATTTGTAACCCCTTTGAGCTTTTTGATCCATGTTTTATTTGAACAAAATTTTTGTCTATGAGTGTTTAGTTTAATTATTTTTTATTGGATTTTGTTTTTTCTTGAACCCTCAACTTTGTGTTGTGGTATGGATTTTTACCTTGCCTTAGAAAGTAGGGAGTATTCACATGATGATGTGGTTGAATTCAAGTTGTGAAGAGAATGATTGTGTACTCATTGGTTGGTTTCTATGAGGTTGAAAAAGAAAAGAAAAAAAGAGAAAAATATGACAAAGAAAAGAAAAGAAAAAGGTGAAAAAGAAAGAAAAAGAAAATCCTTGAGAAAGGAAACAAAAAGAGTTCAAATAATTGTGCTAAATAA
This sequence comes from Lathyrus tuberosus, assembly GCA_022829125.1. Taxonomy (NCBI): domain Eukaryota; kingdom Viridiplantae; phylum Streptophyta; class Magnoliopsida; order Fabales; family Fabaceae; genus Lathyrus; species Lathyrus tuberosus. The sequence continues at coordinate 5,742,001 of JALAZF010000215.1, forward strand.
GTATTGTGTGTTGCGTAACACTTGGGATTTTGGAAGAAGTTGATTGGAAATTTTGTGTTTGAGTCTTTGTGAGTTGATCACTCCCTTAGGTTTAGGCAAGTTTTTGTTTCAATTACCTTTAGAAATTGCCCCTTGTTTGTTTACCAGACCACGCTACAACCTTGAAAGCCCTTGTGGTTCTTGCTTTTATGTTTTCAATATATGATTTTTCGATGAATGCATAATTTAGTATTTTGTTTTCAAGATTGTTGTGTGAGTGTAAAGTACCTCATTTTGTGTTTTTCATCTACCGATGATTGTTTTTGCTAAGTATGATTCACATTTGAACTTGTGTTGTTTTAGGATGTTTGGCATGATTTTTGTATTTTGCATTTGTTTCGTGACTATGTTGTCGTCGTATTTTAGTGGTAAGTATTTACTTTGTGTGTACCGTTTTTCATTTGAACCATATATTTGTTTCCGTTTTTCAAACATGTTGATTCGTGATTCTTTTGTTTTCACTCAGTTTCTTTGAGTTGTTTGATTTTTGTTCGAGGACAAACAATTATGTAAGTTGGGGAGAGTTTGATAAGTGAAAATTGTAGCTATTTTTGTATATAAGTTTTGTTGCACTTATCGATACTCTTTGTTAAAAACGTTCAAATAAACCCCGATTTGTTTATAAATATGTTTACTTTACTTTTTAGTGTATATATTGCGTATATTGTAAATATCATTGAGTTTAATTGATTTTATCTCATTTTGTGTAGGTATTTAATCAAGGATGTCTTGCCATTGTTGTATAGAGCATTGAATAAGCTTTCCAACGCTTCAAACTGGGCGAAAAATGGAGTTACAGTTCAAAAGTTACGAATAAAACAATGCAGAATTTTTGCTGTCATGCTGCGCCTTAGCAGCGCCGGGTGGTACTTCTAGCGCCGAGCACTCCAGAACAACACTGAAACTTACAAAATAAGCTGCCTTTCGCCGTCGGGCGCCCCAAAACACCGTCGGGTGAAGCTGTGCGGGCAGAAACACCATTTAAGGCCAAAAACACTATTTTTTTAGGATGGTTTTGAGGTTTTGTGATCCCAACTCCATCAAACTTCATTTTTCAGTAGATTAGCTTAGAAAACATCATGGAAGCTTGTACATGGATGATCCGAGGTGGATTTCTCATCGATCGGCTCTGACAATCCGTGAAGTATTTGGTTCATTTCTGATTTTCTTCATGTCTTTCTTCTTTGTTGGGTTTGTATATGTTTGTACTTTGATCATATGTACATTTGCGTCCATGGCGTTATATTTAATTTGCTTTACAAATCTCTATTGGTGATTGTTCTTGATTTTTGCTTAAATGCGTGGGGTTTGGGTCGTGTTAGAGATAAACTTCACAAACTTCGATTAAGGATAATTATCTGTTAGTTTCTGAACTCTAGAGATAGATTTAGAGCTAATAATCCGTATGGGTGTCGAAACTTAATGCCTCCGTGTCTTGAGTCGGGTGCGAGAGTACCGATGAGGGTAGCATGGTTAAGTGTGCCAGAGATGGACATGTGTTGTGAACGATACCAGGTGATATTGAGGAGTATTGTAAGTTGAGTTTAACTGGTCGATAGGTTTAAGTTTGTGATGAGTGGAATATATACATGCTTGATAAGTCTTTTCTCTCTGATGAATGAATTTTCTTGTGTTAATATTTACTTTTCTGTTTGTATACTTTAAAACCATTCTAAAACCAAACTCATTAACAATTAAATTGTGGAATGGCAGTTCAATTCCAATCTATGTGGACACGATAAATTCCCAGAAAAATACTTCCAAAATGTTTGTTGCTTGCCCTATTCCGCTTCAACAAGGACGCAAAAGGACATCAAGACATTCACAGGGTACATGAAAAAATAGGTATATAGGAAACTCACACACATGAAACTTAGAAGTCATCGTCACTCCGTGAACAACTTTTAAATTAACAAACTCAGCCTGAAAAACATACATGTATATTCTAGTTACTAACCACATCAACATGATATTATTTCAGCCAGTTCACTTAACTTAGAAAGAAACAAATCAGCATCATTATGTAGAGACAATATCGCAAATTCAGAGCAACCAAAAATTTTATTCAGAAAAGCACAACAGGGGGATAATTTTTGCAACCAAAATTTTTATTCAGATCAGCACAATAGGGGATAACATCGCAAGAAGGTGAGTTAGATACTAATGTGAGACACATAACTATTGAGTCCTAACAAAACATTGAAAGTGCATAATTTGCGATCACAATGGCTTATTGAGGGAAAACCCCATCAAGAAAATGGAAACAAGAAACCAGTTCAACAAAATAAAAAAGTATAACACCAAAATAAAAGTCATCGTGCCCAATAAATCAAACAAAAACATGAAGACCAACATAAGAAAATAATCACTAAAAATCAACGGGAGAAGGCTAAAATGCAAAATTAAGCAGCATCACAAAGTGGAACTGAAGGGAGAACATGACAATGAATTATATGAAAACACATAAAATCAAACAATCATGAATACACTAATTAAAACCAACTAGAGAGATGCAATAAAAATACAGAAACTTATCTTCTAGACCCTTTTCTTTAATCTCCCTAGAAGTCAAACTGCAAATGCCGAACATTTAAGACGCAAACCCTAAAATGTTGTCGAGTTTCCAATAGGGTGGTCTGTCAAATGAAAAGCTTGGTTGAAATTAACGAAGAAATCAATAGTCAAAGTGAAACGATAAATGATCTAGGTCAGAGAAAGAATCGTTTGTGATTTCTAAATTTGTGAGTTTGGGAAGAAGCAAATGAACGAATGAGTTAAGCAATTTCTAATTTTAAGATGAGTTGTGTTTAGGGTTTGGGAGATTGGGAGAAGAAATTTCATATTTTTCTTGGTTTGAGTTTGGGAGGGAAGAGTTGGAAATCTTTTTACAATAAAATGAAATCTCTGCACGCTGAATAATTTGGGAGAGAGAAATTTCATTGAAATTAAAACAATGTGCGAGAGAGAAAAAAATTCTTCTTTTACTGTTTTTGTTTTTATTTCTTAGTTTGTGGATCTTTATTAATTTAGAAAATAAAAAAGTAAAAGGTTAACTTTCAAAAATAAAATAGAAAGAGAACGGTCTTACATTATTAATATTTAATTAAAATAATTAAAAATTATATGATAATGGTTTTTACCCATTGTCAAATAAGACTATAAAATACCGTTCTCTTTGTTATCTATAAGAACAGTTTTTAGTTGTTGAGTAACATTTGTAAAAAATATACACTATGCCACAGAAGGGAAAAGACAACGCTTTTTTTGGCTTTTAACAGCGCTTAAAAGCGCTGACTAAGGTGGCGCTGCTATAGGTAAAGACATCGCTTTTGTTTTATGCAAAAGCGCTGCCTTATGTAGGCCTTTAGCAGCGCTTTTTCTTGAAAAGCGCTTTCTAAAGTAGGCCTTTAGCAGCGCTTTTTCTGGAAAAGCGTTGTCTAAAGTGGGCCTTTAGCAGCGCTTTTTCTGACCTTTTATGCTTTCTATTGGCATCTTTAGGCAGCGCTTTTTCATACCCCAAATATAAAGTCTCAAAAAACAAAAAGGCAACAAAATAACGCTTGGTACCTCATGATCGACCACTCTAAGTCATCTTGACTTAAGTACTCAAGGGGCTAGCATATACATAAAAGGGTAATTCCTTGCGGGAGGAAAAACGACATATTATATAAAATGCCTCAGATGAGCCAAAACATTGTACAATATAATTAAAAAGAGAGCCTGAAGGCCAAAAAAATCACTAACACCCATATAAGGGGACAATCAAAACAACAACAAAATACAGCTTCCCCTCTAGAAGCTAATCGCTCTCTCTCCAGCCTCCTGAATGAAGAAAATTGAACCAGTCCGCATCAACATCTGCACCAAAATCACGTTTCGGAGCGCGGTCTTTTGTGAGGGATTTCATCTTTGTCACAAATTTCTTCCCGGACAAGGTTGCTCCGATTGATGATGCAGCAGATATTGCAACATTTGGACCGTCCTTCTTCATTTTCTCGGTCACCTTCTTGGCCGCGGAGTTTTTTGAGGAAGTGCTCATGTTAAAGTATTGCGCAGTTCACAAGTAACCCCTATATATATAGCAAATTCAATAAGTTAATAACATCTCAGACAACTACATCATTTTATTCTACACATTTCATACTATAAACAACAAAGAAATGCAACCGGAATTTGCACATTCAATTCACAACTCAAAAACAAGTAGCAACATGATAATATGCAATCCGAACAAACATCGGAACCAATACTTTGAAACCCGGGCAGCGGAGATGCAATTGTTTGAAACGAATACAAAACCAATCCGGAAACAAGCAAACTCAAGCGCAATAGTCCATAAATGACCAAAAAGACTCAAACATATATCATACAAAAATGTACACATCAAATGGAGTCGAATAGCATTAAATTCAAAAATAGGCGCAGAAATCATCGGAACGGAATCGCATGAAAATCGTACGATAGCCTACAAACATGCCAACGGACTCAAAAAACTATATGGCTCGAATTAAATCCTACCGAAAGTACCATTTCGTGCACGGGGCAGCAACTATTTCACATGAAAAATCGGCTCAAAAATGCATGAATCTTGCACGGATGTCAAGCATGAAAATTCACAACAAAAGTGTCGGTGTCAAGCATGAAATACAATTCCAAAATTTGATGGACTTCTAATTTGAATTGAAGTTTTAGTATTGAAAGAAAGTGAATCACATTTCTATCCAAACTACAATTCCATCATCTCATGAATTAGCAACAAGTAGTAACCAAAAAAGGCTTCGACATGCACAAGTTAGTAGCTCTTCAAGAATAAAAAATTCACAATCTAATTCTCAAACAACTTCACAATCTCTAAACAAATAAAAAATTATAGGATTCAACACAATTATCACAATTAGCACCAATTCAAGAATCCAAATCTCATCACAATTATTATCACAATTCTTGAGTTCAAAAATTCACTTAAGTATTTTATCAAACACTTAGTCTACACAAATATCACTATTTATCATCTTCAACTTTACTACAACAACAATTTCAAAATCAAATTCAAACAACAACCACATCAACACTAATTCACCAAATTGACAACAACCACATCAACACTTTGATACTCTAACAACACTCATTTTTCTATAACACTCATTTTTCTAACAACCCTCATTTTTGTAATGGATATAATTTCCTATAATATAACAACACTCATTCAAACTACATTCAAACTAAAAACAAAACAAAAACAAAACAAGATGCTCAAGAACATACCCTCAAGAACAAACAAAAGAAATTATATAGCAAGCTCAAGAACATTAAATAATCACTGAAACTCAAGAACAAACAAAAGAAGCAGTGACACTCACGAAGGAATGCCGGTCGGAGAAGATGGAGATACAAACAGAGGAACAGTTCCGGTCGGAGAAGACGGACAGAGGAATGCCGGTCGGAGAAGACGAACAGAGGAATAGTGCGGAGGGAGAAGTCGCGAGAGAGGGGGAGACACGGCGGAGGGAGAAGTCGCGAGAGAGAGGGAGAAAGAAAACAAATGATTAGGGCGTTCTGAAATAATGAAAAGTTTTTTAATATTTATGAAATAATAACATAAGACAGCGCTTTTGGAAAGCGCTTTCTTATGTATTAGCTTTAGCAGCGCTTTTTCTCTAAAAGCGCTTTCTTTTTAATTTCCTATAGCAGCGCTTTCAGAAAGCGTTTTCTAATGTGTGACCTACGTAAGGCCTTTAGCAGCGCTTTTTAAAGGCGCTTTCTAAAGTGTGCCTTTAGCAGCGCTTTCTAAGGTGTCACATTTGTATGGCTTTTAGCAGCGCTTTTAGGAAGCGCTTTCTAAAGTAGGCCTTTAGGCAGCGCTTTTTTTCAGCGTGTTTTTTTTAACACATATAGCAGCGCTTTTGATAAAAAGCGTTGTCTATGTGGTGCTGCCAAAAAGAAATTTTGGTGTAGTGATATATGCTACCACAACGTAATGTAAAATTCATTTCTTATTAAACTCAACGAGAACAGTTTTTTACCTTCCAACAATTAGGAGTTGTCGTAGTGTCAAAATGTTGTAGTGTCTGAATCACATGAACAGGCGTCAAGCTAACAACGTTAAATAAGCGCTTGTTTAGAGGCAACCCAACATTGTATTAGTTTAGTTCTTTTGCATTTAAATATCATGGTAGAAGGAATTATAGGGCATCACTTGGCATAATGCAGAATTCTACAGAAAATCAAATTTTGCGGTGCTCGATAAGCGAGCTCATTCTCATTAAGTGGGATTTTTGTTTCCCAGCTCACTAAGCAAGCTCTCCATATCGCTAATTGAGAGTAGCAGAAAAAGGAGATTTCTAGACACTTTAACGGGTCTGAGGTCAGACCATTTTACCAAGGGGGGGGGGGGGGGTAGCTTTTTAAATGACAATGTATTTTTGTTATTGTTTGTTGTTCATAAAAAATTATCTTTCTAATATTTTTGTTTGCAATGAGTGGAGTAAAACAATTCAAATGATTCAACACTCAAACGACTTTATATGCTAATGATAAAAATGAGTGGCTTGCACAAGGATGAGGTACATGTTTATTGCTTTTTAGAATGTTAGCATGAATTTGAAATTTGTGCTTTATACAAAATTATTTCATGTATTATTCTACAATAACATGTGTAACGCCCCGGTCAGTTTTGTCAGTTTTGTCTTTTTAATTAATTGAGTCGTTTTGAGTATTCTATTATTATATTACTTTATTTCTGACTTTTATGTGAAAATATGTTATTTTTCCTCGTGAATATATTTTATCGCGTTTTGGGAACAATTGCGAGATATTTGAGTGTAGGGGTAATTTGGGCATTTTGATTTATTTTGTTAAGTTAGAATATAATAGAAAGAAAAAGAGAGAAAATAGTAAGAGAAAGAAAAGAAGAGAAGAAGAAAAGAAAAGGAGAAGAGAAGAAAAGAGAGAATTTGAGAAAACTTGGAAATCAATCAACTGACTTTCTAGAACACAATTAAATCGGGTAAGGGTGCGAAGCTCGATTATACTATGTTTGTGTATGATTATGTATGTGTTTGCTTGGATGTTTCTTGTCTTTCCATAGCTTTGAGTTCTAGGTTGAAATGAGAGATATGATGAAAAATCGATGGTTTCGCGGTTGGAAATCGGTGTAAACGTAGTAGAATACTTGTTATCATGATTAGAATAGGTTCTGATTGTCATATGTTGGTTTGGAACTGTTTGGTTTGAGAAAATATCATTTTTGGATGAACTGGTGCGCTGCTGGGTTTTGCTGAAATCGCAGTTTTGCACTGCGAATGGCCATCGAATGGGTGGCGAGCGTTTGCGTGATGTTCGCACTGCGAACGTTGTAGTATTTTTCATTCTGCCACTGTTCGCTGGAGGGTTCGCACTGAGAATGGGGTAGCGAGCATTCGCTGGATGGTTCGCACTGCGAACAGTGGGAATTTTCTAGGCTATTTTGCTTCTGCCTTGGTTCGCTGGGACATTCGCACTACGAATGAGGTAGCGAAGGACTCGCTAGGAGCTTCGCACTGCGAATGTAGCAGTTTTTCCCAATTTGTTTTCTTTGTAACTTTTGATCTGTGTTTCGGTTTGAGGTGTGGTTTGATGCGTTAGAAAGCTTATAAAACATACTTTATTATGATGATGGTTTTGAGATTGTTGGCCGATTAAATTATGTCGGCAATTAGAAAATGTGTTATTTTGTTGTCAACTTTTCCCGTTTGATTGTGTGAACTTGATGTGTATATGTAATATGCTGTTGGTGTGGATATTGTGTGACTTGTGCACTGTGTGTGATGTAATTGCATGAAATACTTATTGTGATGATGGTTGGTGGCCTTACGGCAAGAAAATGCGATGTATGGTAATTGTTGATATATGCATGATTATGGATGTGTATATGTGTGCATATTAAATGTCATGAGTCGTTGTATGCCAAACATCATGATATGCATTGTTGTGACGTCCTGAGTGACGGATTGATTCCAGAGGAAATCTGCTATAACATCGTGCGCCTTAAAAATAAGAGGACCTAAAGTGATTTGATATATCGTGCGCCTTAAAAATAAGAGGACCTAAAGCGATGGTTATAGACGATCGTGTGCTCATGTGGGGTGTGAGCGATCGGAATGTGCGCCTTATACCGAGAGGACCTAAAGCAATCCAAAATACCGTGCGCCTTATACCAAGAGGACCTAAACTGATGGGGAACATCGTAGGCCCGACGGGGTGTTACTTGAGTGATCCTCAGTAACGAGCGATGATTCCAGCAGAGTTCCTGAGTGAACTAGTGATGAGAAATATTGAAATTCGGTACCGCATGGCATGTGCATAGAGTCGTTGTGTCGGTCTCTGTGCATTTGCATAAATCATGGATTAATTGTGCATGGAATTGTGAATGTGAGTGATGAGATGGAACATGTGTAATTGTATTGATGATGAGTGTATTGTGTATGATTGATGTGTAGTGGTATTTGATACTTGAGAATTGTACTGTGTTGTGTTGTGTTTGATTGTGGTGCAATTGTGGTGAGAATATTTTACTTGTGCATTTCTGTGTTAATATATAATTATATGCAATTGTAATATGATTGTTTTTCTCACCCTTCTTCTGTTTTATAATGCTCTATGAGGCATTGCAGATTAGAGTTGCTGGAGGTCTTTTTGTGAAGCTTAGGTCTTCATTCTTTTGTCGGTCGGCTCTGATATGTGACATCGGGTAGTTAGGGAGGCCGTTTGTGATTATTTTGTATTATGTATATGTATCTTTTGGATTGTACATGTATAATGTTGTATATGACAAACAAACTTTCATGATATATATATATATATATATATATATATATATATATGTTGATATTCAGTTACGGATTTTCTGCTTATATTCTGTTTCTGAATTGTGGGTATAATACTACCTGAATGGTTGCATATCTGTATGAACAGGTGTTGTATGTTTGTTTCCAATTGTTGTGGCATCTCCGGTCTATGTCGTGCATGTCTTAAATATACTCTGATAAAATTTTGAATTATTATTTATCGCTTTAATAGCTTTGGGGTATAGATTGGGGGTGTCACAATAAGTGGTATCAGAGCCAGTTCGTGTCTGGTTGTGTTAGTCTTTGTCTGTGTGGCGTGTGGAGTGAGCTGTTTGTTTAACCATAGTTTCTGTTATTGGAAATGAACATAATATGGCTGGTAGGAATGATGCTGCTTTGGCTGCTGCGATGCAAGCTATGGCTCGTGCTGTGCAGGGTGCACCTAATGCTGCGGGTAATGATGAATTCAGGAAGAACAAACCGCCTGTCTTCAAAGGGAGACATGATCCCGATGGTGCACAGATTTGGTTGAAAGAGATTGAAAGGATTTTCCGAGTTATGGATTGTGCTGAGGAAAGTAAGGTGAGACTGGGAACTCACATGTTACAGGAAGAAGCTGATGACTGGTGGGTTAGTACTCGTCAGGTGTTGGAAGTTGGGGATGCAGAAGTTACTTAGGAATTGTTTAGCCAGGAGTTTCTGAGGAAGTATTTTCCCGAGGATGTTAGAGGAAAAAGGAAATTGAGTTCTTGGAACTGAAACAAGGTAGTATGTCTGTTGTTGATTATACTGCTAAGTTTGTGGAACTTGTGCAGTTTTATCCTCATTATGCTGAAGCGACTGCAGAGTTTTCTAAGTGTGTGAAGTTTGAGAGCGGATTGCGTCCTGAGATTAAGCAGGCAATCAGTTATCAGAGGATAAGAAGGTTTTCTGATTTGGTGGAATGTTGTAGGATTTATGAAGAGGATAGTAAGGCTCGTTCTACTCACTACAAGAGTGTGAGTGACAGGAAAGGGAAGCAACAGTTTCGTAGTGGTCCGTATGTAACACCAGCGGATAAGGGTAAGCAAAGGGGTACTTTTGATCGAAGTTTAGGTGGAGGAGGTATGTCTAATTCTCCAAGATGTTTTAAGTGTGGTGAACTAGGACATCGTCAGTTTGAGTGCAGGAAAGATATGAGAAAGTGTTCTAACTGTGGAGGTGTCGGACATGTCGTAGCTGATTGTAAACGGAAGAATGTGGTGAAGTGTTTCAACTGTGGTGAACCTGGTCATATTAGCACAAAGTATCAAAAACCGAAGCAAGCTCCAACTAGTGGGAAGGTATTTTCATTGGCTGGGACTCAGACTTCAAGTGCAGATCGTCTGATCCGAGGTACTTGTTTTATTAATAGTACGCCTTTAGTTGCTATTATTGATACTGGAGCGACTCATTCGTTTATTTCGTCTGAGTGCGCTAAGCATTTGAATCTTGTGTTGTCTTTGATGGATGGTGAGATGGTTATTAATACTCCAGCAATGGGGTCAGTAACTACTTCTTTGGTTTGTTTGAGTTGTCCTTTGACCATTTATGGTAAAGACTTTGAAATGGATTTAGTGTGTTTGCCGTTGGAAGGTTTGGATGTGGTTTTGGGAATGAATTGGTTGCAGTTCAATCGGGTTCATATTGATTGTTATCATAAGCTGGTAAGGTTTCCTTCTCTTGAGGAAGACGAAGACTCGAGTTTCTTATCTACCAAAGAGTTGAAGAGACTTTTGGCGGATGAAGCTCAGTTGTTTGGGTTGTTTGCATCTTTGACTGTGGATAGTCAAGTTTCGCTTGAGGTAATCCCTGTGGTGTGTGATTTTCCTGAAGTGTTTCCCAAGGATATTTCGGACTTGCCGCCAAAGAGAGAGGTGGAGTTTTCGATAGATCTAGTTCCTGGTACTAGACCTGTTTCTATGGCACCGTATCGTATGTCGGCATCTGAGTTGGTTGAGTTAAAGAAGCAGTTGAATGAGTTGTTGGAAAAGAGGTTTGTGAGGCCAAGTGTTTCTCCTTGGGGTGCTCTAGTTTTATTGGTGAAAAAGAAAGACAGAAGTATGCATTTGTGCATTAATTATCGCCAGTTGAATAAGGTGACGATTAAGAATAAGTATCCTCTTCCGAGAATTGATGATCTGATGGATCAGCTAGTTGGTGCTTGTGTGTTCAGTAAGATTGACTTAAGGTCGGGGTATCATCAGATTAGGGTGAAAGAGGAAGATATTCAGAAGACGGCTTTTAGGACACGTTACGGTCATTACGAATATTCTGTGATGCCGTTCGGGGTTTCTAATGCGCCAGGTGTGTTTATGGAGTACATGAATCGTATTTTTCATGAGCATTTGGATCGATTTGTTGTTGTGTTTATTGATGACATATTGATTTATTCTAAGTCTCGGGAGGAGCACGCGGAGCATTTGCATATTGTTTTGCAAGTTTTGAAGGACAAGAAGCTTTTTGCCAAATTGTCCAAGTGTGAATTTTGGGTGTCGGAAGTGAGTTTTCTTGGACACGTAATTTCAGGTAATGGTATTTCTGTGAATCCATCTAAAGTAGAAGCAGTTCTACAATGGGAGGCTCCGAGATCTGTTACTGAAATTCGAAGCTTTTTGGGTTTGGCTGGTTATTATCGAAGGTTTATTGAAGGTTTTTCTAAGTTAGCACTTCCTTTGACCCAGTTGACTTGTAAAGGGCAAGCGTTCATTTGGGATATTCGGTGTGAGGAAAGTTTTAATGAGCTGAAGAGAAGATTGACGACAGCTCCGATTTTGATTTTGCCGAATCCTAATGAACCGTTTGTGGTGTATTGTGATGCGTCTTTGATTGGTCTAGGTGGTGTGCTAATGCAAGACGGTAAGGTCGTGGCGTATGCCTCGAGGCAGTTGAGAGTGCATGAGAAGAATTACCCTACGCATGACTTGGAGTTAGCGGCTGTGGTTTTTGTGTTGAAGATTTGGAGGTATTATCTTTTTGGTGCGAGGTTTGAAGTCTTTAGTGATCACAAGAGTTTGAAATATCTGTTTGATCAGAAGGAATTGAATATGAGGCAACGAAGATGGTTGGAATTTTTGAAGGACTACGACTTTGGCTTGAATTACCATCCTGGTAAATCTAATGTGGTAGCCGATGCATTGAGCCGTAAATCTTTGCATATGTCCGCTTTAATGGTTAAGGAGTGGGAGCTTTTGGAATCGTTTAGAGATTTGAGTTTGGTATGTGAAGTGTCGTCGGATAGTGTGAGGCTGGGTATGTTGAAGGTTACGAATGATTTTCTGATGTCAGTAAGTGAGAAGCAGAAGTTGGACGTGAAATTAGTGGATTTGATGTTGGTTGGCGGAAAAGATGCGAGTAGTGATTTTCAAGTGGATGTTAATGGTGTGTTGAGGTTCCGTGGGCGAATTTGTATTCCGGACGATTCGGATTTGAAACGGATGATTTTGGAAGAAGGACACCGGAGTAATTTGAGTATGCATCCGGGAGCGAATAAGATGTACCAAGATTTGAAAAAGATTTTCTGGTGGTCTGGACTGAAAGGAGATGTAGCTCAGTTTGTGTATGCTTGTTTGACGTGGCAGAAGTCGAAAGTGGAACATCAGATGCCGAGTGGTTTGTTGCAACCGTTGGATATTCCGGAATGGAAATGGGATAGCATTTCTATGGATTTTGTAACGGGGTTACCGAATACCCAGCGAGGGCATAATGCTATTTGGGTGGTTGTTGATAGGCTGACTAAAGCGGCTTATTTCATTCCAATTGACATCAGTTTTTCTTTGGAGCGGTTAGCTGAGATTTACATCAGTGTGATTGTGAAGTTGCATGGAGTTCTGTTAAGTATTGTTTCGGATCGAGATCCGAGGTTTACCTCGAGATTTTGGGAAAGTTTACAGAAGGCATTGGGTTCTAAATTGAGGTTGAGTTCGGCTTATCATCCGCAGACGGATGGGTAGTCAGAGAGAACGATTCAGTCTTTGGAAGATTTGTTGTGAGCGTGTGTTCTTGAACAAGGTGGTGCGTGGGATAGTTATCTTGCGTTGATTGAATTCACGTATAATAACAGTTTTCATCGAGTATTGGAATGACACCGTTTGAAGCATTATATGGACGAAGATGTCGAACACCATTGTGTTGGCACGAATCTGGTGAGAGAACGGTGGTTGGACCAGAGATAGTGCAGCAGACTACGGAAAAAGTGAAGTTCATTCGTGAGAAAATGAAGGCTTCTCAGAGCAGACAAAAGAGTTATCATGATTGGAGACGGAAGGATCTTGAGTTTCAAGAGGGCGATCATGTATTTCTGAGGGTTACGCCGGTAACGGGTGTAGGTCGTGCATTGAAATCGAAGAAACTTACTTCTCGATTTATTGGTCCTTACCAGATATCTGCGAGAGTGGGTGCTGTGGCTTATCGGGTGGCGTTGCCGCCGAGTCTGTCGAATCTGTATGAGGTGTTCCATGTTTTGCAGCTTCGGAAGTATATTCCGGATCCGCCGCATGTGATTCCGATGGATGAGGTTGAGGTAAAGGAGAACCTTACGGTTGAGGCTTTGTCGGTGAGTATTTTAGATCGAGAGTGGAAGAGGTTGCGGGGCAAGGATATTGCACTTGTGAAGGTAGCGTGGGGAGGCGCTGCTGAGGGCAATTTGACTTGGGAGTCGGAGAGTCGGATGCGGGAGTCGTATCCAGAGTTGTTCGTCTCAGGTATATTTTCAAGGACGAAAATTTCTAAGTGGGGGAGAGTTGTAACGCCCCGATCAGTTTTGTCAGTTTTGTCTTTTTAATTAATTGAGTCGTTTTGAGTATTTTATTATTATATTACTTTATTTCTGACTTTTATGTGAAAATATGTTATTTTTCATCGTGAATATATTTTATCGCGTTTTGGGAACAATTGCGAGATATTTGAGTGTAGGGGTAATTTGGGCATTTTGATTTATTTTGTTAAGTTAGAATATAATAGAAAGAAAAAGAGAGAAAATAGTAAGAGAAAGAAAAGAAGAGAAGAAGAAAAGAAAAGGAGAAGAGAAGAAAAGAGAGAATTTGAAAAAACTTGGAAATCAATCAATCGACTTTCTAGAACACAATTAAATCGGGTAAGGGTGCGAAACTCGATTATACTATGTTTGTGTATGATTATGTATGTGTTTGCTTGGATGTTTCTTGTCTTTCCATAGCTTTGAGTTCTAGGTTGAAATGAGAGATATGATGAAAAATCGATGGTTTCGCGGTTGGAAATCGGTGTAAACGTAGTAGAATACTTGTTATCATGATTAGAATAGGTTCTGATTGTCATAGGTTGGTTTGGAACTATTTGGTTTGAGAAAATATCATTTTTGGATGAACTGGTGCGCTGCTGGGTTTTGCTGAAATCGCAGGTTTGCACTGCGAATGGCCAGCGAATGGGTGGCGAGCGTTCGCGTGATGTTCGCACTGCGAACATTGTAGTATTTTTCATTCTGCCACTGTTCGCTGGAGGGTTCGCACTGCGAATGGGGTAGCGAACATTCGCTGGATGGTTCGCACTGAGAACGGTGGGAATTTTCTAGGCTATTTTGCTTCTGCCTTGGTTCGCTGGGACATTCGCACTGCAAATGAGGTAGCGAAGGACTCGCTAGGAGCTTCGCACTGCGAATGTAGCAGTTTTTCCCAATTTGTTTTCTTTGTAACTTTTGATCTGTGTTTCGGTTTGAGGTGTGGTTTGATGCGTTAGAAAGCTTATAAAACGTACTTTATTATGATGATGGTTTTGAGATTGTTGGCCGATTAAATTATGTCAGGAATTAGAAAATGTGTTGTTTTCTTGTCGACTTTTGTCGTTTGATTGTGTGAACTTGATGTGTATATGCAATATGCTGTTGGTGTGGATATTGTGTGACTTGTGCACTGTGTGTGATGTAATTGCATGAAATACTTATTTTGATGATGGTTGGTGGCCTTATGGCAAGAAAATGCGATGTATGGTAATTGTTGATATATGCATGATTATGGATGTGTATATGTGTGCATATTAAATGCCATGAGTCATTGCCAAGCATCATGATATGCATTGTTGTGACGTCCTGAGTGATGGATTGATTCCAGAGGGAATCTGCTATAACATCGTACGCCTTAAAAATAAGAGGACCTAAAGCGATTTGATATATCGTGCACCTTAAAAATAAGAGGACCTAAAGCGATGGTTATAGACGATCGTGTGCTCATGTGGGGTGTGAGCGATCGGATTGTGCGCCTTATACCGAGAGGACCTAAAGTAATCCATAAACGCCGTGCGCCTTATACCAAGAGGACCTAAACTGACGGGGAACATCGTAGGCCCGACGGGGTGTTACTTGAGTGATCCTAAGTAACGAGCGATGATTCCAGCAGAGTTCCTGAGTGAACTAGTGATGAGAAATATTGGAAGTCGGTACCGCATGGTATGTGCATAGAGTCGTTGTGTCGGTCTCTGTGCATTTGCATAAATCATGGATTAATTGTGCATGTAATTGTGAATGTGTGTGATGAGATGGAATATGTGTAATTGTATTGATGATGAGTGTATTGTGTATGATTGATGTGTAGTGGTATTTGATACTTGAGAATTGTACTGTGTTGTGTTGTGTTTGATTGTGGTGCAATTGTGGTGAGAATATTTTACTTGTACATTTCTGTGTTAATATATAATTATATGCAACTGTAATATGATTGTTTTTCTCACCCTTCTGCTGTTTTATAATGCTCTATGAGGCATTGCAGATTAGAGTTGCTGGAGGTCTTTTTGTGAAGCTTAGGTCTTCATTCTTTTGTTGGTCGGCTCTGATATGTGACACTGGGTAGTTAGGGAGGCCGTTTGTGATTATTTTGTATTATGTATATGTATCTTTTGGATTGTACATGTATGATGTTATATATGACAAACAAACTTTAATGATATATATATATATATATATATATATATATATATATATATATGTTGATATTCAGTTACGTATTTTCCGCTTATATTCTGTTTCTGAATTGTGGGTATAATACTACCTGAATGGTTGCATATCTGTATGAGCAGGTGTTGTATGTTTGTTTCCAATTGTTGTGGCGTCTACGGTCTATGTCGTGCATGTCTTAAATATACTCTGATGAAATTTTGAATTTTTATTTATCGCTTTAATAGCTTTGGGGTATAGATTGGGGGTGTCACAACGTGTCTCATGATGGAATCACTTAGGTAAAAACTAGAAATTGTAAGGAAACCTTCCATTGTTTACTAATATGCTCAAGAGACTGATAATTCTTTGCTTTAACTCATTTGATTCATCTTAAATCTTGTATTTATTTTTGAAATGTGTGAAAGCATAGAAATGATCATGGCAATTCTTTGACTTTGGGAAAAACCACCAAGCCAAAAATAGCCTTATCTTACTTGGTGAATGAGTGAGAATTTGAAAACCCCTTTAGGCAAATGACATGAATGTATCAATTATGAACTAAAACAAATCACTAAATAAACCACTTGGTGAATTTGTTATCTTTCATAAAAATAATCAAAAAGTTCATAATTGATCCACTTTAACTTTTATTGAAAACAAAACCCTAAACCAGTCATGATTTATGTCCCTTGCCAAGAATGAAGAGCACTAAAAAATTTAAAAGAAAGAATTTTTCAAGTTGGGGAGGAAAGGGAAAGGTTGCTTCTTAAACAAGAAAAGCAGACAAATGAAAGGAAAATGCAATGAAAGAAAGAAAGAAAAGGAAAGGAAAGGAAAAAAGGAAAAATGAATGATGATAATTTTTTGCATCTAATGTTATTAAGGGATTGAAAGAAAATAAACATGTGTGGATACTCTTCTATGAATTTGGCCATTTTTGTTTCAATTATTCATAGAAATGACCTTTTTCTTTGAAGACCCGGCCAAATTACAGCCTATGGAAGTCCTTAGTAATTTATGCTTTTGTAATTTCAAAATGAAATGCTTAGATGAATGAATGAATTGATCAAGATGTTGGTAGATTATAGGCCGAGAGTTTATTTCCCGACATTGAATTTCAATTCTTCATCCCTTTTGTGAAGACATGTGTTAGGGGTGATTCAAGAATGAAGTATGCTATATTTTTGGAATATATGAAATAAAACTTGTTTTTAGAACTTATTTCATATTCATGGTTTGATTCTAGGATAGTAATTATCACAAGACTTACATGTGCATCTTACCTTTGAACCATACATGTTCATCTTTTGTTTGAAAATTTGTTGATCATATAAACTTAGTACATCCATTCATGCATTTCAAATTGCTTTGAAAGACTTTGATTTGAGGACAAACATAGATTTAAGTTAGGGAGAGTTGATAAGTCCCAAAAATATGGTATTTGTTCACATTGAAATTTACATTTATTAAATTTTTTTTTTTTGCAATTTTCTAATATGAAATCCTAAATTCGAGTCTTGATATGATAGCAGGGGAATTATGTTTGTTGCTCTTAATCTACATGAATTTGTGCAGGTTTTTGTGCATAGGCCTAACTGAACCACAAAGCAAGGAATAAAAGAAATTGAAACCTTGCTAAGCGAGATGCAATGAGAATCTAGCGAGGAGAAATAGTGAAATTCTGGTATGCAGATCTCAGATGTCCTGAGAGATGTCGAGACATAGATCTCTGCTTGTCAGAACAAGGACAGAAACAAAAACCTTCAAAAACTGCAGGTGTATAACAATGTTGTGGCAGATGTTTCAACATCAGTCTAGACATATACTTCTGATCTAGAAAGCTGACTAAATTGAACATAACAGGATGAAAAATAACATAAAGATATGATGACCCAGTTCGGTGAAAAACGACGCCTATTTCTAGGGGCTACCAAGCCAGGAATGAATTCACTATCGGTAGTATTAATTCTAAGCTAAACAACCTCTAGTTTACAACTTATCACTTAATCACTACCCAGTGCAATTATATCTAGAAACCCCATCTAGATAAGAGAAGCCTATCTCAATCCCTAAATCACCTCAGTGATATCTAACAGTTACAACCTCCGACAACTGCATCAAACTATCTAATTGAAAGACACCCCTTCCAATACAATATTCAGTCAAGACTCTTGACTAACAATAACACATGAATTTGCTAAATAGCTTCATCCAAGAACAATATACAATTCATTACCTACAGGTTTCTGAATCTGTAAAACTATGTCTACCATAATGTATCAAACTGATACAAAGGGTGACTTACAATACAAGAAAGTACACGACTCTCAAAAACCTAAACCTTTATTTCTATTTTTACAAAAGTCAAAACAAGGTCTAACTAGGTCTCACACCCTTTCCCTAGGTCTTGGTCTTCCTTTTATAATCTTCAGCAGTTCATGGGCTTGAAATCTCTGTTTAGTTATTCCTTGATCCATGTTCTGATTGCGCCTTAAATCTTGGACCAGATCTGCAACAACCTGCTATATCAGACCAATATGTCAAATCCACAAGCTAGGACATCTTATCTGACATGTTTGCTTTTAACAGATTTCTTCATGTTATGACACCTTGTTCAACACCATGTTTTACCAAAATTTACTCAAATATTTAGAGCCTTCAATCTCCCCCTTTTGACAAGTTTTGGCTAAAACACCTTTTGCACAATAAACCCAAGAAGACACAGAGAGAAGGAATAGAAAGTCCTGAAGTCATTTTAGCTAGCTTGTGACGACTTCTGGAAGCTTTCATTTTCCTGTCCAGCTGTATGGATGGTTTACACGGTGTACACTACCTGTTGTATGCCATGTACCCTTTGACCTGGTGTACATGAGAAAGAAGATGCAAGAGACTCCCCCTCAAAACCAGTCCCAATTTACCACCCTCCATTATCCATACCAGGTCTTGGAGGAATAGGCCGCAGTTCCGGATAACTCATAACACACGACACAATTGTGTTCATAACTCAAATCACAAGACACAACAAGAAGACTCGGAAAAGAAACTGAGACACAGACAGGATGTTAAATCATCTTATCCAACATCCTGGCAAAGTAACTGCAAGAATGGACTCCACAACCAAAAGGGCATCAGTTATGTGTTGTAATGACCAACACACAACTGAGATGAATACACACTCATTCTCCCCTTTTTAAGCCAAAAATTAGCAAATGTAACCAACACAGTTCCAGACCCAAATGGTACTTACCCAAACCCGGACAAAAGCCATGAAGACACGACACAGCAAAAGAAACACAACCTGAGACACTAGAAGCACATACCCCCTTTAAATAGCCAAGCCGTTTCTCTAGGAATTAAAGGTCCATAGAAGTTACCGAAGACCAATTCAATGTGGATATAAATTGAGGTAGATAACTTCATCATAAATGATTGTGCACTGCCCAAATCTGATTTGACGGTTTCAACTATAGGGTGAACCATCCAAAGAATGCGCATGTACCAAGACACATGTTTTGCACGCCTTCTTTTAGGCACGCTCTCCATTATCCAAGGAACACCGTCCAAATAAACCTACTTGGAAATAACCACAAGTCCTAAACAATGTCCTGATATCTGGTCAGACTTTGTCTAGTCTCTCTTATAGCCTTTGAGGCAAGGTCACAGATCCTTCAAATAATCACAGCATGCTCCTTTCAACCAGGGGCTGACCAAGATGTTAAGACATTATGTCTAACATCTCCAACAAGGATTCCCATGAACCTTAACTCATTCTACAGAGAAAAATAAATTCTCCCAGACAATATCCAATCTTATTTCTCAGGTATCTTCTAAGAATTAAGAACATAGTTGAAATAAATCAATAGTCTTAACAATTCAAACTCCCAAGCAGAGCTGACACATCAACACACCACGATGTCAAGACATCTTGCCTGACATCACAGCCTCACAAGAATCACATGAGCATCTTCATGCCCATAAGTGAGAAAAAATACCATGACTACACTCCTTGTATCATAACCAAAGAACTTTGGATTGAGACCAAATACTACCATTCATCACTCTCCTCCTGAACACATCCATACACTGTACAAATTCTACTTGAATTTTTCAGCCATAGACAACCTTGTTCTTGAGAATAAATCCAATCAAATCTGGCATGCTCACATCCACGAATTCTCTTAACTCCTTGGTTAGACACGATGTCTTGTACACCTGGTTTGACACCAAGCACATTCTTCATAACAACTCTTCAACCTTCCCCCTTCACAAGGTTCAGGCTAATACAATCTCCTTCTGAGATACATACAGCAAAATCATCTCCACAGAGATCCTTCTTCTGCATATAATAAGAGCTCACAAAGAATGATAGTTATGACATACATCCTCTCCACACTCATCTTCAGACTTGGCCAGAACCTCCACATTATGGACTCCAAATTAACTCCCATGGAAAAACAACTTTCCTTTTTGGAGAGATAATCACCAGATATAATGTTTTAACATCCATTAAGACATCAATCTCATCCATAGGAATTACTATCCATGCACTTCCCTTAGAAAGGAACACATGAGAATCACAACAGGTCACAGCTACAATAGATCATAGATCATCACAGAAAGCAGAATACCATAGAGAGAAATAAACTCTCACGAGCCTCTAGGAGTACAATGTTCAGACATACTATTCTAAACAGACTCCTCAGCAAGGTCTGCTTATCCTCTGCCCTACAGTCTTCTATTCTTCAAAACTCCACTTTGCACACTCCACCACAAGGCACAATACATCAGTACTAGCAAGGGCTAATGTTTCAACAGGTGATGACATCATAAGCCTAGAGCAACAGGCTTGAGCAGGTACTTCCTTGAGTCACACTCAAATACCACCTTCCTCCATAAGTGACCAATTAGAATACCTTCCACTATGTCCTTGATCATGAGGGAACATAGCTGAAACTTCCAGTATTAACATCCCCTTACCCCAGGCAGAACTCTGGAACACTCATATCCAACATCTTAGATGAGACTCCAAGAAGAAGATATGAAAACACCAAGCAATCAGCAACTCCCTTGAGCTTTTAGCTATTTCATTATCCAAAGAGGTTGAGATCGACTTTGGAGAAAACCTTATAGTTGGAGAGCAACCATTCCTAAGGAGACCAGCCTATACAAGATTGTGCAGGTCCAATGCACACAAAGGACCACAGCATGAGCATCCTGATGTTCAGTCCAATGTCAGAACATTTGATAACTGACTTAACTAGCCAACTGATGAAACCACACATGCCTGAAACAATCTTAAAGATCTAACCCTTAGACTTCCAGATAATATCCACCTTGAATGGCCTTTCCGACAGAACAAGAGTTACATATTCTCATAGACTTGATCATGAAATCAAGTTTGAGTAAACAACTTCCATCCTGAACATAAGAAAGAAAACCAATAACCAGTCCTTTTCAGGATAACTCAAGGGAAGGAACAAATACCCTGATGACAACCTCCTTCAAGCATAATTCTCCAAGGGGAACATCCACACATGGTTAGATTCCACTCCAGAATCAAACCAAAAAGACACAACTATCTGCACGGCCATTCAGATTCAACTTTGAGAGACCAGAAGGGTCTCCAAGATGTCAGGGTAAATATCCTAGACATGTTTCCTTGACTTACATATGCACAAAATCTGGTAGAGATGTCTTCGCATCCCTTCAGCATAGATTAGGTCACAAGCTTCTTCAAAAGAGAAATAAAAGCCTAGCTCCAAAAGTAAAACATCCAGCACAACCTAGGAAGAGATCTTCAAAACAAAAAATCTTCCTAAGAATACCATCTTTACATAAACCAGTAACATTCTTGGATAAACAGAATTACTTCCCAAGGAAAAGATCCTATATCTTCACACTGCTTTGACTTCAGCATTTACTTTAGTTCCAACAGATCTAATAGGTTATCCTCAAGCAAGGACAATCTCTTGTAGGGTCGGAAGCAAAAGTAAATTGCTCTTGGCTCTCGTCAATGATATGACATTCTCATGTCACACTTCCAGAAACCTTGAAGCATCCACTTAACCATCTACTCTTCTGACTCACATTCAAAAGTGCCTTTATGAGTGGACTTGAGAGACAACTCAAGTATCTTTGGCAACTTTAAATATGACATAGAGTGTTTATCAAGACCAATGGATACACAAGACCTCAACTCAACCTTTTTCCTCCTATTGCCCTTCATGTTACCTTATTGAAGCTATCTCCCAAGCAACATAGAAAGATCCTTCAGAAGACTCCAGGTCACAGTGCTTTTGTCGCGGTGAGAATTGGATATCAAGCTATTGAATTAACTTGAATCACAAATCTTAATTCACCACCGGTCTTTAATTTATCCAAGGGAAGGGAAATAGAACAAATAACCCATAAATATGCGATGCAATGCAAAGCAAAAGAGAATCTAAGGTTCGGGGGTTGGTTATACCTAGGGAACGTGCTAGCATCCTAAGTATCTATAGTACTCTACAGGAACCTCTTGTTTTATTGTGTTATTTGTTATTTGTTATCTGAAAGGGTAAAAGGGAAAGTAAGAACTAAGGTGCTATTCCTAAGTATGCTCGCCAAGACATCGCATCTTGTGCCTACATATCTTGACTATAAGAATCAGAGCATTTGTAGTTCTCCTCAATAAGGGTAAACAAAGTTTATGGATTAGTTTAGAAGAAGAGACAAGTTGTCATCTTAAGGAGAATACTTAACTAAACCACCACAAATATGTGGAAGATGGATCTTTGCTTCACATTAAGAGAAGGACTCTAACTTGGATATATAATCGACGAGTATGCCACATACCTCTCTCAAGTGGAAAAGAAATAAACATCTTTCTCAACTATGTCATGGGGTAGGAGAATTACATCTCATCTAGGGATGACTCGTGTCTAATTCCCTCATGGGAGGAGAACCTAATTGTAAGTTGTCTAAAATTGAAGACATCCTAAGGGAAACTAGCCTAAGGATACAGACTATGTATTAGTATAAGTAAATAGTCTAGGTGTATACACTAAGGTAATCAACCTAAAAGGGGAGTAGGGATCAAGCAAAGAAATGAGAAGAAGAAGATGGAAATGCAAATGGTATGCAATGCACATGACAGTATAGTCAACCAATTAGTCCTTCCCTTGGACTCGCAAAGATCATAAATGAATACCAACATGTGAGGCAAATGATATAGCATCCAATCAACTTATAAAGCAAGGCATCACATCATGGATCAAGTAGGTATCATGTCAAGTAAAGATGTAAACCAAGAATGCATAAGCACATAAGGGTATGAAACCCTAATCAGACATCAAAAGTCAAGGTGTCAAACAAGAATGGATTAGAAGAGATGATAACAAAGAAATTTAGTAGCTACATCATCACACGTTTAACACCTTTCAAAGATAAAGAAATGAGCTCAAGGGCATCACACAAGCATCAAAACATTAGCCACAATTGCCAATAACTAGTTAACACAAAACAAGGTCCAACATGGTTCAAACATTAAAGTTTAAGCATAAAACCAAAATGGGCAGTAGAAAACCATGAACATTAACTCAAACATCAACTTATGGATTACAAGAATAATTATCAAAGAATAAATTCAAAACATGCATAAAGACTAGCCAAGCATACACCATAATCATTTTCAAAGAAAAGGAGGTGTTCAAGTAAGGCACAAAGAAAAAGTGATCAAATTACACACATCATATCATCAAGGTCAGAACCATACTCAAATGTATCATATCACATTCATTTCTAAGATATCAAACAAATTCAACAAGCATCGTGTTCAAAAGGCTAGGCAAACATCACTCGAACCAACCATGAAAGAAGTAAAGATGAACATGTGAAGCAAAAAATGACAAGTGATCACAACCATGGATACCAAAACATGAAAATCAACATCTCAAACATGTCAATCACACAAGGAATCATAGGCATCCATTAAGTCACACAATGAAGCATTTCAAGGAACTAAGTCAAGAACACCAAAGAAACCACCTCAAAACATCATAACTTACGAATTCAATCAAAAATAGGAAAATGACCAAATGACAATGAACCCAAAGCCAAGATTAATTCAAGATAGTACATGATCACATTTAATAAACATCTCAAGCTTCATGCAAGCACAAGTAATCAAAATGATTCCAAACTAGATTAAACACCAAGCATGTTCAATTCAAACTCAAGTCACATTTAGACATCCCTCAAACATAGGAAAATGACCTAATGAAATCCAATAAAAGGCTCTAACTCATGATGTATCCATTAAGAACAAGAAATAGGATCAAACCCTAAGTGGTTGCACAAGTGCACCCCTAAACAAATCACAAAATTCAAGCATATCCAAGCAATTAGGCATGTAATGCACCACACATAAAAAATAGGTAAGAGCCTTTAAAACTTATGGAAAATGATCATGATATCAAGGAGGCAATGGTTAAATGTGCTCTAAAAGAGTTCCTGAGAATGTGTACAAGAAGTGCTCAAAACATCTCAAACATTAGACAAGTACACAATCCAATGATCAAACAAGTTAGGCACGAAAAGAGATCCAAACATGAACCCAAAATAAATGATCAAGACCTCAAATGAACATCCAAATGTCATACATACATGTGTCTAAAAGTTTGCAAAATGACAGATAAAAAATCAATTGAAAGGGCGTGAATCAAGGCATTGTTCAAAAACTAGGTCAAAGGAACACATCACACAATTAAATTCAAATAAAATATCAAAATAAAATAAAAATTAAAATAAAAAAATGGAAAATAAGTTGACATGTCAAAGTGTATGAAAAGTGTTTTTGTTGATTTTTTAAATAATTGGAACCATTAAAATAAAAATAAAAAAGAAAATGGGAAGATAATGAAGATAAAAAGGAAAAACAAAAAGTGGGGTGCGTTAGCAATTTAGGTTACAATAGGATTCAGATTATACGCTATTGGGCTTGAAAAGAGGGGGGGTGTCAGTAGCAAAAAACACAGGTCTAATCCAATTAAAATGAAATCAGAAAAAAAACACGCGTGGCTTATTAATCCCAGTAGGATCCAAATCATCGTCACGCAGTGCTACCTCAGCAATGTCAAACGGTCAAACCACAAAACAACTCAGACGCCGGAGCTAGGTCTCCGGTCGTCTTCTCCGGTGCGACCTCGCCGGAGCTGGACCAGACCTCAACAAAATACAACAACCTTGACAGCTTCCTCAAGGATTTTTCATGCTGATCCCATTTCCATCCTTATTTTTTATTTTTAAATCCTCTAACTCCATTAAAACAGGCCACACAGAAAAAGGTCACAAACTGAAAGTTGAACAAAATAGCACAACAACAACATACATATGTTCCTCAAGTTCTCAGAAGCATGAATATGCGAGAAATAAGTTCATGACATGTGCAATATGAAAGGAAAAGGTTAAAGAAAAGTTACCAAAAATAGAGCTCGATAACCTCTGTTTTGAGCTTCAACACCTCACTAAAATGCTTCTTCTCCTTGCTTGAGCTTCAGAGATGATGATAGGAGCAAGATAGGATCCAAAAATTCGTGGAATGAAGTGGTTTGAAGAGAGAAAAAATTGAACAAAAGAGAGAGAAATCTGTTTTTAGTGGCTGCACAAATGAGTCCCCTCTCTTTAGGGTTTCGCTTTTAGCTTAAATATGAGGTCCTAGAGAGGGTAAATGAAAGTTTACAGTGGTTAATGTTGTGGTTAAAGAGTTTGTGAAAATTTGAAATAATGTGGAGTGAGTGGGATGAGATGGCACGAGTTGATCATGAGGTGTTGATGGTTGTGATTTTTGTTGTCCTTTTTGTGCCAATGATGGTCAGAGAAAGAGAGTGGAAGGAGCACATTTTTGTGCAAGTTTTGTGAGATTTCCTTTTTGGCAAAAAAAATTACTCAAAATGGTGTATGGAGGTACATGGAATGTTGGCACTTTTTAGGCAATGTTTTGGCAAGGTTTTGGCACATGATGCGTGCAAGAAAAGGTTACAAAGGTGTGTTGCAAGAGGAGCTCTAGGTATGTCATATGAAGGTGTCCAAAAAAAACAAGTTCACATAGCCAAAATTGAACAATCATATCTTAATGGATTTTGATTCAATTCATGAGATTCTTGGCTCAAATGAAAGTAGGGAGATTGGTGATCAAATTTCATGTGGAAGCCATCTTGAAATAAGGCTTGGATGATTGAGAAAAATTGGGTTGAAATCATGTCCACCAATATGTCACAAAGGAATCTTAGAAAAATTCTAAGTTATGGAATTTGGTAACTTTGAAACACCATTTTTGAAGCACCATAACTTGAGATGTACTTGTCCAATGAGGGAGTTCTTGTAATGGATGTAAAGCTTGAAGAAAACTATAAAACTTTGATGTTTGAAGGAAATTGATATGAAGCCTTGATCATAATGAAAAAATCCCTTGGAAGATTGGTCCATGAAGTTGCCAAAATCTTGTTAAATTTGACATAATGAAAACCTTATCTTGGTGACTTCATAACTTGAGTTCTATACACCCAATGGAGGAATTCTAGTACTCAAAAGAAAGCTTGGAAAATGCTCTACAACTTTCATGTTTGAAGGAAATTGAGATGGGGCTTGGATCATAATGAAAGAAAGCCTTGAAAAGGCATCCTCCATGTTGAAATTCTATACTTAGAAAAATTTCTAAGTAAAAATTTCCAAAATCTAGTTTTTCCTAACTTCAAACCATCATAACTTGGAATCTATGAATCTTTTGAACATCTTTCCTTCTTCAAACTTGTAATGCATGATGTCCTCTTTAATTTGATAGCAAGTTTGCTCCATTTGGATCAAGGATGAAGAAGTTATGGATGTTATAAGATGGCTAGAAATTGAGATTTTCACACTTAGAAATTTTTCCATCAAAACCCTAATTCTCCAAAACTCTTGATTTGATGTCTCTCCTTGATTTTTAATAATCTAAACACATAACAAAATTTGAGATGATATGGCATGTTCATGGTTGACCTTAAAAATCCAAAACTTTGACTTTGTAAAGCCACAATTGACTTTCTTGACCAGATGAATCTTCACCTCTTGATTTTCAACAATAACAATCTCTTGGGCTATTTGAACACCTCAAATGGACCTCATGGATATCTTGGTGTGTCTTGAATCATGTCCCAAGGCTTGAGACCTTGTTTTGACCAAAAACCCAAAGGTGCAGTTGACTTTGACTGTGGAAACCCTAATCTTTGAGTAGGTGCAATTGAATCTTTGAAGAACTTGGCATGAGGCAATTTTGCACTTGTCATTTGATGGAGATGAGTATCTTGGGAGTGTGAGGACTTGCTTGATTGATGATGCACTCAAGATTTGACTGACCAATCCTTGAGGCCTCTTGAAATAAACCCTAATTCAGCAGTGAACAACAACAAACAAAACAAAGCTAAAACAATGAGTTAGCCATGCATAGATGATTGACCTAGAATGATGCAAGATTAGGTGGAATTTTAGGGTTAAAAATTAGGGTGTAACAGCTTTCTCCTGTCTATTACTCCCAGCTTGAGGTGACATGAACAACTATAGAAACTCACACCATCTTCAACATGCATCAGGTAAGATGTCAAAACATCTTATAAGCCACCATGCATAGCAATAGCATCATCATCAGCAGCAGCGGTAGAATCTTCACAAAGTATCAGTCCACCATCAGTAGTTGTTTGTCTGGGACAACCTATCCCACAACACCAAAGGATGGTCTGATCATGCAATTTACTTCCTTGTTCAAAGAACAGAAAGTATTTTCCCTAGAACTCATCGAAAAATACAACAGGATACCTGCTCTGATACCAATTGAAATCCTGGTATGCAGATCTTAGATGTCCTGAGAGATGTCGAGACATAGATCTCTGCTTGTCAAAACAAGAACAGAAACAAGAACCTTCAAAAACTGCAGATGTATAACAATGTCGTGACAGATGTTTCATCATCAGTCTAGACTTATACTTCTGGTCAAGAAAGCTGACTGAATTGAACATAAAAAGAATGAAAAATAATACAAAGATATGATGACCCAGTTTGGTGAACAATAACACCTACATCTGGGGGCTACCAAGCCAGAAATGAATTCACTATCAGTAGTATTAATTATAAGCTAAACAACCTCCGGTTTACAACTTATCACTTAATCACTACCCAGTGCAATTCTATCTAGAAACCCCGTCTAGATAAGAGAAGCCTATCTCAATCCCTAAATCACCTCAGTGATATCTAACTGTTACAACCTTCAGCAACTGCATCAAACTATCCAATTAAAAGACACCCCTTCCAATACAATATTCAGTCAAGACTCTTGACTAACAATAACACATGAATTTTCTTAATAGCTTCATCCAAGAATAATATACAATTCATTACCTACAGGTTTCTGAATCTGTAAAACTATGTTTACCACAATGTATCAAAGTGATACAAAGGGTGACTTACAATACAAAAAACTACACGACTCTCAAAACCCTAAACCCTTATTTATATTTTTACAAAAGTAGAAACAAGGTCTAACTAGGTCTCACACCCTTTCCCTAGGTCTTGATCTTCCTTTTATAATCTTTAGCAAACCATGGGTTTTGAAATCTCTATTTAGTTATTCCTTGATCTATGTTCTGATTGCACCTTAAATCTTGGACCACATCTATAACATCCTGCTTTATCAGACCAAGATGTCGAATCCATAAGCTAGGACATCTTATCTGACATGCTTGCTTTTAACAGATTTCTTTATGTTAGGACACCTTGTTCAACACCATGTTTTACCAAAATTTAGTCAAATCTTTAGAGCCTTTAAATAGAATGTTTTCACAAATCATAACTCAGTTGTCTCGCTAAAGCGATCTTTAGCGAGCATCCAGCAAGGCTTGTGTAGCAAGCGATTTTGGACGCGGTTCTTAAGCGCTGCCGCTCTTTGGGTTTGTTTACTACAGGTCGATTCATTTTTTATCCTATTAAAGCTGATGAAGGAAGGGAAATAGATGTCTCCAATTAACCCTGCTTGCAAACTGAGGTTAAACAGTGGTCTGTTAGGTTACGGATGCGATCAATGTGGTGGGGCCTTTCTTGTGTTATTTTGACAGAATGACAGGCTTCTGGCGGGGAACATGGATTAGGATGTTAGGACTGATGCTTTTTGATAGATATGTGAGAGTATGGGATTTAGGGTTTTTGATTAGTGTGCTCGCTAAGATTTTTCTTTCAATCTTATGCCTACGTATTCCCATTTTCTGAAACAGGGAAATCAGAGCGTTCGTAGTTCCTCCTATGCTATGGGAAGAAATGGTTGTTTTGGTGTCTTGTTCAAAGCCCAAGACGTGAAGCAAAAGGTGGTTTATATCTTGTTCAAAGCCCAAGATGTGAAGCTGAAGAGTCTATTTGTATCTTGTTCAAAGCCCAAGATGTGAAGTTAAAAGGTCTCAACTTTAGAGAGAAATTGTCATCTCTAAAGAGGGGTTTGTATGTCACAACTGTTTATAAAGGAGAATTACTTTAACCGGGATGTGTGAATCCGACAATGCCATAATTTCCTTTATAGGGGATTTCCAACCTGAAGGAGAAGACTTTAACTCAATGTAGAGCAATGCTATCTTTCCTTAGGAATTTCTCATGCTAAAAGAGGGACAGTGGCATGGATGTAGATGATCCAGAGGCTTGCCGCTTACAGCAATTAGATGAAGGGAAAGGAGTTGTTGATGTTTGTATACTGTGAACGAGGCACAGCTTTGATGCTAAAAGGTTGATTGGCTCAACCAGTGGTTTTCTTATACAAAGCCTAAGAGGAGGCTAAAAGGTTCTCCTTATACAAGGCCTAAGAGGAGGCTAATATGTGTGTCGTACAAAGCCCGAGAGAGAGGCTAAAAGGTTTTGATTCAACGAGGGAATCTTTTGTACTCAACAAGAGAGTTTTTTGTATCTCGTACGAAGCCCGATATGGAGGCTACAGGGGTGATTGACTCAACGAGGGAGTCCCTTTTGTGTCTCGTACAAGGCCCGAGAGAGAGGCTAAACGTTGTTTGACTCAATGAAGGAGTCTTTTGTATCTCGTACGAAGCCCGAGAGAGAGGCTAAACGTTTGCTTCGCTGGGGAAGAATCATTGTACAAAGCCCAAGAGGAGGCTATGGTGCTGTTTCAGTTGAGTGACAGGTCCAGTATACTGATTTTAAAAGGGAAAATCAGTTCTTATATGAGCAATGTTGTACTCAAGGATTTGATTCGAGGATCAGGGTTATTTCCTTGTCTTTGAGGAAACGGGAAATCCAAAGGGTATTGAGACTGTCCGAGTCTACGGGTTTCCTTCCTATTTAACGAAGGGGTCACTTGAGAATGTCTTTGAGACTCAAGGATATTAGACTGTCCGTGTCTAGAGTTTCATCTTTTGTACTATGTCTTGAGAAACAGTAGTAGACTCTTTGAAAGGACTGTTCTATGAAGATGACTAAGTTCTGTTCTTATACCTCTAGGAGGTCGTCGGGACAATTTGTACGAAGCCCAAGAGGAGGCTGGAAGCTTTTAAGAAGTCGACGGGTCCTTGTATGAAGCCCAAGAGAAGGCTATCATTCCCGGAGGAAGAATCATTATACAAAGCCTAAGAGGAGGCTGTGAATACTTCTAAGAAGCCGAGAGGTCCTTGTACTAAGCCCAAAAGGAGGCGGGGATGCTTTTAGGAAGCCTGTGGGTCCTTATACAATGCCCAAGAGGAGGCCGATGCTTTTAAGAAGCCCGTGGGTCCCCAAACCCCGAGAAATTCAAGACAGGCTATTCACAAGGAATAGATCAAGCCAGGAAAGTTCGAGAATTTGGAAGAAACTCAAAGATGCCATTCACGGAGAATACATTCATCTCTAGGAGTAGAGTTTCTTGACAATTCCTAATGAGGACAGCCGAAGAGAAGACTGTATCTGGTGATCCTATTGGGGATCTAGTTGTCTATTTCTACGAATAAACGAAACGGCTTTTCCTAGTTCTAGACGTAGTTGCCGGGGAAACTCTAAATATCTATACTATTATTACACAGTTGATATGAGTTTATGAAAGAAGACTTACAGCGAAACAGCCCCACAATACAATTATATGTATATGAAAGCGGTAAATGAAAGCGTATAAACACTTACTCAGTTGTAGAGCTTCCATACTGTTTGGTTAGTTGTTCAACAAAGACAGAAAAACAACAGTATATTTCAAAATCAAAGGAGAAAGTGCTTTGAAAAAGAAAGATTTGGGGCTTACAGCTCAAGGAGAGGCCCAAGGTTTTATCAGTGAGCGCACTGTTTGAATTTGTACAGAGGGACTTATACAAGTGACTGAGGCCCAAAAATTGTTTTCTGTACAAAGGGATGGGTCTTACACTCTCTCAAGAGGCCCAAAAAGTTTTAAAGAAAAGAAATGGGTCTTACTACTCGAGGGTAGGCCCAAATGATTTTTCGTTTGAAATGGCGATCGCGCTGAGATTTTCTTTTAACGCAAAGGGGCTTATACAATATCTGAGGCCCAAAGTTGTTTTGGTTAAAAGAGGGTTGGGTCTTACACTCTATTAGAGGCCCAAAAGTTTTGAATGGGTCTTATAGCTCAAGGAGAGGCCCAATTGATTTTTAAAAGGGCGACGATCGCACCGTTTGTTTTTGACGGTATCGGGACTTATACAATGCACTAAGGCCCAAAAATGATTTGGTCGAAAAAGGATTGGGTCTTACACTCTATTAGAGGCCCAAAGTGTTTTGAAAATGATTTATGAGGGTTGAATTAATCCAAAACCCTAATTTGTTTTCAAAATGTGTTTTAATTGAATAAAAATTCAATTAAAATTATCAAAATTGTTTAACATATGGAAAACAAATTGTGATCTTGGATTAATGCTTCAAAAATTAAGTATTGACCTCTAGGTCGTGACAGCAAGAGCAAATTGATTTCTGAGTAGGATATGTTACAGATGAATTATGATGATCTGAACAGCTTCCCTACACCCTATGGAGTGTGTTTGAATGCTTGGACTTGACTGAGAATGACTGGATCACTTCATGGCATCTCAATTGCAACTTGGTTAAAACCTTGAGCAATTGACTGGTGATTCTGAGAAATCAGTGTTCCAGTTGTTGTTTAAGTGTTTGATCAGCTCATATGTGATGTATATGAGGGGTGTGTGTGATTGGTTTGATTGGAAAAACTCTCAAACTCAAAACCCGATAGTGACTTGCCTTAGAAGGCAAAATTGGAGTGAAAGAAGAGATTTTGAGGAAAGCATCTGTTTGATGGCTTTGGTGTACTCAAACTGATCACAATTAAGCTCTATTTATAGTAGAGCAAGTTTGTTTTGCAAGGAATAGTGAATGGCAACTGCTGAGTAGGTTTGGCCAATGTTGGTAAATGAAAATCCAAGTCTCCTCTAGCCATTGACTAGAGGTTAGGGCACAGGCTGCTGGTCGCCTTGGTCTTGGATAAGTCTTGACTGAATTCAGTTGCTAAGAGCTCAGTTCATGCCACCTTGATGCTTAAATTGAATGCTCTAATCCAAAATTGGAGTCTTGTCCCTATTTTGGCAATTCTAGGTTCAATATGCTATTTCTTGTTCCAAAGACTTTGGAGGCTTGGCTCAGTGATTGTCCCCTTTAGATTCAATCCTCAGAGGTGTCCAAGTGGATAGGAGCATTTGGATTTGGCTGATTTTGGCAAATCGACCAAAAGTGCAAAAATCTGCCTTGCCTTGGCAGATTTCAGCAAGGCGTCTTGCCAATGTCATATCTCATAGCTCAAATTGAATTTGGTAATGTTCTTGGTCATTTTGGAAAGCCCTTGCATGATACAACAACTGTTTGAACATGTTTGGTTTTGATCTCTTTTGAATCCAAGTGAAAAATCCCCCTACATTTGGAAAAAAAGTAAAGGCAGATTCTGACTTAGTGAAATTTTCACTAAGTGTTAAAACAAAGTGACTTTTCTTGATTTTGATCACTCCATAACTCAAAATCCATGAGGAATTTGGACATAGGTCAGTATGAAGTTTTTGTAGAGGGCAATGTGATCTACAAATCAAGCTTTGAATGGGGAACAATGGCCTTGTGGTTTAGGATTTATGGTCCTCCAAAGTTGGCACATTAGTGTCACTTTTTCCATAACTTAGAAATTTTTCTAAGTTTTTATGGTTACCCCTTTTACAAGTTATTCCACTTTCTTTGATTTTTCTTGATGAATGATGATTCAAATCATACATTAACATAATTTTAGGGTTAAAAATCCATTTTGGTGAAAAATCTCAAAAAGTCAAAGTTGACTTTTGTGCACAGTTGACTTTTTATCAGATGAATTCCAAACTGTGCAATTCTTTAGGAAATTATGTCCTTGACCTAAATAAAACTTGATGGACATGTTCCATGGGTGTCATAGGATATATTGAATCATGTCTTAGGGTTTGGGAGCATGTCCTGGTCAAAAGTCAAAGTGACAGTTGACTTTCCTCGCGAAACCCTAATTGTGGTGCAGATGAAATTGAGACTTGCTGCTCAAGCTTCTTGGATTAATCCATTGTTCCAAATGGATCAATATGGCATATTAGAGACCCTCAAATCATCTCTTGAGGTCTTGGTTCATGATTTGTCCCAAAAGTCAACTTAGGGGTGAATTAGGTCAAGAAACCCTAATTCCTGATTTTTGATGTATGCATCCCCTGAGGCAAAATTGACTTGATGATTGGGTCCATGAGGTTCCATGGAGTATATTAGGTTATGTTTTGGATCTTTGGCTCATGGCCAGAGGAAAATTTCCAACTGGAGGCCCTGGTCAACCAAAACCCTAATTTGGTGACACTGTCGATCTTGAGACTTGATCCACCTAGAAGGGAGCAGCCTTGTGCTTAATCCTTGAAGTGGGAGTCCTTTTGATCCATTGTGGATATTTTAGAGATTAGACAAGTTGAAGATCATGTCAATCCTTGATTGATCCTTTGTCTAAGGCTCTGAGAGGGCTTAAAACCCTAATTTTGATTGTAGTTAATGCTCAACAACCCTTGAGGCATTTGATGAGGCATGATGGTTCATCCATATTGTGATGATGATTTGCACAATGATGGGAAATCTTAGTGGTCAAAATTTGGGGTATGACAAATGCCCCTATTTAATCTTCTTGGACCCGAAGGTGTGAATGACGAAGGTATTCGGGCATTCGGGGTGCAAGAGGATTAAATATCAGAATACCCAAAATTTTGATGGTGGTTATGAATGGTAGCTTACACATTCATCTTCTTTAGCTAAGCGATGATGCTTAGAAAAGGTAAACTTCCCCTCGATCGTGGTCTTCAGCCAAGGAGCTGGTCTCAGTTTTCTTTTGAAATAAACCTCCCCTTGATCCTGGTTTCCTACCAAGGAACTGGTCTTAGTATCTGATTTAAACTTCCCCTCGATCTTGGTGTCCTACCAAGGAACTGGTCTTAGTTTCTGATTTAAACTTTCTCTCGATCCTGGTTTCCTACCAAGGAACTGATCTTAGTTTCTTTTGTCAATAAACTTTCTTGACAAGGGACGCTATTTGTAGCGGTTTTCCTCAAACTTTTCGCCAGATTTTCCTGGGGAGATGCCATTTGAGTGGAAAAAGTTTTGATGTCAGACTTGCTAGGGAACCCATTCGTCTGAGTTGTAGAGGTACACAAACTTCTCTGTTGGAGACGCCATTTGTCGACTCTATCTGGGGAAAATGAGTCTCTTGAGAGACTGCTTCCGCTTGGGGTCTTACATCATACTTTTCTCGGGATCTTCCCGGAGAAATTTCATATGATGGGCTCCAATTTTGAGGTGCCGATGACCTTTTCATCAGCGGTCTTTCGGAGAGAGGCAGCTGTACTGCCAAATCTCTGCTTATGAGGCTTTCTCTGGGGATTTTTCTTTAATCTGGGAAAGCAAGGATATCATCTCCAATGGCGAAGAGTGACATTTGTAGAAAGCTTCTCTGGCTTTTCAGAGGTTTAAGTTATCAAAGTGGTCGAGTGCCGACTCTAATCCAGAGATACACTGGAGGCAAGATTGTTCCAACGCAACATTTTCTGACGAGGCAAGAACTGACAACTCGATTGAGAGGACTGTTATCACTAAGGGACAAGACCGACTAGAGTGATAGTGATGCAATATGAATATGAATACAAATCAAATGCATGATGTATGTATGTATGTATATGCTGACAAAACTGACGCGACATACAGACTGACGAGTGATCACGACTGGATACTCGGCCATTGCGGGGCGAAGAAGTACCGTTGGTTAAAAAAGTAGCAATTCTACCTTGCTTAGGAGAGATAATCCCTGCGGGGAATACCGTTGATCGGGTTTAGGAGAAAAGAACTCGGCCGAAGATGTCAGATGGAATAGTCGCATCCGACACTGTTGATCCTTCATTCAGGCACACTGGCGTAGGAGGAGTACTTTGATTCTGCAATTTGAAGTTCGCTTACTTCTGGAGAAGCGGTTGATGTTCTTCTGATGTTTAACAGTCAAAAGAAATTGCCATCTTTAATTTAAAATCAGATAAAGTTTTAACAAGTAAATTCATTTTTATTTCATTTCAAGAATCGCTAATCATGTTAAAACGCCATTCTGTAAAGCTAAAACAAATAAGAATTACAAACAAAAGTACAAGGGCTCAAATTTTATTGATAAGATGGAGATCAGCCAAACGTGTGATTCCAAAGAGTATATACAAAGTTTGAAAATGGTAATTTACAGGGAAAAGGGTTACGTTGAAACATAACGACCACTATCCTTCTACCAATTTTGAATTCGGGGCATCCTGAGCTTCTGTCGAAGATGACCTTGACTGGAGTTTTCCTCCGATGGATGATGTAATTGCTGCTGAGGGACTTGCCTCTGTTGAACATAGTTACTTGCCATTATCCCTAATTTTCGCCTGGATTGTACTTTGATGTTTCCAATCCATCGGGATGATTTTTTTCATGTCTCTAACTTTTGCCTGGACCGCCCTTTTGGGTTTTCAATCCACCGAGACATTTTTTTTAGGCGAAGTATTTCTTGACTACATCAACATTCATGGGGTAGGAAAATTCCTCTTCGTCCATGGTTGCAAGTCTCAAGGCACCGCCTGAGAAAGCTTTCTTGACCACATATGGGCCATCATAATTTGGGGTCCATTTGCCCAGAGAGTCAGTGAGAAATGATTGTATCTTCTTGAGCACGAGGTCTCCTTTTCTGAAGACACGAGGTCGGACCTTTTTGTCGAACGCCTTCTTCATTCTCTGCTGATATAACTGACCGTGGTATAGCGCCGTGATTCGCTTCTCTTCGATCAGGTTTAATTCGTCGTGTCGACTTTGACACCAGTCAGCTTCTGAAAGCTTAGCTTCCATCAATACCCGGATTGATGGGATCTCTACTTCTATGGGGAGAACTACCTCCATGCCATATACTAGAGAGAAAGGGGTTGCCTCTGTTGAAGTGCGGACAGATGTTCGATAACCATGAAGAGCAAAGGGTAGCATTTCATGCCAATCTTTGTAGGTTACAACCATCTTCTGAACGATCCTCTTGATGTTCTTGTTAGCCGCTTCCACCGCTCTGTTCATCTTGGGTCGGTATGGAGATGAGTTATGGTGTTCGATCTTGAACTCTGCGCACAACTCTTTCATCATCTTATTGTTCAAGTTAGATCCATTATCTGTAATGATCTGGCTTGGAACACCATAACGGCAAATGATATTATTTTTGATAAATCGGACCGCCACTTGTCGGGTTACATTAGCGTACAACGCTGCTTCGACCCACTTGGTGAAATAGTCAATGGCTACCAGGATGAATCGATGTCCGTTTAAAGCCTTAGGTTCGATCAAGCCAATCATGTCGATTCCCCATATGGAAAAAGGCCACGGGGAAGAAAGAACTTTGAGATGTGATGGCGGTACATGAATTTTGTCGGAGTATATCTGACACTTGTGACACCTCCTCATGTACTTGTAGCAGTCGGATTCCATGGTTAACCAGTAGTACCCTGCTCTCAAAATTTTTCTCGCCATTGTGTGTCCGTTGGCATGAGTGCCAAAGGATCCTTCATGAATTTCTTTCATAAGCATGTCTGCTTCTGGTCTGTCTACGCATCGGAGCAAGACCAAGTCAAAATTCCTCTTATAAAGAGTGTCACCACTCAGGAAGAAGCTTCCAGCCAATCTTTTGAGGGTTTTTCTGTCTTTTCGGAGTGCCCCAGATGGGTACTCTTGTTTCTGAAGGAAGCATTTGATATCGTGATACCAAGGTTTATCGTCTATGACTGCTTCGATCGTGAAGACGTAGGCGGGCCGTTCAAGGCGCATTATGTCGATCCTAGGTAGGTCATTCCATTGACCTACACTAATCATGGAAGAGAGAGTGGCTAAGGCATCAGCCATGTGATTCTCATTACGTGGGACGTGATGAAACTCAACTCTGTTGAAGAAGGGTAACAACCTTCTTGCATAGTCTTTGTAAGGAATCAATCCTGATTGGTACGTGTTCCAATCTCCTTTTATCTGATTGATAACCAGGGTTGAGTTGCCATACGTCCAAGTTCTTGATCCTTAAATCAATCGCTTCTTCGAGACCCATAATACAAGCTTCGTATTCGGCCTCGTTGTTCGTACATTTGAATGTAAGTCTGGCGGTGAAAGGAATGTGGGTACCCTGAGGGGTAACAATGATCGCCCCAATTTCGTTTCCATAATGATTAACTGCTCCGTCAAAGATAAGTCCCCATCGGGAACCTGGTTCTGGCCCTTCACTGGTTAACGGTTCATCGCAATCTTTCATTTTTAGATACATGACATCTTCGTCTAGGAAGTTGAACCCGATTGACTCTTGATCGTTAATCGGTTGATGAGCCAAATGATCGGCCAAAATACTTCCTTTAACAGCTTTCTGAGCGTGGTACTCTATGTCATATTCTGATAATAACATCTGCCAACGGGCAATTCTTCCCGTGAGAGCAGGCTTTTCGAAGACATACTTGATTGGATCCATTTCAGAGATTAACCAAGTAGTGTGATGAATCATGTATTGGCGAAGACGTTTAGCTGTCCAAGCCAAAGCGCAACAAGTTTTCTCAAGCATCGTGTACCGAGTCTCGCAGTCGGTGAATTTCTTGCTCAGATAGTAGATGGCAGACTTTTTCCGTTTGGTTTCGTCTTGTTGGCAAAGTACACATCCCATTGAGTCCTCTAGGACTGTGAGGTAAACGATCAGTGGTCTTCCTTCCACTGGAGGTAATAGAATCGGCGAATTCAACAGGTATTCCTTAATACTGTCGAAGGCGGTTTGGCAATCTTCTGACCAAACGAAATCCTGATTCTTTTTTAGTAATTTGAAAATCGGCGCACACGTGGCGGTCATAAGGAATATGAACCTGGAGATGTAGTTCAAACGTCCCAAGAATCCTCTGACTTGTTTTTCAGTTTTCGGAGAAGGCATTTCTCGAATGGCCTTGACCTTGTCAGGATCAACCTCAATTTCTTTCTGGCTGACGATGAACCCTAAGATTTTCCCTGAACGGACACCGAAGGTGCACTTGTTGGGATTCAAGCGGAGTTTGTACTTCCTCAAATGCTCGAATAATTTCGACAGGTGGGTCACATGCTCCT
The DNA here is from genome assembly GCA_022829125.1 of Lathyrus tuberosus. Classification (NCBI taxonomy): domain Eukaryota; kingdom Viridiplantae; phylum Streptophyta; class Magnoliopsida; order Fabales; family Fabaceae; genus Lathyrus; species Lathyrus tuberosus. The sequence goes on from JALAZF010000215.1 coordinate 5,780,425, forward strand.
CTTCTGTCTTAGATTTTGCAATCATGTCATCGACATATACCTCTATCTCTTTGTGTATCATGTCATGAAACAGAGTAGTCATGGTCCTTTGATAGGTTGCCCCGGCGTTCTTCAAGCCGAACGGCTTCACCTTGTAACAAAAGGTACCCCATGGGGTAATGAACGAAGTTTTCTCCATGTCTTTCGGCGCCATTTTGATCTGGTTATCGCCCGAGAATCCATCCATGAAGGAGAAAACTTTGAACTTTGCTGTACTGTCAACCAGCATGTCAATGTGTGGTAAAGGAAAGTCGTCCTTTGGACTTGCCTTGTTCAGATCCCTGTAATCAACACACATTCTGACCTTTCCGTCCTTTTTAGGAACGGGTACGATGTTGGCTAACCATTGAGGATATTCAGACGTAGCGAGGAAACCTACGTCGATCTGTTTCTGTACCTCCTCTTTGATTTTGATGGCCATGTTCGGGTGAGTCCGTCTCAACCTTTGCTTTACTGGCAGACATTCTGATCTTAACGGTAAGTGATGTTCCACGATGCTGGTATCCAACCCTGGCATATCCTGATAGGACCAAGCGAATACATCGGGAAATTCTCTGAGAAGCTTTATCAAACCCTCTCTGGCAGTTGGACTGAGCAGTGCCCCAATCCTGATTTCTTTTCTCTCTTTTTCTGAACCCAAGTTTACCGTTTCCAACGGCTCTTTGTGAGGTTCAATGGACCTTTCCTCTTGTCTGAGTAGTCGAGAGATCTCTTCTAGAATTTCGTTGTCAACTTCTTCTTCAGCCCCAAATACCGGGAACTCAAAGTTGGGAGAAGGCATCGGATCGCATGTTTCAACGGGGTTTAAAACAAGTAATCTGCATGACGTGATAATTTGTGTTTATAAGAGATAGAGAAAATGTGAGTGTGTGCAGTGTATTTATTTTACTGCTTGTTTTTATTATTGAGTTGTTTTTTAGGATTACCATTTTCTAAAAAAGTAAAAAGAGAAAACAGCAATTAATGCGGAAATTACAGAACGACATTATTTTATTAATGAACAAGTCGATTCTTGAAACTACAGCCCTATAAAACAAAACTCTGTCGCTTTGGGCGGAGCGAAGAGGGAAATTTTACAGAAAGCGAACCCTATTAAAACATCCGTTTCACCTGGGCAGGGTGAAAGATTAAAGATGGCAATTACTTTGACTGATGAATGATCTTCGGAACCTCGACGGCAATCCATTGGCGGCGAACTCCTCGGTGAATCACAAAGTCTGGCACCTTCCTTGATTTGTCTTTAGAAATAACGCTGATTTCTGGTGGAGCAGGATCATTGGAATCTGTCTCCCAGGCAGAATTGTCGTAGGAGGATTCCTCTGTTGCATTTTGCATAGTATTTGTGCTCTCAGTTGTATCTCCCCATCCAGTTGGCTGGATATCTTCAAGCCTGATACGAGAGCCTTCGGGAGCGGTGTACTTGACCATATAGTCAAATTTTCCACTCGGTTGTCCCAAGGTGTCCCACACTTCTTTGGAACTGGAGAAATCATCCTTCTCGATGACGTTGACCTCAGGAAAAGCGTAGTTAATGAATTCTAGTCCTGCAAACATTGCGAATTCATCGTCATGTTGAGTAGTTTCTGAATGACCTGAGTGTTGATCTCATGACATGGTGGGGACACAGGTATTCTGTTCAAAGACGGTCAGCTAATTTTCACTGTTCGGCTGACTCTCTTACCTCAAGTCTCCTAGATAAGGTTACCACATTGGCAAACCATCCATTGGCCCATAGTAATCGTGGTCAAAGTTGTCCTTCATTAGAGTGTCTTCCTCTAATGAATTTGGCGGAGCACGGCATCCTTCTGGATCACAACCTCCGTATATCATTTTGACATCTGATCGTGGTATAAATCTCGGACTCTGTGCGGGATAGCAAAATGGCGTAAGCACCTCTTCCTGAGACATATAACCGTCCTCATTAAGATAGGACTTCCATTCTTCATCTGTGTCAAAGGGATCTTCCTCATTGATAGCATGTACTGCTTGAGACACTGGGTGAAGAAAACCTCCACTGTGGAAGAAGTTCTGAATAGGATGAAGACTTTCATCGTTAGCAGCTGTCTGGGTACAGGTTGCAGAAAAACCAAGACCCTTCTTTGTTTTATAGTCAATAGGAATGACAAGCTGTCCCTATCTGGTTGTATCGGTACTCTCGACCGCTTTAATAGCATCTTTGTATGAGGAAATTGAAGTTCCTCCTCCGGATTAATTGTCCTTGCCCACCGACAGCGCTTGGAACTGCGTCCCAATAACCTCCTCGGGTTCTACACAAGCAGATGATGATAAGTTACTCACGAGCAAGGCCTGTTCTCCACAGACTGTGACAAGTTGATCGTTCTGAACGAACTTTAGCTTTTGGTGGAGGGTTGAAGTGACCGCTCCAGCCTGATGTATCCAAGGTCTTTCTAATAAACAACTGTATGTTGCCCGGATGTCCATGACCTGGAAAGTGACTTGGAAAGTGTGAGGACCGATAGTTATGGGAAGATCAACTTCGCCGATAACTATTTTTCTGGATCCGTCGAATGCTTTGACAACGACCTCGCTGGTTCTCATCGGAGGGCCTTTGAATGATAATTGCATCAAAGTGGACTTCGGCATAACATTCAGGGCTGACCCTGTGTCTACTAGTACGCTGGCTAAAGCATCGTCCTGGCAGTTGACCGTAATATTGAGCGTCATGTTATGACGGCGACCCTCTTCAGGTAATTCCTCATCACTAAATCCCAAATTATTGCAGGAAGTGATGTTAGAGACAATACTATCGAACTGTCTGATTGTTACATCCTGTTCCACAAAGGCTTGCTCCAAGACTTTCTGTAGAGCCTCCCTGTGGGCTTCTGAACTGAGTAACAGTGATAATACCGAGATCTTTGAAGGAGTCTGTAACAGTTGATCAACAATGTTGTATTCACTCCTTTGGATGAGCTTCAGCACCTCATCATTATTTTTCGAAAGGTCGGGATTACTGGATTGACCGACTAATGGATCGGGAGCTTCTGTCTGAAATTCCTTTTCCTTGTTAGGTTCTCCAACTCCTCGATTGAAGATTCGACCGCTCCGTGTTACACGACTGATGTCTGCAATATTCACGACGGAGGTAATGGAATTTCCTTTCCATTTTCAACTATTGTTGCACCGTATTTGTAAGGGATAACCTTAGTTGATTCATACGGTAGTGGTCCCGGCAGATAGATGATTATGGGAACCTTCTGGTTTTTCTAACCATCGTACGTAATCTCGATCCGTTCTCAGTTGGGAGCTCTAGATTCGTCAAGCAGAGGGATGATGGCAAAGACATCCCTGGTCTGGTGACGACCAGCGATTGTGACAACATCCTCGACTTGATTGGCAAGGTAGTTTGGCGACCAGTTGATGGGTCCAGAACCCGGATATGGGTGAATCTCTCCACGATCCACCTGACCCTGAAGAGCCGCTCTCACAAGGTAACACCCTTGGTTACTTTCTGAACAGACACTACAACGGTCATAATTGTGTGGTGGCACCTGGCCACGCCCACTTTGAATACAATATAACCTCACCAGGTTAGCTTCCACAGATCGGACATCCTGACTTTGACGCCGAGTGGGGTTCCTGTTACTGATACTAATCTGCTGAGTATCTTCATCCATATAGATTGGCATCCACCCGTGATTTAACAAGTGCTGAAGTGCCTCCTGGACAAGGGTACAACCTCGATCGTTTTCGTAACCTGCTTTACAGGTTTGATAGTCGTGTGATATTAAGAATTCGAGTCGGACCTGCTCAGCATGTAACTCTACCAGGTTGGTATTCATCACGCGAATATTGAAGATCTGAACCATGTTGATCTGATAAGGGTTCCTATCATGGTAGTCTTGGATCCATCCAAGATCCATCTGACGCTGGAGGGCCTCCTGTATGAAAGAGCATCCCTGTTTGTTTACCGAGCAAGTCAGACAGGAGCTGTAATCGTGTCGTGGCAGATTATGATACTGGCTTTGGCTTGAGTGCATCGCCACCAAGTTAATATTCATTGCACGGATTTCGTGGTTCTGAATGACGTTGGAGTTCGTATAGACCATGTTAACTCCACGAAATCGGTGCTCTTGGATCCATCCGAGATCCATCTGTTCCTGTAGAGCTGATTGCACCATAGAACATCCTTGATTACTTTTAGAGCAGACATCACATTGATGATAATTATGAGGTGGCACATGGCCATATCCACTCTGTCTATAATGCATCTTGACCAAATTGGTCCTCAATAAGAGTACATCGTGAATTTGATAGACATTGTTAAATTCTTTCTCAATTAGGTTGACTGCAGCTTTCTCGTGTTGAGGCAGCGGGTTCGTGAGAACATTGGGATTCGTATCTTTGAAAGATAAGAGCCCGCTCCTAACAAGCTTTTGCACGTCGGATTTGAAATTAAGACAATTCTCTATGTTATGCCCTGATCCTCCTTGATGATAAGGGCATATCTGATCCACCTTAAACCAAAAAGGTAGATTTTCCAGTACTGTAAGAGGAGACTTAGTCTGGATGTGCCCCTTAACCAGTAGTAACGGAAATAGTTATGCGTACAACATGGGTATAGGATCAAACCCTGATGGTTGTGTTGTACGGTTGTTGTTATATGGAGGACAAGCCTGCTGAAGAGACTGTTGTGTCCTTTGCTGATTAGGTTGGCTTTGCGCAACCTGAGGTTGATACGTAGGAATAGGCGCAGGGCTGTTAGCAAGAGTTACAGTTGCTACTGGTTGATAACGTCGCCTTTGCTTTCCGAGAGAGATATTCCCAATATCTTGCTCTTTTTTCTTAGGGAGAGCACTGCCGTATTGTTTTGTACTGCTTGATGGTCCAGCGTCTTTTGCTAAACGTCCTTCTCGGACGGCTTCCTCAAGACGAACCCCCATGCCCACCATCTCGGTGAAGTCACTGGGCGCACTAGCAACCATTCTGTCGTAGTAAAATGAGCTCAAGGTCTTTAAGAAGATCTTTGTCATCTCTTTTTCCTCAAGAGGTGGACAAATCTGAGCGGCAATTTCACGCCATCTCTGGGCGTACTCCTTAAAGGTTTCCTTGTCCTTTTGTGATATTGATCTGAGTTGATCTCTGTCCGGTGCCATGTCCAAATTGTATTTGTATTGTTGGATGAAGGCAGTACCAAGATCTCTGAATGTGCTAATCATAGCACGGTTTAAACCCATGTACCATTTGAGTGCGGTACCGGTTAAACTATCCTGAAAGTAGTGAATCAGCAGGTCCTAATTCTCAGTCTGAGCTGACATTCGTCGAGCGTACATCACCAAGTGACTTTGAGGGCAAGAGTTACCCTTGTATTTTTCAAAGTCAGACACTTGGAACTTGTGCGGGACTTTCACATTGGGGACCAAGCAGAGGTCTGCGGCGTCCTTTCCAAATAGATTCTGACCATGAATGGCTTTTAGTTCCTTCTGCATTTTCAAAAATTGTTCCTAGAATTCATCCATCCGGTCAAACATAGTTTCCTTTTTACCAGAAGGTATCTGTGGAATCTGTCCTTCCGGGACAGTGTGCATCACAGGGGGTGGTACCGTGACTACGGCAGTGAGTCTTGGCGTTTCCCAAAGTTTGTAACCTTCAGGAGTCTTCAATATGCCTCTGGCATCTTCGCTTTCCCGAAGTTTGTAACCTTTAGGACCAGCGGCATCTGTTGTGATTCCCTGATCTTCAGTGATCGGCAGAACATATCCTTCCGGGATATAATTTGCAGGCATGCCCCAAGGACGATCTTTCGGCATTTGATACCTAGGATCAAACTTCTCCACTATGGGTGTTAAGGTGATCTCTGAGATCACAGTCCTTTGTAGCTGAGCTTCTGCCATGGCTTGCATGTCGTTACGAAGCTTTCTCATATCCTCTCTCAGAGCGTCGATCTCTTCTTTCAACTCTCTATTTTCTTCCTCAAGATCATCCGTCTTTTTCTGACGATTGGCCTGAGTATTGTACGAATGAGACAGTTTGACTCTAGAACCGAGACACAAACGTGAGATTCGTAGGTAAGGAGAATACGCGATGTGAGAATGATGAATGCAATGATTATATTAATTATTTTTTGGTTTAATCAAAATAAACTTCGACAATTAGATTGTAAATATCAAACGGTGGGGAAACCCCTTTTTATTGAATTCAAAGGATTACAGAAATGGAAATACAGTAGATTACAAGGTACAGAAACAGAAACCTAAGCTAATGGGTCTCGAGTCCTCTCTGAGGAGAAACCGGGTGCTGATTCTGGTATCTTCCTTTTCTTTGACCGGGGCTCTTGGGCCATTGTCGGGTTGTCATTCCTTTGCCAAGCGAAAGGAGCGAGCAAATTCCTTTGGTCATCCTGAGTTTCTACAGCATGTTGCTCTAAAATCTCGATCAGAGCATCCTTATCTTTCAGTAGTTGCTGTATTTTGATGCACTCTATGTCAAGGGTGCGGTACTTGTTCTTCCAAGACCTCCTCTCCCATTGAACTTTGTTGAGAGTAACCTGAAGCTTTTCAGTTTCCGTCATGAAGTACATGACAGATTCCCTCTGTCACTTTCTCCTTCCTTGAAGAAAAGACCTTCCAGATGAGCATTCCGGGGAACATGCCTCATCGGGTATCCAAATTGATGACGAACCAATATCGGATGATAATTGATTCCTCCCTTAGTTCCTATAAGGGGTACGTTGGGGAAGTTTCCACAATGGTCAATGATCCTGATTCCATCATAAATCTTATTACACCAATCAATGTCAGAGTTGGTAAGAGACATGATCTTCTGCGACCAACGCAAGGCACTCTTGTGATCCCAGAAAGTGGCAGACTTAGGTAAATGGGAGATAAACCATTTATAAAGCAGAGGTACATAGCATGTGATCTCCCCTCCACTGTACAAATTTCCTAAGTGTACAGAATGATACGCATCTGCGAGCAAAGTCGGCACAGGGTTTCCAATGAGAAAAACCTTAATGGAGTTGATATCGACGAAATTATTAATGTTGGGCAACAAAAATAATCTGTAGGTGAGTAAAACAAAGATGCTTTCAAAAGTAGTCTCGTTCCCTATACTAGAAAAGTACAGAGCTTTCTTCGTCAGAAACTGGGCTGGCAAACCTTGTATGCCACCCTTGGTAGTCATGTGAGTCCTGACTTCTGACTCGTCCGAATGAATTGCTCTTGTAATGGTTTGATTCTTTGGAATTTCTTCCAGTCCAGAAAATGGAGCTTGATCTGTAATGTGTAGATCAATCAGATGAGAATACACCTCCAGCGTTGGTGCGAGCTGGTAATCCGGGAATGTGAAACAGTGATAAACTGGATCGTAGAAATGAACGAGCGCGTCCATGATTCCCTCAATCACATGGACTCTTAGTAGAGATAGCAAACCTCCGTACTTGGCTCTGAAGGCCTCTTGGTTTGTGATCATCCTCGCCAAACCTCTCAAATCCTCTAGTTTTGGAACCTTGAAGGTGTACTTATGAGTTCTCCTTCTACCGAAATCCATTAGCGCAATCCTTTTCTCTGATATTTGCAATCACAGTCTTAGTTTAATTTGAAAAATAGAGAGACTAGAAGAGAAGAATTTTTTGAATGTTTTAATGTTTTTTTTTAATGAATGCATGAATGCAGCACACAAAAACATAGAAAAAACATGGGATCAAAGGGTCGTTGTCATGAAGTCAAGGCTCTACCCATCCCCAAAGGTTTATACTAGGGTGATTTTTGTACCTGTACTCAAAATCATCAGCTCCTCCCAGGAAAGCAGAACAACAAGCGGATCACCAGCGAGTTGTAGAGCAATCTTAGAGTAAGTGTCATTCACCGAGAATAGATCACCAGCCTCAAATGAGGGTAGTATCGCATAACAACTATTTCCAATAGTTTCCGCACTACAAAAGGGTTTGGCTCCTCAGCTTCTCAGGCATCGCAACCGACCCATTGTCTAAGTGAGAAAATGGTTACGTTAGGATGCCTCCACTGAGGTTGATGGTCGACCTTGTCGCTATCACTTATCTTAAGTGTATCCTCAATCTTTCCACATGCGGCATCACACGCATTCCCATTAGCAGAAAAATAAACAGGTATAGCAATTAGGAAAAGTAGTATATATATTCGTCCTAAAGTCCTAGACCTTTTAAAGCCCCAATTTGTGGTTTTCTCACAAGAGAAGAGAAAAAAGGTTAGAATGGCCCCACGGTGGGCGCCACTTTTTCTATAGCGAGTGATTTTGGACGCGGTTCTTAAGCGATGCTGCTCTTTGGGTTTGTTTACTACATGTCGATTCATTTTTTATCCTATTAAAGCTGATGAAGGAAGGGAAATAGATGTCTCCAATTAACCCTGCTCGCAAACTGAGGTTAAATAGCGGGCTGTTCGGTTACGGATGCGATCAATGTGGTGGGGCCTTTCTTGTGTTATTTTGACAAAATGACAAGCTTCTGGTGGGGAACAAGGATTAGGATGTTAGGACTGATGCTTTTTGATAGATATGTGAGAGTATGGGATTTAGGGTTTTTGATTAGTGTGCTCGCTAAGATTTTTCTTTCAATCTTATGCCTACGTATTCCCGTTTTCTGAAACAGGGAAATCAGAGCGTTCGTAGTTCCTCGTATGCTATGGGAGGAAATGGTTTTTTTGGTGTCTTGTTCAAAGCCCAAGACACGAAGTGAAAGGTGGTTTATATCTTGTTCAAAGCCCAAGATGTGAAGCTGAAGAGTCTATTTGTATCTTGTTCAAAGCCCAAGATGTGAAGCTAAAAGGTCTCAACTTTAGAGAGAATTTGTCATCTCTAAAGAGGGGTTTGTATGTCACAACTGTTTATAAAGGAGAATTACTTTAACCGGGATGTGTGAATCCGGCAATGCCATAATTTCCTTTACAAGATATTTCCAACCTGAAGGAGAAGACTTTAACTCAGTGTAGAGCAATGCTATCTTTCCTTAGGAATTTCTCATGCTAAAAGAGGGACAGTGGCATGGATGTAGATGATCCAAAGGCTTGCCGCTTACAGTAATTATATGAAGGGGAAAAAGTTGTTGATGTTTGTGTACTGTGAACGAGGCACAACTTTGATGCTAAAAGGTTGATTGGCTCAACCAGTGGTTTTCTTATACAAAGCCTAAGAGGAGGCTAAAAGGTTCTCCTTATACAAGGCCTAAGAGGAGGCTAATATGTGTCTCGTACAAAGCCCGAGAGAGAGGCTAAAAGGTTTTGATTCAATGAGGGAATCTTTTGTACTAAAAAAGAGAGTTTTTTGTTTCTCGTACGAAGCCCGAGATGGAGGCTAGAGGGGTGATTGACTCAACGAGGGAGTCCCTTTTGTGACTCGTATAAGGCCCGAGAGAGAGGCTAAACGTTGTTTGACTCAATGAAGGAGTCTTTTGTATCTCGTACGAAGCCCGAGAGAGAGGCTAAATGTTTGCTTCGCTGGGGAAGAATCATTGTACAAAGCCCAAGAGGAGGCTATGGTGCTGTTTCAATTGAGTGACAGGTCCAGTATACTGATTTTAAAAGGGAAAATCAGTTCTTATATGAGCAATGATGTACTCAAGGATTTGATTCGAGGATCAGGGTTATTTCCTTGCCTTTGAGGAAACGGGAAATCCAAAGGGTATTGAGACTGTCCGAGTCTACGGGTTTCCTTCCTATTTAATGAAGGGGTCACTTGAGAATGTCTTTGAGACTCAAGGATATTAGACTGTCCGTGTCTAGAGTTTCATCTTTTGTACTATGTCTTGAGAAACAGTAGTAGACTCTTTGAAAGGACTGTTCTATGAAGATGACTAAGTTCTGTTCCTATACCTCTAGGAGGTCGTCGGGACAATTTGTATGAAGCCCAAGAGGAGGCTGGAAGCTTTTAAGAAGCCGACGGGTCCTTGTATGAAGCCCAAGAGAAGGCTATTATTCCCAGAGGAAGAATCATTATACGAAGCCTAAGAGGAGGCTGTGAATACTTCTAAGAAGCCGATAGGTCCTTGTACTAAGCCCAAAAGGAGGCGGGGATGCTTTTAGGAAGCCTGTGGGTCCTTGTACAATGCCCAAGAGGAGGCTGATGCTTTTAAGAAGCCCGTGGGTCCCCAAACCCCGAGAAATTCAAGACAGACTATTCACAAGGAATAGATCAAGCCAGGAAAGTTCGAGAATTTGGAAGAAACTCAAAGATGCCATTCACGGAGAATACATTCATCTCTGGGAGTAGAGTTTCTTGACAATTCCTAATGAGGACATCCGAAGAGAAGACTGTATCTGGTGATCCTATTGGGGATCTAGTTGTCTATTTCTACGAATAAACGAAATGGATTTTCCTAGTTCTAGACGTAGTTGCCGGGGAAACTCTAAATATCTATACTATTATTACACAGTTGATATGAGTTTATGAAAGAAGACTTACAGCGAAACAGCCCCACAATACAATTATATGTATATGAAAGCAGTAAATGAAAGCGTATAAACACTTACTCAGTTGTAGAGCTTTCATGCTGTTTGGTTAGTTGTTCAACAAAGACAGAAAAACAACAGTATATTTCAAAATCAAAGGAGAAAGTGCTTTGAAAAAGAAAGATTTGGGGCTTACAGCTCAAGGAGAGGCCCAAGGTTTTATCAGTGAGCGCACTGTTTAAATTTGTATAGAGGGACTTATACAAGTGACTGAGGCCCAAAAATTGTTTTCTGTACAAAGGGATGGGTCTTACACTCTCTCAAGAGGCCCAAAAAGTTTTAAAGAAAAGAAATGGGTCTTACTACTCGAGGGTAGGCCCAAATGATTTTTCGTTTGAAATGGCGATCGCGCCGAGATTTTCTTTTAACGCAAAGGGGCTTATACAATATCTGATTCCCAAAGTTGTTTTGGTTAAAAGAGGGTTGGGTCTTACACTCTATTAGAGGCCCAAAATTTTTGAATGGGTCTTATAGCTCAAGGAGAGGCCCAATTGATTTTTAAAAGGGCAATGATCGCACCATTTATTTTTTACGGTATCGGGACTTATACAACACACTAAGGCCCAAAAATGATTTGGTCGAAAAAGGATTGGGTCTTACACTCTATTAGAGGCCCAAAGTGTTTTGAAAATGATTTATGAGGGTTGAATTAATCCAAAACCCTAATTTGTTTTCAAAATGTGTTTTAATTGAATAAAAATTCAATTAAAATGATCAAAATTGTTTAACATATGGAAAACAAATTGTGATCTTGGATTAATGCTTCAAAAATTAAGTATTGACTTCTAGGTCGTGACAGCAAGAGCAAATTGATTTCTGAGTAGGAGGTGTTACAGATGAATTATGATGATCTGAACAGCTTCCCTACACCCTATGGAGTGTGTTTGAATGCTTGGACTTGACTGAGAATGGTTGGATCACTTCATGGCATCTCAACTGCAACTTGGTTAAAACCTTGAGCAATTGACTGGTGATTCTGAGAAATCAGTGTTCCAGTTGTTGTTTAAGTGTTTGATCAGCTCATATGTGATGTATATGAGGTGTGTGTGTGATTGGTTTGATTGGAAAAGCTCTCAAACTCAAAACCCGATAGTGACTTGCCTTAGAAGGAAAAATTGGAGTGAAAGAAGAGATTTTGAGGAAAGCATATGTTTGATGGCTTTGGTGTACTCAAACTGATCACAATTGAGCTCTATTTATAGTAGAACAACTTTGTTTTGCAAGGAATAGTGAATGGCAACTACTGAGTAGGTTTGGCCAATGTTGGCAAATGAAAATCCAAGTCTCCTCTAGCCATTGACTAGAGGTTAGGGCACAGGCTGCTGGTCCCCTTGGTCTTGGATAAGTCTTGACTGAATTCATTTGCTAAGAGCTCAGTTCATGCTACCTTGATGCTTCCATTGAATGCTCTAATCCAAAATTGGAGTCTTGTCCCTATTTTGGCAATTTTAGGTTCAACATGCTATTTCTTGTTCCAAAGACTTTGGAGGCTTGGCTCAGTGATTGTCCCCTTTAGATTCAATCCTCAGAGGTGTCCAAGTGGATAGGAGCATTTGGATTTTGCTGATTTTGGCAAATCGACCAAAAGTGCAAAAATCTGCCTTGCCTTGGCAGATTTCAGCAAGGCGTCTTGCCAATGTCATATCTCATAGCTCAAATTGAATTTGGTAATGTTCTTGGTCATTTTGGAAAGCCCTTACATGATACAACAACTGTTTGAACATGTTTGGTTTTGATCTCTTTTGAATCCAAGTGAAAAATCCCCCTACATTTGGAAAAAAGTAAAGGCAGATTCTGACTTAGTGAAATTTTCACTAAGTGTTGGAACAAAGTGACTTTTCTTGATTTTGATCACTCCATAACTCAAAATCCATGAGGAATTTGGACATAGGCCAGTATGAAGCTTTTGTAGAGGGCAATGTGATCTACAAATCAGGCTTTGAATGGGGGAAAATGGCCTTGTGGTTTAGGGGTTATGGTCCTCCAAAATTGGCACATTAGTGTCACTTTTTCCATAACTTAGAAATTTTTCTAAGTTTTTATGGTTACCCCTTTTACAAGTTATCCCACTTTCTTTGATTTTTCTTGATGAATGATGATTCAAATCATACATTAACATAATTTTAGGGTTAAAAATCCATTTTGGTGAAAAATCTCAAAAAGTCAAAGTTGACTTTTGTGCACGGTTGACTTTTTATCAGATGAATTCCAAACTGTGCAATTCTTCAGGAAATCATGTCCTTGACCTAAATCAAACTTGATGGACATGTTCCATGGGTGTCATAGGGTATATTGAATCATGTCTTAGGGTTTGGGAGCATGTCCTGGTCAAAAGTCAAAGTGACAGTTGACTTTCCTCGCGAAACCCTAATTCTGGTGCAGATGAAATTGAGACTTGTTGCTCAAGCTTCTTGGATTAATCCATTGTTCCAAATGGATCAATATGGCATATTAGAGACCCTCAAATCATCTCTTGAAGTCCTGGTTCATGATTTGTCCCAAAAGTCAACTTAGGGGTGAATTAGGTCAAGAAACCCTAATTCCTGATTTTTGATGTATGCATCCCCAGAGGCAAAATTGACATGATGATTGGGTCCATGAGGTTCCATGGAGTATATTAGGTTATGTTTTGGATCTTTGGCTCATGCCCAGAGGAAAATTTCCAACTGGAGGCCCTGGTCAACCAAAACCCTAATTTGGTGACACTATCGATCTTGAGACTTGATCCACCTAGAAGGGAGCAGCCTTGTGCTTAATCCTTGAAGTGGGAGTCCTTTTGATCTATTGTGGATATTTTAGAGATTAGACAAGTTGAAGATCATGTAAATCCTTGATTGATCATTTGTCTAAGGCTCTGAGAGGGCTTAAAACCCTAATTTTGATTGTAGTGAATGCTCAACAACCCTTGAGGCATTTGATGAGGCATGATGGTTCATCCATATTGTGATGATGATTTCCACAATGATGGGAAATCTTAGTGGTCAAAATTTGGGGTATGACAGCTTGCCAAAAAGTTTACAAATTCAAAGAGTATAAATTTTCCCAGTGAGGCTAGCGCATAAGAAGAGAGAAAGCTCGCTTAGTGAGCATACTCTCGCTAAGTGAAACATGGAGGTTTGAGAAGACTTCAGGGTGAAGAAAGAAAGGCTCACTTAGCAAGCCCTATATCGTTAAACGTGAGCAGCGGAACAACAAACATTATATATAGATAGGAGTTGAGATGTTTTAGGAGACACAACTTTAGATAAATAGATAGATAGATAGAGAGAGAGAGAGAGAGAGAGAGAGAGCCAAGGAAAAGTGAAACTTGAAGATTAAGCTGGATACGCATCAACTATCGAGAAAATCACCATTGTTGCTCATTCATCTTTTTCTTCTCTTTTATAATCAAGCTACCGTGAGAATGAGTAGCCAAATCAACTATATTGTTGGTATTGGATGTAGTTCATCATTTAGTATGTATGTTTATTGGTCACAACTTTATATAATCTAGTTATCCGTGACCCGAACCCAAACCCAAACCCGAACCCGAACCAAAAGGCTATTCGGGTGGCAAAATAACACTCACGCCCACACCCGTTGGGTTCGGGTTTTTTCACCCAAACCTGAACCCGTAGCAAAAACTCAAAAAAAAAAAAAAAATATATATATATATATATATATATCGGGTGTGGTTTCGGGCACGGGTTTTACACTACACAAACCCACACCCAAAATATCGGGTGGCACCCGAATCCGAACCCAAACTCAGTCAACTCGGGTTTTCACCCGTTGACTCTGGTTCGGGTGCGGGTTTGGGTCTGCATGCCATCCCTAGCGTCTCCTCTGAGGAGGATGAGGAACCGTCAGCATCAATTTTGTTGACGGGGAAGGCAGAGAGACGGTGAGCATCTTTGACGTGATCTTGAGAGGCCATGATTGTAATCTTGGATGAAAAATGTGTTTTGGTCTTAGAGACTGAGGTGGATGTTAAGACGGGGAAAACAAGATTCCCACAGACGGCGCCACTGATCTTACCGGTTGATCAGAAACTTAAACTGGGCCAGAGACTTCGTCTACGATGCTGGAATGGAGGAGGAGGAGGGGGTGTACCTGCAAGGCACTCTGACGCTCAAGTAAGAAAAGGTCAGAGAAAAGGGCAAGTACAAAGTGTGTTCTTAGGATGATTATTGGATACCTCGCCCTCTCAAGTGAGAGGGTTTATATAATGCCCCGAGCGAATGACCAACGGTCCCTATTTTCGGGGTGTAATAACCGTTTTCCGAAGAATAGGTAACTGCCAAAAAATAGCCGTTATGACGGGTAGGAGTGTCTGAAACTAGTCATTGCCACGGGCAAGAGCGTAGTTCCGGGCACATGCATCGTGGCTGTCTTTGGATGACTGAGTCGTGCGTGATGGGTAGAGATGTCGGGGAAGAGCAAATGATCTGGGGATTCATTCATCCATCCGTGCCCGGCGAGGGGCAGAAAAGTAAATGCTGCCCTCCTTCGGTTGGACTTAGGCAATTGAGTCGTTCTAGGAGTAGAAGCGATCAATGATACAATATGACCATATTCAATTAATGTTTGCATTATAATTGTGTTATTTTAAAGAGTCTAAAATGGTAAAAACAAAGAAAATTAATATATTGTGAATTCTAACTGTGTGTTCTAATATCAGATGTCTAAATGTGTACTATTTTAGAGTATCGTTAATACATATAAATACTTATAGTCGATATATGATACGGAATTGAATAAAAATAAAATACAATAGTAATAAAATAGATATTTTTCGTGTATTATGTGTTTGGCGCACACTTGAAAAAAAATTATTTTACCATGTCATATTTTTGGTACGTGTGACTGTTTACTGTGAATTTTGGTAAACAACCTCTGGTCTATCAATCTTAGACAAAACTGACTAACTTGCAGGATCGACCACACAAATCCTAGGACATGTGCTAAATTTAAGGGAAAATGTAACTGACAATGATAAATGCAAGAAATGTAAATTGAACTCGACGTTCGACAGTAAAAGAAAACTACATGAACTCCACGTTCGACTACTTGCAAATAAGGTAAAGGCTTGGAAAGGTAAAGGACTGTAAATAAATGATGCAGAATTTAAAGGCGTCGAAGGTAAAAGACACAAAGGTAAATGACTTTGAAAAATAAAAGTGCAGGAAGAGTAAATGACTGTCGAAAGTAAATAGCAAGGAAATAAATGGCTTCAAAGATAAAATGCAGAAATGTAAAGACTTTTGAAAGTAAAATGCGACGAACTCCACGTTCTTGAAAAGTAAAGGCTGGAATGATAAAAGTGTTGTCGAAGGTAAAGTCCAGGAGAAATAAAGGACTTTGAAAATAAATGCAATGAATTAAAGGTGAACTCCACGTTCTTGAAAATAAAAGGCTTTGAAAAGTAAATGCTTGAAGATTAAATGCTTGAATGTAAAAGTGCAGTCGAAGATAAATGCAGGGAGTTTAAATGAAAGTTTAAAGACAAGACTTTAAGTAAATTTGACATGAAAAGTAAAATTCAAGAAAACATAAAGTGCTGAAACATAAACATGATGAAGATAACTTGCATTGATGAAAGAAAGTGGTGTTACATTACGTACATTCTCACGAACTCGTTTCTCTACACGCGGGTACTTTGAGTTTCCTTGAGTAACTTGTACAAAAATATGAACACCGCTATTACATAGAACTAACTCATATTTATAGTGCTAAAAAATAACTACTAAGTGGCGGTTATGGCTTCAAACGTGTCCCTTTGGTGCCTTCGCCTTGGCCTCAACTGTTCCCATGTTCACAACTGCTCCTATTTGAATTTCAAACATTGGAAATTCCCTCCAGCCTTAGTATAACAGCTGCAGCGCGTGTTTCAATATTCCCATGGTCGAAACCTTTCCCAACACTTAGCCATTTTTTAGGTTTCTAAAACCTCTATTCGACTCAGGCTTCACCAAAGCTGGGTCGAAGCCTTCTTTATGTTAAAAATAATTTTTTAACTTAAAATAGCTTTGATTATTTCTAGCGTCGAAAATGAGGGTTAACAAATTGCCCCCAAGGAATGTCCTTTCACCAGAATTGGTAGGAAGGTCATTTCTTAATATAATAACCATTTCAACGCTTGTTTGCATGGCCTCAACTGAATATCCCACTAATCATGTAGTGGCTAAATTGTTCAGTTTCTTTAACCCACGCTTATAACGTCATACCATCATGATAAATCCTTAAACGTCTCTTCAGTCGTATTCATCATAACACTTTTCTTGAAAACAGACGTTTGCAGTCTGAACATAAATGTTACCTTTCATCACGTCTCCAGGAAAAGAACACGCGTCCCACTAACGCCTCATGTTCAACGGTAGATCCAAGGCTCTTGGGATTTTCAAACGTCTATATATACCCATTTCCGCCATTTTGTGAACTTTCCACATTCTCATATTCTCAAGCGAACATTTTCTTCTCTTCAGTTTCTCTTACGCAAAACCCAGAAAAACACCATCTTTTCGTCTTCTTCAACAATGGCGTCTTCCTAAACCAATCCTCAACCAAAGAAAACTCAGAAAGGCAAGTCTACTCCATTTAAACAAACCATTCCTTCATTCGCTAATATCCCAGGCCACCACTGAAGAAACAAGAGCCATATACAAGTCTCAGGTAATGATTCCTATAGTTGTTTCTAATAAACCGTATGCGCTATCTGGTCCTCTAGCTGATATGGACATTTCTAATGAGAGACTAATTGAGTTTCTCCCCTCTTACCAGAAAACAAGGCCATTAGGGCAAAAAAGTTTTCCCAAAATCAACGTTGCTGCTGGAACTTCTCCTGAAGAAATCCCATTGCCCAAAATCAACGTTGGCTATCCTACTGATGGCACCAGGCTGGTGAGAGCTGTCAATCCCTTGAAAGAATTTGACTAATGGATGGCGAAGATGGAGAAGGTCAAAGCTGAACATTGGAAGGATATAGGAATTTATGACCTTCTTATGCTGTCGAAGACCCGCATACCATATTGTTTGAACATGTTGGCAGCATCCTTATACTTTTGGGACAGCACCCATTATACCTTCCATCTGCCATGTGGAATGGTTACCCCAACCTTGTTCGATGTAGCTGCCATCACAGGGCTTCTCCCAGATGGCCTTACTTATAACCCTGATGTTGATGCTGAAGACACCATCAATATTTCAGGCTCTAAACTTACATACACTTTCTTCATCAAACACCATTTTAAACAAGAAGATGACAAAGTGTCTGATGAAGAACATATTGCTTTTCTCACAGTCTGGCTGTCGAGATATGTTTTTTGTACAAAGTCTTTGCAGGTAGCTAAGAAGTACCTGCCCCTAGCGAATCAACTTCACAACAACAGAGGAACCTGCTTGAGTGAACTCATCTTAGCGAGCCTTTATGAGTCTATTAGCGAAGGGGCTTCTCGACTTAGAAATATGGAGGCCCAAGGTCCTATGCACTTGAGTGGGCCTCTTTGGCTACTTCAATTGTGGCTTAATGCTACATTTGAGGCTAGCCACCCCAGAAAAGGCCTAGTTGATGAAGCCTCTGCTGAAATCAAGGAAAGGAGTGTCGAAGGGACGCGTCTGGCCAAACTCACTCCCAATGATGATGGTGAAACCCTTCAAAGGGCCTTTACCAGTTATATTATGATGTTTGCCAAGCGCTATGAGTTCACTCCTAACATGGCACCTTTTGCTCAACGAAGATACGGCCCTGTGTGGTTTAAAAGGCCATTTCCAAATCCTCATCAAACTCTTGATCAAGAATCTGTTGCTATCTGTGAAGCCTTTTTGATTCCCAGATTCTTTATCCACGGGCTGAACTTAGGGAGAGGTTTATCAGCACTGATTGCCTATCAACCAAACCTTGTCTCTCGACAGTTTGGGCTGGCCCAGAGCTTTCCTCAATGCTTGTATGAGAGAAAGGGCCAAGTAATTCTTCACACTGCCTGCTTCGACGAGGAAAATGTCTCCCTTACACTCGACAGCCAAACTGAGAAAAGAAGAGTCCTCTCTCCTGTGTTTTTTGAGCCTTCTTTTCTATGCACTTCATCATTCCACCAATGGTGGTCGAAGCACTATAGTGAGCACTTTCTTGATGTGGCTACATTTTCTTCGTTACTTGACCAAGCTTTTCTCAATGTGCAAGACAAGACGAAAAAGGGTAAGTTTACTCACATCCAAGAAATACAGGTTTCTCAGCAATACTTTGAAACTATCTATCGACCAGATGATCTTAGTCGAACCATTCATGAGGCTGCTGTCACTCTAAAGAGAAAATTTTTAGAAAAGCTGGATCAACTAAAAATTCCTCCCAACGTCCCTCATGAGAAACGTTATGAGGTAGCTTTTAAACTTTTTCCTCCAAAGTTCCCTCGACTGCCTAATGCTGATTTTGGAGTGGCGCTTGCCCCTCCATTTCCAGATTGGTTTGTCTGTGGGGAGCATTTAAAACTTCTTCGACAGCAGTCTCAGCCAAAGGCCCAACGAGTGGTTTCGACTAAGCATATGTTAAACAGTTTTAAAGGCCACCTTTATATAGGAATTTAGGACGTTCGTGTCGAATCTGGAATATATGAAGGTTTGAAACCCTTAATCCATGGCTTCATAACTAACCACGTAATCATTAACTTGTAACAATTTTTTCTGTCTTTCAGCTGTGCCTAGGAAAACTGCTTCAACTAGGGCTGCTGCCTCACAAAGTGGCAAAGAACCAGAAAGCACACATGTACACTTCACATCCCTTGCTTACGCTTTTACTATATGAATTCCTTTCTTATGTTTGCATTGCCTCTTCAGACTGGTCGAAAACCTCCAACACCTTCCAAGAAAGGTAAAAAGGATACCCCAGCTGTTATTATAACTTCAGAGGCCTCAGATGAATCTCCTAAGGAGGTTCTTACAAAGAAAAGAAGAAAACCCATAAAGGCATCTGGACCTACTGGCCCACCTCCTTCGAAGGTGGCCAAAATACTCGAAAAGGCACCCGCAACAAGTGGTGTCGAGAAAGAACCTTCCACGGTGGCCTTGAGAACACCTCTTGGTGACCATGGGAGTGATGACTCAAGTCCTGCTGTTGTACAAGCTCAGGTATGTGCACCATTTTTCATTATACTGACGTCTTTTGCCCAAATTCTTTCCATCTCATTTTCTCCACTTGTGTTCTTTAGGCAAACATAATCAATAATCCTGATCCCCAACCAACTCCAAGCAACCTCGCCACCAACATAATTGCCAATCCAACTCCTCAACCAACTGAAGAAAGCTTCACCACCACGCTCCTCAACAGCCAAGGTGAGCCAACTTATCACCCATCTTCTGATATTGGCTCTGGTTTGAGTGAGATTAATCAACCTAATCCACATGCTGCAGAACTCACCACACTACCAGTTCAAACCACTACTCAAAATGCACAAGCTGATGGCGCCAATTCTGATGATGATGATGCCTCCAGTCCTTCACCTTTCAATCTGGCTAACTTCATGGATGATGATCAATTGGTTGAAGAAGAAAGAAACGAACCTGAAGTTCAAACACACAACGAAAATCCTGGTCAAGCTGCGCCTGGGGAAACAAATGAACCACATCCTACATCAGCTGATGATCAGGAGAATATTCGACCAGCTACTGAAGAGCCTGACGACGAGATGGTAGTCGAAGAAGAAAAAGATGAAGAAGGAGAAGAATCAAAAGAAGAGGAGAATGAAGAACAAACTGATCCTAATCCCCACCATACTCCTTCGCCTGTGGTCCAGCAAACCCTGGCTAACCTTCCACCTCCTGGAGACTCACTGATGGCACTTAAGTGGTCGAACCCACGTGAGTATTCCAAATTAATACTTGGGCAGAAGTATGGTTCCTCTTTTTCTGTCTCTTTGACTCCAGCATCAGATGACTTCGCCAAACCAATCCTCCAAGCCATAAAGAAGAAATTCTTCAGGGGGGACATTCACAGAGTTTTGGCCTCAGACCCATCTGCAACCGCTTATCTGAAGGATACCCTTAGAAAGCTTGAACTCACCACTCTCAATCCAGACGTTTCTGGTTTTCTGATAGAGTTAACTGCTGTGGTGAACCAAATAGCTGCAGAGATAAAGCTGCTTCCATCTATCAGGAAGACCCTAGTGGAAACATCTGGTCTTGAGAGTGCAGCTTGGTGCAGTGCAAAGGAGTCATATGAGAAGGTTGAAAGTATAGAGGCTGACCAAAAGAAAACACAAGATGAAATAGCCTCCAATCAGAAGAGTATTGAAGCCTGGAAGCAGCAAATCACTGAGTTACAAGCTAAAATTGAGAATGCTGAAAAACGCAACCGTGATTTGCAGAACTTTGACACCACTGAGATGGCTAGGGAAATGAAACATGCCATAGATCGTATTGAGGAAGCCCAAAAACTTGAGAAACAGCTTGCCACAGCCAAGCTTGATGAATCCTTGTGCAATGCTCGCCTCAAACATCATATAGAAACCTTTGCCCAGTTGGAGTCGAGGCTTCCCTTCTGATGCTTTCAAGACCTTTATTTGCTCAATCAATCATTTGTTTCTTGGCCTTTTCAGGCCTTTATGTAATGACAGTTTTATGCCTTTGGCATTGATTAATCAATCTTTATTATTTCGCCATTAACTGCTTTTGACCCATATTATGTTATGATGCATTTTATTTATTGCCTCACATCTAAGTCAAATTTGCAATTAAGGCATTCTATCTTTTTCTTGGAAAGCCACACTTTTCAGCTTTAAATTCCAAGGCATAAGCCTTTATCTTTAAACTGACATTTATAGTATAGCCCTCAGGCATACTTCCAAGAATAATACACGTGTTTCCACCGTTTGACTGGCCAATCCAATCAATACTTCGCCTCTATAAATTTCTTCCACATGACCAAGTTTTGCATAGAAGCAAACATGAACAATTCATAGAAATCATCAACCCAGAAAATGGCTGGAAAGGCAAAGGCAGTTGAGGAAACAAAGAAGATGGAGGCAACAAAGAAACCTGAAGCCTCTATTGGAGCAACCTCTCAAGCCAAGAAGAGAGAAACTAAAATGAAGATCTCTAAGAAAGGACGCTCCAGCACCCAGGACTCTGATGATGAACCAGATGCAGATTATATGGATTTCCTCAAATCCATAGGTTGGAGAGATTATGAATAACCTTTCCTTGATTAAAAAATTGTTGTATTGATTCTTCTTTGCTTTGTATGCCATATTAGCCTGACTTGGCCTATTTTGGCTTTCTTCTTATTAAATAAAGCTTAAGTTTTGATGCGGATCTCTTGCAAAATAGGTTTATATTTTTTTAAATACTTGCCATTTACTTTCAAGATTCTTTTATCTTTGTCTAACTCTTCCACTTCATAAGCTCCATTAGAGAAAACTTGTATGACTTGGAATGGACCTTCCCACTTAGGGGGCCATTTGCCTAATGTTCTATCCTTTCGATCCATAGGCAAAATCACTTTCCAAACTAAATCCCCACATGCAAAAGATTTAAACTTAACCTTTTTGTTGTAGGATTCTTCGACCCTTTTCTTTTGCCTTCTTAACAACTCCAAGGCTCTAAGCCTTTCTTCATCCAAATCCACTAATTCATTCATCATCATTTCCCAATAATCCTCAGAGGGAATCTCATGATGTCTTTGAACTCTTATAGATTGTAAATAAATCTCAACAGGCAATACTGCATCATGACCAAAAGTAAGTCGAAATGGGGTAGTGTTAGTAACCTCTTTAGGGGATGTTCGACATGCCCAAAGAACTTGGTCTAATGTCTTGTGCCAATTTCTAGGCCTCTTTCCCACATGCTTCTTAATTAGTCCAATCACTACCTTATTGGCAGCTTCGACTTGCCCATTGGCCTGAGCATAATAAGGTGTAGAAGTCAATAACTTAAAACCTATTTCTTTGGCAAACTCCTACACCTTTCAACCAGTAAACACTGATCCTTGATCTGTAGTGATTGTTTCAAGAATACCAAATCTATAAATAATGTGATTCTGAATGAATTCAATAACATCTTCTTGACCTATATTTGCCAGTGGTATTGCTTCAATCCACTTGGTGAAATAATCAATTCCCACCAAAATATATCTTTGATTCTTTGAAGATGTTGGTCGAATCTCTCCCACTATATCCAAAGCCCATCCTCTGAAAGGCCATGGTTTCACTATGGAATGTAATTCACTTGCAGGGATATGCTGTATGCCAACATGAATTTGACATTCTAGGCAACCCTTAGCAAATTCTATGCAATCCTTCAGCATAGTAGGCCAATACATGCCTTGTCGAAACAACAACCATTTCATCTTCTGGCCAACTTGGTGTGCTCCACATGCCCCACTATGTACTGTAGAAAGAGCTAAATATGCCTCTGCTTCACTAAGGCATTTCAATAAGACTCCCTCAGGGGTCTTTTTAAACAATTCATTACCCAAAAGTACATAGCTTAAAGCTTGATACTTGATTTTTCGCTCTGTCGAAGCCGTTGGATTTTGCAAATATTCAACTATAGGCTTCCTTCAGTCTTCATCTGTCAAATTATCTATAGCAAAAATTTCAAAATTTTCGCCATCTATGCATCCAAGCTTAGTTGTTTCTAAGTCTGATGGGCACAATCCAACAGCCACCACTTTACCTCTTGCTTCAATTACTTCTTGAAGGTTTTCCTTCGACACCTTGTATCCAGAGGAAATTTGAGCCAAGTCATTAGCAACTTGATTCTCTATTCTAGGTATGTGTTGGATGGCCACAACCTCAAATTTCTTTAATAGTCTATTGGCTATCACAAAGTACATAATGAGATTTTCTTTAACACATTTATACTCCTTTGTGATTTGTTTTATAACCAATTCTGAGTCTCTCATTATTTCGACTCTAGTTGGCCCCAATTCTAACAAAATTTCAAGGCCAGCAATTAATGCTTCATATTCAGCCTCATTGTTGGAGCAAGGTCCTTCGACCTTGTACTTGAATTTTGTTGGAATTTTTTCAGGAGAAATAATGTGTATTCCCACTCCTGTTCCATTTTTATGACTTGATCCATCAAAGTATAACTTCCAGGATTTTAATTCAACATAATTCAAATCATTTTCATTTATGGAGTGGTCAACTATAAAATCTGCAACTATTTGCCCTTTCA
This sequence comes from Lathyrus tuberosus, assembly GCA_022829125.1. NCBI lineage: Eukaryota > Viridiplantae > Streptophyta > Magnoliopsida > Fabales > Fabaceae > Lathyrus > Lathyrus tuberosus. The sequence continues at coordinate 5,804,049 of JALAZF010000215.1, forward strand.
CAACTTTTAAAGGTTGATATGTTAGGGAAAATTCTGTTAATGCTAATGCCCATTTGCCAATTCGACTATGCAAAATAGGCTTAGATAACATATGTTTTACAACATCAAAGTGAGAAGAAACATACACATCAACTGGCTTTATATATTGCTTCAATTTAGTACAAGAGAAATACAAGCATAAGCATAACTTTTCAATCATGTTATACCTAGTTTCTGCATCATTTAAAACTCGACTAAGATAATAAATGGCTCTTTCGACTCCATTTTCATCCTCCTGAGCTAACATGCTTCCTAGAGTTTTATCTGATGCAGCTATATACAATCTCATACTCTTGTTTCTACAAGGTGGTGAAAGAATTAGAGGGTGGCTTAGGTACTCCTTGATCTTGTCGAAGGCTTCCTGCTGTAATTGCCCCCACTCAAAACCATCTTTATTGAAGCAAAGCAATGGCGAAAAGGCTTATGTTTTTCCACTCAGGTTGGATATAAACCTTCTTAAGAAGTTGATCTTGCCCAGCAACGACTGCAACTCCTTTTTAGTTGATGGCGCTTTCGCCTCCATTATGGCTTTGGTTTTATTCTGATTTATTTCGATCCCTTTCTTGTGGACCACAAAGCCTAGGAAATCCCCTGCCTGCACACAAAAAGCACATTTGAGAGGATTCATTTTAAGACCATATTTTCTCATCCTTTCAAAGGACTGTCGAAGATGGTCAATGTGACTCTTCCCAGAAATAGATTTTATAACAATATCATCAATGTAAATTTGCATGAATGTGTCTATAAAATCATGGAAGATTGAATTCATCGCCTTTTGATAAGTATCACCAGCATTTTTGAGACCAAAAGGCATCACTACCCATTCATAGGTGCCTAAGGCTCCAGGGCATCTAAAAGCAATTTTATGAAGATCTTCCTCAGCAATGAATATTTGGTTGTAGCCAGAATATCCATCCAGCATGCTAAGATATTCATGTCCTGCTGCAGAATCTATTAACATTTCTGCTACTGGCATTGAATATTCATCTTTAGGAATTGCAGAGTTTAAATCTCTAAAATCAATGCAAACTCTCAAAGACCCATTCTTTTTAATAACAGGTACTATATTAGCCAACCATTCGACATACCTTGCCGTGCGAATGAATTTGCAATGAAGCAGTCTTTCGACTTCCTTTTTGATCTTTGACAATATCTCTGGTGCAAACCGTCTTGGATTTTGCTTGACTGGTTTTTTTCCAGGTGTCATAGGTAACCTGTGTTCAACCAACTCCCTGCTCAAACCAGGCATCTCATCATAATCCCAGGCGAAGCAGTCCTTGAACTCTTTTAACAACTGAACCACTTCAACCTTCAACTGGGGATCAAGGTTGGCACTGATGTAGGTAGGCCTTTTGGTTGTCCCCTCACTGAGGTCAACTTCTTCTAAAGGATCTTGTGCTAGCATTTTGATGTTATTCGCCAACGGATCCTTCTCAAATCCCAAAGGCTCATCTTCATAGATGGTGTCGAGCCTCTGGCTTTGCTCTCCAGTTTCAGCTTTATCTGGAGGTTTTGGGTCAAAGTCCTTACCAGTACCTTCTTGATAAAATTCAGAAATGGCTTCGCCATCCATATAGTCATTGGCAGCTTCCAAAGCTGCTTGTAGTTTTGTTTCAGCCACATAGGCCAAAATTCTTTTTAAAGCTTCGAACTCAGTCATGATCACTGAATTCATCTCCCCATCCTGTGGGCTCTATTGGAGGTGAGCCTAAGCATGGCAACCTTCCTTCTGGTACTTCCCTGTCCCATCTGAAACCTTCGACAGGGTGTAAATACAATGAATAGAACGTTTCTACATCAGACATAAACTCAAAGTCCGCTGGAGGACATGGAGCAATGTTCGCCAAATGTTTCTCAAACTGCATATTATCCACATGATTAATAGGCACCTTAAAGTACCCTTGATCAGCTTCAATATTTTCAACTATCCCATCTGGTATCCAAATGGTGATTCTTTGATGCATAGATGAAGGTACAGCCCCTATTCCATGAATCCACTCCCTACCCAAGAGTAGATTGTAGCTAGCTTTCGTCTCAACGACCATAAACACTGTTGGTCTGGTAATGGTTCCCACAGTAAGATCCACTTGAATCACTCCTAGAGTGGAACCAACTTTTCCTTCATAGTTCGACAGAACCATGTTGTGGGGTTTGGTATCAGTCTCAAACTTCCCAATCTTGCTCAACAAAAATCTTGGCATTAAATTAACAGTTGCACCACAATCCACCAAGATTTTGTTAATAGGAACATTTTCTACTTTGCCGATAATGTAGAGAGGCTTCAGGTGACCCTTCATTGCCTCTGTGGGGCGTTCAAAGAAAGCATTCTGTTCTTTGACGCACCCATTGTTCATGATGTAATAACACACAGGCTTGTGTGCCAACATTTCTAATTCAGCAGTTTGAACCAAGTCTTCGACCTCTGAAACTTGACCAAACTCTTTTGGCATAACTGATACCACATTCACCAGAATATCTAGAGAAGCTGTTGACTCACTGTCGAAATTATCAGTCATATTCTCATCATCTTCAACTTTCTTCTCTAGCTGAACATTGAACAGCTTTCGCCTTATGGGCATCTTCTCAATTGTCCCAACTTGATTATCAACATTGGTGCTCGACTCTCCTTGCACCTGAGCCTCCCTGATAGCCTTTCGTCTACGTTGCTCTCTTTACCATTGTGATCTAGACATGGAATTTTTACCCTTGTAATTTTGAGAAATGTATGCTGACTTGTTGGTGGTATGATTCTCTTTTCTATACTCAAATGAAGAACCTCTTTCCACATCAAATTTCTCCCACTTCTTCTTCTGCCCTCTTCCTTTGATAGGCTTGATCCAACTACCTGTTGGCACATTCGCAACTAGTTTGAATGTACCTGGCCTAACTCCTGGTACTTGGTTTTTGAACCCTGTCGAAAGTCCTCTATGGTCAAAACCTTTGGGACCTTTATTTACCTTCTGCCCCCAGCTTCCACCAGCTTTTTTGACACCTTCTAGCTTGTGGACAGCTTTCTCATAAAAAATGGCGCTGCATCTAAGACATAGCATTACTCCAGAACCTTTCTTCTGGAAACGATGCAGAAAATCCACAATTGTCTCCTCTTGCTTAGGATAAGCTATCTTGTTGCGCTCTTCTTGTTCATCTGCCTTACTTACTTGTTCAGCTTTTTGATCTGTAATTTTGACCATATTGACATCAATTTTATCCTTTAAGCGCATCTTGGAGAAATGAGCTTCCAGACTTTCAGTGGTCTTCGCCAGACAACCACCACTTGCTGCTGCTTTTGCAGCTTTTTGGGAAGCCTTCTGCCAAGCAGTCTTTTCAGCTTCGACCATTTCCTCAGCATTGACTCTCTCAACATCAGGAGATGTCTTGAAGAATTGTTCAGCAGACATACATATCCAGTTTTCCACCAAACAACCATCCATGTCTATCATCTCCCCTACCAACAACATGTCATCTTCCAATTCCTTAACAACTTAGACTTTGGGGGCATTTTTGCCCATAGCCTTATTGGTGCTGATGCTACCTGAGCTTGAATCAGATTCTTCAACCAATTCGACCATGTTAATGCCTTCAGTGGCATTTATCTTCAATCCACTCACTGCCATGTCCAAAACCTTGGCAGCATTATCCATTTTAACAAACTTATCAGCAGTTTCTTTGGTCACCAACATTAGACTGGTACCATCAACATTCAGGCCATTTGCAGCTTTACCAAAACCTTCAGTTGTCACAGGATTGATGGCGAAGTCCTCAGTAACTTCCACCATGTTGACTGACTGATCAAATCCTTCTGTGGCTTCGACCATTTGGACCTCGTGAGGCTCTGTGTAGTTAGCCTCTGCAACTTGCAATGGGTCAGAGTGAATTTTCATCTGGGCTTTGCCTTTGTCACCAAACTTCAGCCTTCCTTCTTGGATAGCATTTTGCACCAAATCCCTGAAAAGAAAACATTGAGAAGTTTTATGACCCAAAAAATTATGGTACTTACAAAAACCTCTTTTCTTTCTTTGTTCTAAAGGTGGCATCTTAGCACCAGCAGGCACTATTATTTGCCCATCTTTAACTAACAAATCAAATATTTCGTCACATTTAGCGACGTCGAAAGTGTATGTTTTCTTAGGAAATTTGTCGTTAGATTTGACAGGATTTTTTCCATCTGAAGGAGCTAATAATTTGCAAGCATAAGGTGGACCTTGCTTTAACTCAGCAACGTCAACCTCATTTCCGTCGAAATAAGATGTTTCATTATACAGATTCTCCACATCTTCATTACATTCGACAAAGGCTACTTTTTTACCCCTGCTGAATTTAGCCTTTTCTTCTTTCAGCATAGCCTTTTCTTCTTTCAGCATTTCTAGTTGTCGAACCCTATCAGCCAACTGGGCCATATCTCTAAGATATTGGGTATCTAATTTCTTCCTTATTGAATAATCAAGACCCCCAGCAGCCATTTCGACCAACTCATGTTCTGGCACTTGTGTAAAGCACCTGGCTTTAAGAAGTCGAAACCTATTCAGGTAATCATCAATTGGCTCAGTAGCCTTGCGTTTGATGCTAGCTAATTCTTTCAAACTAATCTTAGTTTTCCCCATGTAGAACTGTTCATGAAACAAACGTTCTAGTTGGGTCCAATTATATATGGAATTTGGAGGCAAAGTAGTAAAACATGTGAAGGCATTCTTGGTAAGGGAACTTGGGAAGTATTTGATTCTGAGGCTTTCGTCAGTTGCAATTTCGCCTGCTTCAATCAAATATCTAGCCACATGTTCGACGGTAGATTCAGTAGTATCTCTTGAAAACTTACTGAACTTTGGAACCTTCGTCCTAGGGGGTAATTCTGCTTGGAGAATATAATCCACTATAGGCGAAGTATAATTTGTCCTTGTGAAGCCAAGATTCACACCATTTCTGGTCATTATCCTTTCAACCATGGCTTCAAGATTATTTTCCTCTGCTTGATTTTGGTGTCAAACCTGTCTAAGTAATTAATCAGCATTTTGGTTCCTGTTCACCATCACTACTGGCTCTTCCTCCATCTGGATTGGCATTTGGTTTCTTGGTGGTTCAACTCTAAAATGATCAATCATCTCTTGATCTTCCAAATTCACTTCATGTACATGACGTGGATGACGTCTTGGGATATCTTCGACAACAGTTGTTCTTCGATCCACCGCTGGTACTCCCATGAAATCAGCCATGCGTGTCAATTGTGCAGCCAATTGTTGGTTAGTTTAAGTTGTATTCTGAATCAAGGGTTGAAAAAATTCTCCCATTGTCTGAGACAACGTATGCACCATTTGCATGTTACTTTCATCCATATGCTGTCTCAAACAATTTATGGATGTATTTGTAAGACTAGGCGCTTGAACAGAGTAACCAACACCTATACTCTGGTTGTTTCGACCCCCTGATCCTGATCCTTGTAATGGCGAAGACACTACAGTCTCTGAAAACATAGGTGGAGCATTCTGCAGATTTTGCATCATTGATGTAGGCATACCATAGGGCTGACTCCTTGACCCTAGATGTGGAAAACCTAGAGGAGGGACATGCCTGTACATTGAATTTCCTCCTGGAGGTTTTGGTGAATTAGGACTTTGTGGTCCTATGTATTCTAACACAGGTTGAGTATATGATTTTGTGAATGTTGATCCTGGTTCAGACACTATTAATGAGGATGACGTCTGTCCTCCTGTCGAAGGCACCGATGATGATGTGCTTTGAGACCCCATACTGCTACTTGACTGAGTGTTTGAAATACTCCCTTGAGGATCAACTTGCTGGTTAGCATTAGTTGCCATTATCTTAGTGTATCTTCTCTTTGGTATTCCTTCGTTTGTTGTGGCTAACTTCCGACTTCTCAATAACATACAACGAAAGTATTTCTTCACCAAGAAAGATAAGGTTAACACAAAGGATTAAACTTAGCACTGGGTCCCACTGGGCGTGCCAATTTGTTTGCTGTGAATTTTGGTAAACAACCTCTGGTCTATCAATCTTAAACAAAACTGACTAACTTGCAGGATCGACCACACAAATCCTAGGACATGTGCTAAATTTAAGGGAAAATGTAACTGACAATGATAAATGCAAGAAATGTAAATTGAACTCCACGTTTGACAGTAAAAGAAAACTACATGAACTCCACGTTCGACTACTTGCAAATAAGGTAAAGGCATTGAAAGGTAAAGGGCTGTAAATAAATGATGCAGAATTTAAAGGCGTCGAAGGTAAAAGACACAAAGGTAAATGACTTTGAAAAATAAAAGTGCAGGAAGAGTAAATGACTGTCGAAAGTAAATAGCAAGGAAATAAATGGCTTCAAAGATAAAAGGCAGAAATGTAAAGACTTTTGAAAGTAAAATACGACGAACTCCACTTTCTTGAAAAGTAAAGGCTGGAATGATAAAAGTGCTGTCGAAGGTAAAGTGCAACAGAAATAAAGGACTTTGAAAATAAATGCAATGAATTAAAGGTGAACTCCACGTTCATGAAAATAAAAGGCTTTGAAAAGTAAATGCTTGAAGATTAAATGCTTGAATGTAAAAGTGCAGTCGAAGATAAATGCAGGGAGTTTAAATGAAAGTTTAAAGACAAGACTTTAAGTAAATTTGACATGAAAAGTAAAATTCAGGAAAACGTAAAGTGCTGAAACATAAACATGATGAAGATAACTTGCATTGATGAAAGAAAGTGGTGTTACATTACGTACATTCTCACGAACTCGTTTCTCTACACGCGGGTACTTTGAGTTTCCTTGAGTAACTTGTACAAAAATATGAACACCCCTATTACATAGAACTAACTCCTATTTATAGTGCTAAAAAATAACTACTAAGTGGCGGTTATGGCTTCAAACGTGTCCCTTTGGCGCCTTCGCCTTGGCCTCAACTGTTCCCACGTTCACAACTGCTCCTATTTGAATTTCAAACATTGGAAATTCCCTCCAGCCTTAGTATAATAGCTGTCGCGCGTGTTTCAATATTCCCATGGTCGAAACCTTTCCCAACACTTAGCCATTTTTAAGGTTTCTAAAACCTCTATTCGACTCAAGCTTCACCAAAGCTGGGTCGAAGCCTTCTTTATGTTAAAAATAATTTTTTAACTTAAAATAGCTTTGATTCTTTCTAGCGTCGAAAATGAGGGTTAACAGTGACATGATCAAATATATATCATAATTAATCGACAAAATTACTATTTTTGAAACAACCCCCAAGGGTTGGTCTAGTGTTGGAGGCTTGAGTCTTGAGAGTGTGCTCCTCTCAAGGTCTCTGATTCGAATCCTACTAGGTCTGCTCTGGCTTGAAACGGGTCCCCCCGCTAGTGGACGGTGGGTATTGGTCCCTCTTGGATTAGTCGGTCGCAAGGCCGGATACCAAGATTTCCAAATATATATATATATATATATATATATATATATATATATATATATATATATATATATATATATATATATATATATATATTGAAACAATTTCATAGGTTTTTATAAAATAATATTTTAATATTTTTAAAATTTAAAAATTAACATAAAATATTTAAAAAAAAACTTACAAAGTAAAAAAATTGATATAATTCTATAAACTATCCACAAATACTTCTAAAATTTAAAAAAAAAAAGTGTTTATTATAGAAAACTCATTAATTGGTCTATTATATGTGTTTATATTATATATGTGTGTGCGTGTGCGTATGAATTATAAAATTTTCCTTTACAAGAAAATTATATTTAATTTTTTAAAAGAATTAAATTGATATTTAGAAATTTTCAAAATTAATAATACATTTTTAAAATATTCTAATTTAATAAAATAATTATTAAATTTCTTTCTTTAATTTTATACCAATTTTTAATTATTTATTTTCTATTTAATATAAAATTTCCATATTTTATCCGTGCGCGCGCGTGTGTGTGTGGGTGTGCATGTGCTGTGTGTGTGCACGCGTGTGTGTCTATTATAAAATTTTCCTTTGCAAAGAAATTATATTTAATTTTTTAAAAGGATTAAATTAATATATAGAAATTCGCAAAATTTAATAATACATTTTTAAAATATTCTAATTTAATAAACTAATTATTAAATTTCTTCCTTTAATTTTATACCAATATTTATTTATTTATTTTCTATTTAATATAAAATTTTCATATTTTATTCGTGTGCATGTGCGTGTGCTTGTGTATGAGTGTGTGTGAATTATAAAATTTCCCTTTGCAAAGAAATTATATTTAATTTTTTAAAAGAATTAAATTAAGATTTAGAAATTTGCAAAATTTAATAATACATTTTTAAAATATTCTAATTTAGTAAAATAATTATTAATTTTATTTCTTTAATTTAAAACCAATATTTATTTATTTATTTTCTATTTAATATAAAATTTTCATATTTTATTCGTGTTTTATTTGAATTAAATTTTATTTTTTAAAAGAATTAAATTAACATTTAGAAATTTGCAAAATTTAATAATACATTTTTAAAATATTCTAATGTAATGAACTAATTATTAAATTTCTTTCTTTAATTTTATACCAATTTTTATTTATTTATTTTCAAATTAATATAAATTTTTCATATTTTATTTGTATTTTAATCTTACTCAAATTTAGGTAATACTTTCAACTAGAGACATAGAATGTGATGAGATTCAAGGTTAACTTATCATACTCTTGTTTGTCATCAAACACTAATAAGCATGACAACGAGTATGTTGCAGTCGAAATTTACAGTTTTTTTTCTCATACCTTACTCTCTAACAAAGGATGAATAGTTGAAGTCAAACTTCATCACAAATGAGTTTGAATATATCCGTCCGCCCCATTCTTCTCGAATTAAAATCTATTTTTTAAATTAAAATAGTTTATTTTTCCAAATTCATTATATGTTTCAAACCTAAACAAACATTAGTATATAAGTAAAATAATTTTTTAAATTTCAAAACATAAGTTTCAAAATTTTCAAATATTAAAATATCAATGTATAAATAAACAAATAATATTCTGAATTATCAAAAATCAAATCATTCAAATTATCAAATCAGCAGATTAAGAATGAATATTAATATCTCTATTATCCATTTCATCTCAATCTTTTGAAATTAGAAAAAACCCAAATCTAATTTCACTTGAAATGAGTTATTCCTCTCAATTTATTTCATACTATTTTATCTTGTCTTTCATCATATAGACCAAAGACATTGTTATATATATCAATGAACATGCACTATCAATGCAAATAAAATTCTATACCATCGTCTAATAAAATATTATCACTTTTCCAAATAAATTAAATTAATAATATCAAGTGGTCGGATGTAGATAATTAATTGAATGATAATATAAAATAATTTTATAGGGAAAGTGGTTCTCTATATATATATTATATATGAAAATGTTTATATTATTGCAGTCAGCATTCAATGAAAATGAATAAAATATAGGGAAATTAACTAATAAAAATTATTTTTCCGTAAATCAGACATATCAACGCTAACAAATGAAGATTATGTTATTCTTGTTTCATTGATTAATGCTAGAGTTCTAACTGTGTAAGTATATTAACAACAATGATATTTTGACTTCCTTTTAACATCAAATATATACATCGTATATATTGTTTATCGTATTTATACAGTGTATAATATTTTTGTTAACAAAAAGCATATATTTTATGAATAGTGCGTACATGTGAATATGAATTTTAAATAGTAAAATAAAATTGATTAATGAAATTGAAAAAATTGGTTAATTAAATGATGAAATTGGTTAACAAACATTCGGATATTAAAAATAATTTTTAGTAATAAATCAAAATTGGTTAATAAAAAATAAAAAGCTAGTTAATCATCTATGAAATTGATTAACAAACGTTTAAATATTAAAAATAATTTTTAGTAGTAAATAAAGTTGGTTAATAAAATATAAAAGATTAATTAATGAAGTTATGAAATTGGTTAATCACACAATTTTATATCAATATTATTTAATCTTAAAATTTAAAAAACTTAAAAAATAACTTTTATATATTTTTTTTTAAAATATATATTATTATAATATTTTACTATTTACTATATTGTAAAATAGTAAAATATGGTGTAGGTATATAATTTGAATGTATGAATATCATTTCTCATTAACTAAATAGAGATTAATTGGAATATACTGTCAGTGTAAAATTACTTAACACTGACATCCAATTAAAATGAATCATTTTGACACATGAGAAGAGAAAAACATGGAAGAATTAGTTATTAAAATAGTTTAATTATAATTTATTTATTTTTATTTTTAATTCTATCATTATGTGTCAAAATGATTCATTTCAATTGAATGTCAGTGTAAAGTAGTTTTACACTGACAATATATTCCAATTAATCTCTTTCAATATATCGCAATATGAAGATTACTTCTCTTGAACAAAAAGGTAATATATTAATTTTAATTAAATAAAAAAGGTAGCATGACTCATGATTCGGTGTCTTGCCATATTTTAAGCAATCCTATGATATTTATCTCTCATTTCTTCTACGTGAGCGAGCGATGGGATGCAATTGAAATAGGAAGCATAATAGATGGAAATAAGTGCTAACTAGGGAAGGCTCTTTTGTGTGTGTGAGTGTGTTATCAAAAAGAAGGAAAAGAAAAGGTACTAAGTACTTATATAGGTCAAAATGTGTTATAGGTCAAAATTGATGCTTCAATTTTTTTAAATAGTTGATTTATAAATATCAACGATTAAGTTTAAATAAATATTATCTGACACAAATTGAATTATAAATTAAGAATTTATATTCATTTAATTTAACTAACATGTATCAATATTGAGCTATTCCACCTATCCTCACCACTTCCAATTTAAAATATTGAGATATCTTAAAAAACTAATAATGGCAATTCTTCATTGGAAAAGTGAAGAAATCTCTCAAAGTTTTGCCCATCGTTAAACATTAAATATGGTGTATGAGGGAGTTAAAGATGTTACATATTTAAAAGAAAGTTGTTCAACAATAAAAAAAATATTGCTTAAATAGTCTTATGGTCTCTGTAAGTTATCGAGTTTTTGAATTTAGTCTCTGTATCTTTTTTTTGTCTGAGTCCTTATATCTCACTTTTGTGTTGTTTTTAGTCCCTAACGTTAAAATTCTATTAAAAAAAAGCTGACTGGACAAATGGTGCACGCGTGGCAATGCGGACGCTGATGTGGCTGACTATTTTTTTCGTTTTCCTTTTTTATAATGTCTAGTAATTCCACGTCAACCTTTTTATTATGAGAAAAAAAAGAAATGTACTGACAGTGTAACACCCACATATAACAACATACATCAAAGCATATATATTATACATGAATCCAAGTTTTGGTATTGAAATACCATAAGTTCCTAGTCAACACATTGTATACATTACATGCCCAAAACACAAAATACTAAAATTCTATGGCATAATATACACAAGATGTTCCAAGTACTAAGAACTAGATCAAAACAATGATCTCAAAAATAAAAACTCCACAACGGAAGTCATGTCATCCCAAAAGCCAAGACATGTAAGGATAATCAAACGGCTTTATCCTTACCCTTCGCGGAACCTGGAGTACCTGTAATATAATCAACAACGTGGGGTGAGATATTAAATCCCAGTGAGTTCTCTATCTTATGGATTCTCTCGGCTTTACAAGGTTCTATCAATCCCAACTCAAGTCAAAGGGAAGGGAAGTGACTTTAAGTTCACAATCTCACACTATATGGAAATATGCTCATGAGTTCACCAACTCAAAATATCACTAATCGATAACCTTACCAAGACATCCCATTTTTCCGTCCGCTTCTACATCTAGAAGTCGACGCGAGTCATGGATCCTTGTAACTTACTTGACATATGAAATGGATTCGGAAACTAAGGGACATATTATCACCTTAGGAATCGTCACTTCGCATGGGCCGTACCCCATCACAAATCTCTACTCGTAGGTTCCATTCGTACTCACATGCGAGAAGCAAACTTGCCAAGTAATCATGCGTACATTCCAGAAGAGCCTTAAACTCATGAAACGGTAACTCAAGGGAAACGGTTACGATTACGTGATCACACACACAAACGTAATTGTATTCGACAATCACAAGGCCACATTCGCCTTAAGGCCACATTTGCCTTTTCACAAAACACAAGATTCACACATGTTCCATACTAGTGTTTCACTCTCCTCTAGACCATCACTCGTCGAAGATGCACACTTTGGCATCGAACGCACGAGCATCGCCATCTAGATTATCTATAAATTCCTAGTCACCTTACCAGTTCCTACTTTTAGATTTATGGTAAAGTTTCCTCACTCTTCTTATTCCATATTTTAAACATGCTATCACTCAATTCTTTTCACACTAAGAGGTTAGATGTAACACAATACAATAGTATAGCAAAAATGCATATAGTAATTCAATTCATAAAATTAACACATTCTTGGGTTTTCCTCCGATTATTTAATCGGGTAACAAAACCAATATTTTTTATTCTCATTGTGTAAAATATTTTCATAGCTTTCCAACGACTATTAACACGCTTCGATCGGAGTTACGATAAAAAATATATGAATTTTTAAAAGATTTTTCAATTTCAACACAGTGTTAACCGGTTAACAGGACATGGTTAATCGGTTAACGGAAGACTTCCAGTAGCTAAATAAGAAATTTTCTCAATTGGTTAACCGGTTAACCAAATTACGTTAATCGGTTAACCAACTCATTTTTCAAGCAGACAATCAAATTTTACACGCGTTAACCGGTTAACACTGTAACAGAATTCCAAAACCTGTGTTTTTCAGCATAAAAACCCCATGGAAACTCATACAAACTCAATGGATCATGGTATCAATTATCACACATCATATACACACGTATATCAGTCATGCTACACATTTCTATTCACATTTGAACCATCAAAACATTAATTTCACACTTTGATTCATAATCCAACATTTCTAACCTAAACTCTAACATTTCTAAAATTTCTAGAGTTTAAGTTCTAACTAGAACCCACCTCTAAACAAGATGATGATGAAGATTGTGAGATGATTTGATGAAAAATGATGAAGATCCAAACTTGTTCTTCAATTTCCAAGTTTTCTCCTCTTTTCCTCTTTGATCTCCCTTCTCTCTACTTTTACTATCTTTTCTTTTTTTTTTTTGGCACAAGGGAGGGGAAAGGAAATGATATAGAGAAATATCAATTAGTTAGTAACACTACTAAATATCCAAATATCTCTATAGCACCAATTGATAAAATCTCAGAGTCAGATAATATTAATTTGATCTGATCTGAGCTCATCGGTTGCTCAAGTTATCTTTGCAGATAATTTCTCAGAGTACACCGGAACCCAATTGATCAGAACTAATATTATCTAGAGCAAAATAAAAATACGGGGTATTACAGATAGTGTAAAATTTTTTACACTGTCCACCAATGAGAGACATGCATCATAATAAATCCCAATTTTTTTTTTAAAATACTGAAATGACATGACAAATATAAGAGTTTTAATTTGTTGTATGTGTCAAATTGTTTTACACTGACAGTGCACTATCTTTAAACTCTTTTATTATTATTTTATGTTTTGATGTTATATCCAAAAATACAAAATTTACAAAATGGTCCCAAATGGAGTTAAACCCATGCCATTTGCCATAACTAATTACTCTTTAACCATTAGGCTAACTTTACATTTTCTTTATATTATTGCAACACAAATATTTATTTAATATTTATATTAATAAAATATTAATATCATTAATTAATTGACTAAATATTAAATAAAGTAGTTTATCAAGTATTTTAATAAAGTAATTATTTAATAAACTGTTAAAAAAATATTTTACAAAATAACTATTTATCAAGTGTTTTAAAAAACTATTTAATAAACAGTTAAAACATATTTTACAAAAAAAAAATTGTTTATCAAGTATTTTAATATAAACTATTTAATAATACAAAAAAATTAAACTATTTAATAAAATACTCTTGTAATACTGAATTAGTTATGTAACATATATTTTAATATAAACTGATTTAATATTTTGCAATAAATTTATATATTTTTACTATTTTTTATTTCAACTATTAATATTTAATAAACTATTTAATATTTCAATTATTAATATTTAATATACTATTTTATTATTAATTGATAGTTGAAATGTTAATAGTTGAAATATTAAATAGTAATTGATATTGTTGATATTTGTATATATATAGATATAGAAAGAAAATATTCTATAGGATATTCCTTAGTATATTCTAGAATAGAATAGGATATTCTCATTTGTAATTAATGCAATAAGATGTATAATTTTCTATATAATGCAATTCCCGTAATGCTATTCAGTCATACGGTTTATCAAATGTCTCTTAACTTCTCATATTTCAATATCGTATCGAGAGCTTATTAAGAGACAAATCTTCACCGTACGCTACCCGATTGACCCACTGTCTTCCGGTGAGAAATTTCCTTCTGCAAATTGTGTCATCATTCCGGTTTGCCTCACCTTTTTTTCCACAAACCGCACTGTTCACCGATAGGGATTGTTCATCAATCAATACTATTCATCAATCGGTACTATTCATCGATCGACACTAATCATCGACCGACACTGTTCATCAATCGCACTGTTCACCATCGCCGTCACTGTTCACCGCTGCTGCTACTATTCACGAGAAAAAAAATTTGGGTTGCGTGTTTTTCGGTTCCAGATCTGTCTTTCGATATTTTTCGTCAGTGAAAAATACGTTTCCCTTGTTATTATCAAACAATGGGAGAAGCGCTTACCAAAGTTCCGCTTATCCCATGTGAAAAACTAATGGGGACAGCCAATTGCAACATTTGGGCAGGTGCGGTCAAGATGTGGTTTCAAGGTCAAGAATTTGAAGATCACCTTACCACAAAATTGGATACTATTGCCGCCGAAAAACTCGCTAAGTAGAAACAAACCGATGCCTCTCTATGCACCGTGTTATGGTATTCCATTGCCCCTAATCTCCAAGCACAGTATCAACCCTTCACCACTTGCTATGAGGTCTGGGAAAAAGCAAAGAAAGTATTCTCCAACGATGTTCATCGTCTCTATAGTGTCATCCTCCAACTCAACTCTCTGAAGTTAGAGAATATGGATATGCAAGCCTATCTGAGTAAGCTTGATGCCTTGAAAGCAAGCTACGCAACCCTAATGCCCTATGCGAAAGATGTAACAGCTCATGCCGAACAACAGAGTAAAATTTTCATGATCATGGCACTTAAAGGACTTACGCCAGAGCTCGACCCAGTTCGTAACCAGATTTTATCAGGTACTACTGTTCCTAACTATGACACAGTTAGTGAACAACTATTGCGGTTGGCTACACCTCATGCCTTTGGCACGGTTTCTCCTCCATCTTTTGTTGCCCCGACCCCAGGTGACACTGCTGCCCTTGCATCCCTTGGCAACAATCAAAATCGCTTTCGAGGAGGGTCATCCAATTCCAAACCTCGTCCCAAGTGTGACCATTGTAACTGACTTGGGCATACTGTTGACCGTTGCTAGAAGTTGCATGGTAAACCACAACGCCAGGTAAATGCAGTTCAAATCGATCATTCAGACACTCAGCATACCTCACCTTCTCTTCAGAGCTCTACGCCAAGCTACGATGATTTTCTCAGGTGGTGTCAGACTAATCAGAACTCTGGTTCCACGAATTTGGTTGCACACACTGATAATTTATCTATTTGCTTTTCTCAATCATCTCCTCTTGGTCCTTGGATCCTTGACTTTGGTGCGTCTGATCATGTTACTGGTAATAAAGGTCTTTTCTCTTCTCTTTCTGCCTCTGGTTTCTTACATAGTATAACTGCCGCAAATGGTTCTCAAACCCAATCCCAAGGGATTGGTACTGTTCAAATTCTACCATCCATCTCTGTTACTTTTGTCCTGTATATACCTAATTGTCCATTCAATTTACTTTCCGTCAATCGTTTAACTCGTTCCCTTGATTGTTCTATCACCTTTACTAATAATAATGTTACCCTGCAGGATCAGAGTTCGGGACGGACGATTGGCGTCAGATGTGAATCTCAAGGCCTCTACTACTTCTCTGCGTCATCCACCATATACGTAACCACAAATTCTCCACTCATTATACATACGCAATTAGGTCATCCAGGTCTTCCCAAGCTACAAAAGTTGGTGCCCATTTTATCTAAATTATCCACTTTACATTATGAGTCTTGTCAATTAGGGAAACATACTCGTAGTCACTTTCCCAATCGAGTCAATAAACGGGTTGCGTTCCCCTTTGCTTTAGTTCACTCCGATGTTTGGGGTCCCTTGCGTACCGAATCTACCTTTGAGTCTATGTATATTTTAACCTTTATTGATGATTTTTCACGTTGCACGTGGCTATTTTTAATGAAGAATAGATCTGAATTGTTTTTTATTTTTGAACAATTTTATCAAGAAATAAAAACCCAATTTGGTTTGCCTATTCGTACCTTAAGAAGTGAAAATGCACGTGAATATTTATCCCAACGATTTCAAACTTTTATGTCATCCAATGGGATTATGCACCAAACATCTTTCCCCCATACACCTCAACAAAACGGGGTAGCCGAGCACAAAAATCGGCATCTCGTAGAAACCACTTGAACCCTACTTCTCCATGGTAATGTTCCTCTACGGTTTTGGGGGGATGTAGTGCTCACGGCATGTTATCTTATAAATCGTATGCCCTCATCTATTCTTAATAATAAAATCCCTCATTCAATCCTGTTTCCACAATCTCCCCTTCACCTAATTCCTCCTCGAGTCTTCGGGTCTACATGTTTTGTACACAATCTCTCTCCTGGACTTGATAAACTATCAGCTCGCTCACTAAAGTGTGTCTTTCTTGGTTATCATCATTCCAAAAAGGGTTATCGTTGCTATTCACATACCCTACAACGATACCTCGTGTCGGCCGATGTTACCTTCTTCGAGTCTGTTCCTTATTTCGAGTCCAACCAGCCGACTCCAGAACCCCTTCAGGAAATCACTCCCACACCTCTTCTGGAAGTCCCATCAGTCATTATCCCCCATCATTCTATGGAAACTGGCCCACTAGATAATCCTACAGTTGACCCCCCCCCCCCCCACTTCTCGCCCACTTCAAACATATCAGCGTCGTCAACCAACGTCTATCATACCTGTCCCTGAGGTTATATCTGTCCCTGAGGTCATTGCAGACTCTCCTCCGACGCCTTCGCCATCAACGGATCCGATCCTGCAGCCAGAGTCCGATCTTCCAATTGCCCTTCGAAAAGGTATATGTCAATCACAAAATCCTTCTCCACATTATATTGAATTATGTTATCATCATCTTTCCCCTTTGCAGTATACTTGTTTGTCTTCTTTGTCTTCTGTTTCTATTCCTAAAACTCCAAGTGAAGCATTATCTCACCCTGAGTGGAGGCAAGCAATGATTGATGACATGTGTGCTCTTCAAAGCAGTGGAACCTGGGAGCTCGTTTCTCTACCCCCTGGGAAAATTGTAGTAGGTTGTCGTTGGCTTTATACAGTGAAGGTTGGTCAAGATGGGAAGATTGATCATTTTAAAGCTCGCTTGGTAGCCAAAGGACACACTCAGATTTTTGGGTTGGATTATAGTGATACCTTCTCGCCTGTAGCCAAGATGGCATTTGTTAGACTTCATCTAGCCATTGTTGCCATTCGACATTGACCTCTTCATCAACTTGACATCAAAAATGCCTTTTTACATGGTGATCTTGAAGAGGAAGTATATATGGAGCAACCACCTGGGTTTGTTGCTCAAGGGAGTCATCGAATATGGTTTGCAGGCTACACCGGTCCCTTTATGGTCTCAAGCAATCTCCGAGAGCTTAGTTTTGCAGATTCAGCACAGTGGTACAACAGTATTGTATTGTCTGCAGCGAAGCTGATCATTCTATTTTTTTATCGTCACTCAGCACAAGGGTGTATCTATCTTATTGTATATGTTGATGATATTGTTATAACCGGTAGTGATCAACAGGGAATACTCCTGTTAAAACAACAGCTCTCAAATCAATTTCAGACAAAAGATCTTGGTAAACTTCGATATTTCTTGGGTATTGAGGTGGCCCAATCTAAAGATAGTCTAGTAATTTCCCAACGGAAGTATACTATGAATATTTTGGAAGAAACATGGTTGTTGAATGCTAAACTAATTGATACTCCTATGGATCCAAGTGTCAAACTCCTACCCAATCAGGGGGAGCCTCTATCTGACCCAGGAAGATATAGGAAATTGGTTGGAAAGTTGAATTATCTCATAGTCACTCGTCCAGACATTTCTTTTGCAGTCAATGTGGTAAGCCAATTCTTTAATTCCCCTTGTCAAGAACACATGGATGCTGTTATCCGGATTCTGAGATACATCAAATGTGCTCCAGGAAAAGGTCTTGTGTATGAAGATTAAGGACATACTCAGATAGTTGGATACTCTAATGCTGATTGGGCAGGATCACCCATTGATAGACGATCCACCTCTGGGTATTGTGTACTTGTTGGAGGAAACCTTATATCCTGGAAAAGTAAGAAACAAAACGTAGTTGCAAGATCAAGCGCCGAGGCAGAGTATAGGGCCATGGCAATGGCAACATGTGAACTTATTTGGTTAAAACAAGTACTCAAGGAGCTTTAAATTGAAGAAGCAAGACCAATGACACTTTTGTGTGATAATCAAGCTGCGTTGCACATTGCTTCAAATCCAGTCTTTCATGAGAAGACCAAACATATTGAGATAGACTGTCACTTTATCTGAGAGAAGATTGAATCAGGTGACATCGTCACAAAGTTTGTCAACTCTAATGATCAATTGGCAGATGTGTTTACAAAATCCTTGTGAAATCCCAGAACTAATTATATTTGTGGCAAGCTTGGTGCATTTGACCTATATGCTCAAGCTTGAGGGGGAGTGTTGATATTTGTATATATATAGATATAGAAAGAAAATATTCTATAGGATATTCCTTAGTATATTCTAGAATAGAATAGGATATTCTCATTTGTAATTAATGCAATAAGCTGTATAATTTCCTATATAATGCAATTCCCGTAATGCTATTCAGTCATACAGTTTATCAAATGTCTCTTAACTTCTCATATTTCAATAGATATATTTAAAACATTAAATATAATTTAAAGTATTTAATAAGTATTTCAATTATTTAAATAAGTATTTAATGAATATTTCAACTATTAAATATTTCAACCATATTAAATATTTATTTCATAATATTATGAGAAATATTATTTATTAATATTCTCGAATAGTTAATATGAAATAATATTGTGAGAAATACTATCAAATAATACTACATACTACAACTATTATATTTTAATTATATTTTTATTGATTTTATAAAATAATATTATTATTATTAAATATTTTATTATATATTTCAACTATTTAGTTAATTGACATTATTGTTCTGGACTGGGCCAGCGCCTGCCCATCAGTCGGGCAGGCCCAACCCAATATTATGCTACGCAGTCCATTAAGGCCCAATCCTCTTCCTCGTCAGGCACATCCAGATCTCATCATCGTCGAGCAGACACTACATGGACCGGGGAGAGATCGAACATCATCCCCGCGTACTCCACATGCTCCCCTCGCGGGGACACGCCAGTAGGTAACTACACGCCTCCGAAAGAGTTAGTCAATCCACTTGCCGGAGATCTCGGAGCAATTACTCTAGGGCGAAGACCACGTGCTGGTCTTCTCTATGCCACGTAAGCCCTAGCAGTTATCTGCATTGGGCCCAGTAATCCAACCTAGTGCAGACGACCGTTGGCCCAGCGCTGAGGGAACATTATAAATACCCTCTTCCACAAGAGGGTCAGGTATTCTAATTCTCACTCTCACTACCTTTCTGTACTTGTATACTCTGTTCCTGACTTTAGCATTGGAGTACCTTGTAGGTACACCTCCACCCTCTCACCACCACCGATGTAGCGGAGCTCACGACGTTTACTCACCACTGATCTACTTTTTGATCAGGTACGATCAGTGGCGCCGTCTGTGGGAACTTTTGCTTCCCCATTTTTTTTACTGTAAAAACCAAAGAAACCTTCATTCTTTGACAATCATGGCCAGCCCTCGAACTGGCGCCAACACTCCGGACAGCGCCTTCACTCCATTCAACAAAGGAGACGACCAGAATCCCAACGTGGTCATTAACATCGAAGAAGGCGACCGACCCCAGGGATGGGCGTACCGCTTCCCCCTCCTCTGACGACGCGACCTTCAACGCCGCCCAACAAGATGGTAGCCCGACTGTCTACTAGCCGATCCCCGCGCCACCGAATGCTGACCCTAACACGGTGACCCTGTTCGCACTGATCAATCAGACCAATATGTTGATCTTCCAACAAAAAGTGCAGATAGGAGCGCTCGAAAGGGAGCTACACAGCTTCCTCTGGGCCTACAGAACAACCTCGCACTCCACTACCGAGGAAACCCCATTCCGACTAACCTACAGAACTGAGGCGGTAATCCCAGTGGAAATAAGGGAGCCCTCGAGAAGGACTGAGTCTCCCCTTGACAAAGAGATGAACGATGAGGCCCTCTGGGAGGAGCTAGACCTGGTCGAAGAGATACGGTCGGGCGCGTCCCTCCGCGAGGCCTCCCTCAAACAAAAGATAACTTTACGTCGTAACAACAAAGTTATTAAACGTGAATTTTAGGTAGGCACCCTCGTCCTACAAAGGAACCAGAAAGATTCGTGTGAAAGCAAGCTCGCCGCGAACTGGGAGGGCCCCTATCGGGTCCGCGCAAAAACAGGGACAAAAGCCTATTACCTCGAAAATCTACACGGGGAGGAACTTGCTCGACCATGGAGCGCTGAGAAGCTTAAGCAGTACTACAGTTAAACACTGCCCGCGACCCATCAGCGTCGCGACCACGGGGGCGCACTAAGGTACAAGCGCGACTTCCCTCCTCGAGACAAGAAGACAAGGGCCCGCGTTGTGTGTGCGCAAGGAACCTTGATCGGACGAGGATACCTCGACCGAGCTCCACCGTCGCCGTACCAACTAGGCAGGACACCTAGCTCGCGATAGGAAGTTTACGCCGTAAATCAAGACCTTGACTGAGCTCTTGGCTTCGTCGAAGGTAGGAATACAGCTCCGACCACTCGACCAGTTCCCTACGCTGTCGAGGATTAACAAAGTCGAGCAAAGGCCCCAAAATACTTATACAAAAACAAAACAGCTATATAATCAACATATAAACATCACACACAAGAAAAG
Source organism: Lathyrus tuberosus (assembly GCA_022829125.1). NCBI lineage: Eukaryota > Viridiplantae > Streptophyta > Magnoliopsida > Fabales > Fabaceae > Lathyrus > Lathyrus tuberosus. The sequence continues at coordinate 5,825,400 of JALAZF010000215.1, forward strand.
GAAAGACAATGCATTCAAATCGGGCAGAAGCCCATTGTTTAAAAAGTACATACAAAAATATCGTACGCCCCTGGCGCACAGGCCGGGAAGAAATTGATACAAAATCACGGTACGAAGGCCGAACTACACAACAGTTAAAACTGGTGCGCAGGCCAAGCAAACTAGACAAAAAAAAGAAAATTAAACAGTTGCATTCTCCTCAGGCTACCCATCCGTCATGGTCTAGTCATCCTCATCCTCCTCGGTCTCCGGCACGACAATCCGACCTTCAACCACCACATTGTAAGGGCCGGTCCCCTCAGTGATGACCAGAACACCTGGATTCACGATCTGGAGCTGCTTCACAGTGGCAACAAAGCCCACCTCGACAGCCCCAAGGACATCTTGCTCGAGTAACCTAATCTTCGATATCAGTTCAGCCCGAGAAGTCAGCAACTTATCCTCATCGGTTTCATTTTCAGTAGGTCTGGCAGCCTGTTCTAGCTCAACAATTCTCGCCAGGAGATTTTTCCTCTCCTGAGTGGCATTCTTCAGCTTCTCCTCCATCTTCTCGTGAAGCTCGACCTGGGCTTCATTCTGCTTCTTACACTCCGCGAGGTCGTTGTCCTACTTTTTCATCTCACCGTCGACTGACGTGAAGCTGTCCTGCAATTTGGTCAGCTCAGCCAATGGACAGGTATCATCGTTCAAGACTAGAGCTGTGGCAAAGACCCGCATCATCACGGCCATGTCCTCGGCCAAGATTTTTCTCCTCGCAGCCCAATCAGCGCCCAAGATGGCCTGGGATTCGGATGCACTGGCGGCCGGGGAGTTGGCCCCTAAGAAGAATTTAGGCCTTAGGTAACAGGGCAGGAGCACGATCTTCTCGCTGGGAGGGCTCTCAGTGAGGTCGACATGCATCAGTTCACTAGTTCGCTGCCTTTTCGGGGACCCCTGTGAATTTGGAGATTGGCTACACTAAGGGGAGCTGGAGGAGTCCCCAGATGTCGGGATGGGGCCTTACCCCTGCTGTCGAATCTGATCGACTCGCCCCTTTCCACCCTTCTTCGGGCCTCGGGAAGCAGCCAACTTCTTAACACATTCCTTCATGCTTGACATTTTGCCTGCAAAAGAAAAATAAGCACGTCAGTAGACCAACGACAAAAATATACAGGGGAGCCAAGTAAAGGAGTTACTCGCCACCTAACAGCCGGAGAGCGTCCTCGTCGGATGATGTCTCGAGGAGGGCTCTTGTGTTAATCAACCGAGCCTCCTCTAAAATATTCCCGCTGTCGTCGCAGATAAATTTCCCGTTCAGAGTCACGAGATGCGCAGGTTTAAAACCAGAGACGAACATGACTATCTCCTGGTAGGCCAGCCGATCCTTCTCAACCAGTGCGCCCGGGCTAAATATATAGTTGTCCGTGCCTTTCTTGAAGTTCTCCGCTGTCCACTGCAGGGAGAACTTCTCCTCGAGGACTTCTACCCGTTGCCCATCTTTTTCTTTGAACACCCGGTTATACACTGTCTCCGCAGCCTTGTATGTCATGCGCTTGACGACATAATACCGGGACTTAAAGTGGCGGACAGAGTCCATGTAAGCCCGGAATAGCCTGCTCGGTTGTTTGAAAGACACCCAATTGTGCCTTCCCTCAGTCGTCTACCTCTGTAGGTAAAAAATACAAAAGAACAAGAGTATGGTAGCCCCGATGTCGAGGTACTGGCAAACGAGCTCGTATGGGCGTATGAAGGCGAGCGCGTTGGGGTGAAGCTCCGAAGGTTCCAGACGCAACCAAGTGAACACCTCTCACTGGAAGCCGCTGAAGGGCAGGCGTCAGCCCGCCTCGTCGAAGGTGAACTCGTACATAGGGAATCTCACCCCTTTGAATCTCGAACATATGTGGTGGTGTTCTCGAGGATTGTACACCAACTAATTCTTTGAGGAACTCTTCCAGCGATTCTCGGTGGTGGAAAAGGCATCCTTAAAGTCTATAGCAAACAAGGACGGAATGCCCAGAGGCTCTTCGCCAGCCTAGTCTTCAGGCGTCTGCTCCCTAACACCAGTGGTCTGCGCCAATGGGGAGTTGGGCTCATCATCGGTCTCTATGATTCCCTCGACCCTTGTCGCCATTTTTTAACTGAAAAGTAGAGGAAATTGGTGAATTCAATAGTCCATATCAAATTCACCCTTTCACCGCAAATCAAGTGAAAGGCCGAAGAAAGGATACGAGGAACTGCTCAGCAAACATCCCCGGTTAGAGCCTTCCTCGGGAAGACCCCGCACTAGGAGAAACACCACTCCGACCACGGTTACTGAGGGTGCTCGGCCCTTGGACCTCCCCGCGTTAGCAAGAAACCGAAGCATAAAGCTTGAGGTCACCCACAGGTATGCTCGGGACCTTAATCCCACGTCCCTGAGACATTCACCCGACGTCCTCGGGGTGTTCATCTGACTTCCCCGAGACCTTCATCAGATCCCCGAGTTCTTCATCCTATGACCTCGGGGGATTCATCTAACGTCCCTGGGACCTTCATCAGGTCCCCGAGTTCTTCATCCTATGACCTCAGGGGATTCATCCTGTGTCCTCGGGACCTTCATCAGGTCCTCGGGAGATTCATCCCAGCTCCCTAGGACATTCACCAAAAATCTAAAGAAGTCCCACCGTTTTCGCCGGAAACTCCGTCGTCTCCCCGGGAACTTCATCTGTTCGTCGGAGAAACCACCGTAGAAAGCATTAAATAAAGAGAAGGAGCCAGAAACTTACTTGAAATGATGGTTGTGAAGCTCCGGTGCGGCGGCGTATGGTGGAAGGACGACGACGAAAGCTGAAGAGAAAGAGAGAAAGCTTTGAGCGGAGAAAGTGGAAACGTACAAATGGCACGAACCCGACTCCTATTTATAGGACTGTCACGGGACTCGAGGCATCCCTAGGCACTTGAGTGCCCTACTCATAGTCTCCCTAGGCATTGATGATGAGTGACACGTGGCACTCAGGACCCCGCGTGCACTTTTTCATTTCCCTTTTGTACCAGCGTGATGAACACGTCCGTCTCATTTCGTCTCCCCGTATCGTCGACCATCGATGGCTTGCAGTCCCCGAGACTCCTGCCCGTCGAGCGTCTCCTGCTCATAACCACCTGCATCTTCCGACAACTCAGAACTTCGTGCGTGCGCCCCGCTCAACGGATCCCCGACGAATGGGCTGCCTCTTAAGTCATTACTCCGACACTTCGGAGCAACGACTTAGGGGGCTCCTATTCTGGACTGGGCCAGCGCCTGCCCATCAATCGGACAGGCCCAACCCAATATCATGCTACGCAACCCATTAAGGCTCAATCCTCTTTCTCGTCGGGCACATCCAGATCCCATCATCGTCGAGCAGACACTACATAGACCGCGGAAAGATCGAACATCCTTCTTGTGTACTCCACTTGCTCCCTGTCATACCCCAAATTTTGACCACTAAGATTTCTCATCATTGTGAAAATTATCATCATAATATGGATGGGCTATTATACCTCATTAGTCTCCCCAAAGATGGGTGAGCATCCACTACAATCAAGAATTAGGGTTTCAAGCCCTCTTTGAGTGCTTAGACAAAGGATCAATCAAGGAATGACAGGATCTTCAACTTGTCTAACCTCTCAAACACCTACAATGGATCAAAAGGACTCCCACTTCAAGGATTAAGCACAAGGCTGCTCCCTTCTAGGTGGATAAAGTCTCAAGATCGCCAGTGTCACCAAATTAGGGTTTTGGTCGATCAGGGCCTCCAAAGGGAAATTTTCCTCTGGGCATAAGCCAAGGATCCAAAACACAACCTAATATACTCCATGGAACCTCATGGACCCAATCATCAAGTCAATTTGGCCTCAAGGGATGCATACATCTAAGATCAGGAATTAGGGTTTCTGACCTAATTCACCCCTAAGTAGACTTTTAGGGAAAATCATGAGCCAATACCTCAAGAGAGGGTTTTAGGGTCTCTAATGAACTATATTGATCCATTTGGAACAATGGATTAATCCAAGAAGCTTGAGCAACAAGTCTCAATTTCATCTGCACCACAATTAGGGTTTTAAGGAAAAAGTCAAGTGTAACTTTGACTCTTGACTAGGACATGCTCCCAAACCCTAGGACATGCCTCAATATACCCTATGACACCCATGTAACATGTCCATCAAGTTTGATTTAGGTCAAGGACATGATTTCCTGAAGAATTGCACAGTTTGGAATTCATCTGATAAAAAGTCAACTGTGCACAAAAGTCAACTTTGACTTTTTGAGATTTTTCACCAAAATGGTTTTTTAACCCTAAAATGATGTTAATGTATGATTTGAATCATCATTCACCAAGAAAAATCAAGAAAAGTTGGATAACTTGTAAAAGGGGTAACCATAAAAACTTAGAAAATTTTCTAAGTTAAAAATAAAGTGGCTAGGGTACCAACTTTGGAGGATCATAACTCCTAAACCACAAAGCCATTTTTCCTCATCCAAATATGGATTTGTAGCCCTCATTACCCTCTACAAAAACTTCAACTAGACCTAAGTCCAATTCATTAAGTATTTTGAGTTATAAAGTGATCAAAATGGCTGAAAAATGAAAATGTCACTTTTTCCAACACTTAGTGAAATTTTCACTAAGTCCAAATCTGTCTTCATTTTTTTCCAAATGTAGGGGGATTTTTCACTTGGATTCAAAAGGATCAAAACCAAACATGTTCAAACAGTTGTTGTATCATGTAAGGGCTTTCCAAAATGGCCAAGAACATTGCCAAATTCCATTTGGGCTATGAGTTATGACATTGTCAAGTTGCCTTGTTGAAATCTGCCAAGGCAAGGCAGAATTTGCATTTTTGCTCAATTTGCCAAAATCAGCCAAATCCAAATGCTCCTATCCACTTGGACACCTCAGAGGATTGAATCTAAAGGGGACATTTTAAATGGAAAATCAACTGGGCCTACCCTCGTGTTATAAGCCCCACTCTTTTCCTTTAAACCTTTTTGGGCCTCTTGAGAGAGTGTAAGACCCAACCCCCTTGTACAGAAAACCTTTTTTGGGCCTTAGTCACTTGTATAAGTCCCTCTGTACAAATTCAAAACAACAGTGCGCTCACTGATAAAACCCTGGGCCTCTCCTTGAGCTGTAAGCCCCAAATCTTTCTTTTTCAAAGCAATTTCTCCTTTGATTTTGAATATACTGTTGTTTTCAATCTTTCTTTGTTGAACAACTAACCAAACAGCATGGAAGCTCTACAACCGAGTAAGTGGTTATTGCTTTCATTTACCGCTTTCATATACATATAACTGTATTGTGGGGCTGTTTCACTGTAAGTCTTCTTTCATAAACTCATATCAACTGTGTAATAATAGTATAGATATTTAGAGTTTCCCCGGCAACTATGTCTAGAACTAGGTGACACCGTTTCGTTTCGTAGAAATAGACAACTAGATCCCCAATAGAATCACCAGATACAGTCTTCTCTTCGGCTGTCCTCATTAGGAATTGTCAAGAAACTCTACTCCCAGAGATGAATGTATTCTCCATGAATGGCATCTTTGAGTTTCTTCCAAATTCTAGAACTTTCCTGACTTGATCTATTCCTTGTGAATAGCTTACCTTGAATTTCTTGGGGTTTGGGGACCCACGGGCTTCTTAAAAGCATCGGCCTCCTCTTGGGCATCGTACAAGGACCCACAGGCTTCCTAAAAGCAACCTCGCCTCCTCTTGGGCTTAGTACAAGGACCCTACGGCTTCTTAGAAGTCTTCACAGCCTCCTCTTAGGCTTCGTATAATGATCTCTTCCTCCGGGAATGATAGCCTCCTCTTGGGCTTCGTACAAGGACCTCTCGGCTTCTTAAAAGCTTCCAGCCTCCTCTTGGGCTTCGTACAAATTGTCCCGACGACCTCCTAGAGGTATAGGAACAGAACTTAGTCGTCTGCATAGAACAGTCCTTTCAAAGAGTCTACTAATATTTCTCAAAGCATAGTACAAAAGATGAAACTCTAGACTTGGACAGTCTAATTTCCTTGAGTCTCAAAGACATTCTTAAGCACCCTTCAAAAATTGGAAGGAAACCCGTAGACTCGGATAGTCTCAATACCCTTCGGATTTCCCACTTCCTTAAAGAACAGGAATAACCCGGACCCTTGAAACAAATCCTTGAGTACAGTGTTGCTCATATAAGAACTGATTTTCTCTCAAAATCAGTATACTGGACCTGTCACTTAACTGAACAGTCACCATAGCCTCCTCTTAGGCTTTGTATAATGATCCTTCTCCCTTGAAGTTGGCCTCTCTCTTGGGCTTTGTACAATGATTCTCCCCAGCGGGATCAAACAACGTTTAGCCTCTCTCTCGGGCTTTGTACGAGACACATAAAAGACTCCCTCGTTGAGTCAATCACCCTTTCACCTCCATCTCGGGCTTTGCACGAGATACAAAAAACTCTCTTGTTGAGTCAATTAGCTTTCATCTCGGGCTTTATACGAGATACCCAAAAGATTCCCTCGTCGGGTCAAAACCTTCCAGCCTCTCTCTCGGGCTTTGTACGAGACACATGATAGCCTCCTCTTAGGCTTTATATAAGAAAACCACTGGTTGATCCAATTAACCTTTTAGCATCAAAGTTGTGCCTCGTTCACAGTACACAAACACCAAAAACTCTTTCCCCTTTATCTAATCGCTGTAAGCGACAAGCCTCTGGATCATCTACATATATGCCACTGTCCCTCTTTTAGCATGAGAAATCCCTAAGGAAAGATAGCATTGCTCAACACTGAGTTAAAGTCTTCTCCTTCAGGTTGGAAATCCCCTATAAAGGAAATTATGGCATTGTCGGATTCACAAATCCCGGTTAAAGTAATTCTCCTTTATAAAACAGTTGTGACATACAACCCCCTCTTTAGAGATGAAAAATTCTCTCTAAAGTCAACAACTTTTAGCTTCATATCTTGGGCTTTGAACAAGATACAAATAGACCTTTCAGCTTCATATCTTGGGCTTTGAACAAGATACAAACAAACTTTTGCTTCACGTCTTGGGCTTTGAACAAGACACCAAAAACCATTTCCTCCCATAGAATAGGAGGAACTACGAACGCTCTGATTTCCCTGTTTCGGTAAACGGGAATACGTAGGCATAAGATTGAAAGAAAAAAATCTTAGCGAGCACACTAAACAAAAACCAAAAATCCCATACTCTCACATCAAAAAGCATCAATCCTAACATCCTAATCCTTGTTCCCCGCCAGAAACATTCTGTCAAAATAAAAAGAGAGAAAACAGTATTGGCGAAAATACAAATAACCAATACAAAGGTCCCCCACATTGATCGCATTCGTAACCTAACAGACCGCTATTTAAACTCAGTATGCAAAGCAGGGTTAATTGGAGACATCTATTTCCCTTCCTTCATCAGCTTTAATAGGATAAAAAATGAATTGACCTGTAGTAAACTCAACCGTAGAGAGCATCAGCGCTTAAGAACCGCGTCCAAAATCGCTCGCTACAGAAAAAATGGCGCCCACCGTGGGGCCAACGTCTCTGTTTTTCTTCTTCCTTTTCACCTCTTGTGTGAATACCACAGATTGGGGCTTCCGCCGGGGAACTCATTTTCTGTCAGGAACTTAGGATTTATAGCTTTAAAGGTCTAGGATGTTTAGGACAAATATATATACTGCTTTTCCTAATTGCTATACGTGTTTATTTTTCTGCTAATGGGAATGCGTGTGATGCCGCGTGTGGAAAGATTGAGTATACACTTAAGATAAGTGATGGCGACGAGGTCGACCATCAACCTCAGTGGAGGCTGACCAATGCAACCCATTCTCTCACCTAGATAATGGGCCGATTGTTAAGTCTGAGAAGCTGAGGAGCCAAACCCTTTCGTAGTGCGAAAACTATCGGGAATAGTTGTTACGCAATACTACCCTCATTTGAGGCTGGTGATCTATTCTCGGTGAATGGAACTTACTCTAAGATTGCTTTACAACTCGCTGGCGATCCGCTTGTTGTTTTGCTTTCCTGGGAGGAGCTGATGATAATGAGTACATGTACAAAAATCACCCTAGTATAAACCTTTGGGGATGGGTAGAGCCTTGACTTCATGACAACGACCCTTTGACCCCATGTTTTTTCTATGTTTTTGTGTGCTGCATTCATGCATTCATTTATAAAGCATTAAAACATTCAAAAAAAAAATCGCTTCTAGTCTCTCTGTTTTTCAAATTAAACTGAGACTGTGATTGCAAATATCAGAGAAAAGGATTGTGCTAATGGATTTCGGTAGAAGGAGAACTCATAGTTATACCTTCAAGGTTCCAAAGCTAGAGGATTTGAGAAGGTTAGCGAGGATGATCACTAACCCTGAGGCTTTCAGAGCCAAGCATGGAGGTCTGCTACCACCGTTAAGAGTCCATGTGATTGAGGGAATCATGGATGCGCTCATTCAGTTTTATGATCCGGTTTATCACTGTTTCACGTTCCCGGATTACCAGCTTGCACCAACACTGGAGGAGTATTCTCATCTGATTGATTTACATATCACTGATCGAGCTCCATTTTCCGGACTGGAAGAAATTCCAAAGAATCAGATCATTGCAAGAGCAATTCATTTGGATGAGTCTGAGGTCAGGACTCACATGACCACCAAGGGTGGCATCCAAGGTTTGCCAGCCCAGTTCTTGACAAAAAAGCCCTGTATTTTGCCAGTATAGGAAACGTGAATGCTTTTGAAAGCATCTTTGTCTTGCTCACCTACGGGTTATTTTTGTTTCCCAACATCAATAACTTCGTTGATATTAACGCCATTAAGGTTTTTCTCATTGGAAACCCTGTACTGACTTTGCTCGCAGATGCGTATCATTCTGTACACTTGGGAAATTTGTACAGTGGAGGGGAGATCACATGCTGTGTACCTTTGCTTTACAAATGGTTTATCTCTCACTTTCCCAAGTCTGCTGCTTTTTGGGATTGTAAGAGTGCCTTACGTTGGTCGCAGAAGATCATGTCCCTTACCAACTCTGATATAGATTGGTGTAATAGGATCTATGATGGAATCAGGATCATTGAACGTTGTGGAAACTTCCCCAACGTACCCCTTATAGGAATTAAAGGAGGAATCAACTACCATCCGGTATTGGTTCTTCGTCAATTTGGATACCCGATAAGACATGTCCCACGGGGTGTTCATCTGGAAGGTCTTTTCTTCAAGGAAGGAGAAAATGACAGAGCACTAAAGACGGAAATAGTAAACGCTTGGAGGCATGTTCATAAGAAAGGACGAGAGTCTCTGGGAAAACCAGATTGTGTCTCGGTGGAGCCTTATCTCCATTGGGTACAAACTAGAGCTCTCAAGCTAAAGATGCCTTATCCTCATTACGGAATTCTTCCGCCGAGGGAATCTGTCATGTACTTCATGACGGAAACTGAAAAGCTTCAGGTTACTCTCAACAAAGTTCAAAAGGAGAGAATTTCTTGGAAGAACAAGTACCGCACCCTCAACGTAGAGTGCATCAAAATACAATAATTACTGAAAGATAAGGATGCTCTGATTGAAATTTTGGAGCAACATGCTGTGGAATATCAGGATAACCAAAGGAATTTGCTCGCTCCTTTCACCGGGCAAAGGAATGACAACCCGACAACGGCCCAAGAGCCCCGGTCAAAGAAAAGGAAGATGCCAGAATCAGCACCCGATTTCTCTTCAGAGAGGACTCGGGACCCATTAGTTTAGGTTTCTGTTTCTGCACCTTGTAATCTACTGTATTTCCATTTCTGTAATCCTTTGAATTCAATGAAAAAGGGGTTTCCCCACCGTTTGATATTTTTAATCTAATTGTCGAAGTTTATTTTGATTAAACCTTAAACAATTAATATAATCATTGCATTCATCATTTTCACATTGCGTATTCTTCTTACCTACGAATCTCACGTTTGTGTCTCGATTCTAAAGTCAAACTGTCTCATTCGTATAATACTCGGGCCAATCGTCAGAAAAAGATGGATGATCTTGAGGAAGAAAATAGAGAGTTGAAAGAAGAGATCGACGCTCTGAGAGAGGATATGGGAAAGCTTCGTAACGACATGCAAGCCATGGCAGAAGCTCAGCTACAAAGAACTGTGATCTCAGAGATCACCTCGACGCCCATAGTGGAGAAGTATGATCCTAGGTATCAAATACCGAAAGATCGTCCTTGGGGCATGTCTGTTAACTATATCCCAGAAGGATATGTTCCGCCGATCACTGAAGATCAGGGAATCACAACAGAAGCCGCTGGGCCTGAAGGTTACAAACTTCGGGAAAGCGAAGATGCCAGGGGCATACTAAAGACTCCTGAAGGTTACAAACTTCGGGAAACGCCAACATTCACTGCCGTAGTCACGGTACCACCCCCTGTGGTGCACACTGTCCCGGAAGGACAGATTCCACAGATACCTTCTAGTAAGAAGGAGACTATGTTTGACAGAATGGAGGAATTCCAGGAGCAGTTCTTGGAAATGCAGAAGGAGCTGCAAGCCATTCGCGGTCAGGATCTATTTGGAAAGGACGTCGCAGATCTCTGCTTGGTCCCAAATGTGAAAGTCCCACACAAATTTCAAGTGCCCGACTTTGAAAAGTACAAGGGTAACTCTTGCCCTCAAAGCCATCTGGTGATGTACGCTCGACGGATGTCAGCTCAGACGGAGGATCAGGACCTACTGATTCACTACTTTCAGGATAGTTTAAATGGTGCCGCACTCAAATGGTACATGGGTTTAAACCGTACTACGATCAGTACATTCAGAGATCTTGGTACTGCCTTTGTCCAACAATACAAATACAATTTGGACATGGCACCCGACAGAGATCAACTCAGATCGATGTCTTAAAAAGACAAGGAAACCTTTAAGGAGTATGCTCAAAGGTGGCGTGAAATTGCCGCTCAAATTTATCCACCTCTTGAGGAAAAAGAGATGACAAAGATCTTCTTAAAGACCTTAAGCTCATTTTACTATGACCGAATGGTTGCCAGTGCGCCCAGTGATTTCACCGAGATGGTGGGCATGGGCGTACGTCTTGAGGAAGCCGTCCGAGAAGGATGTTTGGTAAAAGACACTGGATCGACGAGCGGTACTAAAAAATACGGTAGTGCTCTCCCTAAGAAAAAAGAGCAAGATATTGGGAATATCTCTCTCAGAAAGCAAAGGCGACGATATCAACCGGTAGCAGCTGTAACTCCTGCTATCAACCCTGCGTCTATTCCTACGTATCAACCTCAGGTTGCACAGAGCCAACCTGATCAGCAAAGGACACAACAGCCTCTTCAGCAGGCTCGTCCTCCATATAACAATAACCGTACAACACTGCCATCAGGGTTTGATCCTATACCCATGTTGTACGCAGAACTATTTCCATTACTACTAGCTAAGGGGCACATTCAAACTAAATCTCCTCTTACAGTACCGAAAAATCCGCCTTTTTGGTTTAAGGTGGATCAAACTTGCCCTTATCATCAAGGAGGACCAGGGCATAACATAGAGACTTGTCTCAATTTCAAGTCCGACGTACAAAAACTTGTTAGGAGCGGGGTCTTATCCTTCAAGGATACAAATCCTAATGTTCTTACGAACCCGCTGCCTCAACACGAGAAGGATGCAGTCAATTTGATAGAAGGAGAGACTAACAATGTCTATCAAATTCACAATGTACTCTTGTTAAAGACCAATCTGGTTAAGATGCATTGTAGACGGAGTGGATATGGCCATGTGCCACCTCATAATTATCACCAGTGTGATGTCTGCTCTAAAAACAATCAAGGATGTTCTATGGTGCAAGCAGCTCTACAGGAACAGATGGATCTCGGATGGATCCAAGAGCACCGAGTTCATGGGGTTAACATGGTCTATGCGAACTCCAACATCATTCAGAACCACGATATCCGTGCAATGAATGTCAACTTGGTGGCAATGCACTCAAGGCAAAGCCAGTATCATAATCTGCCGCGACACGATTACAGTTCCTGTCTGACTTGCTCGGTAAACAAACAGGGATGCTCTTTCATACAAGAGACCCTCCAGCGTCAGATGGATCTTGGATGGATCCAAGACTACCGTGATAGGAACCCTTATCAGATCAACATGGTTCAGATCTTCGATATTCGCGTGATGAATACCAACTTAGTAGAGTTACATGCTGAACAGGTCCGACTCGGATTCCTGATATCACATGACTATCAAAGCTGTAAAGCGGGTTGCAAAAACGATCGAGGTTGTACCCTTGTCCAGGAGGCACTTCAGCACTTGTTAAATCACTGGTGGATGCCAATCTATATGGATGAAGATACTCAGCAGATTAGTATCAGTAACAGGAATCCTACTCGGCGTCAGAGTCAGGATGTCCGATCAATGGAAGCTAACCTAGTGAGGTTACATTGTATTCAAAGTGGGCGTGGCCAGGTGCCACCACACAATTATGACCGTTGTAGTGTCTGTTCGGAAAGTAACAAAGGGTGTTACCTTGTGAGAGCAGCTCTTCAGGGTCAGGTGGATCGTGGAGAGATTCGCCCATATCCGGGTTTTGGACCCATCAACTGGTCGCCGAACTACCTTGCCGAGCAAGTTGAGGATGTTGTCACGATCTCTGGTCATCACAGGACCAGGGATGTTTTTGCCATTATCCCTCTACTTGACGAATCTAAAGTTCCCAACCGGGAACGGATCGAGATTACTTATGATGGTCAGAAAAACCAGAAGGTTCCCATAGTCATCTATCTGCCAGGACCAATACCGTATGAATCAACTAAGGCTATCCCTTACAAATACGGTGCAACGACAGTTGAAAATGGAAAGGAAATTCCATTACCCTCCGTCGTGAATATTGCAGACATCAGTCGTGTAACACGGAGCGGTAGAATCTTCAACCGAGGGGTTAGAGAACCTAACAAAGAAAAGGAACTTCAGACGGAAGCTCCTGATCCACCAGTCAGTCAATCCAGTAATCCAGACCTTTCGAAAAATAATGATGAGATGCTGAAGCTCATCCAAAGGAGTGAATACAACATTGTCGATCAACTGTTACCTTCAAAGATCTCAGTGTTATCACTGTTACTCAGTTCAGAAGCCCACAGGGAGGCTCTACAGAAAGTCTTGGAGCAAGCCTTTGTGGAACAGGATGTAACAATCAGACAGTTCGATAGCATTGTCTCTAACATCACTTCCTGCAACAATTTGGGATTTAGTGATGAGGAATTACCTGAAGAGGGTCGCCGTCATAACATGGCGCTCAACATTACAGTTAACTGCCAGGACGATGCTTTAGCCAGCGTACTGGTAGACACAGGGTCAGCCCTGAATGTTGTGCCGAAGCCCACTTTGATGCAATTGTCATTCAAAGGCCCTCCGATGAGAGTCAGCGAGGTCGTCGTCAAAGTATTCGACGGATCCAGAAAAACGGTTATCGGTGAAGTTGATTTTCCCATAACTATTGGTCCTCACACTTTCCAAGTCACTTTCCAGGTCATGGACATCCGGGCAACATACAGTTGTTTATTAGGAAGACCTTGGATACATCAGGCTGGAGCGGTTACGTCAACCCTTCACCAAAAGCTAAAGTTCGTCAAGAACGATCAACTTGTCACAGTTTGTGGGGAACAAGCCTTGCTTGTGAGCAACTTGTCATCATCTACTGGCATAGAACCCGAGGAGGTTATTGGAACTCAGTTCCAAGCACTATCGGTGGGAAAGGACAATCAGTTCAAAGAAGGAACTTCGACTTCTTCATACAAAGATGCTATCAAAGCAGTCGAGAGTACCGATACGACAGGATGGGGACAGGTTGTCATTCCTATTAATAATAAAACAGAAGGGTCTTGGTTTTTCTACAACCTGTACCCAGACAGCTGCTAACGATGAAAGTCTTCATCCCATTCTGAACTTCTTCCACAGTGGAGGTTTCCTCCACCCATTGTCTCAAGCAGTACATGCTATCAATGAAGAAGATCCCTCTGACACAGATGAGGAATAGACGTCCTACCTTAACGAGGACGGTTATATGTCTTAGGAGGAGGTGCCTATACCATTTTGCTATCCCGCACAGAGTCCGAGATTTATACCACGGTCAAATGTCGAAATGATATATGGAGATTGTGATCCGGAAGAATGTCGTGCTCCACCCAATTCATTAGAGGAAGACACTCCGATGAAAGACCAATTTGACTACAATTACTATGGCCCAATGGATGGTCTGCCAATGTGGCAGCCCTACCCAGGAAACTTGGGGCAAGAGAGTCAGCCGAACAATGAAAATCAGCTGACCATTTTTTAACAGAATACCTGTGTCCCCACCATGTCATGGGATCAACACTCAGGTCATTCAGAAACTACTCAACATGAAGATGAATTCGCAATGTTTGCAGGACTTGAATTCATCAATTATGCTTTTCCCGAGGTCAACGTCATCGAGAGAGATGACTCCTCCAGTTCGAAATAAGTGTGGGACACCTTGGGACAACCGAGTGGGAAATACGACTATATGGTCAAGTACACCGCTCCCGAAAGCTCTCGTATCAGGCTCGAAGATATCCAGCCTACTGGATGGGGAGATACAGCTGAGAGCACAAATGCTATGCAAAATACAACTGTGGAATTCTCCTACGACAATTCTGTTTGGGAGACAGATTCCAATGATCCTGCTCCACCAGAAATCAGCGTCATTTCTGAAGACAAATCAAGGAAGGTGCCAGACTTTGTGATTCACCGAGGAGTTCGCCGCCAATGGGTTGCCATCGAGGTTCTGAAAGTCGTGCATCAGTCAAAGTAATTGCTATCTTTAACCTTTCACCCTGCCCAGGTGAAACAGATGTTTTGATAGGGCTCACTTTCTGTAAATTTCCCTCTTTGCTTCACCCAAAGCGACAGAGTTTTGTTTTATAGGGCTGTAGTTTCAAGAATCGACTTGTTCATTAATAAAATAACGTCGTTCTGTAGTTTCTGCATTTAATTGCTGTTTTCTCTTTTCTCTTTCCTCAGAAAATGGTAATCCTAAAAAACAATTCAATAATAAAAACAAGCAGTAAAAAAAATACACTTCACACACTTTTGCATTTTCTCTATCTCTTCTAAACACGAATCATCACGTCATGCAGATTGCTTGTTTTAAACCCCGTTGAAACATGCGATCCGATGCCTTCTCCCAACTTTGAGTTCCCGGTATTTGGGGCAGAAGAAGAAGTTGACAACGAAATTCCAGAAGAGATCTCCCGACTACTCAGACAAGAGGAAAGGTCCATTGAACCTCACAAAGAGTTGTTGGAAACGGTAAACTTGGGTTCAGAGCAAGAGAGAAAAGAAATCAGGATTGGGGAACTGCTCGGTCCAACTGCCAAAGAGAGTTTGATAAAGCTTCTCAAAGAATTCCCCGATGTGTTCGCTTGGTCCTATCAGGATATGCCAGGGTTGGATACCAGCATCGTGGAACATCACTTACCGTTAAGTTCGGAATGTCCGCCAGTAAAACAAAGGTTGAGACACACTCACCCGGACATGGCCATCAAAATCAAAGAGGAGGTACAAAAACAAATTGACGCGGGTTTCCTCGCCACGTCGGAATATCCTCAATGGTTAGCCAATATCGTACCTGTTCCAAAAAAGGACGGAAAAGTCAGAATGTGTGTAGATTACAGAGATCTAAACAAGGCTAGTCCAAAGGACGACTTTCCTTTACCACACATTGACATGCTGGTGGACAGTACAGCAAAGTTCAAAGTTTTCTCCTTCATGGATGGATTCTCGGGCTATAACCAGATCAAAATGGCACTGAAAGACATGGAGAACACTTCGTTCATTACCCCATGGGGCACCTTTTGTTACAAGGTAATGTCGTTCGGTTTGAAGAACGTCGGGGCAACCTATCAAAGGGCCATGACTACTCTGTTTCATGACATGATACACAAGGAAATCGAGGTATATGTCGATGATATGATTGCAAAATCAAAAATAGAGAGTGAGCACGTTGAACATCTGTCAAAATTGTTCGAACGTTTAAGAAAATTCAAGCTCCGCTTGAATCCCAACAAGTGCACCTTCGGTGTCCGTTCAAGGAAACTACTAGGGTTTATCGTCAGCTAGAAAGGAATTGAGGTTGATCCTGACAAGGTCAAGGCCATTCAAGAAATGCCTTCTCCGAAAACTGAAAAATAAGTCATAGGATTCTTGGGACGTTTGAACTACATCTCCAGATTCATATTCCTTATGACCGCGACCTGTGCGCCGATTTTCAAGTTACTCAAAAAGAACCAGGATTGCGTTTGGTCAGAAGATTGCCAAACCGCCTTCGACAGTATCAAGGAATATCTGTTGAATCCTCCGATTCTATCACCTACAGTGGAAAAAAGACCACTGATCATTTACCTCACAGTTCTAGAGGACTCAATGGGCTGTGTACTTGGCCAACAAGACGAAACCAAAAGGAAAGAGTCTGCCATCTACTATCTGAGCAAGAAATTCACCGACTGTGAAACTCGGTACACGATGCTCGAGAAAACTTGCTGTGCTTTGGCTTGGGCAGCCAAACGTCTTCGCCAGTACATGATTCGTCATACTACTTGGTTGGTCTCCGAAATGGATCCAATCAAGTACGTTTTTGAAAAACCTGCTCTTACGGGAAGAATTGCCCGTTGGCAGATGCAGTTATCAAAATATGACATAGAGTACCACGCTCAGAAAGCCGTTAAAGGAAGTATTTTAGCCGATCATTTGGCTCATCAACCGATTGACGATCAAGAATCAATCGGGTTTGACTTCCCAGACGAAGATGTCATGTACTTAAAAATGACAGATTGCGATGAACCGTTACCCAGTGAAGGGCCAGAACCAGGTTCCTAATGGGGACTTATCTTTGACGGAGCAGTTAATCATTACGGAAATGGAATTGGGGCAATCATTGTTACCCCTTAGGGTACCCACATTCCTTTCACCACTCGACTTACGTTCAAATGTACGAACAACAAGGCCGAATACGAAGCTTGTATCATGGGTCTCGAAGAAGCAATTGATTTAAGGATAAAAAACTTGGACGTATATGGCGACTCAGCCTTGGTCATCAATCAGATAAAAGGAGATTGGAACACATACCAATCAGGATTGATTCCTTACAAAGACTATGCAAGAAGGTTGTTACCTTTCTTCAACAGAGTTGAGTTTCATCACATCCCTCGTGAGGAGAATCACATGGCTGATGCATTAGCCACTATCTCTTCCATGATTAGTGTAGGTTAATGGAATGACATACCTAAGATCGACATAATGCGCCTTGAACGGCCCGCCTACGTCTTCACGATTGAAGCAATCATAGACGACAAACCTTGGTATCATGATATCAAATGCTTCCTTCAGAAATAAGAGTACCCACCTGGGGCACTCCGAAAAGACAGGAAAACCCTCAGAAGATTGGCTGGAACTTCTTCCTGAGCGGTGACACTCTCTATAAGAGAAATTTTGACATGGTCTTGCTCCGATGCGTAAACAGACCAGAAGCAGACATGCTTATGAAAGAAATTCATGAAGGATCGTTTGGCACTCATGCCAACGGACATACAATGGCGAGAAAAATTCTAAGAGCATGGTACTACTGGTTGACAATGGAATCCGACTGCTACAAGTACATGAGGAGGTGTCACAAGTGTCAGATATACTCCAACAAAATTCATGTACCGCCATCATATCTCAAATTTCTTTCTTCCCCGTGGCCTTTTTCCATATGGGGAATCGACATGATTGGCATGATTGAGCCCAAGGCTTCAAACGGACATCGGTTCATCCTGGTAGCCATTGACTACTTCACCAAGTGGTTCGAAGCAGCGTCATACGCTAATGTAACCCGACAAGTGGTGATCCGATTTATCAAAAACAATATCATCTGCCGTTATGGTGTTCCAAGCGAGATCATTACTGATAATGGATCTAACTTGAACAATAAGATGATGAAAGAGTTGTGCGTAGAGTTCAAGATCGAACACCATAACTCATCTCCCTACCGACCCAAGATGAACGGAGCGGTAGAAGCGGCTAACAAGAACATCAAGAAGATCGTTCAAAAGATGGTTGTAACCTACAAAGACTGGCACGACATGCTACCCTTTGCGCTTCACGGTTATCGCACATCTGTCCGCACTTCAACAGGGGCAACCCCTTTCTCTCTAGTGTATGGCATGGAAGCAGTGCTCCCCATAGAAGTAGAGATCCTATCAATCCGAGTATTAATGGAAGCTAAGCTCACCGAAGCTGAATGGTGTCAAAGTCGACACGACGAACTGAATCTGATCGAAGAAAAGAGAATCACGGCACTATGCCATGGTTAGTTGTATCAACAGAGAATGAAGAGGGCGTTCGACAAAAAGGTTCGACCTCGTGTCTTTAGAAAAGGAGACCTCGTGCTCAAGAAGATTCAATCATTTCTCACCGACTCTCGGGGCAAGTGGACTCCGAATTATGATGGCCCCTATATGGTCACGAAAGCTTTCTCAGGCGGCGCCTTGAGACTCGCAACTATGGACGGAGAGGAATTTGCCTACCCCACGAATGTTGATGTAGTCAAGAAATACTTCGCCTAAAAAAAAACGTCTCGGTGGATTGAAAACCCGAAAGGGCGGTCCAGGCAAAAGTTAGAGACATGGAAAAAATTATCCCGGTGGATTGGAAACATCGAAGTACAATCCAGGCAAAAATTAGGGATAATGGCGAGTAACTATGTTTAACAGAGGCAAGTTCCTCAGCAGCAGCAGCAGTTACATCATCCGTTAGGAAAACTCCAGTCAAGGTCATCTTCGACAGAAGCTCAGGATGTCCCGAATTCAAAGTTGGTAGAAGGATATTGGTCGTTATGTTTCAACGTAGCCCTTTTCCCTGTAAATTACCATTTTCTAACTTTGTATATACTCTTTGGAATCACGCGTTTGGATGATCTCCATCTTATCAATAAAATTTGAGCACTTGTGCTTTTGTTTGTAATTCTTATTTGTTTTACCTTTACAGAACGACGTTGTTAACATGATTAACGATTCTTGAAATAAAACAAAAAAATGAATTTACTTGTTAAAACTTTTTCTGCTTTAAAATAAAGACGGCAATTTCTTTTGACTGTTGAACATCAGAAGAACATCAACCACTTCTCCAGAAGTAAGCGAACTTCAAAGTGTAGAATCAAAGTACTCCTTCTAACCCAGTACGCCTGAATGAAGGGATCAACTGTGTCAGAGACCTTGTTTCGTCTGACACGCCTCGGCCGAGTTCTTATCTCCTAAGCCCGATCAATGGTATTCCCCGCAGGGACTATCTCTCCTAAGCAAGGTAGAATTGCTACTTTTGGACCAACGATACTTCTTCGCCCCGCGATGGCCGAGTATCCAGCCATGTTCATCCGTCAATTTGTATGTCGCGTCAGTTTTGTCAGCATATACATACATCATGCATTATTGATTTACATTCATATTGCATCACTATCACTCTATCGGTCTTGTCCCTTAGTGGTAAAAGTCCTCTCAATCGAGTTGTCAGCCGTTTCCTCGACAGGAAGTGTTGCGTCTGGACGATCTCTCTCCAGTTTATTTCTGGATTGAAATTGGCCCTTGACCACTTTGATAACTTGAACCTCTGAAAAACCAGAGAGCCCTCAGTTAACATCACTCTTCGCCATTGAAGATGATATCCTTGTTTTCCCGGATTAAAGAAAATCCCGAGAGAAAGCCTCCTAAATCGGAGATTCGGCAGTACGGCAGTTTTTCTCCAAAAAACCCATTGATGAAAAGGTCATCGGCACCTCAAAATTGGATCACATCATACGGAATTTCTCCAGGAAGATCCTGAGAAAAGTATGATGTAAGACCCCAAGCGTGAAAGCAGTCTCTCAAGAGACTCATTTTCCCCAGATAGAGTCGACAAATGGCGTCTCCAACAGAGAAATTTGTGCAACTCTACAACTCAGACAAATGGGTTCCCCACCAAGTTTGACGTCAACTTTTTCCCTCAAATGGCATCTCCCCAGGAAAATTCGGCGAGAAGTTTGAGGGAAAGCTGCTACGAATAGTGTCCCTTGTCAGTAAAGTTTATTGACGAAAGAAACTAAGACCAGTTCCTTGGTAGGAAACCATGAACGAGGGGAAGTTCAAATCAGAAACAAAGACCAGTTCCTTGGTAGGAAACCAGGATCGAGGGGAAGTTTAAATCAAAAACTAAGACCAGTTCCTTGGTAGGAAACCAGGAACGAGGGGAAGTTTAAATCAGAAACTAAGACCAGTTCCTTGGTAGGAAACCAGGATCGAGGGGAAGTTTAAATCAGAAACTAAGACCAGTTCCTTGGTAGGAAACCAGGAACGAGGGGAAGTTTAAATCAGAAACTAAGACCAGTTCCTTAGTAGGAAACCAGGAACGAGGGGAAGTTTAAATCAGAAACTGAGACTAGTTCCTTGGCTGAAGACCAGGATCGAGGGGAAGTTAACCTTTTCTAAGCATCATTGCTTAGCAAAAGAAGATGAATGCGCAAGCTGCCATTCATAGCCATCAAAATTTCGGGTATTCTGATATTTAATCCTCTTGCACCCCGAATGCCCGAATACCTTCGTCATTCACACCTTCGGGTCCAAGAAGATTAAATAGAGGCATTTGTCATACCCCAAATTTTGACCACTAAGATTTCCCATCATTGTGAAAATCATCATCACAATATAGATGGGCTATCATACCTCATTAGTCTCCCCAAAGATGGGTGAGCATCCACTACAATCAAGAATTAGGGTTTCAAGCCCTCTCTGAGTGCTTAGACAAAGGATCAATCAAGGAATGACAGGATCTTCAACTTGTCTAACCTCTCAAACACCTACAATGGATCAAAAGGACTTCCACTTCAAGGATTAAGCACAAGGCTGCTCCCTTCTAGGTGGATCAAGTCTCAAGATCGCCAGTGTCACCAAATTAGGGTTTTGGTCGATCAGGGCCTCCAAAGGGAAATTTTCCTCTGGGCACAAGCCAAGGATCCAAAACACAACCTAATATACTCCATGGAACCTCGTAGACCCAATCATCAAGTCAATTTGGCCTCAAGGGATGCATACATCCAAGATCAGGAATTAGGGTTTCTTGACCTAATTCACCCCTAAGTTGACTTTTAGGGCAAATCATGAGCCAATACCTCAAGAGAGGGTTTGAGGGTCTCTAATGAACTATATTGATCCATTTGGAACAATGGATTAATCCAAGAAGCTTGAGCAACAAGTCTCAATTTCATCTGCACCACAATTAGGGTTTTAAGGAAAAAGTCAACTGTAACTTTGACTCTTGACCAGGACATGCTCCCAAATCCTAGGACATGCCTCAATATACCCTATGACACCCATGGAACATGTCCATCAAGTTTGATTTAGGTCAAGGACATGATTTCCTGAAGAATTGCACAGTTTGGAATTCATCTGATAAAAAGTCAACTGTGCACAAAAGTCAACTTTGACTTTTTGTGATTTTTCACCAAAATGGTTTTTTAACCCTAAAATGATGTTAATGTATGATTTGAATCATCATTCACCAAGAAAAATCAAGAAAAGTTGGATAACTTGTAAAAGGGGTAACCATAAAAACTTAGAAAATTTTCTAAGTTAAAAATAAAGTGGCTAGGGTACCAACTTTGGAGGATCATAACTCCTAAACCACAAAGCCATTTTTCCTCATCCAAAGATGGATTTGTAGCCCTCATTACCCTCTACAAAAAGTTCAACTAGACCTAAGTCCAATTCATTAAGGATTTTGAGTTATAAAGTGATCAAAATGGCTGAAAAATGAAAATGTCACTTTTTCTAACACTTAGTGAAATTTTCACTAAGTCCAAATCTGTCTTCATTTTTTTTCCAAATGTAGGGGGATTTTTCACTTGGATTCAAAAGGGATAAAAACCAAACATGTTCAAACAGTTGTTGTATCATGTATGGGCTTTCCAAAATGGCCAAGAACATTGCCAAATTCCATTTGGGCTATGAGTTATGACATTGTCAAGTTGCCTTGTTGAAATCTGCCAAGGCAAGGCAAAATTTGCATTTTTGCTCGATTTGCCAAAATCAGCCAAATCCAAATGTTCCTATCCACTTGGACACCTCAGAGGATTGAATCTAAAGGGGACAATCACTGAGCCAAGCCTCCAAAGTCTTTGGAACAAGAAATAGCATGTTGAACCTAGAATGGCCAAAATAGGGAGAAGACTCCAAATTTGGATTGGGGCATTCAATGAAAGCATCAAGGTGGCATGGACTGAGCCATTTTCATTTGAATTCAGTCAAGACTTATCCAAGACCAAGGGAACCAGCAGCCTGTGCCCTAACCTCTAGTCAATGGCTAGAGGAGACTTGGATTTTCATTTGCCAACATTGGCCAAACCTACTCAGTAGTTGCCATTCACTATTCCTTGCAAAACAAACTTTCTCTACTATAAATAGAGCTCATTTGTGTTCAGTTTAAGTACACCAAAGGCCTACAACACTTGCCTTTCTCAAAATCTCTTTCTCTTGGCAAAAATGCCTTTCTTAGCAAGGTAGCTATCGGGTTTTGAGCTAGAGGGCAATTCCACTCAAACCAATCACACACACACCTCATATACATCACATATGAGCTGATCAAACACTTAAACAACAACTGGAACATTGATTTCTCAGAATCACCAGTCAATTGCTCAAGGTTTTAACCAAAGTGCAGTTGAGATGCCATGAAGTGATCCAGCCATTCTCAGTCAAGTCCAAGCATTCAAACACATTCCATAGGGTGTAGGGAGGCTGTTCAGATCATCACAATTTATCTGTAACACCTCATACTCAGAAATCAATTTACTCTTGCTGTCACGACCTAGAGGTCAATACTTAATTTTTGAAGCCTTAATCCAAGATCACAATTTGTTTTTCATATATTAAACAATTTTGATCATTTTAATTGAATTTTTATTCAATTAAATACATTTTTGAAAACAAATTAGGGTTTTTGGATTAATTCAACCCTCATAAATCATTTTCAAAACACATGGGCCTCTAATAGAGTGCAAGACCCAATCCTTTCTTTGACCAACTCATTTTTGGGCCTCAGTATTGTATAAGTCCCGATACCGTCAAAAAACAAACGGCGCGATCGTCGCCTTTTCAAAACGAAAAACCTTGGGCCTACCCTCGAGTAGTAAGACCCATTTCTTTTCTTAAAACTCACTTGGGCCTCTAATAGAGTGTAAGACCCAATCCCCTTTTAACCAAAACCATTTGGGCCTCACTTATTGTATAAGTCCCTCTGCGTTAAAAGAAAACCTCGGCGCGATCGCCATTTTAAATGGAAAATCAACTGGGCCTACCCTCGTGTTATAAGCCCCACTCTTTTCCTTTAAACCTTTTTGGGCCTCTTGAGAGAGTGTAAGACCTAACCCCCTTGTACAGAAAATCTTTTTTGGGCCTCAGTCACTTGTATAAGTCCCTCTGTACAAATTCAAAACAACAGTGTGCTCACTGATAAAACCCTGGGCCTCTCCTTGAGCTGTAAGCCCCAAATCTTTCTTTTTCAAAGCAATTTCTCCTTTGATTTTGAATATACTATTGTTTTCAATCTTTCTTTGTTGAACAACTAACCAAACAGCATGGAAGCTCTACAACCGAGTAAGTGGTTATTGCTTTCATTTACCGCTTTCATATACATATAACTGTATTGTGGGGCTGTTTCACTGTAAGTCTTCTTTCATAAACTCATATCAACTGTGTAATAATAGTATAGATATTTAGAGTTTCCCCAGCAACTACGTCTAAAACTAGGTGACGTCGTTTCGTTTCGTAGAAATAGACAACTAGATCCCCAATAGGATCACCAGATACAGTCTTCTCTTCGGCTGTCCTCATTAGGAATTGTCAAGAAACTCTACTCCCAGAGATGAATCTATTCTCCGTGAATGGCATCTTTGAGTTTCTTCCAAATTCTCGAACTTTCCTAACTTGATCTATTCCTTGTGAATAGCTTGCCTTGAATTTCTCAGGGTTTGGGGACCCACGGGCTTCTTAAAAGCATCGGCCTCCTCTTGGGCATCGTACAAGGACCCACAGGCTTCCTAAAAGCAACCTCGCCTCCTCTTGGGGTTAGTACAAGGACCCTACGACTTCTTAGAAGTCTTCACAACCTCCTCTTAGGCTTCGTATAATGATCTCTTCCTCCGGGAATGATAGCCTCCTCTTGGGCTTCGTACAAGGACCTCTCGGCTTCTTAAAAGCTTCCAGCCTCCTCTTGGGCTTCGTACAAATTGTCCCGACGACCTCCTAGAGGTATAGGAACATAACTTAGTCATCTGCATAGAACAGTCCTTTCAAAGAGTCTACTACTATTTCTCAAAGCATAGTACAAAAGATGAAACTCTAGACTTGGACAGTCTAATTTCCTTGAGTCTCAAAGACATTCTTAAGCACCCTTCAAAAATAGGAAGGAACCCCTTAGACTCGGACAGTCTCAATACCCTTCGGATTTCCCACTTCCTTAAAGAACAGGAATAACCCGGACCCTTGAAACAAATCCTTGAGTACAGTGTTGCTCATATAAGAACTGATTTTCTCTCAAAATCAGTATACTGAACCTGTCACTAAACTGAACAGTCACCATAGCCTCCTCTTAGGCTTTGTATAATGATCCTTCTCCCGTGAAGTTAGCCTCTCTCTTGGGCTTTGTACAATGATTCTCCCCAGCGAGATCAAACAACATTTAGCCTCTCTCTCGGGCTTTGTACGAGACACATAAAAGACTCCCTCGTTGAGTCAATCACCCTTTCGCCTCCATCTCGGGCTTTGTACGAGATACAAAAAACTCCCTCGTTGAGTCAAAACCTTCCAACCTCTCTCTCGGGCTTTGTACGAGACACATGATAGCCTCCTCTTAGGCTTTATATAAGAAAACCACTGGTTGATCCAATTAACCTTTTAGCATCAAAGCTGTGCCTCGTTCACAGTACACAAACACCAACAACTCTTTCCCCTTCATCTAATCGCTGTAAGCGGCAAGCCTCTGGATCATCTACATTCATGCCATTGTCCCTCTTTTAGCATGAGAAATCCCTAAGGAAAGATAGCATTGCTCAACACTGAGTTAAAGTCTTCTCCTTCAGGTTGGAAATCCCCTATAAAGGAAATTATGGCATTGTCGGATTCACAAATCCCGGTTAAAGTAATTCTCCTTTATAAAACAGTTGTGACATACAACCCCCTATTTAGAGATGACAAATTCTCTCTAAAGTCAACAACTTTTAGCTTCATATCTTGGGCTTTGAACAAGATACAAATAGACCTTTCAACTTCATATCTTGGGCTTTGAACAAGATACAAACAAACTTTCGCTTCACGTCTTGGGCTTTGAGCAA
Source organism: Lathyrus tuberosus (assembly GCA_022829125.1). NCBI lineage: Eukaryota > Viridiplantae > Streptophyta > Magnoliopsida > Fabales > Fabaceae > Lathyrus > Lathyrus tuberosus. Next base: position 5,850,765 of record JALAZF010000215.1, read on the forward strand.
GACACCAAAAACCATTTCCTCCCATAGAATAGGAGGAACTACGAACGCTCTGATTTCCCTGTTTCGGTAAACGGGAATACGCAGGCATAAGATTGAAAGAAAAAAATCTTAGCAAGCACACTAAACAAAAACCAAAAATCCCATACTCTCACATCAAAAAGCATCAGTCCTAACATCCTTATCCTTGTTCCCCGCCAGAAACATTCTGTCAAAATAAAAAGAGAGAAAACAGTATTGGCGAAAATACAAATAACCAATACAAAGGCCCCCCCACATTGATCGCATCCGTAACCTAACAGACCGCTGTTTAAACTCAGTATGCAAAGCAGGGTTAATTGGAGACATCTATTTCCCTTCCTTCATCAGTTTTAATATGATAAAAAATGAATCGACATGTAGTAAACTCAACCGCAGAGAGCGACCAGCGCTTAAGAACCGCGTCCAAAATCGCTCGCTACACTCCCCCCGCGGGGACACGTCAGCAGGTAACTACCCGCCTCCGAAAGAGTTGGTCAACCCACTTGCCGGAGATCTCGAGGTAGTTACTCTAGGGAGAAGACCACATGCTGGTCTTCTCTATGCCACGTAAGCCCTGGCAGTTATCTGCATTGGGCCTAGTAACCCAACCCAGTGCAGATGACCGTTGGCCCAGTGCCGGGGGCACATTATAAATACCCTCTTCCATAAGAGGGTCAGGTATTCTAATTCTCACTCTCACTACCTTTATGTACTTGCTTGTTCCGTTCGTGACTTTAGCATCGAAGTTCCTTGCAGGTACACCCCCCACCGTCTCACCACCACCGGAGTAGCAGAGCTCATGACGTTTGCTAGCCACCGATCTACTTTCTGATCAGGTACGATCAATTATTAAATAGTTTTATACAGTTTTTTAAAATACTTTTTTTAACAATTTATTAAATAGTTTTTTAAAATACTTGATAAATATTTTTTAAAATATTAAATAGCTTATTAAGTAATTTATATTTCAACTATTAAAATATTAATTAGGTTATTAAATATTAAATAGTTAATTAATTAATTAATATTTAAAATAGATAAAATAGTTTATATTAAATATATAAAATAGTTTATTAACTAATTTATATTTCAATTTTTATCAAATAGATAAAATAGTTTATCTAATATTTATATTTTAACTATTTTATTAAATATTAATAAAATATTAATATCATTAAATAACTATTTACATAACTATTTCAACTATTATATCAAATAGTTTAAACTAACTTATTTAATTTATTAATTAATTAATTAATTTATTCAATATTTTAACTATTTAAATAAGTAAGTGGCAGCAATATTATTAAATATAAATTAAATATTTAATAAACTAATTATTAGTTATATTATTTAATAGTTGAAATATTTATTAAACTAATTATTAGTTGTGTTGTGAATAAGGATGCCTTGAAACAAAGTATTAGACGGTTTTTTTATGATCAAGAAACACACAAGGGTTAGGGTTAAAGGAAAAACAAGAGAAACACAACAAGGATTGGTTATAAACTGTTATTCTTTCCTTTCTCCTTTTGACAAGGATTACAAGTATACAAGAATAACAAACCAACCTCTCTCACCCTTATTAGGTTTTGTCACACTTTAGAATGAGAGACTAGCATGCTATTTATAATAAAATCTAGCACACTAAACTAATGGGCCTTTAACAAATTACCCATTACAAGCTAACTTAGGGTACAAGCTAACTTAAACAATTGGATCCTTAACACAAGACCCAATTCAATATGCTAACAAACCTAGCAATATTAACTAATGCATGCGAACAGACTTCGACCTCATGCTTAACTAGAGTTTGATCCAATATCTCACAAATCTTCACCTTGGATCTAACTCTACCATCAAGAAAAACGGACTAGTTTTCTTCATGCAGCTTTATCAGCTGCATACAGTGGAAAAACTTGCAACTTGGCAACGTCTTGGTGATCATATCAGCATCATTATGATCTGTCGAAACCTTCAGCACTTGGACTTCTCCACACTCGATTACCTCTCTGACGAAATGCATCCTCACATTAATGTGCTTGGTTCGCTCATGATAGGTTGAGTTTTTCGACAGGTGTATTGCACTTTGACTATCACATTTAACAGTGATAACTGGACCTTGAAGTTTCAGCTCCTTTACAAAACCTTCAAGCCACAACGCTTCCTTCACAGCTTCAGTTAAAGCAATATATTCTGCTTCAGTGGTTGATAAGGCAACCACCTTCTAAAGTGTTGCTTTCCAACTGATTGTTGTCCCAAACATAGTCAACACATATCCAGAAATAAATTTTATGGAATCCATACAACCTGCATAATCATAGTCGACATATCCTTCGATTGCTGCTTTACTATCATCACCCAAGGCTCCACCATAAATTAGGACCCTATTCAGAGACCCATTTATGTACCTTAAAATTCACTTCAATGCTTGCCAGTGAGCCTTTCCAGGATTCGCCATGTACCTGCTTACAAGACTTATTGCATATACTATGCCGGGTCTAGTACAGACCATAGCATACATCCAAGAACCAACTGTATTAGCATATGGAATGCTATTCATATAAGTTCTTTCGACATCAGTAATGGGACACTGATCTATACTCAACTTGAATTGAGGGTTTGTCGGAGTCACAACAGGCTTTGAATTCGACATACCATACTTTTTGAGAATCTTCTGTAGGTATGCCTCTTGAGATAAGCATAATTTCGACTGCTTTCTATCTCTTCGGATGTCAATCCCAAGAATCCTAGACGCAGCTCCCAGATCCTTCATTTTGAACTTTTTATTGAGTTCAGCCTTCACCCTCATTACCTCTTCGACATTATTGCTTGCTATTAGAATATCATCCACATAAAGCAACAAAATAACAAATGAATTACCAAGTCAAAATCTGAAGTAAACACAGTGGTCGAACTGACTTCTAATGAAACTTATGCGTGCCATGAACTTGTCGAATCTCCAATTCCATTGTCGAGGAGATTGTTTCAGTCCATATAAAGATATTTTCATCTTGCACACATAATCTTCCTTCCCCTTTTCGACATACCCTTTAGGTTGCCTCATCAGGATCGTTTCATCTAGATCACCATACAAGAACGCAGTCTTCACATCCATCTGTTCCAGTTCAAGGTCGAACTGTGCCACTGTGGTAAGCAACATTCGAATGGATATATGCTTCACAACAGGAGAGAACACATCATTGAAGTTGACACCTTCTTTCTGAGTGAACCCCCTAGCAACCAACCTTGCCTTGTATCTCTTCGACGCTACTCCTTCGATTCCTTCCATAACTTTGAAAAACCATTTACAGCTGACTAACCTGGCTCCAACAAGTTTCTTGATCATTTCCCATGTGTTGTTGTCATGAAGAGATTTCATCTCATAATCCATGGCCTTCATCCATTTAGTCTTCTTTCGACTCCTCATAACTTCCTTATAGTCTCTAGGTTCTTCGTCGAGAACCTCACTTGTAGAGATTAAGACATAAGCTATAAGATCTGCATACCCAAGTCTCTGAGGTGGCTTGATGACTCTTCTCGACCTGTCTCTTGCTAGCAGGTAGCCATTATCAGTCTCCTCTTCTTCGACAACATCTTTTACATCTTCTTCGACTTCATCTGGGGTACGCAATTCAGCATCAACATGCTCCACCTCAACAGGAATCTCTTCATGTTCCAGCTCTTCGTCAGCATCATCAGTTTTCTTGAAAGCCATCTCAGCTTCATTGAAAACTACATCTCGACTGGTGATACACCTCCTGTGACCTAGCTCTAGGAACCATAGCCTATAAGCTTTGACTTCTTCAGTGTATCCCATGAACATGCACTCTAGAGCTCTAGGTTCGACCTTGTCTTGCCTATTGTGAGCATAGGCCACACAGCCAAATACTCTTAGTTTGTCGAGACTAGGTGGATTTCCCGACCAAACTTCTTCAGGTGTCTTCATTCCCAAGGCAGTCGAGGGACATCTACTTATTAGATAAGCTGCTGTCAAAACAGCCTCTGCCCAAAACACCTTCTTCAATCCAGCACTAACCAATATACATCTAACCCTTTCAAGGATTGTTCGATTGAATCTCTCATCTAAGCCATTTTGTTGAGGAGTACCTGCTACAGTCTTATGCCTTGCAATCCCAGACTCAACACTGTAACTGTCGAACGCTTTGTTGCAGAACTCAAGGCCATTGTCGGTTCTTAACCTCTTAACCTTTCTGCCAGTTTGAGTTTCAACCAGAACCTTCCAACTTTTGAAATTCTCAAAAGTTTCATCCTTCGTCTTCTAAATGAATACCCATAACTTTCTGGAATAGTCATCAACGATGGATAGAAAATACCTTGCACCTGAGTGTGAAGGATTCCTTGCAGGCCTCCAAAGATCAGCATGAATGTAATCTAGGGATCCATGTGTTCTTTGCTTGTCTTTGTTAAACTTCGCCCTATAGTATTTACCAAATACACAAGATTCACAAAACTCCAACTTTTTGACTTTGTCACCACCTAGCAGGTTCTGCTTCCCGAATTCGACCAGGCCTCTTTCGCTGACATGGCCCAATCTCATGTGCCGCAATTCTGTCTTCGACACAGGTTTCGTGGATGCAACATTTGTCAAACCACTTACAACCTCAGCCTTAAAGGTATACAAGCCTTGTTTCTTCACGCCTCTCAAGATTTCCTTCGACCCCTTCATGACTCTTAATATACTTTTCTCTCATTGGAAAACATGTCCATTTCTGTTGAATTCACCAAGAGAAATTAAATTTATCTTCAAATCAGGTACATACCCGACTTCAGTCAATAACCTTATTGACTCATCATGGAGCTTGAATCTCACAGATCCAATACCTGCAATTTTGTAGGATTTGTTGTTTCCTAGCAGCACAGATCCACCATCTTGATCACATAGCTCTTCGAACAAATCTCTGTTTGGAGTCATGTGCCAAGTGCAACCTGAATCCATAATCCACTCTTTTCTTGAGTCGGCGCTTGAAACTACAAGGACATCAGATGGGTCGAAGTCATCTTGAACAATGGTTGCGTTGCCATTATCCTTACCTCCATGATCTTTCAGGCGTTCAGGGCACACCTTTCTTGTGTGACCCTCCTTCTTACAATGATAGCATCGAAAACCAGATGCTTCGCCACTATAATACTTCTGCTGACTTTTACCTTTCTTCTTGTCGAACTTAGCATCCTTTCGCAAGAATTTTCCCTTAACGGCCAAATCTTCACCAACCGTCGAAGGTTTATACTCCTTTCGTTCGTTCTAGTCCTTAGAGTACAAGGCTGATTGAATTTCTTCAAAGCTCAGGGACTCTTTTCCATACAAGAGAGTTTCTTTGAAGTAAGCATGTGTTATGGGCAAAGTACACAACAGCAACAGTGTTTGATCTTCCTCATCGATCTTCACATCAATATTTTCAAGATCAAGAATCAGCTTGTTGAACATATTCAACTGCTCAGCCAAAGCTTTGTCTTCACTCATCTTGAAGGAATACAAAGCTTGCTTCAGGTAGAGTCGATTCACCAGAGATTTGGTCATATACAAACTTTCGAGTTTCACCCATAATCCTGACGTTGTAGTCTCCTTTGATACCTGTCGAAGAAACTTATCACCAAGGCTCAACAATATTGCGATGTGGGCTTTATCGATCATGGTCGTCTTTTCTCTTTCCGTTAACACAGCGTCCATGGCTGCCTGTCCCTTCAATGCTTCCAAACAACCCTGCTGAACCAGTAGGGCTTTCATCTTCAAGCGCCACACACCAAAATTGTTCACTCCGGTGAACTTTTCAATCTCATACTTTGTTGAAGACATCTTCTCCACGCTCACCGCACCAATTTGTTATGAAAAACGATACTGAAATAACAAAGTATATTTGGTTTCTTGAACACCAAGAAATCCACAAGGGTAGAAAAGATGGAAAAACTTGAACAAACAAACAAAACCCTATTAGGGTTCACAAAGGAAGAGAAAAGAGGAAGAAGAATAGAGAATTGGTTAAATCTGTTTTGCTATTCACTTTCTCAATAGGGTTCAAAGATTACAAGTGAATACCAACAATTAACCTCTCTCAACCTAATAAGGTTTTGTCACACTTTAGAATGAGAGACTTGCATGCTATTTATAATAAAACCTAGCACACTAAACTAATGGGTCTTTAACAAATTACCCATTACAAGCTAACTTAGGGTACAAGCTAACTTAAACAATTGGATCCTTAACATAAGGCCCAATTCAATAATGCTAACAAACCTAGCAATATTAACTAATGCATGCGAACAGACTTCGGCCTCATGCTTAACTAGAGTTCGATCCATTATCTCACAAGTTGAAATATGAATAGTTGTAATATTAAATAGTTGAAATATTAATAATTGAAATATTAAATAGTTGAAATACTAAGTAAATTATTTAATGATATAAAATAATTAAACTATATAATAAACTATTTAGATAATTCTAGAATCATTTATGTAATAAATATATATGTGTTGCAATAAATTAAACAAATGTGTTGGTTGATTTAGTGGTTATGTACTCAGGGCCGTCTCAATCAAATTAGAGACTCTGTTCTAATTTTAAAAATCAATACTTAATAAAAAAAGTCAAAAAATTTAACGATGTATATTTTTATATAACAAAATCAAACCATCAATAATTATGCAATGTTTATTAGCATAAGAATTAAATAATAAATAATTTATTTATATAATAAATACTTAAATATTTAATTATAAAATTAAAAATTATCTAAAATTTATATAAAAAAAATATAATGGAAGAGTTAATGAAACTCATTTATATATATATTATTAAAAATAAAATCCTTTCAAATGAATTTTATAGCGCGGTTGGCAGCATATTAATTTTCAGGTAGAAGGTTCAATTCTTAACTTGTAACATTTTTGGCAATTTAATAATATATCAAATTAAAAGAAGGGATTCAAGTATCGAACCCCTCTGACTGGCAGCAACAGGTCTTAATCACTGCGCTGCATGGATAATAATGTTATACTCTCAACATAAAAGTATATATAACGTTTTTATTATTATTCTTCATAAAGCCCATATACAAAAATTTGAGGCCCCTCTTTTTTTTAGGCCCTGTGCAACGGGCCAGGTTGCACAGGCCTAAAACCGGCCCTGTGTATGTACTAGTATGTGAATCTAATTGTCATAGATTCAATTTTTCTTGAGACTATTTTTAAACTTTGCATTTTAGCCTTAACATCAACACAAAAAATGATAATAAAAAAGGATAATGTGGAATTAAAAAAAAAAGAAAACGAAAAAACACTCAGTCACATTAGCGGTAGGAACCACATCAGCAGTTCCACGTTATCACCGTTAGTCCAGTCACCTTTTTTTTAACAGATTTCTGACGTCAGAGACTAAAGGCAACACAAAAGTAAGATATAAGAACTTAGATAAAAAAAAATATAGAGACTAAATTCAAAAACTCGCTAACTTACAAGAACCAAAAGACTATTTAAAAAAAAAAAAATTCATGCAAGAAGTTTCAAATGATTAGTTGAAAGATGGTTACGGGTCACTAAAGATTCATGTTAGGTGAAAATTAATATCTATTGGCTAATCAGAAGCTTGATTCCCCACTCTTCCCTATTCTTTCAACGACTAAGCATCATATTTCATTAGTTGGTTTGAGTTCCCATATGGCTGAAAGAATATGTTCTACATCTTCTTTGACTCGTGATTTGGCTAGCAGTCCAGTACTGTTGGACTCTGATTTAGATGGATTTTCCTTCTTATCTTCCTCATAGAAGTGTCAACTTATAGATTAGAGTAGCTAACATGGAGCAGACGATTGTAGGTGTACCGGATGTTGAGTGACTCTGCTTTTGAATTGGCTCCATAGCACCTTTCTTCTAGTCTCTCCAATCTAATGTTGGATACAAGTACTATTATCCCTCTAACTTTTATAGTTTTTTGTATGTAGTGTAGTGTTCCCGTGTTATTCACGAGGATGAATTGAGTTCCCAAGGGATTAATTTATCTATTAGTTTGTATTGTGCTCCTTTTTCTCATGCTTCACGTCACTTACAGCCTATTCCTTTATAATATGAGGTTTTGAAATCATTAGATAGTAAGAAAGCAGCCAAGGTGTTTAAGATTGCCAAGCAATTAGGTTGTACTTAATAAATAGTGTTCAAAATTGGATAAAGAAAATATACCTAATGAAGATTAATGTGACAACCATATATATGAAACTCTATTAATTTCATTTTCGATGATGCACCCTATGGCTTTGGGAAGGTCTAGTCTGATGAAGTGGGTAAGTTAGAGGATCAAGATCCATTTTAATAAGTCAATTTGAAAGAAGAAGATGACAAACCTAAACCTATTTACATAAGTTATCTACTTAATGAATATTTGAAACATATAAATGAAAATATATAAACATCAAAATATATAACATTCTCTCTAAAATGTTCCCAAATCCATTCACACCATGTTATATAGTATAGTAATTATTCAAGGATAGTTAATATTAATGTAACAATCTTTTGAAATTACCTTAATTTCAAATATAGTTATAAGGATAAAGTTATTTTAAAAATAATTTATTATTTAAGATAAATTTGTTTTTTCTTCTTAAGATAAAGTTAGTTTTACTTTTAGTTTCATTATAGTTATAAAAAAAAGATTATGATATTTCTTTAAATAAATGCAAATAAACAAAATAGTTTGTATTATGGAATTAGAGAAAGGTTCTTGACAAGAAGATAAATTATAGATGAGGATCTTCCAAACTTTAAACAAAGAGCACAAGGAATACATATGCTTATCACCTTAACAACTTTGATAACTTTGAAGCAACTCTTCTGTAAGAATTGTTGAATAGAATAAAGGAAACCATTTCACATAGGCAAGATCTATCAATATGGCTTATTATATGGTCATGGATTGATTTCTCAATGCAACATAACTAAACCTACACATCGACATCTCATATGCTTAAACGACTCGAGATGTATGGGTGGACCTAGAAGATTGTTCTTCTCAATACATTTAACCATGAGTCCATCAGTTATGGAGAAATTTATATTTAGTGCAGAAATAGTCTTACACAAATGCAACATATTACTACTCTTTAAAACTTCATGTTGATGAATTGAATGAATTAAAACCTCTACTATTTTGTCATTGTGGAGCTGCTAAAGAAATGACAAAAAAGGAAGAAGAACAATTAGTTCACCTATTTCTAGGAGTCTTTGAAAATGTACACTATGATCATGTTAAAGGAGACATTTTAAACATAAAACCAATGTAACCAAACCTAATCTAAGGAAACTAGTCACTCATCCTTAAGGGATTCATGGTTTCTAAGTGGAAAAGAAATAATAAAGACATACAATGATTAAGAACGAACCCCAAATTGTAGCCTTCTTTTTTCACTGTTCCTAAGCAAAAAAAAAAAACACATTAGACTACATAAATTTTGGATCTTTAATGACTAAACATATTTCTTCTATTTATAGATAAAATTCTGATATCATGAAATAGCAACGCGCCATAATCTATCTACCACGTGATTAATCATTTTAATTGCTTCCAAGTCTCAGAAGAAAGTTGAGATAAAGTCGATATGCGGATGAGTCCATCACTTTTTCCTTCTAGGGTTTGATAGCACTGCAATGTCTAATGGATGTGCCACAATTTGATGAATTATTTGTTTTTGCAATTTAGGCAGTATGTTTGGATCGTGTCAGAGACCTTGTTCAGAACCATGATGGCTTGATGAAGTTCAAAAGCTCTGCTATTGTGTTGGATCATACCACTATTGCATGTCTTATGTACTTTAACTTTACTATAACTATTCTTTATATTTTATCCCTCTTATTACTTTTTCATTGTAACTTTCATAGTAAAATAATATGATAGTTGTATGATTAGGATGATTGCAACACGGTTTCAGCTTTTCCACAAATATTTGACTTTTTTTATTAAAATCTAAAAAATGGAAATGCATTAATAGTAAAAACTATTAAAAACAAATATGTGTACTAAAAACATAGTGTCACAGACTGTCATCCGATACTATTTATCCTACTAGTCATTCTACCTCTTTGATTGACCATGTCATACTTTTCATCTTGAGTATCTCCTTGAACTTGTCAGGTTTGGCTTCTATCCCCTTATGGTTTATTATGTATCTTAAGAATTTACCTCCATGAACCCCAAAAGTTCATTTTTCTAGGATCAACCTCATGTTATATTTTATGTCCTAACCGAATATGATTTGCATGCCCTTAGATTGAGAATATCTACATCATGTGTTGATTAATGTATCATCCATGTAGATCTAGATTTTGTTTGTAATGTGTTTTGAAAAACTTTGTATATGAGTCTTAGGAAAATGGTTTGTGCATTCTTAAGCCGAAACGACAGGACAAATAATAGAATTTTAGTCCATCTGTTTATGAAATCCATTTTGAATACTTCTTATGGGTACATCATGATATATTTTTATCCTAAATAAGCACCCATAAATATGATAGTCTTAGACCTTGAAGATCCGTCTACTAGCATATATATGTTTGGTAGTGAATAAGGATCTTTTGGTCATGCCTTGTGCAGATATATGAACATCGTCCACTGGATGTTATTATTCTTTTACCTTTACATAGTTGGTCTGCCACATTAGGTTTAAAATTTCTTCAAATAAACTTTCCTTTTCCAGTTTCTAAGTTTTAGGTTGAACCATAACTCATTTCTCGCCTACCAATTTCCTTTTATTCTACATTAGAGATATGACAATATGGTCAATAGGTAAGTGGTGAGATACTACTTATGGATCAAGGAATGGCATGATAGGTGGTCTCCATGAAAATAAGTTTCAATTTTCTTCATCATCTAGACAATAGTGGATTCCTCCTCATGAGGTAATTGAGTGACAATCTTTGTGACCTCACTAGTACTTCGAATATCAACCACTTTCACCTTCACCATAGGTTGAGGTACACTCACATTTTATTTATCATGGTCCAACCTAATGAATTTTCACTCATCTCTATAGTACTCTAATTAGATAACTTTCTAATCTCAGTCGAGGTCGCTTCGCTCCATGACTCCAAGAAGAAAGTGTTGTCTTAGAAATCGTCTTCTCGAGGTGTGTTTTTTTAATGCCTTTTCTTATTCTTGATTTGTTCTTCTTTTATCTTAAGTTGCCAAATTTGGACTTCCATATATTTATTGTGAAACTTGGTAAACAAAACAAGTTTGTTTCACTTAAGGGATTAAACTCGAAAAGATCCCAAGACATATTGTGTGAAAATCATAAATTGAAATGGTTTTGACATTAAAGTCGGAAAATGAAAAGAACTTGTAAAAAACTTTGAAAGTAGTAAATGACTTGAAAGTAAAAATTTCAATTCATAAAGTGGAATGTAGATACATACATTATCACAAATTTTTGAGAGTTTCCATATTAGCAGGCTTGGCTTTGCAAAAGAGCATCATGTCATCTGCATATAAGACATGTGAAGGAACTGAAGAACCTTTGGGCCCTTTGATGAGATCCAAGTTTCCTTGCTCAACAAGTTTGGAGATACCTCTACTTAGAACATCCTCAGCCAGACAAAATAAAAGGGGGGGGGAGGGAGAGGATCATCTTGCCTCACACCCCTTCTGCAATTGAAGTAACCAACTTGAGCACCCTTGATAGAGATGGACAACATTGCAGAGGAGAGAATTGTTCGAATTAGCGAGCAGAAATTTTTAGAAAAACCAAGTTTGCTAAACACCTTAAACAAGAAATTCCAGTCAAGGGTATCCAAGGCTTTCCTAATATCAATTTTCACAGCAATGTTCCCACCAAAAGACTTGTTATGGAGTATATTAATAGCCTCTGAAGTTAAGCAAATACAGTCAGTGATTGATCTACCTTTAATAAATCCTCTATGCTCCTGGGAGGTGATTGAAGGCATGATGGAGGCTAATCTGTCAGCTAGCACGTTGGAGAGGATTTTGAATTTGAAGTTTGCAAGAGCAATAGGGCGATATTGGTCCACTGAGCAAGCATTATGACACTTTGGAATGAGGATCAATGTATTGATTTCAAATAGAGTCAGTTATAAGGATAAAGTTATTTTTAAAATAATTTATTATCTAAGATAAAGTTTTTTTTCTTAAGATAAAGTTAGTTTTACTTTTAGTTTTATTATAGTTATATAAAATATTATGATATTTCTTTAAATAAATGTAAATAAACAAAATAGTTTGTATTATGTCATTAGAGAAAAGTTCTTAACAGGAAAATAAATTAGAGATGAGGATACCTCTAAACCTTAAATAAAGAACACAAGGAATACATAGGCTTATCACCTTAACAACTTTGATAACCTTGAAACAACTCTTGTGTAAGAATTGCTGAATAGAATAAAGGAAGCCATTTCAAATAGGCAAGATCTATCAATATGGCTTATTATATGGTCATGGATTGATTTCTCAATGCAACATAACTAAACCTACACATCGACATCTCATATGCTTAAACGACTCGAGATGTATGGGTGGACCTAGAAGATTGTTCTTCTCAATACATTTAACCATGAGTCCCTCAGTTACGGAGAAATTTATATTTAGTGCAGAAATAGTCTTACACAAATGCAACATATTACTACTCTTTAAAACTTCATGTTGATGAATTGAATTAATTAAAACCTCTACCATTTTGTAATTGTGGAGCTGCTAAAGAAATGACAAAAAAGGAAGAAGAACAATTAGTTCACCTATTTCTTGGAGTCTTTGAAAATGTACACTATGATCATGTTAAAGGAGACATTTTAAACATAAAACCACTGTAACATAACCTAATCTAAGGAAACTAGTCACTCATCCTTAATGGATTCATGGTTTCTAAGTGAAAAAGAAAAAATAAAGACATACAATGATTAAGAACGAACCCCAAATTGTAGCCTTCTTTTTTCACTGTTCCTAAGCAAAAAAAACACATTAGACTACATAAATTTTGGACCTTTAATGACTAAACATATTTCTTCTATTTATAGATAAAATTTTGATATCATGAAATAGCAACGCGCCATAATCTATCTACCATGTGATTGATCATTTTAATTGCATCCAAGTCTCAGAAGAAAGTTGAGATAGAGTCGATATGCGGATGAGTCCATCACTTTTTCCTTCTAGGGTTTGATAGCACTGCAATGTCTAATAGATGTGCCACAATTTTATGAATTATTTGTTTTTGCAATTTAGGAAGTATGTTTGGATCGTGTCGGAGACCTTGTTCAGAACCATGATGGCCTGATGAAGTTCAAAAGCTCTGCTATTGTGTTGGATCATACCACTATTGCATGTCTTATGTACTTTAACTTTACTATAACTATTCTTTATATTTTATCCCTCTTATTACTTCTTCATTGTAACTTTCATAGTAAAATAATATGATAGTTGTATGATTAGGATGATTGCAACACGGTTTCAGCTTTTCCACAAATATTTGACTTTTTTTATTAAAATCTAAAAAATGGAAATGCATTAATAGTAAAAACTATTAAAAACAAATATGTGTACTAAAAACATAGTGTCACAGACTGTCATCCGATACTATTTATCCTACTAGTCATTCTACCTCTTTGATTGATCATGTCATACTTTTCATCTTGAGTATCTCCTTGAACTTGTCAGGTTTGGCTTCTATCCCCTTATGGTTTATTATGTATCTTAAGAATTTACCTCCATGAACCCCAAAAGTTCATTTTTCTAGGATCAACCTCATGTTATATTTTATGTCCTAACCGAATATGATTTGCATGCCCTTAGATTGAGAATATCTACATCATGTGTTGATTAATGTATCATCCATGTAGATCTAGATTTTGTTTGTAATGTGTTTTGAAAAACTTTGTATATGAGTCTTAGGAAAATGGTTTGTGCATTCTTAAGCCGAAACGATAGGACAAATAATAGAATTTTAGTCCATCTGTTTATGAAATCCATTTTGAATACTTCTTATGGGTACATAATGATATATTTTTATCCTAAATAAGCACCCATAAATATGATAGTCTTAGAGCTTGAAGATTCTTCTACTAGCATATATATGTTTGGTAGTGAATAAGGATCTTTTGGTCATGCCTTGTGCAGATATATGAACATCGTCCACTTGATGTTATTATTCTTTTACCTTTACATAGTTGGTCCGCCACATTAGGTTTAAAATTTCTCCAAATAAACTTTCCTTTTCCAGTTTCTAAGTTTTAGGTTGAACCATAACTCATTTCTCGCCTACCAATTTCCTTTTATTCTACATTAGAGATATGACAATATGGTCATTAGGTAAGTGGTGAGATACTACTTATGGATCAAGGAATGGCATGATAGGTGGTCTCCATGAAAATAAGTTTCAATTTTCTTCATCATCTAGACAATAGTGGATTCCTCCTCGTGAGGTAATTGAGTGACAATCTTTGTGACCTCACTAGTACTTCGAATATCAACCACTTTCACCTTCACCATAGGTTGAGGTACGCTCACATTTTATTTATCATGGTCCAACCTAATGAATTTTCACTCATCTCTATAGTACTCTAATTAGATAACTTTCTAATCTCAGTCGAGGTCGCTTCGCTCCATGACTCCAAGAAGAAAGTGTTGTCTTAGAAATCGTCTTCTCGAGGTGTGTTTTTTTTAATGCCTTTTCTTATTCTTGATTTGTTCTTCTTTTGTCTTAAGTTGCCAACTTTGGACTTCCATATATTTATTGTGAAACTTGGTAAACAAAACAAGTTTGTTTCACTTAAGGGATTAAACTCGAAAAGATCCCAAGACATATTGTGTGAAAATCATAAATTGAAATGGTTTTGACATTAAAGTCGGAAAATGAAAAGAACTTGTAAATAACTTTGAAAGTAGTAAATGACTTGAAAGTAAAAATTTCAATTCATAAAGTGGAATGTAGATACATACATTATCACAAATTTTTGAGAGCTTCCATATTAGCAGGCTTTGCTTTGCAAAAGAGCATCATGTCATCTGCATATAAGACATGTGAAGGAATTGAAGAACCTTTGGGCCCTTTGATGAGATCCAAGTTTCCTTGCTCAACAAGTTTGGAGATACCTCTACTTAGAACATCCTCAGCCAGACAAAATAAAAGGGGGGGGGGGGGAGGGAGGGGATCATCTTGCCTCACACCCCTTCTGCAATTGAAGTAACCAACTTGAGCACCATTGATAGAGATGGACAACATTGCAGAGGAGAGAATTGTTCGAATTAGCGAGCAGAAATTTTTAGAAAAACCAAGTTTGCTAAACACCTTAAACAAGAAATTCCAGTCAAGGGTATCCAAGGCTTTCCTAATATCAATTTTCACAGCAATGTTCCCACCAAAAGATTTGTTATGGAGCATATTAATAGCCTCTGAAGTTAAGCAAATACAGTCAGTGATTGATCTACCTTTAATAAATCCTCTATGCTCCTGGGAGGTGATTGAAGGCATGATGAAGGCTAATCTGTCAGCTAGCACGTTGGAGAGGATTTTGAATTTGAAGTTTGCAAGAGCAATAGGGTGATATTGGTCCACTGAGCAAGCATTATGACACTTTGGAATGAGGATCAATGTATTGATTTCAAATAGAGTCAGTTATAAGGATAAAGTTATTTTTAAAATAATTTATTATCTAAGATAAAGTTTTTTTTCTTAAGATAAAGTTAGTTTTACTTTTAGTTTTATTATAGTTATATAAAATATTATGATATTTCTTTAAATAAATGTAAATAAACAAAATAGTTTGTATTATGTCATTAGAGAAAAGTTCTTAACAGGAAAATAAATTAGAGATGAGGATACCTCTAAACCTTAAATAAAGAACACAAGGAATACATAGGCTTATCACCTTAACAACTTTGATAACCTTGAAACAACTCTTGTGTAAGAATTGCTGAATAGAATAAAGGAAGCCATTTCAAATAGGCAAGATCTATCAATATGGCTTATTATATGGTCATGGATTGATTTCTCAATGCAACATAACTAAACCTACACATCGACATCCCATATGCTTAAACGACTCGAGATGTATGGGTGGGCCTAGAAGATTGTTCTTCTCAATACATTTAACCATGAGTCCCTCAGTTATGGAGAAATTTATATTTAGTGCAGAAATAGTCTTACACAAATGCAACATATTACTACTCTTTAAAACTTCATGTTGATGAATTGAATTAATTAAAACCTCTACCATTTTGTAATTGTGGAGCTGCTAAAGAAATGACAAAAAAGGAAGAAGAACAATTAGTTCACCTATTTCTTGGAGTCTTTGAAAATGTACACTATGATCATGTTAAAGGAGACATTTTAAACATAAAACCAATGTAACAGAACCTAATATAAGGAAACTAGTCACTCATCCTTAAGGGATTCATGGTTTCTAAGTGAAAAAGAAAAAATAAAGACATACAATGATTAAGAACGAACCCCAAATTGTAGCCTTCTTTTTTCACTGTTCCTAAGCAAAAAAAACACATTAGACTACATAAATTTTGGACCTTTAATGACTAAACATATTTCTTCTATTTATAGATAAAATTTTGATATCATGAAATAGCAACGCGCCATAATCTATCTACCATGTGATTGATCATTTTAATTGCTTCCAAGTCTCAGAAGAAAGTTGAGATAGAGTCGATATGCGGATGAGTCCATCACTTTTTCCTTCTAGGGTTTGATAGCACTGCAATGTCTAATAGATGTGCCACAATTTTATGAATTACATGTTTTTGCAATTTAGGAAGTATGTTTGGATCATGTCGGAGACCTTGTTCAGAACCATGATGGCTTGATGAAGTTCAAAAGCTCTGCTATTGTGTTGGATCATACCACTAATACATGTCTTATGTACTTTAACTTTACTATAACTATTCTTTATATTTTATCCCTCTTATTACTTCTTCATTGTAACTTTCATAGTAAAATATTATGATAGTTGTATGGTTAGGATGATTGCAACACAGTTTCAGCTTTTCCACAAATATTTGAATTTTTTTATTAAAATCTAAAAAATGGAAATGCATTAATAGTAAAAACTATTAAAAACGAATGTGTACTAAAAACATAGTGTCACAGACTGTCATCCGATACTATTTATCCTACTAGTCATTCTACCTCTTTCATTGATCATGTCATACTTTTCATCTTGAGTATCTCCTTGAACTTGTCAGGTTTGGCTTCTATCCCCTTATGGTTTATTATGTATCTTAAGAATTTTCCTCCATGAACCCCAAAAGTTCATTTTTCTAGGATCAACCTCATGTTATATTTTATGTCCTAACCGAATATGATTTGCATGTCCTTAGATTGAGAATATCTACATCATGTGTTGATTAATGTATCATCCATGTAGATCTAGATTTTGTTTGTAATGTGTTTTGAAAAACTTTGTATATGAGTCTTAGGAAAATGGTTCGTGCATTCTTAAGCCCAAATGACTGGACAAATAATAGAATTTTAGTCCATCTGTTTATGAAATCCATTTTGAATACTTCTTATGGATACATCATGATATATTTTTATCCTAAATAAGCACCCATAAATATGATAGTCTTAGAGCTTGAAGATCCGTCTACTAGCATATATATGTTTGGTAGTGAATAAGGATCTTTTGGTCATGCCTTGTGCAGATATATGAACATCGTCCACTTAATGTTATTATTTTTTTACCTTTACATAGTTGGTCCGCCACATTAGGTTTAAAATTTCTTTAAATAAACTTTCCTTTTCCAGTTTCTAACTTTTAGGTTGAACCATAACTCATTTCTCGCCTACCAATTTCCTTTTATTCTACATTAGAGATATGACAATATGGTCAATAGGTAAGTGG
Organism: Lathyrus tuberosus; assembly: GCA_022829125.1. Classification (NCBI taxonomy): domain Eukaryota; kingdom Viridiplantae; phylum Streptophyta; class Magnoliopsida; order Fabales; family Fabaceae; genus Lathyrus; species Lathyrus tuberosus. The sequence goes on from JALAZF010000215.1 coordinate 5,868,651, forward strand.
TGAGATACTACTTATGGATCAAGGAATGGCATGATAGTTGGTCTCCATGAAAATAAGTTTCAATTTTCTTCATCATCTAGACAATAGTGGATTCCTCTTCATGAGGTAATTGAGTGACAATCTTTGTGACCTCACTAGTACCTCGAATATCAACCACTTTCACCTTCACCATAGGTTGAGGTACGGTCACATTTTATTTATCATGATCCAACTTAATGAATTTTCACTCATCTCTATAGTACTCTAATTAGACAACTTTCTAATCTCCGTCGAGGTCGCTTCAGTTTTTGGAGATGGTTATCCTCCCTCTTAGGCCCTTTTAGGTTCTCTTTTTTTGAATGGTATGTTGTCCCGTTAATGTGTCGTTAGGCTGGACTGGTTCTTGTTGGTCCTTTTGTAAGGGTTTGCACCCCTTGTGCAGTTGGCCTGATTTAATATATAAATTGCCTTTTAAAAAAAAAAAAAAAATTATTCTGCATGCATGATGGAGATATTCTCGTTCTTGAGGGGATCTTCAATTATATTTGTGGTTTGATATGATGGCTCAGAGTAAGCTATATATTATCCATCCAATGATAAGGTTGTAGGTCAATGTTTCTTCTATCACCAATAATGGGGTTTGTATTGACTTAATAAAATGTCCTTTATGAAGGTCATCAAGGAGTTTATGGATTCAATGACTTATACGGTATCTTTATGTAATCCCATTAGTGTTTTATGTTTGTCTAAAGTATTCAAAATTCCTTGTGTGGCTCACTAAATATGATATTGATCGAGTTTCCTTGATCAATCATATTCCTTTTGACATTGTAGTTTACCATTCTAATCATATGGTCGTCTGTCTACATGTCTATGTCTATTTACTATTTTTAATAAAATGTAATAAAGGGAAATACATTTCCTTCATGTAAGAGGGTTCAAATTGGTTTTGAGGCTCTGAGTAGCCTCTTTCTAGCGTCGTTGGAGGTGGATGCTCTGATGAGTATATTTTTCCATCATATTGCTTTATGGCTCAAAAGCAAAATTGTCTCAATGTCGACTACCTTTTGTTTTAGTTTTTGAAAGGGATTTGATTAATTGTCTCTTTCATTCTCTTTTGCTATGGTGCTTGTTGCTTCGCTCCATGACTCCAAGAAGAAAGTGTTGTCTTAGAAATCGTCTTCTCGAGGTGTGTTTTTTTAATGCCTTTTCATATTCTTGATTTGTTCTTCTTTTGTCATAAGTTGCCAAATTTGGGCTTCCATATATTTATTGTGAAAGTTGGTAAACAAAACAAGTTTGTTTCACTTAAGGGATTAAACTCGAAAAGATCTCAAGATATATTGTGTGAAAATCATAAGTTTGAAATGGTTTTGACATTAAAGTCGGAAAATGAAAAGAACTTGTAAATAACTTTGAAAGTAGTAAATGACTTGAAAGTAAAAATTTCAATTCATATAGTGGAATGTAGATACATACATTCTCACAACTCTTTTTTCACCAAACATGAATACTTTGAGTTTACAGAATTTGTATAAAATTGTGGACCCCCAAAAACTACAAGTGAACACAACTTATATATCAGTCCTAACATAACTGTCTACAATGATCGACTAAGTAAATTATGCCACGTTTCTGTCTCCATGCAATCTTAATTCTCGACTGGCTTCCACGTGTTCTTATATAACTGTCTGATCTAATTCGTTTGCACCTCATTCAACCACGTGGAGAATAACAACACCTTTGGTAACTCCAAATTTCACTAAGTCCAAAAACTAACAAATCCTTGGTCTTTAAAAATCTGCTTGGAAATTTGACCAAAATTACCACCATTTTTCGACAAGACAAGTTCGTCGAAATATCAATGATCATAGCTGACCATTTTGACCTATGTAATAAACCCAACATCAAACAAATCAAAAACATGAAATTCTTATAAACAAGATATAAAAAATTTGAGGTAACACCATCATAATGACAGTGTTCTCTGACATTTGGTCATCAAGTATGTAATGTTTAAGTTACAAATTATCAGATCTCCCAAGTCCTTCTTCCCCTTCAATTCTTATTGATCGAGAATATTAAGGGGCGTGACTCTGATATTCATATTCACACCTCTAAGCTAGTGAATCCTTACATTTGAGGCAACTATTTCTTCTTGTCATCCACATGCATGACAATGGATTTGAGTTATAGGAAATCTTTGATTAGACCTTATAGCGAGCATATATTCTATAGTCTGAACTTACGAGATAAATCACTTGAGCATGTGATGTAGTATTTACATCATCAACATTGTTATTCTTACACCTATTTGTACACCAAATACTTACATTGTATACACTATTCACTGTATTTATACGGTGAATGATATTTTTTTTAATAAAAAAAAATATGTATGAACAGTGATATGAATAGTACCATGAACATTACCCATGAACAGTACCAGTGAGCAGTGACTTTAAAGAGTGAAACAAAGTTGATTAATGAAATGTAAAAAGTAGGTTAATGAAGTGATGAAGTTGATTAATTAACGCTAAGATATTAAAAATGATTTTTGTAGTAAAACAAATTTGGTTAATGAAAAATATAAAGCTGATTAATGAAGTAATGAAGTTGGTTAATAAACGTCCAAATATTAAAAATAATTTTTAGCAGTAAACAGAGTTGGTTAATAAGATATAAAGTATTAGAACTCCAATGTCTGATTATTTGCAAGATGCGATCCACCAGCCCCATGTAATGTTGAACAGATAATTTCCAGCTAGTGAGAGGCACCCCAAGATACCTAAAAGGGAGCTCACCCTCAGCAAAAGAAGTGATGTCATATATTGCCTTCTTCACCTCACTATTCACACCACCAAAGTATGCCTTGTATTTAGTAGGATTCACAAACAACCCTGTAGCCTTAGAAAAATAAATGACTTTGTCCATGAGGAGCTCAACAAATTTGCTATCACCCATAGAAAATATAAGCAAGTCATCAGCAAAAGAAATGTTTATAATTTGATGTCTTTCATATTTAGCATGGAAGTTGAGATCTGGGATCCTATTAAGCTTGTACAAACTTCTATGGAGGTATTCCATGACAAGCACAAAGAGGATAGGAGATATAGGGTCACCTTGCCTAAGGCCCCTCTTAGATTTCATGATTCTAGAATACCTGCCTCCAACATTAAATCTGTAAGAAACAGTGGTAACTACCAGCATGATCCATTTAGTAAACTTGGTAAGGAACCCAATCTCTTTGATATTAAATTCTAGAGCAAACCAATCCATAGTTTCATAGGATTTTTGGATGTCTAATTGGAGCATGCATCTAGGAGTTCCACCCTTCCTACTATACCCTATAATAAGCTCATAAGCTAGGAGGATGTGGTCATGAATGTGATGCCCAGGGACAAAAGCATCCTGGCTTTGATTAATGATACTAGGCATAACCTTGATCATTCTACCAGTCAATATTTTAGAAGTAATCTTGTAAATAATAGTGCAACAAGAGATTGGTCTAAAGTCTTTATAGTCTTGCCAGAGTGATAACAAATCTAAGAGACAATATTTCATTTGTCGAAACTCATACGAATTGCATTGATCCTTTATATTTTTATATGAATTGGACCAACAAAAGATACAAAAGGATATTCTTGAATGGGTTTGGTTTTGCAGGAAATGACAAAGGAAAACATCAGTTACGAGCAAGAAGAATTTCTGCCCTGAAACTTTCGCGATGCGAACTTTCCTTCGCGTAGCGAAAGTTCGCGATGCGACAGGAAGCGATAGGCAACGGAAGGAAGCAAAAACAAGCAGAGCAAAACAAAACCAAATTACTCAGACTTCGCTTGAAGCGACAGGAAGCGACAGAGTTCGCGATGCGATGCGGACTTTACTTCGCATAGTGAAGTATGGCGGTCCCAGAAAGGCGGTTTGAAAGTTCAAATCTTAATGGAGAAGAAAGGAAGTTCGCATAGCGACCATAACTTCGCATAGCGAACTTAGGCGGGTAAACACTCTATAAAAGGAGATCAGAGGCAATGCACCAGAGATATCTTGTACTCTATCGTATAGAATACTTTGTAATAGATTTGGAAAGGAGAAATAGAAGTTGTAAGGAGAAGGAGTTGGATTTGCATCAAGAGTCGGGAAATTGTCGTTGATGCTCATTCAACTCAATTCTTCTATTATGCTTCAAGCTACCATGAGTAGCTAAATCCCTCTCTTGTTGGGATCTGTCGTAGTTCACCGAAACAGTATGTATTTTCGTTAATCATGGTGTTATATGCATTTTATGTATGAATAAGTATTGATGTTATCTTTGTTTCACCGTTTATTTCATGGATTGAATTGATATTGACAAATACGATTCTAATCTCTATCTAAGATAACATCTATTAAACCCTAAATGCTAGACATAGATTTAGGTTTAATATTCACAAAAAGTATCGAATCTTAACGCTACTGTATTATTTAATAGGCTGAGAAATCGTCGATTAAACCATAAGGTAGAACTCTCATCAAGGTTTAGACATGAACTTTGTTTGTAAGCGATACGTGATAATATTGAAACATGCTTAAATTGTGTATAAATGATTCGTGATATACATATTGAATCGGTGAATGAAAACCAAATTCCCAACAAGCCTATTCCTCTGAAAACTATCTTCTTTTATCATACGCATTTACTTTTCGCAATTTACAAACCAAACATCTTGAAACTTTTACTTAGAATCATAGAGAATATTGAACGGTTTTGATATCGCTCCAATCCCTGTGGATACGATAAAAATAAATACTTACATTTGATTGTACTAAACATCAAATTGGCTCCGTTGTCGGGGATTGGCGTTTAAGATATTAAAACATCGCAATAGTTCTATACTTCTAAGTTGTTATATATTGTATATATTTGTTTTTCGCAACGTGTGTTCAATTGTTGGATAGGTGGTGAAACTTCTGTTTATGCTTCGAGGCAAGACTTCGGAAGAATAGCTTCTTTTTGATCTCGAGATCGAAAGAACTATCCGAAAGAACAAAAGACAAAAGAAGAAACAGAAACAACTATCCAAGAAGAAAAATCACAAAGAAGTTTTCGCATCAACTTCTTCAACAAAAGAAACAATGGCTGAAGATGTCAACGGTGGGCCTTGTCGGAGCAGTCCAAGACGATTAGCTCGCCTCACTAACACTCCAAATAACTAACAGGCTGAAATGAAAACAGGCCTGCTGCAGATCATTTATGCTGACCCCTTTTCAGGTTTGGATCATGAAGATCCATACTCCCACCTCACGAAGTTTTATGAACTAGCCGGTACGTTAGGTGCACCCGAAGCTGAAGAAGAAGCAGGGTTCATGAGGTTATTCCCGCATTCATTGATTAGTAAAGCGAAAGATTGGTATCTTGACCAACCTACTGAAACCATGACAAACTGGAATGTTTTGGAACAAAATTTTCTTAACAGATTCTTCCCTCACAACCGGTTCATGGATGCAAAAACATCCAATGCCGGTTTGCTCAATCGGCAAATGAAACTCTATGTGAAGCTTGGGAACGTTACAAATCCATGCTAAGGAAATGTCCAAATCATGGTTTTGACATCCTAACACAAATCCACATCTTCCGCAACAGATTACAGCCTCAACCAAAGCTCTTACTTGATGCAACAGCAGGTGGTTCGTTATAGGCAAAAAGTGCAGAAGAAGCAGTTGCAATTATCAACCGAATGGCTCTCACCGATCATCAAGTTCAATATAATCGAGGAGCCGCACAAAAGAAACCTGGAATTCTTGAGTTGGATACAAACACTGCAATCTTGGCACAAAATAAGCTTCTCACCCAAACTGTGGAAGAACTCACCAAGCAATTATCCACTCTTCCACAACAACTCAAACAACTGCACGAAGCACCAAAACCACAACAAGTAGCCATGTGAGAACTTTGTACAGGAGACCACCCAACTGGTTTTTATCCCCCGATTAATGAAGAGGTCAATTATGTGGGAAACCAGCAGCAGAGACAGTTCCCATACCAGAACAATCAAGGTTACTCATACAACAACAATGCAAGCTATGGTGAAAACAGGCAGAACCAATACCAAAGTTATACTCAGCCAGATAAGATTACAAAGATAGAAGAGACCTTGAATCAATTTATGCAGATGTCCATGGCAAACCAGAAAAATACAGATGCCTCAATCAGAAATCTTGAAACACAAGTAGGGCAAATTGCAAAGCAGTTAAATGAGCAACAACAAGGACCATTCTCTGCCGCCACTCAATCCAATAAAAAAAAAGTGCAATTCAGTCACAACAAAGATTGGGAGAGTAAATGAACAAAAGTTGAAGAGAATACCAAAGAGAATGTTGAGAAAAAGGAGGAAGAAAACAATGCTGATCCTGGAAGCATTACAATACATGTTACCATTGAAAAAAATGAATTTTGATAAAGCTTTGATTGATCTTAGTTCAAGCACCAACCTTCTTCCGTTTTCCATTCTTAAAAAGATTGGTAACCCTGAAATAGAGCCTACAACAATGTTGTTACAACTTGCTGACAAATCAATCACAAAACCAGTTGGCATGATAAAGAATGTAATAGTCAAACTTGAGAGATTCCTATTTCCAACAGATTTTGTGGTGATCAACATTAAAGAAGATAATGACACTCCTCTGATTTTGGGATGTCCCTTCATAAAAACAGCCTGAATGATGATTGACGTCGATGAAGGCAAGATGAAGGTAAGGTACAAAGATGAAGAAGTCAACTTCAAATTGTTTCAACATAAAGAGGATGATTATGGCATGATTGAAGCTCCTGATGAAATAGGCCGGGAATTGAAGAATGACAAAGAAAGGCCAAAGGGTAGTGGCATAGATGCTTTGACAAATTCCTACAAACCACCTTGACATAACTTGAAGCAGGCGTCGAGCTAATGACGTTAAACAAGCGCTGGTTGGGAGGCAACCCAACGTCGTAAGCCATTTCATTTTCTAGCTTTCAGTTCTTTCAATTTCATTTCCAATTTCAGTATTTTTCTTTTGAAATGCCAGCAATTAAAACTTTTTGACGATAGTGCATCCTATAATTCACTTGGTTCTCCTTTTTACACTTGGTGTTGGTATGCTGCAAGCTCATTTTGAAAATATGTTGCTTTGCTCCTGTGATCCTCATCATGAGCATGGAAAGGCTTCTTCCAAATATTTTGAACAAAGGCCAAGTCAAGTATTATGAGTAAATAGCAGAGAAAGAGAGTGGGTGGTAATGATAAGAATCAGATGAACATCAAGCAAGGCACATGTTCAATTGCTTAGTAGAATCGTAGCGTGATTTTTGAGTTTTGTTTTCTCTTACAAAAGTCATAACATGTCTCATTCACATTGTGCACACACTTGCTTGAATCTTTTAGCAAAAACCAGAAAAGTGAGGTGAACTTCCATTGTGTACAAAAACTGCGAAATCCTTGTGTTTAACTCGGTTGATTCATGTTCAATCTGAAAATTCCATTTGAGCTTTGTAAAGGTATAAAGAGGATCAAGGCAATTGTTTGATTTTGAGAAAAACCACCATAGCCAAAATCATTTTCATCAAAACCTGTAAGTGAGTGAGCATTTGTGCACCCTCTTTGAACCAGAAAAATCAAAGGATGGATCAAATTCTAAAAATGCAAAAACCACTAAGAAAACTACTTAGTGAAGTCATGATCCATCCTAATTTCTTTTTGCACAACTTGAACTATAATGGTTTGAATCATCAAGATGTTTCACTCATAAAAAGAAATAAGTTGGGGAGAGAATGGGTGATGATACCAAAAGGAAAAGAAAAAAAAGAAAAGAAAGATCAAAAGAGAAAAAGAAATACAAAAGCAGAAAAATTTGGTATCATGAAAAAAGGAAAAGATTGAAGAAGCAAAAGAAAAGGCAAAATCATGGTGATGAAGTAAGGAGTGAAGCAAGTAAAGTAAGTTACAAAAGTGGACAGATTTTAGAAAATTAGCTTTAGGAGAAAAACCATATCTTTAGGAAACCTGGCCACATTACAACCTTCACAAGCCCTATGTGATTTATGCCTTCAATTGCTTGAATTTCTGAATTGTTTTGGATGAAAACATGAATCAGCCCGGATGTTGACCAAGTGATCAAGTGAGAGTCATCATACCACATAATTAAAACAAACTTCAAAAGTCTTCATTCCTTTTATGAAGAAGAGTGTTAGGAAGGATTCAAGTGAAGTTGTGTCATTTTATTTTTGAGCATGTTGTGATTTTGTAGGCGGAAAACTTAATTCCATAATCATGCTCTGATTCTATAAACAGTTGAACATGTTTCTTGCTTAACAAGTAATCACTTGAACCATTCATTTTTCAAAAGAGTTATTCTAAATACTTGCTTGAAAATACTAAGACAGTTCATGAAAAGATCATGCTCTTGATTGAGGACAACCAAGAAACTAAGTTGGGGAGAATATGATAACAAATCAAAAGGACAATATTTCATTTGTCGAAACTCATACGAATTGCATTGATCCTTTATATTTTTATATGAATTGGACCAACAAAAGATACAAAAGGATATTACTCTTGAATGGGTTTGGTTTTGCAGGAAATGACAAAGGAAAACACCAGTTACAAGCAAGAAGAATTTCTGCCCTGAAACTTTCGCGATGCGAACTTTCCTTCGCGTAGCGAAAGTTCACGATGCGACAGGAAGCGACACGAAGTGACAGGCAGCGGAAGGATGCGAAAACCAGCAGAGCAAAATAGAACCAAAAACTCTATAAAAGGAAGATCAGAGGCAATGTACCAGAGATATCTTGTACTCTATCATATAGAATACTTTGTAATAGATTAGGAAAGGAGAAATAGAAGAGGTTGTAAGGAGAAGGAGCTGGATTTGCATCAAGAGTCGGGAAATCGTGGTTGATGCTCATTCAAATCAATTCTTCTATTATGCTTCAAGCTACCATGAGTAGCTAACTCCCTCTTTTGTTGGGATCGGTCGTAGTTCACCGAAACAGTATGTATTTTCGTTAATCATGGTGTTATATGCAATTTATGTATGAATTAGTATTGATGTTATCTTTGTTTCACCGTTTATTTCATGGATTGAATTGATATTGACAAATACGATTCTAATCTCGATCTAAGATAACATCTATTAAACCCTAAATGCTAGACATAGATTTAGGTTTAATATTCACAAAAAGTATCGAATCTTAACGCTACCGTATTGTTTAATAGGCTGAGAAATCGTCAATTAAACCATAAGGTAGAACTCTCATCAAGGTTTAGACATGAACTTTGTTTGTAAGCGATACGTGATAATATTGAAACATGCTTAAATTGTGTATAACTGATTCGTGATATACATGTTGAATCGATGAATGAAAACCAAATTCCCAACAAGCCTATTCCTCTGAAAACTATCTTCTTTTATCATACGCATTTACTTTTCGCAATTTACAAACCAAACATCTTGAAACTTTTACTTAGAATCATAGAGAATATTGAACAGTTTTGATATCGCTCCAATCCCTGTGGATACGATAAAAATAAATACTTACATTTGATTGTACTAAACATCACAGAGTTACCTTTAGGAATACGAGAAACCAAGGTAGCATTTATATCAGGGTACATACTATTCTGGTTGAAAATTTCCATAAAAGCCTTGATGACATCCTCCTGTACAATACTCCAAGCCTCCTTGTAGAATTTGGCACCATACCGTTGAATGTAGAATAGGGCAAGCAAGCAAAAATATTTATTTTCGGAAGAATTCCCTCCGGGATTTATGTCGTGCCCACAGAGATCTGTTCGAGGGAAAGAATGTCGTTCGACAGTCTCTCGCGTTAATGAGTTTGGGTTTAAAATGGTTTAAAACAAGAAAACAGAAAAGTAAACATTAAAACATAACAAGAAATTCATTCTTTAGAGACAAGAAACTTATCAGGCGTGCATATAATCGACTCCTCACAAACTTAAACTTACCGACCAGTTATACTCAACCTACAATACTCCGCGAGTTGAAACGATCAAACTTGGAACATCACCAAAAGTTCCTCAAGCAACTCAAAACAAGCTCATTGACAAACACGAAAACTATTAATATGAACAAACTAAAAAATCGGGAAAAATTCATTAAACAAATTTTAAAGTGAAGATTTGAGAATTTTACGAAAAATCCGAGTACAACTTGTTTAATGAATACTCACCACACTACCTAAACTAAACAACAACAAAAGAAAAGAATACACCATGCTTGTTTTACGTCGTAAGCTCGACGCCTTTACAATTCTTAGCTAGCAACTTCCATCCTTCATGCCATAGTGATGCCTCACCGCGCAAACCAAAAGCAAGTGCCCTAACCAAACACTTAAACAAACATTACGGGAACAAAATGTATACAACACTTGAACAAATATAATGGAAATAGACAATATATACGATATATACAAAACTCAAAAACAAAGAAACTATCGCAATGCGATTCAATATCAAAACCAATCCCCGGCAACGGCGCCATTTTGTTGAATGCAGAATAGGGCAAGCAAGCAAACATATTTATTTTCGGAAGAATCCCCTCCGGGATTTATGTCGTGCCCACAGAAGATCGGTTCGAGGGAAAGAATGTCGTTCGACAGTCTCTCGCGTTAATGAGTTTGGGTTTAAAATGGTTTAAAACAAGAAAACAGAAAAGTAAACATTAAAACATAACAAGAAATTCATTCTTCAGAGACAAGAAACTTATCAGGCGTGCACATAATCGACTCCTCACAAACTTAAACTTACCGACCAGTTATACTCAACCTACAATACTCCTCAATATCTCCCAGCATCGCTCACAACACAGGTTATGTCTAACGTAAAGTTGAGAGAACAACCGTGTTACCATTGCCGACACTTTCGTACGCTAGCTCAAGGCACGGAGGCATTAAGTTTCGACGCCTATTGAAGATTGTTAGCCCTAAATCTATCTCTAGAATCTAGAAACTAACAGATAATCATCCCTAATCGAAGTTTGAGAGGATTATCTCTAACGCAACTCAAACCTCGCGCATAAAGCAAAAATCAGAGACAATCACCAATAAAGATTTGTAAAGCATGTTTTATACAACGCCATGGGTGACAAATATACATGATTTTACAGCAAATACATATACACAACCCAACCATAAAGAAAAACACAAAGAAAAAAAGAAATGAACCAAACATCTCGCGGGTTGTCAGAGCCGGTCTACGATCAATCCACCCCGGTTCATCTGTATGCATGCTCCACAGCTATTTTCGAAGCTAATCTACTGAAAAACGAAGTTTGATGGAGTTGGAACAAGAATCCCCAAAACCATAACCTAAAAAATGATGAAAAATGACTAAATTGGGAAAAATTGGCTTTCCAGGTTCGCCTAGCGAGCCCCCATTCGTCTAGCGATCGTAAACCGCCTTAAATTTGTGTTTTTTCATGCTTCTGGAACTTTTTACTCGTCCGGGTTCGCCTAGCGAACATGACAGCAAACCAGAACTTGTTTTCTTCATAAATTTTATACCGTAACTCCGATTAACGCACGGTTTGAAGTGTTGGAAAGCTTATTCAATGCTCTATACAAAAATGGCAAAATCCCATTGCTGGAATACCTAAAAAAATGAGATAAAATCAATTAAAATCAATGATATTTACAAGAAAACGCAATATGCACACGAAAACGTAAAGTAAACGTATTTACACATAAAGTGGGGTTTATTCAACCAATTTTTAACACAAAGTAACGACAAGTGCAACAAAACTTATATACAAAAATAGGTACATTTTGCACTTATCAAACTCTCCCCAACTTACATAATTGTTTGTCCTCAAACAAGAATCAAACAACTCAACGAAACCGAGCGAAAACCAAAGAATCACGAATCAACAAGTGTTGAAAAACGGAAAACAAATGTATGGTTCAAATGAAAAATGGTACACACAAAGTAAATACTTACCGCTAAACTACGACGATAACATAGTCACGAAACAAATGCAAAATACTAAAATCATGCCAAAAATTCTAAAATAACACAAGTTCAAATGTGAATCACACCTAGCAAAAACAATCATCGGTAGATGAAAAACACAAAATGAGGTACTTATCACTCACACAACAATCATACAAACAATAGACTAAATTATGCAACCATCCAAAAATCATATTGAACATACAAAGGTAAGACTCACAAGGACTTTCAAGGTTGTAGCGTGGTCGGGTAAACAAACAAGGGGCGCTTTCTAAAGGTAATTGAAACAAAAACTTGCCTAAACCTAAGGGAGTGATCAACTCACAAAGACTCAAACCAAAATTCCAATCATCTTCTTCCAAAATCCCAAGTGTTACACAAAACACAATACTTATTTAACACAATTATTTGAACTCTTTTAGTTTCCTTTTTCAAGGATTTTCTGTTTTTTTCTTTTTCTCTTTTTTCTTTTCTTTTTCATATTTTTCTTTTTTTTTTCATTTTTTTCATTTTTTTTTCTTTTCTTTTTCATCCTCATAGAAAACAACCAATGAGTAAACAATCATTCTCTCCCCAACTTGAATTCAACCACATCATCATGTGAATACTCCCTACTTTCTAAGGCAAGGTAAAAATTCATAAAACAACATAATGTTGAGGTCCAAGAAAAAACAAAATCCCATAAAAAATAAGTGAACTAAATACTCATAGACAAGCATTAAGTTCAAATAAAACATGGATCAAAAAACTCAAAGGGGTTACGAATTCTCACACACTCACAAGGTTAATGACTATTTGGCTAGGTAGTTGTGCTCAAGATGAAACAAAATGCCTTGATCCTTTTCATGCTTTCATATAATCAACACAAACAAAAGATTAAGCATAATAAAATCCAGTTAAAACAAGAATGTCGGTACTCCGTGCATATATGAACAATAGAAGGCTTCCTCACAAAAAGGTTGGGAACTAAAGTGATTCGCACAAGAACAAATATACAAAAGAATGAATGGCATAGAAGTTGTAAAAAGCCTAAGTATCATGAATATGCTAAAGTATAGAAAGCGATAAATACATACCTTGGACGTGTACAAAACTTAACAAGATCATTAACATACATCCGCGAGTTGAAATTATCAAACTTGGAACATCACCAAAAGTTCCTCAAGCAACTCAAAACAAGCTCATTGACAAACACGAAAACTATTAATATGAACAAACTAAAAAATCGGGAAAAATTCATTAAACAAATTTTAAAGTGAAGATTTGAGAATTTTACGAAAAATCCGAGTACAACTTGTTTAATGAATACTCACCACACTACCTAAACTAAACAACAACAAAAGAAAAGAATACACCATGCTTGTTTTACGTCGTAAGCTCGACGCCTTTACAATTCTTAGCTAGAAACTTCCATCCTTCATGCCATAGTGATGCCTCACCGCGCAAACCAAAAGCAAGTGCCCTAACCAAACACTTAAACAAACGTTACGGGAACAAAATGTATACAACACTTGAACAAATATAATGGAAATAGACAATATATACGATATATACAAAACTCAAAAACAAAGAAACTATCGCAATGCGATTCAATATCAAAACCAATCCCCGGCAACGACGCCATTTTGTTGAATGCAGAATAGGGCAAGCAAGCAAAAATATTTATTTTCGGAAGAATCCCCTCCGGGATTTATGTCGTGCCCACAGAAGATCGGTTCGAGGGAAAGAATGTCGTTCGACAGTCTCTCGCGTTAATGAGTTTGGGTTTAAAATGGTTTAAAACAAGAAAACAGAAAAGTAAACATTAAAACATAACAACAAATTCATTCTTCAGAGACAAGAAACTTATCAGGCGTGCACATAATCGATTCCTCACAAACTTAAACTTACCGACCAGTTATACTCAACCTACAATACTCCTCAATATCTCCCAGCATCGCTCACAACACAGGTTATGTCTAACGTAAAGTTGAGAGAACAACCGTGTTACCATTGCCGATACTTTCGTACGCTAGCTCAAGGCACGGAGGCATTAAGTTTCGACGCCTATTGAAGATTGTTAGCCCTAAATCTATCTCTAGAATCTAGAAACTAACAGATAATCATCCCTAATCAAAGTTTGAGAGGATTATCTCTAACGCAACTCAAACCTCGCGCATAAAGCAAAAATCAGAGACAATCACCAATAAAGATTTGTAAAGCATGTTTTATACAACGCCATGGGTGACAAATATACATGATTTTACAGCAAATACATATACACAACCAAACCATAAAGAAAAACACAAAGAAAAAAAGAAATGAACCAAACATCTCGTGGGTTATCAGAGCCGGTCTACGATCAATCCACCCCGGTTCATCTGTATGCATGCTCCACAGCTATTTTCGAAGCAAATCTACTGAAAAACGAAGTTTGATGGAGTTGGAACAAGAATCCCCAAAACCATAACCTAAAAAATGATGAAAAATGACTAAAATGGGAAAAATTGGCTTTCCAGGTTCGCCTAGCGAGCCCCCGTTCGTCTAGCGATCGTAAACCACCTTAAAATTGTGTTTTTCCACGCTTCTGGAACTTTTTACTCGTCCGGGTTCGCCTAGCGAATTCGCCAGCGAATACGCTCGCCTAGCGAACGTGACAGCAAACCAGAACTTGTTTTCTTCATAAATTTTATACCGTAACTCCGATTAACGCACGGTTTGAAGTGTTGGAAAGCTTATTCAATGCTCTATACAAAAATGGCAAAATTCCATTGCTGGAATACCTAAAAAAATGAGATAAAATCAATTAAAATCAATGATATTTACAAGAAAACGCAATATACACACGAAAACGTAAAGTAAACGTATTTACACATAAAGTGGGGTTTATTTAACCAATTTTTAACACAAAGTAACGACAAGTGCAACAAAACTTATATACAAAAATAGGTACATTTTGCACTTATCAAACTCTCCCCAACTTACATAATTGTTTGTCCTCAAACAAGAATCAAACAACTCAACGAAACCGAGCGAAAACCAAAGAATCACGAATCAACAAGTGTTGAAAAACGGAAAACAAATGTATGGTTCAAATGAAAAACGGTACACACAAAGTAAATACTTACCACTAAACTACGACGATAACATAGTCACGAAACAAATGCAAAATACTAAAATCATGCCAAAAATTCTAAAACAACACAAGTTCAAATGTGAATCACACCTAGCAAAAACAATCATCGGTAGATGAAAAACACAAAATGAGGTACTTATCACTCACACAACAATCATGCAAAGAATAGACTAAATTATGCAACCATCCAAAAATCATATTGAACATACAAAGGCAAGAATCACAAGGACTTTCAAGGTTGTAGCATGGTCGGGTAAACAAACAAGGGGCAATTTCTAAAGGTAATTGAAACAAAAACTTGCCTAAACCTAAGGGAGTGATCAACTCACAAAGACTCAAACCAAAATTCCAATCATCTTCTTCCAAAATCCCAAGTATTACACAAAACACAATACTTATTTAGCACAATTATTTGAACTCTTTTAGTTTCCTTTTTCAAAGATTTTCTGTTTTTTTCTTTTTCTCTTTTTTCTTTTCTTATTCATATTTTTCTTTTTTTTTTTTTCATTTTTTTCTTTATTTTTTCTTTTCTTTTTCGTCCTCATAGAAAACAACCAATGAGTAAACAATCATTCTCTCCCCAACTTGAATTCAACCACATCATCATGTGAATACTCCCTACTTTCTAAGGCAAGGTAAAAATTCATACAACAACATAAAGTTGAGGTCCAAGAAAAAACAAAATCCAATAAAAAATAAGTGAACTAAATACTCATAGACAAGCATTAAGTTCAAATAAAGCATGGATCAAAAAACTCAAAGGGGTTACGAATTCTCACACACTCACAAGGTTAATGACTATTTGGCTAGGTAGTTGTGCTCAAGATGAAACAAAATGCCTTGATCCTTTTCATGCTTTCATATAATCAACACAAACAAAAGATTAAGCATAATAAAATCCAGTTAAAACAAGAATGTTGGTACTCCGTGCATATATGAACAATAGAAGGCTTCCTCACAAAAAGGTTGGGAACTAAAGTGATTCACACAAGAACAAGTATACATAAGAATGAATGGCATAGAAATTGTAAAAAGCCTAAGTATCATGAATATGCTAAAGTATAGAAAGCGATAAATACATACCTCGGACGTGTACAAAACTTAACAAGATCATAACCATACATCCGCGAGTTGAAACAGTCAAACTTGGAACATCACCAAAAGTTCCTCAAGCAACTCAAAACAAGCTCATTGACAAACACGAAAACTATTAATATGAACAAACTGAAAAATCGGAAAAAATTCATAAAACAAGTTGTAAAGTGAAGATTTGAGAATTTTATGAAAAATCCGAGTACAACTTGTTTAATGAATACTCACCACACTACCTAAACTAAACAACAACAAAAGAAAAGAATACACCATGCTTGTTTTACGTCGTAAGCTCGACGCCTTTACAATTCTTAGCTAGCAACATCCATCCTTCATGCCATAGTGATGCCTCACCGCGCAAACCAAAAGCAAGTGCCCTAACCAAACACTTAAACAAACGTTACGGGAACAAAACGTATACAACACTTGAACAAATATAATGGAAATAGACAATATATACGATATATACAAAACTCAAAAACAAAGAAACTATCGCAATGCGATTCAATATCAAAACCAATCCCCGGCAACGACGCCATTTTGTTGAATGCAGAATAGGGCAAGCAAGCAAAAATATTTATTTTCGGAAGAATCCCCTCCGGGATTTATGTCGTGCCCACAGAAGATCGGTTCAAGGGAAAGAATGTCGTTCGACAGTCTCTCGCGTTAATGAGTTTGGGTTTAAAATGGTTTAAAACAAGAAAACAGAAAAGTAAACATTAAAACATAACAACAAATTCATTCTTCAGAGACAAGAAACTTATCAGGCGTGCACATAATCGATTCCTCACAAACTTAAACTTACCGACCAGTTATACTCAACCTACAATACTCCTCAATATCTCCCAGCATCGCTCACAACACAGGTTATGTCTAACGTAAAGTTGAGAGAACAACCGTGTTACCATTGCCGATACTTTCGTACGCTAGCTCAAGGCACGGAGGCATTAAGTTTCGACGCCTATTGAAGATTGTTAGCCCTAAATCTATCTCTAGAATCTAGAAACTAACAGATAATCATCCCTAATCAAAGTTTGAGAGGATTATCTCTAACGCAACTCAAACCTCGCGCATAAAGCAAAAATCAGAGACAATCACCAATAAAGATTTGTAAAGCATGTTTTATACAACGCCATGGGTGACAAATATACATGATTTTATAGCAAATACATATACACAACCAAACCATAAAGAAAAACACAAAGAAAAAAAGAAATGAACCAAACATCTCGCGGGTTATCAGAGCCGGTCTACGATCAATCCACCCCGGTTCATCTGTATGCATGCTCCACAGCTATTTTCGAAGCTAATCTACTGAAAAACGAAGTTTGATGGAGTTGGAACAAGAATCCCCAAAACCATAACCTAAAAAATGATGAAAAATGACTAAAATGGGAAAAATTGGCTTTCCAGGTTCGCCTAGCGAGCCCTCGTTCGTCTAGCGATCGTAAACCACCTTAAAATTGTGTTTTTCCACGCTTCTGGAACTTTTTACTCGTTCGGGTTCGCCTAGCGAATTCGCCAGCGAATACGCTCGCCTAGCGAACGTGACAGCAAACCAGAACTTGTTTTCTTCATAAATTTTATACCGTAACTCCGATTAACGCACAGTTTGAAGTGTTGGAAAGCTTATTCAATGCTCTATACAAAAATGGCAAAATTCCATTGCTGGAATACCTAAAAAAATGAGATAAAATCAATTAAAATCAATGATATTTACAAGAAAACGCAATATACACACGAAAACGTAAAGTAAACGTATTTACACATAAAGTGGGGTTTATTCAACCAATTTTTAACACAAAGTAACGACAAGTGCAACAAAACTTATATACAAAAATAGGTACATTTTGCACTTATCAAACTCTCCCAAACTTACATAATTGTTTGTCCTCAAACAAGAATCAAACAACTCAACGAAACCGAGCGAAAACCAAAGAATCACGAATCAACAAGTGTTGAAAAACGGAAAACAAATGTATGGTTCAAATGAAAAACGGTACACACAAAGTAAATACTTACCGCTAAACTACGACGATAACATAGTCACGAAACAAATGCAAAATACTAAAATCATGCCAAAAATTCTAAAATAACACAAGTTCAAATGTGAATCACACCTAGCAAAAACAATCATCGGTAGATGAAAAACACAAAATGAGGTACTTATCACTCACACAACAATCATGCAAACAATAGACTAAATTATGCAACCATCCAAAAATCATATTGAACATACAAAGGCAAGAATCACAAGGACTTTCAAGGTTGTAGCATGGTCGGGTAAACAAACAAGGGGCAATTTCTAAAGGTAATTGAAACAAAAACTTGCCTAAACCTAAGGGAGTGATCAACTCACAAAGACTCAAACCAAAATTCCAATCATCTTCTTCCAAAATCCCAAGTATTACACAAAACACAATACTTATTTAGCACAATTATTTGAACTCTTTTAGTTTCCTTTTTCAAGGATTTTCTGTTTTTTTCTTTTTCTCTTTTTTCTTTTCTTTTTCATATTTTTCTTTTTTTTTTTTTCATTTTTTTCTTTTTTTTTTCTTTTCTTTTTCGTCCTCATAGAAAACAACCAATGAGTAAACAATCATTCTCTCCCCAACTTGAATTCAACCACATCATCATGTGAATACTCCCTACTTTCTAAGGCAAGGTAAAAATTCATACAACA